>CM053748.1:52760436-52778047 GCA_028658305.1 Pachyuromys duprasi
TATTCAGCCATGACAGTCCACATCCTCTCGTAGGGTAGGGAGAGTGAAGACAAACTGAGCGTAGATCCCACTGGCAATGGTTGCCATTTCCCAGCTTCCATTGCACGCTGAGGCACACGAGTCCTCTCTCCATGGGGACCTTGCATACTCTTGGTTCAAACCTGAAGCTGGGAAGCCAGGGCAAGCTGGGGGTGGTGCAGCCCCACTGTCCAGCCTCTTCAGTGCTCATAGAGTGCTCGAGAGCATGGGGCTAGGGACATGGCTCAGTTAACAGAGCACTCACCTCGAATACACACAGCAATGAATTCAATCCCCAGCACTGCAAGAAACAGACACGATGGCATGTGCCTGTGATCCTAGCATGGGGAGGTGGAGGTGGAGGGGGGGGTGAGGCTCTACAAATCAAAATCATTCTCAGTTACACAGTGAGTGGCTAGCCTGGGCTACATGAGACTCTTTCCAAATATACATACATACATACATACATACATACATATATATGAACAACTAGGGACAATGGCAGCTGCTGGTGTCTTCAGACTTTGAGACAAGTGGCCCACCTTCCAGAGCTACAGCGTCCTGACCTCAGGTGTATGTGGGGAAGGAAGTGATAAGTCCTCCAGTAAGTGTGAACCCTGACCTCACCGGTGGCAGAGACGTTCCTCCATTCTCTGCACACATTTGATGCTCAACAGAGCTGTCCCTCTGATGGGACCCTGGTTTGCACATACATGAAAGGGGCATGTTCCCTGACAGCCTGGCTCCTGAGGTCTCTAGCATTCCCTCTCACTTCAGGCATCCCTGCTTGAGTCTGGCCACCACAGCATGTATATTGTGGCATGTGTACACACACACATACACACATGGTTGATTTAAATTTTTCTAAAAACACAATAAGTTATTCCCAAAGCCTCTGTCTTCTCAAGGTGACATCCCTGTCCCGAGCTCATGCTAGCAGAAGAGGTCCTGTGTGCCTGGTGCGAACATCACTGGGCTCTGCAGCCTAATGCCCTGCTGTCCATCCACTAAACAGGGAAGACTATGGCTTCATCATCCTTACCCACCAGCTCCAGGCAGAATCTGAAGCTCCACCTCCCTATCCCCCTCCTCCCCATCCCATAGACCTCGGGGAGCCAGCCAGAGCATGCTGTTTACATGCTTGTCACAGAGACCAGACCAGTGATTGGCTCAGCCCTACGTCACCTGCCCTGGGAACCTGGCAAGTAGCCCTCTCAGCTCCCTAATTAGCTTCTCTGGCTGTGTGGGTGATGGCATGGGCCTCAGGGACTGAATTAGGAGGGGAGGAGGGGATTCTTGAGTCACAGGCAAGGCTGAGGCTACCAGGAGTCTTAACTGCCAGTTCTGAGCTGCCAAGAGCCACCAAGGAGAAGCAACCAGTTGTTCCAGCAGAAGAGGGCAAGGCACAGCCTCAGCTACCCCAGGCCGGGTCACCCTGACACTTATGACCACTGGCTCTGGAGGTCCCAAGGCCACAGGAGGACCACCAATGGGGTGGCCGTGGCTCTTTTATATTAAGAGCTTTCTACCTTACTACCAACAGGTCCCTCCTAGCCACCAGTCTACCCACCTGAGTTCAGTGTCACCACAACTAGACCCCCACACACACATCTACTGGCTTGGGAGACAGACCCCAGCAACTCCCACACTCCACAAGCTCTCTGCTTTCTCCACCCTGCCTACCCTGGCTTGGATTCTCGTATTCTGTACTCCAAGTGCACAGCCTCACTGGCCAGATCTTAGGTAGTGGTGCCCACGGGTCCCTTACCAATGTTTCCCCAAACTGGATGTCCAGTTTAGGACAGAGTAAACGCCAAGTCTCCACAGCTGTACTTGGCACCTCGTTCTGCTCCCAGCTGTGCCGAGCCCCAGGATGATCCGGCACACGTGGTACACTTTTATGGCCTCCTGGCCCCTAAGCCCACCTCAGCCCCATTCAGGGAGATGCAATAGCATCAGTAGGTCTAGGGGAGAGGACTCAGCAGTGAAAGCTCTTGCTGCACAAGAGAGGGAACCAAAGTGCACATGTTCAAAATCTATGTAATTGTTGGTTGCACATGGCTTATCTGGATTCTAGCCTCCAGAAGACCAGGGATTCCCCAGAACAAGCTGCCTAGCAAGATTAACCATACAGGCAAGCCCTAGGTTTGGCTGGGAGACCCTCTATCAATGAATAAGGTGGAGGAACAATAGAGTGTGATTTCCAACATCAGTTTTGGCTTCCATATGCACCCACACACATACCAAGCATTCATGCACACATGTACATTAAACACACACACACACACATTAAAAAAAAAAGCAGGAGAAATCCAGCTCACAAGCCAGAGCACAAAGAGTGCCCAGTGGGCTTACAAGCAATGCTCCACAACCACTCCTGGCCCAGACAACATGGATGCATGCCACACCTCCCGAGCTATCTTTCTCTCTCAAGACAACTCCTCACCCATTTCCAACAAACTCACTAAGATTCACTCATGAGCACACACTCATCAGCCCACACTCACGCATGCTCACGCTTAGACACACTTTTCTATTTACACTTCTATCCACAACACAGATTCGCTCATACCCATGATGGCAAACTCTACTCATGCTCAAGGTCACTGTGATGGTTAAAACTGTCAAACTGGCAACTTTGCTACACTCAGTGAGGTAACAAACCTCTATGCAGGCCCATGGGTCAGTTTCTACACTGGGCTAAATGGGGAGAGAAGACACCTGAATACAGACAGTGTTATTACAGGAGCGGGGGCGCAGACACGGGACAGAGAGAGCGTGCTGAGTGCCAGCATTCCTCTCTCTCCAATTCCTGAGTACAGACACAGTGGGGGCGGCTGTGTCACACTCCAGATGCCATGCCTTCTCCTGCACAACAAACAGCACTGTCCAATTGTGAGCCACAAACAAACTCCTCCCTTCTGGAGCTGCTGTTACCAGGCATTTTGTCGCAGCAGCACAAATGACACAGTCCCACTCACCAGTCTGAGCTCCGTCCCCAGAACCAACCAGTCACTACTAGGGCAGTGACTCAGCAGGGCCCCTCCCTTCGCACACAGGTTGGTCCAGAAGTGGCCCCAAACTGAGCTGGGCCTGTGTCACACCACTCCCTCCGTTGGCTTCCTTAGGGGGTTCAGATGCGAGGATAACAGCCCCCCAACTCAGTCCCCAACCTCTACAGGCACCTGAGCTCTACCAGGGCTTCCCTGGAAATCTGGGAGCTGGAAGGGGCAGGTGAGACCTGGCCAGAGCATGACCCAAAGCTAGTAGTACCCCTTTTAAGCCATGAAGTCTCGCCTCTATGAGCCTCAGGTTCCCGCCTGGAAGGGAGAATTACACAGCCCACAATAAAAAGACTCAACATGGGCTATGCAGTAGAACCCAGAACTCGACTTCTCACCTGCCAGTACCTGCTGGGCACGAATGATTCCAACTGCTGCCACTAGAGAAAAACGGGTCCTCAGAGAACGTGCCCACACCTGCCTCAGCACCAGACAGTCCTGGCCTCGGGCACGCTGAGCCCAGGACAGGGCTGCCTGGGAACCACAGAAGCTAAGGACATGGGACTCAAAGTGACCGGAGACAGGGGAAGGACAGGACTGACTCCACACCTGGCAGGCCTGGGACATGTAGTGTGTGCCAGCATTGCACAGCTGCTTATCTCTTCAAACATGCCTGAGGGGGAAACTGCTCCTTCCATCTTAACAGAAGACTGGGGCAGCATACCCCATGTTCACACTTAAAAGTCAAGGGCAGAGCTTGCCGCACACGTGTGTACCTACCCATGTAAAAAGTAGCATATGCTCACACACACACACACACACACTTCTAACCACAGCACTCTGGAGGGATGGCAAGAGAACTGCCGGGGCATGCCACTCGCCAGCCTACTGCCAGGTTCACCGAGAGAGCCTGTCTCAAGGGAATACAGTGGAAAGTGATAGAGCCAGACACCCAGAGATAGAGTGATAGAGCTCTAGCCTCTGCTCATACACACAGACACACTCTGACACACCACACGCACCCACACGATACCCACATAGAGCACACACACGCGAGCACACACAGGCACGCGTGCAATATACATCGAGGAATGCACACAGAGCCAAGGCCACAGACTGTTCCAAATCCCAGGCTCTTCTGCTTACACAGAGCAGATCTTTTAAGTAAAGAGTTCATTTCCGAGCTAAAGGAACCAGCCCCCCTCCCCCCATGGACCTTGGAGCAGGTCTTAGTGTGAAGCCCTTGGCTCTCTGTTCAGAACTACCTAGAAACAAGCGATGCCCCTCCTCCACCTTCCAGCGCATGCCAGCAGGCTCCGTCACACCCCTGAAAGGACATCTCGCTCGCCAGCAGGAGAGAACCACACTGGAGAGCACCACCACCTAACTTCACCTGAATGGTGCCCCTGGTGAGAACCAGGCCAGGAAGGCTATACAGCCACATAGCATGGCTTCACGGACGGTAATTATTAAATGTTGTCAACTTGGAAGAAAATTAATTAGCAGTCACTGTGGCTGTCTTGTGTCTGCCTACGCGGTGTGTGTCTCAATTAAAATGTAATTGCTGCAGCTTCACTCACAGCAGGTTAAGCGGTTTGCAGGGCCGGTCAAGCTCATAGCCACACGAAGCTTCACTCTCTCTGGAGCACTGGAGGTGTCAGGCATGGGAGGGACAGCCGATGAAGCAAGCAAATCCCAGCACACCCACCTCCTGATATCTGCCAGCCCTAACAAGGGGCAGAGTTGGAAGTAGATGTGGTTACTGGTGCTGCTGGGAAGAAGCAGCCTTTGGAACAGAGATCCGAAGCTAGACAAGTGGTGGAGAGGAACGCAGGGTGTTTGTGGGGGTCCACAGAAAGGACTAGTAGCCATGGCACAAAGGTCAAAACCAGTTGGCAATGAGCTATCAGAGGTCAGGGGAAGAAGTCAAAAAGGCCTAGAACGAGAACTTTCAGTTCCCAGGTCTTCCCTGTCAGCGGCAACAGGGACGGGTGAGGGACGTGACAAAAGGGCTGTCCGACCCAGGAAAAGTCGCCAGCCATCCTAAAGCAGATGAGCCCCAGTGGAAACTGAAGGTAATTTAAGTTGCCTGAATTTTAAAAAAGAGGCTAGGTCTCTGAGCCCCTAGTTATCAATTTGTGTAGGAGACAGATTTGTGCGCATGCATACATGCTCCCTTGCAGGTCAGAGGACAACCTTGAGGGCTGTCTCAGAAACTTTTACTTTAAAGACAGGGTCTCTTGTTGGCCTGGACCTTTAGGCAAACTCACAGGACAGAGGGTCAAGGGCAGGATCTAGTTGCTCAGGTTTTTTCTCTAAATTGTCAGGTTTCAGAGAAGCCACCCTTTACCTCAAAATCAAGATGTACGGGCTAGAGAGACGGCTCGGTCAGTAAAGGGCTTGCCTTACATGTGCAGGAATCTGGGTTGGATCCCAACACTGGGGAAACAGGGATAAGCAGATCGCTGAGGCCTGGTAGCCAACCAGTCTAGCTGAAGGGGTGAGCTCCATGCTCAGAGACCCTGTCTCAAAAAACAAGACGGAGAACAACTGAAGAAGATACCAACTTTGACATCCGCCCTCTACAGGGACATGGACACACACACACAAAACCCAAAAATTTAAAACAAGAGAAAGGAGGCTGTGAGTGGTGGGTAGTGCTGATGTGTAGGGCGAAGGAAAGAGGAAATCAGGAAGGTAGAAAGGAGGCCACTCCTGGTATGGAGGCCCAGCCCCTGGGAACTGTTTCTCAACACTGTCCAAATCCATCTTTTCCTCCCTCCCTGCAGAGCCCCTGGCCAAATGACTTGGTCACCCTACCTTCCAGGAGCCCTAACGCCAAACCCCACCCACCACCCTCCCCAACATCCACCTTCCTGGCCAGCAGGGAGCTAGCTTAAAGGTAGTGCCAAGCTGCAAACTGCCCCTGTGGTTGGTGTGGGCAATTCCCAGGGGACACACAACAGGCGATTGGCATCTGCCATCTCTCTTTAGTGCCAACTAACACATGGGCTCGCACCATCAGGCATAGGGGCTTGGCAGGATGTGGGGGAGCACATTAATGAGCCAGGCGAACCAGCCTGAAGGAAGATCCACCAACAGCCTTGCCTTCCTCTCACCCGTCCAAGCTGCCACCAATGCTACACATAAAGGCACAAGACTGTTCTGCTCCAGTGGCAGGGCTTGTGTCTCCTTAGAAAGGGAGCCCCAGAACGTCACCCCCCAGCAGTGTGCACCAGGGCCTTAACCCTGTCATGGCTCTACAGACAATCTAAGAGAAGTTCCAGTTTCTCGACTTGGGCTCCTGTTTATCAGACTCTTCCAAGATTAAAGAGAATCCATCCTGCAGAGAAGCTCCATAAGCAAGAACGTACACAACTCAAAACAGCTTCAGGAAGTCCCCGAAACTGACCAGATTCACTAGACCCCTCCCTGCCAAAATAAATCATACACACTGAGAACCCACCTCAGAAGAAGGAAGGTGAGTGGCAAAGAAGACTCGAAGATCAAACCAGCTGCCTGGAAGTAGCAGAAACTAGCTGAGCTGCCTGAAAGAGGTTTAGACCAGAGTCAATCGGAAAGGACGCTCTCCGACCTGCTGAGCTGCCTGCAGGCTGGGCAGTGCAATCTAGGTTTCCCAGCTTTGTGAGCTCTCACCCATACTGGAGTGGACCTTGGTGATGCAGCTATCTTTGAAGAATTTCTGATCCTGTAAGTAATCTCTCCCTTATACTCATGTAAACAACCCATCACCCATATTCCTGTAGGCTATCCCAATGAAAGGGGTGCTGAGGAGATAGTCTGTTGGGTAGACAAGACTGCCGTGCAATCATGGGGACCTAAGTTCAAATCTCCAGACCCTAAGTAAAAGCCCTTTTCAAAGCCAGTGCTCCTGCGGAGTAAGAGGCAGAGAAGAGCGAGCTCAGCTAGCCTGGGGTACACAGCAGATGAACAGCAAAAACACTGTTCCAAAAATCGAAGTGTGGCCTGGACACTTGGCCCAGAGCGGGAAAATGTCCTATGCAAACCTGTTCACCTGGCTTCTATCCCCAGAGCCTACGTTGGAGAGAACCAACTCCACAAAGTTGCCCTCTCACCTCCACGGGCATGCTATGGTACACACATATGTACACACACTGTGGATACACATACAAATGATCATCTTTAAAAGGTGAACAATGTGGTTATGCACGGTGGTCTAATCCTTTAATCCCAGAACTAGGGAGATAGAGGCAGGTTGGTCTCTGGAGTTTGAGGTCAGCCTTATCTATATAGTGAGTTTCAGGCCAGCTAGCCAGGGCTACATGGTGAGACCCTTGTCTTAAAAAACGATTGGCTAACATTGAATGAGAAATGAAGTTGCCCATTGGCATGTCCACACACAATAAATGTACACCTGCACTAAAATGTCCACCTGATGCACACTCACAAACATGAACACACATGCACATGCACAACAGATTGTGAAACATTTGTCCATAGTAGAGTGTATTAAACATCCCACTTAGCAAGTACCAAGTGTCAATGGGAGCTGCTCTTCCAGCAGACCTGGGTTTAGTTCCTCAGCACCCCACACAGCAGCTCACATCTATCTGTGACTGCGGTCCCAGGTGCTATGACGGCCTCTTCTGACCTCTGTGGGCACAGCATGCTCGTGGTGCACAGTCATGCATGCAGGCAAACCTCTCATACACATAAAAATAAATGTAATTTGAAAGACACCCCCCCTTACTCTACCATTTATAGAGAGCTCCATGGGTATCAAGCCCCACACCATCCCCTTGGATGGCAAATGGCTGCCCTTTGTACCTTGAGGATGTTTGGCCAAGCAGAAACAAACTCAAGGGGGCCAACAATGCGTTGTAGAAGAGGATGCTGAGCCTGGAGGGGAGAAGAGGGCCCCTGGAGGAGAAAAGCATTTCATGACATCCAAGAGTTTCCTGGGCTCGGGTTGGCACCCGGTTCACAGTCAGTCATTAAACAGTCATAGCACTTTCCTCCAGCTGTCCTTGGGGTCTTCTCTCTTAGGGACGCAATAGTTTCGACCATGTGGGAGGTGCCCGAAAGTCGAAGTCAGGGAGTGGCAGGACCACACAGTGTTTGACACAGATCCTTCTGGAAAGGATCGCTCTGGAAATGGCGGTAACTTGGCAGCAAAGAGACCCGTCAGGCAACTGTAAAAATCGAAGCTTCAGAGGCATAAAATATCTGTTGGTCTGCAAGACATGTGACCAACTCCTTCAAGGTCTTCTAGGAACATGACAAGAGGGAAGGGAGGGGGACAGCAGCACCTACATGAAAGCTGGCCTTCCCTCCTTCCAGAGAGCCCAAGGACCTTCTGGAAGGAAGAAGGTGGAGTTGCTGACTGAAGGCTGCTGGGACTCCATGCTCCCTGGATCAGCTGGCAGAACTGGATTACAACAGGCCCAGCCCACATCCAAAGACTTGGAGAGTCTGAGACACGCCAAGTTACACTAAGTCAGGCTGCTGCCCTTGGACCCCATAGTTCCTGATAGTGCACACTCCATGTTTACAGCCACTGCCAGCATTTTGATCTCTGCCCTAGGCCATTGGCCAGGCCTCATGCCAGCTGGACAGAAACCTGTCTAAACACACTTGACCACAGCACCATCCTACCCCCCATGAGCCCCTGAAAGCCTCACCCTGAGTCCTGGCTCTGAGGCCCCTTCACCTCTCTGCCTCTATTTCCTCCCCTGTAAAATGGGAGTACACTCCAAGAACACATTGCATACACAGATGCATGGAGGGTAGAGCCTGGCATGAAATCATGTCCCGTGGCTGGGGACAGTCATCATACAGCTATCACACAAAGCCGAAGACACACCATGTCAAACACAAGGCTTCTGGATGTAAAGACAAAGTTCCAGAGGGAGAGGTGAAGAGTGTTCCGCACGGTGCTAATTGTAGTAGTGACAGTGACAGCATCTTATTAGTTAAGCTTCGGTCACAGTGGCCCAACAGACTCCAGACGCCATGCCGTTCACACGTGTCCTAGCTCCCAAGTGTCATTTCCCAGGCCAAGACACAACATGGAAAAAAACTTAGACAAGGTTCCGTATCTGAGGTCCGGGAGGTATAGCCATACTGCACTTCACTGCATGGACAGGGACCCCCATGAGTGGGGTTAGGGCAAGCAGACATGACCACTTGAGCCAGTGGGAGAGAAGAAGCCGGGAGAGGCTTCAGCACTCCTGTGCCCCCTTGCCAATTTGGTGAACGTATTAAAAAGTTTCTTTTCAATTACCTCTTTCTTGAAAATTCCTAATAGCTCTCTGATGGAGGCGCGATTTAATTTCCCAATTGGCTTGAAAATGAGAAGACCTGTAATTGTTTGACCTTCTCACTGAGTGGGGTGGGGGTTGGCTCTCCAGGGGCTAAGCATGAATAAGGACATCCCTATTGAACATGTCTGCCTCCAGGCACCCGCCAGTCTCACCCTGAGTCTTCCCACCCCACTCAGTAAACCCAAAAGACCTTCCTTACACTCTGTCCTGCCCTTGAAAAAGCCATCCAGGGCTGGAGAGATGGTGCAGAAGGTAAAACACTTGCCCTGCAAGCCCAAGGGCATGCGTGCAACCCTCTGCACACTCATGCAAAGCTGGTCATGGTGAGATGCGGGGACAGAGACAGGCAAATGGATCCCTAGAAGCTCGTTGGTCAGCTAGTCTAACCCACTGGGAGAAGTACCAGGTCAATGAGAGACCCTGACTCAAACAAAAGGTGGAACGTGGAGCAATGGCATCACAGTTGTCCTCTGACCTCCATACGCACATGTGTGCACACACTAAAGAAAGATGAGGTGGGTGGAAGAGGAAGACGGAAGTAAAAAAATAATTAGGAGGGAAAAATAAGGAGGGAACACAGGGAGGGGATGAGAGAAGAAGGTAGGAAGAAAATGGGGGTGGAAAGGGACAGGAAGAGGAAGAGGAGAAGGAGGAGAAAAAAGGAGGAAGAAGTAGAGAAGGAGAAAAATAAGTCATCTATGCTTTGAGCTGGTAGCACAGTACAGCCTCAGGAGCCCCTACATAGTCAGTGTCCCCAGAATTGCCTGTAGTTCTAGTCCCAAGAACTGTACTGGAACCTTCTTGAACTTGGTTCATACAATAACAATGAAGAAGTGACAGTTAGATTAACGCCATCTTATCTCAGTGACTCCTGAAAATCAGCTTTGGAGTCAGGGGATGAGTTGAACAGGAAAGCACTTGCTTTGCAAGCACAAGGACCTGAGCTCAGTCCCCAGAACCCACGTAAAAATGCCAAGCATAGTGGTGTGTGCTTAAAATCCCAGCACTGGGCAGGCAGAGTCAGGTGGATAACCGGGCTCCCTGGCCAGCCAATTTGTCAAATTGGTGATTTCCAGGCCAATGAGAGACCTGGTCTCAAGGAAGTAGACAGCATTTCAGGAGATGACACTTGAGGTTAGCCTTTAGTCTTCACCTGCATACATCTGCACACAGCTTCACACCCAGAGCAATACACACACACACACACACACACACACCTGCACACACTCATCCTGCAAGTATACATTACCATGTCATTTAACCAACAGAGAACAAAGGCAAAGAAAAATCTAACAGCAGAACCGGCAAACTCCAAGCCTTCCTAGGCATGTGCCTACTGTTGCCTGCTCTTCTCACAGCCTCACCAAACCTCTCCTAATTCCATTGAACACAGAACCTCAGGCTACAAAGACACTGACTTCTCCCTCTGCTGATGTGTGATCCCTCCTGAACACAATGTTTTCTTCTTTGCTGAGGGCAGCACACTGCCCTCCCCTTCTCACCCACGGCTCCACCTACAGCTCTGCAAGACCAACAGAAAAAGATCTTGGGACAGCCCCTTTCCTACACAGGTGAGGTCTTAGGACCAGGACCAGCAGAACATGTGGTCTCCTACAAACAGTCGGACAAGAACATGGTTGCTGCTCATGAAGGCACGCTGGCTTCTCTTTACACTGACTGGAGAGACGAGGGATGTGCTGAAGCCATGCTTCCCGGACAAGCTAACACATCCATCCACGCTGAGGCGCCACAGCTGGGCCAAAGGCTATGAGGTCACAGAGGGTCAGCCAGCTCCAGACAAGCGAGGAACAGCAGGGGTAGATCAACCCACCCCACCCGCTGGCACAAACCCCTGAACCCAGCCACGCAAGCGAGGGAGGGTAGGCTCAGGCCATGGACCCAGACGGCCCTGAGATCTGGTCAACAGAAGGGACTTTTGTTTGGAAAGCGAGCTGTCTGGGTTCCAGGGGGAAGTTTTCTGCTGCTCTTCCAGACTCTGTCCCCATACCGACAGCCGGCCCAGCTCTCTCACAGGCCCCTGGGTGTCTGCTGGGCCAGCACTGAGCATGGGCCCAAAGCAAATCAGGTGGCAGACTTCCAAAGCTCACAGTGACCAGTTTCTTCTTATTATTTTGTGTGTGTGTGTGTGTAGACATGTGAAAGCAGGTGCATTCACCTATGTAAGTCAGAGGTTAAAACTAGGTTTCTTCCTCAATGGCTCTTTGCACTTTTTTTTGAGACAGGTCCCTCACTAAAGTAGAGCTTGGAAATTCAGCCAGCTTGCCCCGCTCTGCTGTGCCTCTCTGTTGCTGGGATTAACAGCTACACCAGCTTTTCACATGCGTTCTGGGGATCCAGGCTTTGGTTCTCAGGCCTGCATTTACCCACTAAGCCTTCCCATCCCCTTCCCAGCTGCTTTTTAAATTGCCAGCCCTCTCCCTTACCCACAGCCTTTAACATCTTCCCCTGTGCATCTCCCGGGCCAGTGCGAGCTAAGCGCAGACCCAGAGGAACCAGGCTGTAGACTTCTAAAACTCAGGTTGATGGCAGCACGCAAGCCTCTACCTTCCTCCCAACTTCAGCAAGTTCAAGGGGACCATCCCACACTGAGGACCCTATCAACCTCAAACCTGTACCTCACCCAAGTGTGAACAGGCCATGATGATGGGAGGCATGTCAAGTTGCCCTCTGATGGGCAGGAGAAAGGAAGGGTTCGTAGGAAGGACAGTTTTATCACCCACTAAGAGATTGTCCACCTACTAGGGGCTCCCATAGCCTAGGAGAGTCTCCGAGACTGAGTGAAGAGCAGTCTGCCATGACAGCCAGCATGAACAAACAAGACCAGCATGGATCCTCTCCCCTCCCGCACACACGGTATGATGGCTAGCTTTAATTTTTCAGGTGACACAATCTAGATTCACCTGGGGAGAAAGTATCAATGAAGGGCTGTCTAGATCACGTTGCCAGGGGTAGGGGGGCCAAGAAGGGGGTGTCATTGATTGTTAATTGAGTGTTAACTGAATGTGGGTGGCACATAGTGTCCCTAGAGATAGTAGGGCTGATAGACAGGGGTCCTCAGCCACAGAGTGGTTTGAGTAAGATCTGAATACTTGGTCCCAGCTGTTGAGAGGATTACGTGTGGCCTTGCTGGAGGAAGTAAGTCAGTAGGAACAGGTTCTGAGGTTTCAAAAGAGTTGTGCCATTTCTAGTCTCTCTCTCTCTCTCTCTCTCTCTCTCTCTCTCTCTCTCTCTCTCTCTCTCTCTCTCTTCTGCTTGTGGCTCAAGATGTAGGCTCTCAGCTGTTTCTGCCATCATGCCTAAACTCGGCCATCACAGACTCTAACACTCTGCCTCTTTAAGCCCAATTAAATGCTTTCCTTCCGAAGTCGCCTTGGTTATGGCATTTTATCACAGCAGTAAAAAAGGTGACTAACATGTCTTAAGCACCAGGATGGGACACCTGCAAACAAGAGATCTATGAAGAATGGAAAGAAAGACACATTTGACCCAGGAGTCTAGGGGCAGAAAGCCTGAGCATGCCAGTGAACGACTCCAGTGGAGGTGTCATGATAGAACCCATTACACTAAGACTAATGAAGGACGGAAAGTTAGCTCAATTGGTAGAGAGTTTGCCTACCAGGCTCAAAGCCCTGGGTTTGGTTCCTAGAACAGTAAAAACCAGGTGTACTGGTGTATGCCTGGATCCTAGCACTCAACAGGTAGAGAGAAGCAGGAGGATCACAAGTTCAAGGTTATTCTTGAATAACCAGTAAGTTTGTAGCCAGCCTGGACTACAAGGAACCCTATCTCAAAAAACAAACACAGAGGCCAGCAGCAAGACTGCTCGGCAGATAAAGGCGCTTCCCACCGAACCTGATGACCTGAGTTCAATCCCCTAGACCTACATGGTAGAAGAAAAAACGGATTCCTACAAGTTGTCCTCTGACCTCCACAGACATGCCATGGTACTCACATGCCTGCACAAATACACACCAATAAATGGGGGGGGGTCATCCTAAAGCCTGTCAGTTCTTTTAACTGACTATACCGAAGGCCACACGTCACTTAGGTGCCATATCTATGCCCCTTTCTGCATCCAACATCTGCAGCAAAGGACATGCTTCCTGGAGTCTAGGATCAGTAGACATGGACAGGAAATAGAAGGAAATCCAGAGGTACTACTCAGTGTGAAAATCCTAGAGACATTAAGCTATTAGTGTGGCACTTGTATAAAACACGGTATCAGAGACAGAGACCTTCCCAGAGCTATGTAATCATGTCTTGGAAATAGAAAGACAGTCCTGGGAAAGCCCAGACAGTCAGAGAGCCTGGGAAAGTAAAACAGACCCCTTGATGACAAAAGCTACTCCTGGTATAAAACCTGCACATCACAGTACCCATGTGCCTACACACACACACCAACAAAAGGCATGGGGCTTCAAACCAGCTTGCCTTCCACAGCTCCATCCTGCAGCCATGTTACTGACATGGGATACCTAGGCCCACTCCTTTAGCGTAGTGTCCCCAAAAAGCCATTGAATTTCCTGGGGGACAAGGTCGTGCAAGTCACACCACTGACACACACAGTACTCATATTGCCTCACTCTGACAAGAGAGCTGTGACTAGACAAAAAGTCCCTCTACCTCCCAGAGTAGAAGGCTGACCACAGCATAAGGTGTCTTGGAGGACTCCCAAGGCCAAAGACTCCAACCTGGGCACTTGACCATGACCATCACTAACAAGCTTGCTCAGCAGAACAAGCCCATCAAGACTACAAATAATCATCCTTTTCCCACTCCAAGACTTCTCTATCTACAGCCCAGCCATTCAGGACCTTCATGAGACCCCTTACCCCAAAAAGCATCATCAATATTCATTCATTCAGTTCTGAGATTGGCTGATGTACACCAATGGCTCTTTCTACTAAAACACAGATGTGGGACCCCACAATGTAATGACAATCTATCTCACAAAAGGTCATGGCTAGAAGGAAGAAGAGTTATACCTCCAGTTATGATATGCCAGGCCCTAGAACCTACAGTTCTCTCCTAGAATGCCTCATCCCTTCTGTTAATTTTGTCCCAAATGTTAATTTTTTCCTCGGTGCTCTTTCAAGTCCCCAGTGGAAGGAGCCAGCCTCTCCAATTTGAGTTCCCTTTGAATCAAGATCAGGTAAATAAATTAAATGGTCCTACATCTACTAAGGAAAGAGAAGCAGTCATCAAAAGTCTCCCATCCAAAAGAGCCCAGAGTCAGATGGTTTCGGTGCAGAACTCTACCAGACTTTATAAAAAGAGCTAAAACCAGTACTCTTCAAACTATTCCACAAAATAGAAACAGAAGGAACATTTCCAAACTCATTCCATGAAGCCACAGTCACCTTGACACCTAAACCTCACAAAAAACCAACAAAAAAAGAGACTTTCAGACCAATTTTCCTTATGAACATTGATGCAAAAATACTCAATAAAATACTTGCAAACCAAATCCAAGAACACATCAAAGAAAGATATCATTCACTATGACCAAGTAGGCTTCATCCTAGGTATACAGAGGTAGTTCAATATACAGAAATTCATCCATGCAATCCATCATATAAACAAACTGAAAGAGAAAAAAAAAAACCACACACAATCATCTCATTAGATGTCGAAAAATCATTTGACAAAATCTAACACTATTCTTGTTTTAAAGTGTTGGAGAGATCAGGGACACAAGACACATACCTAAACATAGTAAAGACATTATAAAGCAAGCCTATAGCCAACATCAAACTAAGCGGAAAGAAACTCATATCAATTCCACTGAAATCAGGGACAAGGCAAGGCTACCCACTCTCTCCGTATTTCTTCAACATAGTACTTGAAGTCCTAGCTAGAGCAATAAGACAACTAAGGGAGATAAAGGGGATGTAAATTGGAAAATAAGAAGTCAAAGTATCACTGTTCACAGATGATATGATAATATACCTGAGTGACCCCAAAAATTCTGCCAGGGAATTTATAAATAACTGATAAATGCCTTATAAATACCTGATAAATAATTTGCTGATAAATACCTTCCCCAAAGTGGCTGGATATAAAATTAACTAAAAAAAAAATCAGTACCCTCCCGTATACAAAAGACAAACGGGCTAAGAAAGAAATTAGGAAAGCAACGGCCTTCACAATAACCACAAAAACCATAAAGCATCTTGGTGTAACTTTAAGCAAGTGGAAGACTTGAATGAAAAACAATTTCCAGTCTCTGAAAAAATAAATTGAAGAAGATATCAGAAGATGGAAAGATCTCCCATGCTCATGGATCGGTAGGATTAACATAGTGAAAATGGCCATCTTAACAAAAGCAATCTACATATTTAATGCAATTCCCATCAAAATACCAACACAATTCTTTACAGACCTTAAAAGAACAATTCCCAACTTCAAATGGAAAAACACAAACCCAGAATAGCTAAAACAGTCCTGTACAATAAAAGATCTTCTGGAGGTATCTCCATCCCTGATCTCAAGCTGTATTATAGAGCAACAGTAATAAAAACTGCATGGTACAATGGTGGATCAATGGAATTGAATAGAAGACCCAGAAATAAACCCACACACTTATGGAGGCCTGATTTTTGACAAAGATGCCAAAACCATACAATGGAAAAAAAGATAGCATCTTCAACAAATGGTGCTGGTCTAACTGTATGTCTATATGTAGAAAAATGGATATAGTTATCACCTTGCACAAAACTAAAGTCCAAGTGGATCAAAGACCTCAACATAAAACCAGACACACTAAATCTGTTAGATGAAAAAGTGGGGAAGAGCCCTGAACTCATTAGCACAAGAAACAACTTCCTGAACAGAACACCAACAGCTCAGGCTCTAAGATCAACAATTAATAAATGGGATCTCATGAAACTTAAAAGCTTCTGTAAAGCAAAGGACATGGTCATCAAAACAAAATGACAGCCTATAGACTGGGAAAGGATCTTCACCAACCCTGTATCTGACAGAGGGCTAATATCCAGACTATATAAAGAACTGGAGAAATTAGACACTAACAAACCAAACAATCCAATTACAAGATGGGGTACAGAGCTGACCAGAGAATTCTCAACAGAGGAATATCAAATGGTGGAAAAACACTTTAAAAAATGCTTACCATCCTTAGCTATCAGGGAAATGCAAATCAAAATGACTCTGAGATTCCATCTTACACCTATTTGAATGGCTAAGATCAAAAACTGGCTGGAGAGGATGTGGAAAAAGGAGAACCCTCCTCCACTGCTGGTGGGAGTGTAACCTTGTACAATCATTCTGGAAATCAATCTAACAATTTCTCAGAAAATTGGGAATAGCCAAGATCCAGTTATACCACTCCAGGGCATATACCCAAAAGATGCTTCACCATTCAACAAGGTAATTTGTTCAACTATATTTATAGCAGCTTGATTCATAATAGCCAAAATCTAGAACCCACCTAGATGTCCCTCAACAAAAGAATGTATACAGAAATTGTGGTACATTTATACAATGGAGGAGTAGTACTCAGCTATTAAAAACAAGGAAATCATGAAATTTGCAGGCAAATGGATGGAACTAGAAAAGATCATCCTGAGTAAGGTAACCCAGAGCCAAAAAGACACACATGGTATATACTCACTTACAGGTGAATATTAGTCATATAGGATAAATATACTAAAATCTGTATACCTAAAGAAGCTAAATAAGGAAGACCCTAGGGAGGTTGCTTAAATCTCATTCAGAATGGCAAACAGGACAGACACCAGAAGTTCTGGAAGAGAGGGAACAGGACAGAAGCCTACCATTTAGATCCAAAGGCTCCAGACCCAGCAGGGGATCAAAGCAGATGCTGACACTCACAGCCAAACTTTGGTCAGACCGGCAGAGAGTGTTACAGGAGAGTGGGGTGGTGGTAGAAGGGCCCAAAGGGGATAGGAGCCCTACAAGGAGACCAACAAAGTCAAAAAATCAAGGCGCAGGAGGGCCTGCAGAGACTGATGCACCCATCAAAGACCATACATGCAGAGGACCTAGACCCCCTGCTCAGATGTAGGCAATAGGTGGCACAATCTCCTTGTGGGTACCTGAGTAAGGAGATCAGGGGCTGCCTCTGTCATGACCTTGGTTGCCTGCTCTTTGATCACTTCCCCCTGGTGATGTGACCTTGGCAGGCCACAGAGGAAGAGGATCCAGGCAGACCTGATGAGACTTGATAAGCGAGGGTTAGATGCCCCCCTGGTGATGTGGCCTTGCCAGGCCACAGAGGAAGAG
>CM053748.1:52778147-52797920 GCA_028658305.1 Pachyuromys duprasi
ACTGAGAGGAGATGAGGGAGGGGGCTACATCGGGATATAAAATGAATAAATTGTAAAAAATAAAAATAAAGGGTTCACTTATGCTAGAGCCAAAAGTTCTCAGGATGTCTCTCTAGTATCATACTATCTTTAAAGATGGAAAAGCCACCAGAGACCCATCTCACAGGCTGTCCATTAATGGACAGAGTCCCGGGGACCTGGACATTGGTGCTGAGTCTAAAGTAGACTTGGCAACCTCTCCACAGGAGAGTCTATACATCTCAGAGTGACTCTCTGGTCACCTCCTAGGGACTTAAAATGCATCCTCCTACTGAAGGCTCTGAGCTCTTGTTCAAGCATGCAGCCTTAAATCTCAGCCTAAGGCTGGCTCTTACCTGTGCTCCATAAACGTTTATTGATTTGATGACGGTAAACAGATGGTAGGATGAGTGGGTTAGGGGAGATGGACAGACAGAATAGGCAGATGGGCAGGTAGGAAGATAAATGAATAGAAAGGGGGAGGGAGGAGGGGAGGGACACAGAGGCCAGGGGAAGAAGAGTGGGCAGGTAGATGGATAGATGAATGGATGCATGAGTGGGTAGGTGGATAGATGGATGAACGGGTGGATGCATAAAAGAATGAATACATGGAAAGAGCGGTAGATGAGAGAATGTGTGGGAAAGGAAGGACAGGGTGGAGCTGGGCAGAAGCAGGAAGAAATGCCACACAACTATAAGGAAAGCACGGAGACGTAGGTACCACCTTCTCAGGGTAAGCCTAGGGTGTGGCCCGTGCCAGCCTTTAGTCCTTCTTTCCATGGGCCTCTGTGCTCTGTGCAGGGCAGGCCCATCCCACAGCCAATCCAGCACCCAGCAGAATTGCACAAGAGGGCATCCAGGGTCAGAAGACCTTTCCAGGACAGACTGAGCTGGAAAACGCACGCCTAACAAACAGGAATGAAGGGGAAGCATTCCAGAGACAAGTTTTGTTTTGGTTTTTGCAAGAAGGCAGACACAGAACTTCAGGAAGGAGGAGCAGATGAAAAAAGATGGTGAAGTTTGGTGAGGAATAGGTAGACCACAGGGATCTAGCTACAATGATTAGGGGAGGTGGGCAGACGGAAGGTGCCCTGTGGGCTGGTCTGCCTATCAGGGGCTCAAGGAGACTGGTAACTAAGCAGCTCACTTAATGATTAAATAATAATAATAATAATAATAATAATAATAATAATAATAATAATAATAATAATTTCATGTAGGCCAGGCTGGCCTCAAATTCTCTACGTAGCCACGGAAAACCTTGGACTCCTGCTCCCTCTGTATCTACCATCTTGATGCTGGGGTTACAGGGGAGCCCCACCACTCTCGGTATGGTGAAAGGGAAAATGGACTCCCTCAAGTTATCCTCTGACTTCCACGAGTGTACTGTTGCACTCACACGCCTGCACGTACATACTCACAGTGGCAAACAAGAGTCTGTTTCAAAGTAGAAGGCAAAGATCCTCACCTGATGTCACACACAGACGCATACACACAGACACACACACAAACACACATAACTAGGCAGAGTAGTGCTTGCTCAGTCACCATCCTCTCTGGCTTCCCTCTTTCTCTGGGAGAGGAGGGAGGCCAGCTGGGCTTCAGCCTTGGGTCAGCCTGTACATCCCTGGACAAGCCGTCACTACACTTCCCTTCCAGCCAACCAGAGGCCTGGAGACACAGGTCCCCGGAGCCCACTGACCCTAACTCTGACGCCCTGAGTTTCCGGCTTCTAGCCTGGCATCTGGACAGTGGGCTCCCCAGGGCCCACCCACAGCCCTCTCTTCAGGCCACAGAGGAGCAAAGGCAGCTCTCCCAGCCTGTGGATGATTTACAGCTTCTTCAGCCACCACTCCCAAGGCCACAGGCTGAGCAGACATTTTCCATCCCTACGGCTGAGTTCATACATTCCAGGGAGCCCGGCTTCCTCTCTCCCGAGCTTATAGGCAGGCGAGGGGCTCAGGCACATCTGTGCCTAGGCCCCTGCTCTCTGTCACAGGGAAGGGTGAGACAAAGCCCAGGGTCTTGCAGCCAGGCCTGAGAGGCCCATTCAGGGGGAGCAAGCCAGGCCTCCCAGCCAGCACCATTCACACCAGGCCCTTCCCACTTCCGCTTTCCCCTTTCTCCCCATGACAACATCTTGAACGAGTGCCTTTGCTGGCAAGCCCAAGCACTCTGGGGTTTTGTACTTCTGACGAGGCTCCCACGCTCAGCTGTGCACACAGCCCTTGGACAAGCTGCTGAGGCTGCCTGCGGTACTCGGTAAAACACAAAGCTCCAGCCCACACATGTTCCCTGAGGCCTCCGCTCCGGGGACGGAGGTGAGGTGTCCCTGGCCCTCCCAGCTGTAAGCTCCTCACACCCTTCACAGACAGACCCGGGGTGAGGACCACAGGGCTGTGGAATACTTTCCACCGTTTAGAATTGGAACGGTCCTCCTCTCCTCGTGAGAAAAAATGCAAATTAAATGTCCCACTGCTGGCCAAGATGGAGAAAAAATGCAAATTAAATGTCCCACTGCTGGCCAAGATGGAATAACAGGGACCAGATTTAGGCTCCCACCCGAAACCACCAAAAAACCAGACAAAACATTTAAAGCATGCCAGGCAGTGAAGGGAGGTGAGCCCTACGAGGCCCAGCTTACTGTCTGGAGAGAGTCTCCAGTGCGGCGCAGGCCAAGCACATCGGTAGAGTGCTGGGTGGAGGATCCGCTGTGAAGCGTCTGGAGTCCATGGGGGCTAGAGTTTGCACGACAGCTATAGAGAGGGAAGATTCAAACCAGCGACAGGGGCAATACATAGGGGATGGGAGAGTCTTGAGACCCTGCAGAATACACTCAGTTAGGGTCTGTTCTTCCCAGGGTACAGAGAAAGGAGCAGGCACAAGGCTGCCTGAGAATAGTGCTTGATGTACATACAGAGGAGCAGTGCCCATACCCAGGCCCCGGAAGACACAGAGCACAGGGCACTTGACATCAACACGGTAGGCCGCCACCACCTTATCCTATCTAATGAAACGTCGGAGGCTGAACGTTTGAGCTGGGGGTGCAGCTGGGTGTTGAAGGCTTGCCCAGCATGTAGGAAGCCCTAGCCTCGCTCCTCAGCATGGCGTGCATCAGGCACAGTGGTGCACACTTGTCATCCCAGCACTTGGAAAGTCAAGGCAGGAGGATCACGAGAGAAAGGTGCTACTACTCAGTTAGGGAGTAAGTTCAAGGTCAGCCTGGGCTACATGAGACCCCCTCACCACCAAAAAGTAGATTAACGACACCCTCACCCCCAACAAATCAACCACATCTCAGAGGGAGCATAAGAAGATTTTCAGGGGAAAAAAATTTAACCAATTAACAACATAAAATTACAGTTCAACAATGTACCAAAGAGTCCCAAGCATGCGCTCCCCACGATAAGAAGGCAGGGAAACATAATCCACACTGGATAAAGAACTAAGTAAACTATCCCTGAGCCAGAAGAGACACAGATGGTAAAATGAGCTGACAAGAGCATGAAGTTGTTCTAGCTGCAAACCACATGTTGGAGAAGGAGCTCAGGAGACATGAAAAGACCCGTCAAGCTTCCAGAGCCACACTGGGTGTGACTGGTGGTGGGTTTGAACTCTTCAGGATGGCGAGAGCCTCTAGAAGTTGATGAAACAGCGGTGACAACGATCTACTATGAAAGGGAGAAGAAAGAATGAATCAGAAATGAAGACAGCATATGAGCTGTGGGGCAACCCCCAACACACTGGAACTGGAGTCCCCAACAAAGCAGGAGGTAAAGGAAAAAATAACTAGGGTAAATAATTAGCATGTTTGCCCTAAAAACTGATTAAAACGTTAGAAATGCAGAAAATCTTCAAAGCAGCCAGGGTCTGGGGAGATGACTCAGCAGGTAAAGGCACTTGTCACCAGGCCCAATGTTCTAAGCTTGGTCACAGAAACCCACATGGCAGGGGAGAACTGACTACCCCCAGCTGTCTTCTGATCTCCACGTGCATGTTCTGACAAGTATGTTCTCACATGCATACACACAAAGTAAACAAACGTAATGTTTGTAAAAAGCAGCTGGAGCAGTGACCACGAAAAGCGACAAAGGAAGTGTGGTTCAAGTGATAGCACACTGGCTTGCCCTGCTGGGCCTGGATCCCATCTCCAGCACAAGCCAGGCCCAGTATGTATGCCTGAGACTCCAGCTCTCACAAGTGGGGGCAAGAGGCTCTCCAGTGAGAGGCACCCTCAGATTCATGTTGAGCCTGAGGCCAGCCTGGGCTACATAAGACCCCGGTGTGCTGCCTAGTTTTATGTCATGTTGGTACGGAATCATTTTAGAAGAAAGAACTTTAATTGAGAAACTGCCTGAACCTGATTGGCCTTTGGGCAAGAAGACATTTTCTTGATTAGTGATTGATGTGGGAGCACCTAGCCCATTGGGGGTGGAGACAGCTCTGGGCTGGAGGTCCTGGGTTCCAAGCCAGTAAATAGCACTCCTCCATGGACTCTGCATCAGTTCCTGGAGTTTTGAGTTCTTGTCCTGACTTCCCTGGCTGATGAACTACAAGCTGTGGGAGGAAATCAACCCATTTCCCTCCAAGTTGCTTATGGTTGTGGTGTTTTATCGAAGCAACACCCAGCTTTTGGGGGAGAAGGAGAGAAAGAGAGAAAGAAGGAGGGGGAGGAGGGAAAGAGGAGAAAAGAGAGGACAGGAGAGGACAGGAGAGGAGAAGAAGTAAATCACAGAAAAATGAAACTCTCCCTGACAAACCCTGACCCTCTCCTGGACGCGGCATTCTGGTGCCCATGATCCACTTGCCGGTACGGTAATGGCAGCTCTGTTCACCGCCAAGATAACTTTTAGAAGTTTTTCTCTGTGGCAGTTCAGATGTGCACCAGTTGCCCTAGTGAATGTGGAGCTGGGGACTGGGGGCTTTCTGAATGATGAGCAAGCATTCCACCTACTCAGCTACAACCCCGGCCCTCCATCGTGCCTTATAATCTATCTTCAGTGCCTGGTCTGAGCTAAACCCACCCCCAAGGGCATGTCCCACCAAAGCACTAGGTCCTATCTGGACAATTCCTTTCAGGAGAATCACTGGACAAGAGGGACACACACAGACTTGCCCATGTGGTAGCATAACCAGGGTGTGGTGTGGGGGCCGGGGGGATCCCAAAGGAAATACTTAATAGCCTTCCTTCAGAGAGCCAGTGACCACAGAAGGGACAAGTGAGTGGGCAGTAAAGGAACTAGACTAAACCTAACCACAGAGACACATTCTGGACTGCTGGAATCTTCTCGACCTGGATCAAGCTGTGACCCGTACCTACCTGCTACACCCCTCCACTTTCTCTTCCTCCACCCCCACCTCTTACCCAGAAGAATATGGCTGAGCTAAACCCCAGGGCAGCAGGGAGTTATGACACTGACATTTTATGTTTGGGAATGTGAGCAATGCCAGCAACACCACAAAGATGCAGTGGCATGTTTAAACCCATGGGCTCACAACCAGGAACCAGCAGGACCCCCACACAAGGCCTAAGGCCAGCCAGATCTCCAAGGTCACTTTCGTCCTGGAAGTGCTTAGCATTCAAGGGCGTGGCACTTTCCATCAGGTAACCAAGGTCAAGAGAGAATCAAAACGCAAACAAAACCCTTTCTCATCACAAACGGAGAATTGTAAACTCCAGGCATTGAATGTGACAACTTGAAGAGTGACAGAAATGGGCTGGCAAGATGGCACACCAGATAAAGGTGCTTGGCACCAAGCCTGAGGACCGGAGTTAGGTTCCCGGAGACCACATCGGGACAAGAGAGAATCACTCCTGAAAGCTGTCCTCTGACCTTCACAGGTGATTTATGACATACATATTCCTACACAGACGCACAAGAAAATGAATAAATAAAATGTTAGGGAGAGGGAGAGAGGGAGGGAGAGGGAGAGACTGAGAGACAGCGGCTGCCCTGAGGTCCAGTAGTAGCTCAAACACAAAGCCAGTCTCCAGCTCTGCTTACTTCCACCCAACCCCAACTGATTCCAAACAGCTGCATCCCATCCAACACAGATTACATGTGGGGCCCAAATGAACTGCAGGCATGTGCTTAGATGATGTAAAAATATAACATTAAAAATCAATCAGTAATCAGAGTTGTTCTCCCAGATCAAGAAAGCCAACCTGGATTTTGCCTGGTGGGCCTGGATTTCTTGAGACAGACACCAAAGGAAATGTATAACCATTTTCCTCATCAAAAAAAAAAAAAAATGTTCCAAGGGGCTAGAAAAGGATGAAAGGCTCAGAGGGTAAAAAAAAGCAGGTATATGTGCCTGTAACCCCAACATTTTGGGGAACAGTCAGATGTACCCTGAGATCAGCATAGCTGGGTGAGTTGTCCTCTGATCTCAACATCACTTCATAGCACACAAGTACATACACACACACACCATGCATACATACATACATAATAAATTTTTACTTTTTTTTTTAAGAAGGCACAGGAAAAGGCCCAGGCCCTGTATTGACCCAAGACTTGCTTTTTCTAAGAGATCCCGGGGACAACCCACCCCATTTTTGTTGTGCTCTAAGGACCTTGACCGCCTGCAGCCAGGGAAACAGCCCCACCCAGCTTCCCTAGGACAACAATTTGGGTAATCCAGCTCCCCAACTAGATGTAGAAAAGCCTGGGGTTTCAGCTGCTGGGCGCTAAACCAGGCTGGCAAGGTGAGCCTATGCTGCTGAAGTTTCATCAGCTCCAGGCCCCCAACAGATGTTCCAGGAGGTCGGCTGATTGACTGATGGATTACATACGGAACTCCTTTTGATGGCATGGGCCAAACCATTTCAAATGCAGGGGACAGAAAAGACACTTAGGGTTTCCAGGTAAGGATGAAGTGTGTACAGAGCCCTAGTACCTGCCTCATGGGCAGCATCTTGGATGTCAGGCAGCAGGAACACCCATGGCAGGCTTTGCTGGTGACCATCACCCACCCAGGATTCTCCATTAGCCGCGCTTCGACATTTAGGCTGGATTGCCTCTTGTCATGGTCTCTACCCAGCCAGCTGTGCCGAAATGTGTCCTGACCTTGTCAGATATCCCTGGCCTGCCCCTGCTCCCAGCAGACATTGGCTGCTCCTGGGGAAGCCCTAGGAGCTACTAGAAAGATAGGGCCCAGGGCTCATGCATGTCCTGAAAATAACACACAGGTGAGAACTTAAGAGAAACATCTCGCAGACCCAGCTCCAGCCTTCCCACTGTCTGCTTTGAGGGGACCATTCGGACTTCGCCTCAGATCTTTAATTTACACCATATACAGAGGTAGGGTAGATGAGGGTTGGATGGGTGGAGGAGTGGTGGGCAGATGGAGATAGATGCATAGAGAGCTCTCTCTGCCCTTTTTGAGGCAGGGTCTCATGCAGCCCAGGCTGGCCTTGCGGCCTTCACAAATTCGCCGTTGGGAGCGAACAACTCTGTAAACGCAGTCAGGTGAGAAACCTGTTCTGATGGCCACCCTCTGACCAAGACTGAGGACTGGCCCATGCATTGCACATTCCGCTTATCAGATAGTTTCTTCTTGGACTGGGAGATAACTCAGGCAGTAAAGTGCTCACTTTATGAGCTTGAAGACCTGAATTCCATCTACAGATTCCACATAAATATCCGGTGTAGAGCCAGCAAGACGGCTCATTAGGTAAAGGCCCTTGCTGCCAGGCCTGTCGAAGAGAGTTCGATTCCTGAGGCACAGGCAACCCCCCTCCTCCCACCCCCAACCCTCCATCAATGGTGGAAGGAGAGAACTGATTCCCACAAGTTGTCTTCTAACCTCTACATCCATGCGGTGGCATTCATGGCATCTCCACATGAACACATACAAAATAAATAGATAAATGTAATTAAAATAAAATCTAAAGCCTGGTATGTTGACACAAGTTTATAATCCTAGTGCTGGGGAAATGAGACAGGTGGGGCCTTGAGATTCGGTGGCCAGCCAGTCTAGCATACTTGAAAAGGTTCAGGCTAGTGAGGAACCCTGTCTCAAAAAAAATTAAAAAAATAAAAAAGTTGAACAGTGTCTGGGAGAGGCAGCTGAGACTAAACTCATAAGAACCTGGACATATACAGGAACTACACACACACACATATGCACACACCAAGACAAAGTGTTTTGATTCATTCTGGAATTTATTATTCACATGTACTTGTAATATGAACAGACTGCAGTGCCTGATGGTATGTATCAGAGCAGAGCCTCAGGCATTTAAAAGCCTGTGATGGTTTAACTGTCAGTTTGACACAACATATAATCACTTGGAGAGAAAGTCTTAACTGAAGGATTATGTTAGATCAGGTTAGCCTGTGGGCATGTCTGTTGAGGTTTTTTATTGTTACTTGATGTAATAGGATAAAGCCCACTGTGGGTAGTACCATTCCCTAGTTAGAGACTCCTCAGCTGCATAAGAGATGAATGAGTGAGCAAGCAAACAGCATCCATACACTAATTTCCCTCAGCTCTTGACTGTAGGTGGGATGTTACAAGCTGTTTGGAATTATACTCTAAAATAATAGACCTTTTCTCCCTAAGTTGCCTTTTGTCAGGATATTTTATTGCAGCAACAGAATTGAAGTTATGGGAAGGCCCCCATCTCCTCAGCCATCAGGACTTCAGCGACTGACAAGGCCACCGTTCCAAAGATCCTAATCTTCGGGTGGACTGTGCTGAGCACCAGACTGGTCTTCCAGTCTTGTCTCTGTCCCATGAGAGAGACCCTATCCTAGAGATCACTTCTCTATTTTGACCAGAAGCCACTCAGTTCTCACTTAATCTGCTTGACCATGACGCCCAGTACAGCAGCACTGGTCAAGGCAGGCCAAAGTCTTCCAATGTGCTGATAATGCAGCTCTGGACTGACCTGAAGCTAAGGGCCTTTATAATTTCTAAATAAATAAATGAAAAGGTGACAGTAACCAGGAATACACCCCGAGCTGGTAGAAGACTCACTAAGCATGCCCAAAGTCTTGGGTTCCTTCTCTAGCATGCTGCAGATCAGGCAAGCAGCACACACCAGTAGTATCAGTGCTTGGAAGGTAGTGTTGGGGCATCAGAGAAGTTCAAGGTCATCTTAGCTATGTATTTAGTTTGAGGACAGCCTGAGATACATGGGACCCTGCCTTAAAAAAAAAAAAAAGATTGATCTTGCATCATCCGCCTTCATACAGGTGCCCACCGTGGCAAACTATTCATGTAGCAGATTCTCCCGGGGGCACACTTAAAGGGTTTCCCACATGAACCTCATCTGAGGGTCCCAGGAGCCCCACTTGGAGACAATCTATGAAGCTCAGCCTCAGATCTGCTGCTATTCACTCGTTTTGAGGTGGGTATGTGTGCGCGCGCGTGCGTGTGTGTTGTTTGTACAAGTTCATGTAGGTGTACATGCACATGTACATGGATGGCCAGAGGTCAATGGCAGACGTCTTCCTCAATTTCGTTATTATTATTTGTTGGGGGAGGGAAGCCAAGAACACAGAAGTCAGGGGACAACTTTCAGGAATCAGTCCCTTCTACCTTGTGGGTCCCCTGGATCAAATATTCAGGTTGTCAGGAGCGGCAGCAGCCACATTTACACTCTGAGCCATCACTTCCATCTTATTCTTTGAAACGAGGTACTCATCAATTTGGCTAGGCTGATTGGCCAATAAGCTCCAAGTTCAACTCCAATCCATTTTTCTCTGCGTCATCCTGGGCTGAGATAACAGACCCACATTGCCGAGCCCGGCTTTTATGTGGGTTCTGGGCTTCCAGGTCCTCATGTTTGCAGGTACTTCACCACCTGAGCCATGGGCCCAGCTCCACTTCTATCTCTTGTATATCCTAAGACCAGAAAACAAGCCAGCTCACAGAGAGCTGGCGCTTACAGTCTTACTGATCTAAGCGGACTTCTGCATAAATATACACATCACACATCTCTCCTCACATTTGTCAGTACAAAGAGCCCTGGAACAGACTATATTGCAAGTGTAACCTACTATATTATGTCTATTACACACTTCATCTTCCCTAGACAAACACTTCCCATTTCACTTCCTCCCCTCCCATCCTGCTTCACTCCTGATCTGCATACCTAATAGGCCTTGGCTGCTCCACTGAACTCCTCTCTCTGGGCATAAACAAGGCACCGCATGCATACCTTGCCCCTGAACCAAACCAGAGCTGCCCCATCACCTTGATCTCTCTCAAAGACAGGGAGGGACAGCCCTAAATATTCTGTCCCTGTGTGGACACGCACTATGCATCACCAAGGCGAAGCCCAGGGCTGTCTGTGGAGATGGCTGAGTGATGGGCCTTCAACTCATCATTGGACATCTACGACCTCAATTTTTTTGAAAAGTCAAAATGCTGCCTTCATCTTTAAAGATCCGAGACATATTTATGTGTCAGCCCTTCCTAAACTGCCTTCAGCTTTCAGGGGCATCCAAGAAGGCCATCACTGGCCAAGTGGCCTTCGGTGTACCCATGACCCATTCCCCTTTAACCAGTCACTATACCCCAGTGCAGTGTTTCTCAACTTGGGGGTCTTGACCCCCTTGGGGTCAATCTACCCTTTCACTGGGGGTCGAATATCAGACACTCTGCATATCAGATGTACACGTTACAATTTATAACAGTAGCAAAAATTAGTTATGGAGCATCAACAAAAAATAAATTTACGTTTGGGGATTGAGAGGTCGAGGAACTGTATTAAAGAGCCACAACCTTAGGAAGGTTGAGAACCACTGTCCTAGAGCTACATTGAATTCTGAGCTTGCCTAGCAAGTGGGATCAAAGACGGGAACACAGAAGCAGATCCCTTGCCACAGACCCCAGAGTTCCCCACTACCACCTTGCCTCCCTTTGATCCCTGGTGAGTGCTGCCCAGCATGTTGGCTGCTGGGGAGAAGAGGCTGCAGCCCCCAAACCTTCCCCCTTTACGATATGATGGCTGACACTGATTATCAACAAGATCTACAGTCACCGGAGGGACAAGCCTCCCGAAAGGTCAGTGAGGGATTTTCTAGGTTAGGTGAACTGAAGTAGGAAAGCCATCCATTCTAAACGTAGATGACACTGTCTTATGGGTGTTGGGGGGTTGTCTAAAATGCAGAAAGAGAGATCTAGAGTTAAGTACCAGCATTCATTGCTCTCTGCTTCCTAACTGTGGACACCACAACTCACCTCACACTCCAGGTCAGCCTCACGCCTCTGCCTTGATGGACTGCATTTCCTGGAACTGTGAACCAAAATAAGCCCTCCTGCCCCCCCCTCCTTCCTGTCCTCCCTCTCTCCTGCCCTCCTACCCTTCCTCTCTCCTCTCCCCCTCCCTCCCTCTCTCCCTCTCTTCCTTCAGGTGCTTCTGAGAGGTATTTGGTGGAGGCTATGAAGAAAGTAATATACACAGACAGAACTTGCTGGAGGTCACCAAGCAGTGTAGCTTGGTCCCTTTCTCCTCCTGAGGGCAACACAAGAGGTTTGGCCTGATTTCTCTACAAAACCCATGTCTACCGCTCTTTCTCTGCCTCCACTTGTCTCAGAGGAAAACTCCCTACGTAAGAAACAAATTCCCTGGATTAATTGCCTGGGTGGTCCTCAGGCCCGAGTTTCCACACCATCGCCACTTCATAATCAAGTGCTTAATGACCAGTTCTTCAGATTGAAGTGGGAGTCCCACAGAGCCACCAGGGTCCACACCACAGCCCTGTTCCCTCTGCTGGGCACTGGCATAGCCACACTCCTTGTCCCCGCACTTCAAATTACACCAGTGTGTTTCTGTGTCTTCCCACAGACCACACTGGGTCCAACCCAGCTCCTGAGGCCAATGCACAGTTTCAAAGGAAAGCAAATTAAGCCTCTTTCCAGTCCTCCATCTCTGCCTGCACTGCAAACAGTTGCATACTAACCTCCCCATCTTGGGTTTTAAAATATGGACTTTTTTTTAAAACTCCCAACATAATGAATAAGCCTAAATATTAGAAGTTGAAGTTATTAAGTAAATCATTCCACCTGCAAAGCTTTGATTTGCATACCATTAATTCATGATGCCATCTAAAACAAACTCATCACAGTCTGTGTATTAGAAGCTGATTTATGTAAGAATTGGGGAGAAAAAATCCTGAGCTCAAATTTATGCTGACGTGATGTACACACTCAATGGAGAAAGATTTTTCTTTCCTTCTTTCTACCATTTTTTGGGGTGTGTGTGTGTGTGTGTACGTGTAAATCATGCAAGCAACTGCAATCTAGCAAGAAGGGAAAGGATCTGAGGAAAGGACTCGCGTACAGGAAGATGAATAATGCAGTTGCCTCCTGTGTGTGTGGCGGGCTCGAGGCGGCCCAGCACACACACACACACACACACACACACTCCAGTTATTAATGTCAAGTATGCCAAAGATACGCTGGAAAATCATTACCATTCATCGCCACTAACCGCCATTAAATTTCAATCAATTCAACTTAGCACAAGTGTACTTGAGCGGCCCTTACAGTTTCTTATAAATGAGGCTCCAAAGCCGGCCTGACTTATTTCATTGTCCAAGGCACAAAGACAGGGCGCTAAGCAGGGCCTGAAAGGGGTCTGTGCGGGGGCCCCGCACGATGCTCCTTTAAACATGTGTCCTAAGTGTTCAAAGATCTTTTTCTGCAAGCTGAGAGGTCGGGACGAACGGGCATTGCCCCGAGAAGCACCCTTTCTTCCCCAGCTTTGGGGCCTTTGGAGCTACAGTCTGCAGAAGTCTTTAGGAAAGTTTCTAACAGCACTAAAGTTTCTCATCAAAAGCTCCGGTTCCCTAAACCTGAGCGTCTGCGGGAAGCGTGGGGAAGGAGCCCCAGGGCAGGTGGGCTGGGGCCACGGCGCGGGCCCCTGGTTCAGGTGGGCACTGCGCCCCTGGTGGGCGCCACGACTTGGCCCGCTGGCCTTCCTCCTTCCCGGCCACGAGCAGGGTCCCGACGGCTCCCGCCACCAGCCGCAACAATGTGGCCATTGTTCGCGCGCCGCGGAGCGGGCGGGCGCGCAGGTGGGAGGCCGCGGGCGCTCGGGCACGGAATGTTCCCCGGACGGGGCGCGCTCGGCGCCGCCCGGACACGCGGCCTGAGCGGCCCCACCGGGACGGCGGAGCCTCGGAGGGGCGGGGCGGGGCGGGATGGGGCGGAGGGAGACGGGCGGGGGTGGGGCGGAGGAGGGAGAGACAAAGAGGAGCAGGAGGGAGAGGAAAGAAGGAATGAAGAGGGTAAGGAAGGGGGGAGGCTGAGAGGAGAAGACAGAAAAGAAAGTGGAGGCAGAGAGAAGAAAAGGAAAGATGGAGGAAAGAAAGGACAGAGGGAAGCTGAGAAGGGAAGAAGGGAGGTGAGAAAAGGGAAAAGGGAAGGAAAGGAGAAAACGAAGAAGAGATTGAAGGGAGGGAGGGAAGAAATAGGGGAGACACAGCAGCCCAGAGGTGTGAGAGCCCGGTAAGATCGGGAAAGAGCAAGAGTTCACTCTCAAACAGGCAAAAGGGCTCTAAGCCCCGCCAAGTCAGCAGCCGTAATCACACTCGGGGCTTTGCCTAATTACAGGGTGAAAGCCTGGTCTAGAGGGAGAGAGATACTTAACTGTGTCCCAGGAGAGGCTGAGGGCAGGGACGGGCTGTGAGGCTGTCTGTCCTCCACCCATGCCAACCCCTCAGAGCCTGGATCCTGGAGGGAAAGTCTGGGGGCTGCAGCACGAGTGGCCAGCGGCCTCTGACAGCGGTGTTTCAGGTCCCCTTGGGTGGGAATCCAGTCTGAAAAGGGACCGCCCTCGGCCTGCCTGAGTTCCCTCTGCACCCAGAGGTGATCCAGTCCCAGCCCCCTGCTAAGGAATGAAGAAGTTCTCTTTATTTCATTAGCTGGTTTTTTGGTTCATGAAATTTTTCACAGATTTGCAGAGAAGAAAGCAGTCAATAAACGTGGACAAAAGTGGCCGCATCAAAAAGGGCAGAGAATAGAAGAAAGGCAAGATAAAAGTGCTATCTGATCCCAGATCCGAAGGCAGAGAACGGAGCAGGAACTGCTGGAAGCATCTCAATGGGCCACCACCCTCCTCAGCCTGCCTCCCATCAGTACCAACTCCTCATTCAAGACAATAGCAAAAGCACTAAAAGTGGTTTTCTTATGCTAATGTTGAAACCCAGCACTCAGTTAAAACACACTTCCCAGAAACCTGCCTTTTTAAAAACACACATGCGAAACACACACCAAAAATCCCACATTAATTCATTCTATTTAATCCCAAATTAAAAAAAAAAAACAATTTAATGGGTACTGTCTAGTCACATCTTAAGAGAGTTATTTCCCAGCACATGTATGTTATTTAAGAAGCCAGAGGGAAAAGCTAAACAGAAACATTATGGCCTCTTCAGCTGGAAGGATCCAGGACAGTAAGCCACATGAAGAGTGGACTCTCCCCTGTGTTTTCCCAGGATTTTAAATACATTTAAAACATATTTTAAAAAGTGACACATTTGTCATCCTCAAAAAACTAAAAACAATGACCAAATATTTTATTTTCTAAGTCCTTTATACTTTTCACAAGCCCTTGGATTTGGGGAAAAGTGATTAGTACTGAATATGGTGGTGTGTTTATTTGAAAGGCACAGAGCATATAGAAAGAAGGTGGCCTTCCTCACGCTAGGGTCAGATGCCAGCCAGTGGTGCTGACCTGGTCCCGTATTTGCTACTAGCAAACAGTTTCAGAGTACTTATCCACCCCATCCCCCCATATTCTTGAAAAGTGAGAACAAGTTGTGCAATAAATATCTGGGTAGTCTGGCTGTCCATCCGATCACCAGCTCTGCCTCTCTGGATGTTCTAGAATCTGAGAATACAGTCTTTTTCTAGTTGGCATTCTCTGCGGGTCCAAGCCTCTGGTGCTTAGTGAAAAGAAGAAAGGAGGGCGCTGCTTCCCTGGGGTTCCCTTTCAAAGGGCCTCGGCCCAGCAGCTGCAGCTGTCCACAGTGAGGTCCACCTGGCCCTCTGGCCTTCGAAGGACTAGTTAACAGGCACTGTACAGGTAGATCTCCCACCCCCCAACTCCCAGCCTAAAGTGCAGGGCAGGTGGCCCCTCCCTGTTCCTTGCGGTTTGCACCAGAAAAGGCCAGCTGCACCCACAAGGTTTTAGGACTCTGTTTTTGAGCTTTAACAAGCCAGCTGGGTGTGAGGGGTCACAGCAGCTTTCACAGTGCATTCAACAACCTCACGGTCTCATTTAAAGGGAATTGCTAGTGTCTGGGCACTGAAGTTTTCCGGGAGGGGGATGCGGATGGGAGGAGGGTACTTGGTGTAGGCAAATATCCAATTTTGCCTGCCTGCTTGCAGACCGTCCTGGATTCACTAATCCAGCCCCAGGGGCTGCACTGTGTACAGGGCTCTTGTAGGAGTACAAAAAGGAGTGAAGTATTTGTGTATTTTACAGTCTGCAGTGCAAACAAGCCAACTACAGGACACAGCCCCTGAGACCTGCACAACAGCTAGAAAATGAGCCTGTGAGCAGTAAACCCATGGCTCCCCTCCTAAGATTAAGCAACTCAAAAGCACATGCTCTCTCCGTGCTCAGTGTCCTCCCAGGACGGGAAGGCCCAAAGAACATCTTGAGAAAAGTGGAGCATCATAGCTAACTCCATACACGCTTCAAGTGGTCCCCCTTCCAAGACCTGAATTTTTGAATCTGAATTCTGTGCATATTCCCACCACATCAGTTCTCTCTAATCACAGAAACAGTTTTATCAATCACAGTCCCACCTAGTTCATGGATGAGTCCCACCCTGGTTTGGGAGGGGTTCGCTCCCTGTGAACCTCACCTCAGACGGAGGATCCAGGCAAGAGTGGATCTCCTATGGACACTCTCTTACACAGGACCTTCTTCTGTGTTACTCTAAGACCCCTAGAATCAGAAAATACCTCATGACATTTGAGGGCATCCCAACTCTTCCTAAATATTATCAATGTTAAAATTCATCAAATGAGCTTTCCATACAGCATCTGGGTAGAAACTGTATCCAGAAGAGGCCATTTCAAACTCTTGGAAGCCTCTAGAGAGAAGCAGCAAGTTTGAGAAAGGGAAAGCAAGATGAAGAGGCTCAAAGAAGTAAAGCCTTTGGCGGGGGAGGGGGGTCTGAACGGTGTAGATTAGATATTCTGGGATTAGCACCCCAGGATAGAACAGAAGCTGGGAGAAGGCAAGAGTCTCAAAACTCAAAGCAGAAAAGCATCCAGAATGTTTCCCCCATACGGGGAAGACCGATCCAGGTAGGAACACAATGTATTCCCTCCCCTACTCCCGACGACTGAGCTTCTGATGGGACCGCTCCCAGTCCGGGCAGGACTAGTCCCCAGACGCGACCCATGGAAGCCTACTCTACAAGGGAAACCGCAGCCAAGGTGAGGAAATGGGCGGGGAGGGGGCTCCAAGGAGAGGTGGCTAGAACAAACAGATAGCATCAAGGAGACTTGTGACAAGCCCGCTTATTCCGCCCGCTATCCCCCCGTGCTGTATATTTTGGATTTCACAGTTTATTTACTTTACTTTTTTGGCACCGAGCCCCCGGAGCATGCCAATACAATATTTGTTTAAACACTATTTTATGCCGCTTGCGAGGGAAACGTTTACTTTCAAATTCCCCAACATCCCCCAGAGCCTCGTCTGCAAACAGCATATGAGCGTTTTACAACTGTTCCCTTTATCTAAAGCTGTGGGGATTAAACCTTCACACGCCCAGCGAAGGCGGAGGGCAGGGGGCCCAGGACACCGTGCGGCCACCAAACTGCAAGATGAAGGATGCTACCACTGGGGAACAAGAGGGGAACAGAACCCACCCCTTCCCAGCCTCTGAGGGACAGACTGCCAAGAGAGGTCTTTCCTAGCCCTGCTCCAACTAGGATCAGCTCTGAGACCCACAGGACAGTTACACAAAAGAGACAGCGGTGGGGGGGAAGGGCGCCCCACAACCTAAGCGCGCCTCTGTGGCCAGGTCACCCGAGGTGAGGCGCAGGGGTTCCATCCTCAGCGCCCCCAAGCTCTAAAAGTCAGGTTTCCTAGGAAATGAGAGCAATTACTGCCCGGCTGAAAAGAAGCCGAGTTGGATGGACTTCAGCTCCCGGCGCGGCGGGAGCCCTCTCGAACTCACTCAAGCACACGGTCCCTTCCCCCTATCGGGGGGGGGGGGACCCGCTCCCCTCCCTCTAAACCCTTAATAGGATTGGCGCCCAACTCCGTCCGCGCCGCTCCTCATCCATCACACACAGATCAAGTTGCAGTCGTGGATTTTTCAAATTCCTCAGCAAATATACTTGTTGAGGGATTGCTTGGGGGTGGGGGTAAGTGGGGGCTAGGATGAAAGTGAGGAGTAGGGGGAACTGATCCCTCAGCGAAGGATTACGCGTGGATCCATTCGGGAAGTCAAGGGGATCTGGGGACCTGGGCTAGGAGAAGAAGGTAAGGAAGCAAGAACGGAGGCCCAGAGACCGGCGGCGTGGGGAAGAGGGGGCGACAGGGTTCAATGAGGGGAAAGGAGGGAGGAAGAAAGAAAGACTAGGCTCCAGACGCGGACTCGGAACGCGAAGTGGAGTTGCAAGTTCCCAAGTGGCCGGCGGCGGCTGCAGCACTCCGCGCAGTCTCGCAGGAGCGCTCCCAGCTCCCCATCTAAGGGGGCACCCCAGCCCCCACGTCGCCCCCAAACGGTTCCAGGCTCCGCGCGGTGCCACCGGTCCAAGAACGGCCTACCCGAATTGCCCAAAAACAAGAGGCACTTCCCCTCGAGTGGAGGACAGCGGTATAAAACCGACCCCCCGGCCACGAGTTATGAGCCCCGAGATCCTCCTTAAGCCCTGCCTCTGCTGAAACAGAACAACAATCAGGGTCGCCCTCTCTGGCACCCCTAAAATCGGTGTCACGATCTCGATTCCCCGGCGGAGAGACACTCAGCATCCCAGCCGAGGCTGGCCAGACTAGGAAGTGCTTCGCCACCACGAGAAAGAAAAAAAAAAAAGAAGAAGAAGAAGAAGAAAAAAGGGGAGGAGGGACAATGCAACTTTACCGAGGAGACAAAAGTTTGCCTCTAGCACGCAGGTGGCCTCTCGGTCTCCGGGCAGTGGTTGGAGGGCCCCATCCCAACTTGGCTGGCGTGGGTCTGCCGAGTGCGGGGGGCTCGGGCCGCCAGGCAGAGGAGGGGACGGAGGCGGGCGGGGGACCCGGGCAGTCCCTCAGGACACCGGGCCAGCAGCTCCGGGCGCCTGCGATGCTACGCGCGGCCCGCGTTCCTGCCCCTGGCTCCTCCTCGCCTTCCTCCGCGTCCTCTGGAGCCGCCGCCGCCTCCCGCTCCTCCTCGAAGTCTCATTGATGAGAGGAGTTTGAAAAAAAGTCCGCGGAGCCGTGCTGCCTTGGCTGGCGGACGCCGGCGCTCCTGCAATCCACCAGCTCCTCGGGGGTGGCGCAGCGCCCCCGCGCGCCGAGCCTGGGCACACCCGCGCCGTCGCGTCCCCGGCCTGCCTGCCGCTGCCGAGTGCACCCCGCTCCTGGGGAGAGGGGGCCGGACCCCACCCTGGCAGGGGATGCCCAGGGGCGATCGCAGACTCTGCCCCGCCTCCGTGCCCAGAAAGGAAAGCACCCCTCCAGGAAAGTTCCAGCAGGGACCGAAGAGCCCTGGGACTTAGGGGCTGGGGGCGGGGGCGGGGGCGACGACCCGGACGCCTCTGGAGGAGAGGGGCTGGAGAGCTCGTAGATTCTTCCACCCCAGTTCGGAGGAAATAAAGCACCCCTGCTGGAAAGTTCCAGCTAGGGGACCTGGGCACACACCAGTCTCGACACTTCTTCTGAGGCGCCGGGGTGGGGGTTGCTAACTCAAGTCAGATGAGCTCCCGAGCTCGAAGTCTGCGACTGCTGGTTTCAATATCTGAACTCCCCTTCCCTCCCCACCCCCTCAGCCCTCCGCCGGTTGTTTCCAAAACTCCCAGCTCCTCAGTGCGCGCCGTGGCAGGAGGCAGACACGTGGGATGGGAAGCAAGACTGGCTTCATGGGGACCCTCCTCGCCAGGGCAGCCAGTGCAGGTGCCCAGGGTCGCAGGCGCCCCTGGCCACGGCTCGCTCAAGTCGCCATCTGAGAGCACGCCTGGCCTGCCGATAAGTGACAGGAGCTTTAGGCCTGCCGCTTGTGTTTTGTAGTGTGTGTGGTGGTGGTGGGGGAGTGTTTTATTTTTTCGGAGACTGCACTGAAGCTGCTGCAGCCAGATGGAAGTAATCAGAACTCAACAACAACAGAGGGAGAAGGAAGAAACAGGCTCCCTGAAGTTGCAGGCCAAAGTGTAGATGAGGCTGCGCAGGGAAGCTTCAGTAGCCCTGGGCCTTTCACACAGTCCAGAGCTGTCCACTCCAAGACGCCAGCACGCAGCTCATGGCTGTGCCCCACCAACCGTGTGACTCAGCTTCCCCGGGGCCGGGGGGGGGGAGGGGGGGCTCCGGTATGCTCCTAGAAAGCCGCCTTTCAGGGCTTTATATTTCTTCCTGATGTTGGTGGAAACCGGTGTTCTGGTTCCTTTGTATTATTTGACCTCTGTCATGGGGTCTCCTTCACTTTTTACAAGTGGGAAGACTGAGGAAGCTTCAGAACTTGCCCAGTAGTCCAAGCCCTGAGTCACTAATCCAAGGTTAGTGCAGTTAAAGAGATGGCCCTGCTGAGGTTGTTAAGTAGCGGCTCCGTCCAACACCTCTTTCTTTCTTTTTTTTTT
>CM053748.1:52798420-52880590 GCA_028658305.1 Pachyuromys duprasi
GTGCTCTTGTGGACAGCTCCTTATTTGGCTGTGCTGTGTCTGATGATCCGCCTTCTCTTGTGTGTACCTATCCGCACTTCCTACGTGGCTACCCGGGGTTGGCTGGCTCAGGGGTACTTATTCCTGGGACGGGCTCTCCTCGAAGAGGAAGAAGAAGAAGAGGAAGAAGAAGAAGAAAAGGCAGAAGAAGAAGATTGTTCAAAACTCCTGAATAAACTGCTTGAAGAAGAGCTCGTGTGCCATGTCTTTCCTTGCTGGTCGAGGTGGACGCGACAGCCCAGTCTGGAAGCTCTCTGACAGACAGGCCCGAGGCTAGTCTTCTGGGTCCTGTCAAGTGTCCGTTAGTGCTGACCACCACACTCTGTATCTTCTTTTCATGGATGCATCCCAGGAGAGTGCCATGCTGTTATGCAGATGAGAGGGAGGAGCCGATCATCATCCACATAACTCACATCAGCTGTGAGTGAGTGAGCAAATCCAGCCGTGGTGGTCAGAGTGTTTACCCAGCCCAAGCTTGGGTGCTGAAACTTAATTCTCAAAGCTTTAGGATTCACTCAGGGCCTTTCAAAGGTCCCTGATATAGTTTGGGTGTCTCCCAAAGGCACAGGTGTTGAAAGCTGGGGCTCTGTCAGGAGACAGTGGAGCCATAGGAGGTCAGACCTGAAGAGAATCAGATGAGCCTTCTATAGATCCCTTACAAGGGACTTTGAGACCCTGACCCTTCCTCATTCTCCCTTTGTTCTCCCCACTTCCAGGAGAAAAGTATCCTCTTCTGCAACACGGTCTTGTAGCCCAGGCTGGACTTCAACTTGCTGTATAGTTGAGAATGATTCTCCTGCCTCTGCTCCTCCAGTGGTAGAACTACAGGTGTGTGCTACCACATCTGCTGAGTGTAGTGCTGAGGATCAACCCAAGGCCACCTGCATCCTGGCAATTGCTCCCTCTCCAGCTGAGCCACACACCGCAGCTTCCTGTTTCTAATAATATGCCAGACAGTTCTAGGAGCCACTATTACAAAATGATTTGTGTTTGTTCATGTGTGTTTTATTGGGATCTTGGTTTTTGTTTTGTTTTGTTTCTGTGTTGTGAATGGAACTCCAGGCCCCCAAAAGCTAGGCCAGTGCTTTACCACCAAGGCACACCCTCTTCTAACAGATGAATTGTACCTGATGAGAGGGAACCCCAACTTTTACTGGACAATCAGAAGTCCCAGAGGCCCAGGTTGACATCTGACATTGGAAAAGAGTGTCAGTCCTGGTAGGCTGAGCCCTCAAACTGTTGGACCTGAACTGCTTCCGGGTAAATAGTGTCAAAACTGACCGGAAGGCTGGAGGTGTGGCTCCGGGTGGGTGGCGTGCTTGGCCAGCATGCTCCAAGGCCTGAGTTTCATCCCCAGTGACGGCACACTCTTGTAATCCCAGCACTTGGAAAGTGGAGACAGGAGACTTAAGAGTTCCAGGTCATCCTTGGTTGCAAAGCAGGTTTGAAGCTAGCCTGAGCTACCTGAAATCCTGCCTCAAGAGAGAGAGAAAAGAGGGGGAAGGAGAGGGAGATAGAGAGGGCAAGAGAGAGGGAAAGGAAGAAGGAGAGGAACCACATGACTGAATGGGAGAAGGTCCATCCAGGTTGGCAGCTGAAGGACTATTTGCTTAGCCCCTCCTTTGGTCACAGGCACAGCCAGTGTTGCGGCAAAGAAACACAAAAGCTGTGTTTTGTAGTTTCCTGACATGGCAAAGGCATCCTGCAGATATGATTAAGTTAGGGACCTTGAAATGGAGAGCTTGGGCCCAGCTCCACCCAGTCAGTCTCTGAAGTGGAGGAGAGGCATAGACAGTGGGTTAGGAAACTGGTCTCTATAGCCATTGCTAGCTTTGAAGACGGCTGAAGGGCCTTAGCATAAGGAAGTTTCTAGAAGCTGGGAACTGTTCTGGTTCTTTGCAGTTTTGCTTGTGGGCTTGCCTAGACAGGATTCTGTGCACCATGCTGTGTGTGTGTGTGTGTGTGTGTGTGTGTGTGTGTGTGTGTGTGTGTGTGTGTGTGTGTGTGTGTGTGTGTGTGTGTGAAGTCAACCTCAGGTGTTGCTCCTAGCTTTTGAGACAGTCTCTTTCTAGAACCTGGGGCTTGCTCATTAATAAGACCAAGCTAGATGGTCACCGATTCCACAGATTCCCTGTCTCCAGCCCCAAGCAATGGGATCACAGCCACCACAGCTGACCTTTTAAGTGAGTGCAGGGGATTGAACTCAGGCCCTTGTGCTTTTGAGACCACCACGTTTTCCAACTCAGCCACCTCCCCAACGCCCATTGCTGGCTTTGAAGATGGAGGAAGGGCCCCGGGCTACGGAATGCAGCAGCTTCTGAAAGCTGGAAACTACTCTCTTTCACAGCCAGCAAGAAAACAAAGCTCTCTCCTACAACTGCCAAAAACCTACTTCTGCCAGCAGCCCACAGGAGAGGGGTGTCGTCCACTGGAGCCTCCAAACAGGGCTCAGCTTGATCCCCCAGTTACTCCGGTGAGGTCTCCTCTGGGCTTCTGATCCTCAGACAGTAGAGCGGTACATTCGTGTCTTTTTAAGCCATGAAATCTGTGGCTATTTGTTACGGCTCATGTGGAAAGCTAATAGGGCTGGTGAGATGGCTCAGGGGATAAGAGCACCTGCCGCCAAGACTAACATTCCCATTCCCAGTGGAAGATAGGCACCAGCTCTGACACGCTGTCCTCTGATCTCCACGCTGGGTCTGGGTCTGGCTCTAGCATCTGTGTGTCCTTGGTCAGCCCTGGGCTTTGGGACTTCCTCCTTCCACCCAGGAAGTTATGATAGACTCTTCTGGCCTCTTGCACTCTGGTTCTCTGTCCTGTGTGGACTTTACTGGCCTTGAAGTTTGGTGAGGAAGTTTTTTCTTGCAAAGCCCAGAATCCAAGCTATGCTCATCAGAAAGGGAGTGAGTGAGGTCAAGGGAAGCTGCAGAGGAAGAGTCACACACTCAGCTGCATATACATGCATCTGTCTTCAGAGATGAAGGGTGGGAGGCGAGTACAGAGCACCCTGATTTTCCCAGACTGTCCGAACGTTCCCTGCAAGCTTAGGCTTGGGCAAATAGGGTTTCTGCCCATGTATCGAAGCTCCTTAAGGTGCCTACTCAGACTTAGTTCCTCGTTTTTCCCACAGACCCCTCTCTGGGGCACCCAGGCAGAGGGTGGACCTGGCATGAGGGCAAGAAGTCAGGATGGCTCCAAGGCTGCCGCTTCTCCTTCTACTGCTCTCCAGCCTCCAGCCCTGTGCTTTGATCCGGCGCAGACAGGCCCGGTTGCTCCCTGTCTGTTCCTGTCCTCTGGGTCTCGGCCAAAGTTGGAATGTGGGAGGCCTCTGTGCCTTGGGGCTCCCCACCCTGTCTGAGAGCCACACCTTCCAAAGTTGGGGCAACCTCTGCAGGTGCTTGGGTCCCATCGCAAAATAACTTGTTCCTCAAAGCCTAGCCTCAGTTTCTCCATTTGTCAAACAGGAAGTAGTACTTACCCAAAGAAGGCTGTTGCAAGTGAGAAAATCAGAAGGTTTTGTTTGTTTGTTTGTTTTTGTTTTTTTAAATTTCTGTTTTCTGTTCATTTGGTTTTGAAACACGGTCTTACATAGTCTAGGCTGGCCTCAAACTACATACGTAGTCAAGAATGACCTTGAGCTTCCTAGCCTCCAACCTCTACTTCCAGAATGCTGGGATTACAGGCATGTGCCATGACATATCATTCAAGACGTTCTGGGGCTGAAAGCCGGGGCTGGGGACATTCTAGGCCAACACTCCTCTTCAGCTCCATCCAAAGCCCTGCCCACATTTCCGTGTGCGCATGTGTGGGACATCCCTTTTGAGACAGGGCATCACTGTGTAGCGCAGGCAGAACTGAATTCACTATAGCCTCCAGGGATGGAGAGTTTAGCACATGGAGCTCCTCCTAACTCAGCCTCCCAAGGGCTGTGATTACAGACCCCACCGTGACCAACCCAAATCAGGATATTTCTAAGGAACGTTAAGTATGTCTGTACTTTGAATCTTAGAAACAACTGTCAATAAACAGCCACCTTTATTATGTGTTATAACGTTAACCAAGTGGTTATGGTGTTGGGAAGGTTCAAGCGCTCTACCTCTCTCCCTCAGCCTAGTTTCTACATCTAACAGGAGCAGGTAGTACAAGAACCTGGGTCTTTGGCCTCCTGCCTTTTTCTAAACTCCATGTTAAATCCAATGTCTCCATCCCCTCCTGCTCTAGTGAACTGTGGTAGGTACAGGCTGCTGTCCCAACCTGGAGACAGGGGAGATGGCAGTACCTGATGCCTAATGCCGTGTGTGTGTGTGTGTGTGTGTGTGTGTGTTTATGTACACGTGTGCACGCATGTGCGCATGGCTGGGAGGAGCAACACATGAAAACAGCAAGCAGAACTGTAGACTTGGACAGGATCAGTGAGGTCCGAGAGGGCTGGAGTACAGACCAGTTTAGGCTTAGGGTGATTCTCTACGTCCCAAGGCTGCAGTCACCAGTCTCTCCTGCCACCACGCTCTCTGCTTGGCTTTTAACAGAGCTTTATGCTTATGCTGTCATTGTCTCTGGTGGATTCTTTCTTTTCTTTCTTTTTTTCCTTCTTTCGTTTTCTTTTTTCTTTTCTTTCTTTCTTATTTTTTGAGATAAGCTTCCTAGCCCCAATCCTTCTTCCTCTATCCCCTGAGTGCTAAGGTCACAGACACATGAACCCACACCAGTGTGTGCAATGCTGGAAATGGAACCCAGGGCTTCATGTGCGCAAGGCAAACATCTATCAAGTGAGCTCCATTCCAGTCTTCCATGTATGCTGTCACCCTCCTCACCTCAAGGCATCCCCTGCATTAGAAAGCTGCCTTCTAGCCCCTCAACCTCTTCTGGGCTTGGCTGACTCGGACCGGCTTCCCTAGAACCATAATAGGTTTCCTAAAGGTGACAAAAGTCACCGTTTCGTTTCTATCCTAGACCCTGACAGTAAAGCAGGGCTCATAAATACTCACTAACTCAGGGAGGGCTGGGTTTGGGCCCAGAGGCAGAGCACTTGTCCAGCAAAAAAAAATGAAGCTAAACAAAGCGAAAAGAACTAAGCACTAAGGTCTGGGAATGAAGCCCTGTCGGTAGCCTGCTTGCCTAACGCGCCGAAAGGGTTCAGCTAGCACTGCGTAAACCAAGCATGGGGGCACATGCCTGTAATTCTAGCACTTAGAAGGTAGAAACAGAAAGATCATGAGTTCAAGGCCCTCCTCAGCTGCCGGAAAGGTCCAGAATAACCTGTGCTACAGAAGGCTACTGAAAAGAAACCATGATTCCACCACAAGGAACCAGAGTATAGCTACAAGGTACTGCTCGCTCAGCAGAACTTGGGGTTCTGCTGATATGGGGGTGGGAATACTTATATAATGCGGATAGGATGTGAAGTGGGGGGGGCAGTAGAGAAAGCAGGGGGGGTCCCTCAGTCAGAGTAGAACCCAGCTGTCCCACTTCTGCATCAGGAAAGGAAACTGGTATGTGTGGAAGTGTTATATGCACCTGGGTTTGTTACAGCATGACTCACAGAACCAGAGAAGCCAGGCACTGAGCAGATGCCTGCTCTCCAGAGGCCTTGGTTCAAATCTCAGCACCTGCATGACGGCCCACATCCATGCTTCTGAGGCAAGCACATGATACACAGACATACACACAGGCAAAACACCCATACACATAATACAGTTTATTTTTAAAAAATCTTTAAAAAATGAAAGTAAGTAATTAAAAAAAGAGAAGCCTCTTGAGTGTTCAGGAGAGGATGAATCAACATGAAAATGTGTGTTAGGGGAGCTTACAAGGGAGGAGGGCAGGTGTGAGGGGAGGCGCGGGGGATCAGGGTACACGATGTGAAATGCACAAAGAACCAGTAAAAAGTTAAAGGAAGAAACGCAAGTATGGTAAATGTACACGATGGAACACTATTCGACCCTGAAAAGGATGGAAGCCTGTTATTTGCTACAACATGAGGGAGTCTGGAGGACACTGTTTTAACTGGAAGGAGCCACGCACAGACAAATACTGCGTGATTTTACCCAGATGTGGAACTGGAAAACAAACAATAAAAAAAAGTTGATGTAGATCTTGAGAGCAAAGGGGAAGGAAACAGGAGGAAGCAGGGGTGATCAAAGCAGTGCGTGCAAAGTCACATCGAGCGGGAAGTTCTAGTGTTCTAGTTATTGCCTCTAAGAAGAAAGAGTTGTTTATTTCCGGCAAGCTACCGGAAGAATGTTATCACAGAGATGACAGATGTGATGATTTCTCAGGCACAGTCATTACACAAGGTGTGGTAAATGTATATGGAATCGCAGTGTGTAATTTGTCTGTATAATTATAAATACACTCAGTTAATTAGAAATAACATAAAACTTTCAAAAGGCCTCACTGTGAACAGTGCGTGAATGAAAGAGTGAACACACAAACCGTCCGTGCCTGTCCTGGTGTACAGAGTCAGCAGGGCGGGAAGCTCAGAGGTGTGCTTACCCGCCTGTATCCCTGCCAGTCAAAGGGCTGGTCAATGTGGACAGGAGAGGCGCCTCATCAGGCAAAAGTGCTTGCTGCCAAGACTGACCCCACCGCCACCGAAGACTACCTCCCTGGGTATGATAGCCAAAAGGACCCTGTGCTTGGAGCAGACAGCTGGATCCAAGGCTGAGGAAACGCTGAGCTCTGCTTCCCTCGGCTGCAAAATCAGGGGAAAACAAAGCCAAACACCAAGTCTTTGAACAGAAGCAGAAACAGGCCACAGGGCAGAAACAGTAATTCTGACCTCATGCTGCCTTTCACTTTGTGGGAGTCATATATGGGGCCCGCAAGATGGATCAGTGGGTAAAGGTGCTTGCTGCCAAGACTGAGGACCTGGGTTCAATCCCTGGGATCCACACGGTAGGAGAGAACACCTCCCGTAAGTGTCCTCTAAGTGCTCCATGGCCCGTGCCCCTCTTCTCGCTAAACAAATAAGTAAATGCAGTTGTTTTTCTGGGTTTTGTTTTATTTTGAGACATGGTTTCTCTCTGACACCTTAGCAAGGCTGTCCTGGACTCACTTTGTAGACCAGTCTGGCCTGGAACTCACAGAGATCTGCATGCCTCTGGTTCCCCAAGTGCTAGGATTACAGGAATGTACCACGTCGCCCAGCAGTTTTCAGAAGTCATTGAAAGCTTCCTTAGCCACTAGCCAAGTTCTTTGTTGTTTTTTGCCTTACTCTTTCTTCCTTTCTTTTCTTTTGGAGCAAGGTTTTACTACGTAGACCTGGCTGGCCTGGAATTCCTATGTAGTCTAAGATGGCTGCAATTGACATTCCTCCTATCCAAACCTTCCAAGTGTTGAGGTCTGTACCATCCCATGTCCAGATTTTGTTTATTTGTTTATTTTCTGAGATAGGGTTTCTCTGTATAACCCTGGCCGTCCTGGACTCACTCTGTAGACCAGGCTGGCTCGAACTCACAGAGATCTGCCTGCCTCTGCATCCCAAGTGCTGGGATTAGGGGTGGGCCCCACCACACCTGGCTCCATGCCTAGATTTTAAGTTAATTTTGTTTATTATTGGTGTGTATGTATGGGGGTGGCATGCCATGGGGCATATGTGTGGGCAAAGGACAACTTGTGGAGTTGATTCTCTGCTTCCACCTTTAGGTAGATGCTGTGGATTGAGCTCAGGTCTTCAGGCTTTCTCTCCAGGTGAGATAGATACATGCATATCTCTCTATATATACACATATATATGATATATATCACACATGTATCATATATACATACATATCACATATATGTGTATATATGTGTGCACATATATATACAAATATACATATATATGTGTATACATATGAGAGAGAAAACGCACATCCCATGGCATTCATGTGAACGTGAGAGGACAGCTTTTGAGAATCATCTCTTCTTCCACCATGTGAACCCCAAACTGAACTCAGGTTTGGTTGCAAGTGTATTTACCCACTGAGCCATCTTGCTGGCCTGGTGACACATCTGGAATAAAAAAAAACCTAAAGATTGCTACACTACTGTATTAGTCAAGGTTCTCTAGAGTAAAAGAACTCAAAGGATGAATTTCTTTTTCTACATATATAGAAAGGGAATTTGTTAGAATCAATTACAGGGTATGGACCAACTAAACCAACAATGGTGAGCTGTGAACAGAACATCAAAGAATCTAGAAGTTGCTCAGTCCCCAAGACTCAATGTCACAGCTGGTCTTCAGTATACTCCAGGATTCTGAAGAAGTAGGCTCTAATGCCAGTGACAGAATGGACTTGATAGCAAGGTGAGGGTGAGCAGGCAAAGAGCAAAAGCTTCCTTCTTCGATGTCCTGACGTAGGCTTCCAGCAGAAGACGCAGCCCAGAGTAGCTCTGGGTTACCGATCTGGATTAAAGATGTGACTTCCTACCTCAAAGAGGCAGATTAGAAGGGCAATCTTCAGAGCTGGAGAGATGGCTCAGAGCTTAAAGAGCACTGGCTGTTCTTGCAAAGGTCCTGAGTTCAATCACCAGCAACCACATAACCATCTATAGTAAGATCTGGTGCCTTCTTCTGGTGTGCAGGCACACATGCAGGCAGACTACTGTATAAATAATAAACAAGTCTTTAAGAGAAGAAGAAGGGAAAGAAGATTAAAATCTCTTTATTTCCCATTTCTTTGCATGTGTGTATGTGAGTACATGTATATGAGTGTGCATGCCATGGCACCCATGGCTTTCTCTTGTTTAACCATGTGGAGCTGAGGGATCGAAATCAGGTTGTCAGGATCAGTGTCAAGCACCTTTACCCACTGAGCTATCTTGCTGGCATGTGCCACAAAGCTCTCTCAGCCTTCAGGAGACCCAACCCTGGCAGCACTCTGATGGAGAACTTCAGAACTTCCGGCTGGGAGAGGGCGGGGCGCTCCCAGAACTCTGAAGACAGGATCAGGGAATGGTGGTTCACATGTTTGCTGCTGCATTCTTCCTGCAGAGAAATCGGCCCCCTACCGCTGAAAACAGGCCTGGGGCCAACATGCCAGCCTCCAGCAGGGCCTCTGGAGAGCGTTCCTGATTAATAAGACCAAGATGACTGGCAAAAAATAAAAATAAAAAAATAAAAAGACAGAGGGGGGAAAAAGCTCAGTCGTGGGAAAATGAGAAATTTGGCTTTTGTTAACAAATCATAATATTACTTTCTGGAAGCCAAATATTCCTCAAAGGGGGATGATTAAACACACAATGGTTCTTTCTGACTTGGCCAAGAGCCTGGTTCATGCTGCACATTCTCCCACTCTAGGCCTCTCAGAAAGGACCCAGAGCTCTGAATAGTGCTGTTGTGGCAGTTTGGGAGGACTGAGGACCCAGGAGTGCCGAGCTGTGGATGAAGACCCACTGGGTTATGCCCAACCCAAGTCCCTGTACAGCAGGCTTCAGTCTTCCTGTCCTCAAAATGGGTGCTGACTGAGAAATATCTTGCACTCGCTAACTGTTACCACATCTGTTTTGAGGAGCTTCTAGGCGTTTCTCTGAGATCTTGCTGGCTGGAGAGGTCCTGAGGGGTGTGACTGTGGGAGGCAGGCAATGTGGGGGGTGAAGGCAGGCTCGGGACCGGATGGGTAGGAGCCTGCAGGCACGACAGACAGGGATGGATTCTTGGTGGTTTGGGTGGAATTTGACATCCTGCCATTTTCCCCTTATCTTCTCATCAGAAGAAAATCAGACAGGAGTGTGAGCTCACCCTAAATGAGAGCCATTTCCACCTCCTGGTTCCTATCAATTAAAGCCTCTGTCATCTGTTGATCATTTTTGGGGGGGTGGGAGAGGAAAGACTGAAAAGCATTTCTGAGCCAGATGGCTTGAAGCTAATTAGGCCATCAGAACTTGTGAATGGCTGTCTTCCTCTACAAAACCAGGGAATCGCTTCATATGCGATTTAACAGGGATTTGAAGCTGAGTTCTGCAGCTGTGTCATGATCTGATGGTACTTGATTGAAGCCATGATATCTCCCTCTATAAAACGGAAGTAGTAACAGTCCAGGTCCACATACCTCCACACCAGCTGGGTAGCGCTCCTGTCAGGTCCACACCAACATACAGAACATTGTGTGTGTACATGTATGTGCATAAGCATGCTTCTGTGGGTGTACATGTGTGTGCATGTGATGCGTGGAGCCTAGAAGTCAACCTCAGGCGTCATTCCTCGGGTGCCAATCACCATTTTGTTTTGTGTGTGTGTGCCCATGTATACATGCATTCAGGTGCTTGTAAAAGACAGAAGAGGCCTTCAGATCTGCAGCTCACCAGGATTTTTAGTGAGCCTCAGGGTCCTCCTGTCTCTGCCTCGCCAGTACCGGGGTTAGAAGTGAACACACCATAGTGTCTGGCTTTTTGTGAGTTCCAGGGACCTCTCCTTCCCTGTTGTCTGTCTGTCTGTCTGTCTGTCTGTCTGTCTGTCTGTCTGTCTATCTATCTATCTTCCCCCTTCCTTCCCTTTACTTTTCTTATTCTCACCCTCATCTTCTCCCTCTTCTTTTCTTCCATTTTCTCTCTCTTTCTTGAGAGAGGTCTTGTTCTGTACCTTGGGCTAGCCTGAAAATCTTTCTGCCTGCCATAGCCTTCTGAGTACTGGGATTACAGACTCACGCCGTCACCATCACACTGGCTGAATTTTTTCTAAGCTAAATTTCTCAGGTGTGATTATTAAGGTTTACTGTCAGCTGGGTCTAGACTCATCTTGGAGACAAATATCTGGGCATGGCTGTGAGGGGTCTCTAGAAAATCTGCCACTCATTCCGGGAAAACCCTGTCTTTCAAATGTTCCTCCCAATTCCTTTCGAGGCCCAGAACTATTAACACTTAGTGCCTGTGGAGAAGCCACGTGCCATGGTACATAGACATCCTAAGCTCTCTTCTTCCTCAAAAACTTTTCTTGGTAGCAATCCCAAAGTAAGCCTATATTTGCTGGGCTGCATTTGATGAGTCCACTGGGGATGGATATCTAGGGTACTTCCTGTTTAAACATACAGAGACTTACAAAGAACATTCTTTCCTTTTGTAGTTCTTTAGAGATGGGGTCTCAGTCTATAACCCAGGCTGGACTAGAATTTATAATGTGGTACAGGTAAGTCTCAAATTAACAGCACCCTTCCTGCCTCAGCCTCCAGAGGGCTGGGATTTCAGGATTACAGCACCATGGCTGCAATGAACATTCTTATATGCACAGATGTGGAAGACTAGTTCAGGGTAGAGCCTGAAGCTGGGCCAGATACCACAGGCACAGTCTGGATTTACAGAAGCTGGTGTAGGACTGAGGGTGTGACTCACAGAGCATGCTTGAAGCCCTAGGCCTGGCCACAAGTACAAGTATAGCATTACTTGTTTGTGAGCCTGGTTGTGCACTACTGTGATAGTAATCAGGGTGGAGGGGGCAGCAGGAACACAAGTTCAAGGTCAGACGCAGATAGAACTGAGGCCACCCTTGGCTACCTGAAGAAGAAAGGGAAGAAAAAGAAGGAGAAAAAAATTCCTAAGACAGAGAATGCAATATATAGGCTGGTGAGAGGTGTCTTAAGGCTGAATGTGAGGTGGAGCATTGGGATGGAAAGTTGCTACCCTCCTGGATAGCATCAGCATCACTTGCAGTGAGGCCTGCCCCTTCTCTTTCCCCTTTTCTCTGTAGGAACTCTAAGATCTTCCCTGATACAGAAAGCCCAGTGCTGGGCGGGCTACACCCAAGATGGGGTTTTGAGGGTAAAAGGCAAAGCCGTTCGTGCTTAATGAAAAACCCTTTGTCTTGCTGACAGACCTGCGGGGTTTCCTAGGGGCGGGCCACTGCTTTTGTTTTGTCCTTTGAGGTGACTTTGGTTGAGGCAGGTGCCTAGAGCCTCCTCCTAGGAATCTGGCGGCGGCGGGAGAGATGGACTTGCAGCACAACAAAGCCCTGGCTTTTAAGGACCAACTGCGGCGCATTTTCCTTAACCAGTCCATTCATTCCAACAGTCATTGCCGCGTCCTCTCCCTTGCCTGACCCCAGGCCAGGGCAGTCTGTCCATGCACCACATCCCTCTCTACAGTTTTGTTTCTTGTTTTTCAAATTTAATTTTTATAACATTTACTTATTCATTTTTGTGTGGTTTGAAGCATGGCATGATGCGTGTGTAGAGGTCAAAAGACAGCTTGTAGGAGTTGGTCTCTCCGCCCTGTGAGTTCCAGGAGTCAAGCTCAGGTTGAAAGCTCCTTTGCCCACCGTCTTCGTTGGTTTTGTTTTGTTTTTCTTATTTGTTTGTTTCTTGATCTTTTAAAAAACCATTTATTTACCTTTAATTTTTGTGCCTTGGTGTTTTGCCTGCATGCATGTCTGTGAGAGTGTCAGATCTTGGAGTTATAGACAGTTGTGAGCTGCCATGTGGGTGCTGGGGTTTGAACCCAAGTCCTCTGGAAGAGCAGCCAGGCTCCATCTTCTTTGTTTTTAAGACAGAATCATTTGTAGCTCTAGCAGCAGGCCTCAGACTCACTGTGTAGCCAACTTCTGATCCTGAATGCTCAAATTATAGACAAGACTGAACCCAACACTTCCTTTAGGAGTCCCCAGTCCTTCAGCGATTCTTTTCATTAAATGAAGAACTATTTGGAGGAAGAGAAAGCCTACACCTGTTGCCTCTTGAGAGGCACGAAGAAAGGGGCCTGGCAGAACGCAGAGCAGGACCCTGAAGGGTCAAAACGGCACTGACCCGACTTGACACAGGTAGACCTTCTCTGAGGGGGTGACTCTGAAGTAGAGTTTTGAAGGATGAATAGGAGTTTGCCAGAAAACCAAATCAAAGAAGCCCTGCCTATTTTCACCAACATACTGACAAGCTGGGAAAGCCACTCAGGTGTTCAAGAGACACTCCCTTGCCAGATAAGAGTTCTGCCGCCCTTTAAGAGGTGTTGTGGGGAGGGGCAGCGTTCTGGCTCCCTTGGGCTCCATAGCGCCAAATCCCATGCGATCCGGTTTCTCATTGAGCAGAGTGCTTACTGATTGCTTTTCTCTCAGGGTGCTGATTCTCCCGGGACGGGAGATTTATTCAGTCCTAGCCTTTGCAGACTTGGCTCTTATTTGCCTGAGGAAATACATTTCTGGGGTTGTTCCCAGAGGAGCAATGCTGGGTCATTACACTGTGAATTGTTAGTCTATAAAGGAGCCGTCCCTCACTCACCCCGCTCTGAGACCCAGTCGTTTGGAGCAGCGGTTACCTCAATCCCTCGTGCTGTCAGGATGATGGCTCTGCATGGTCAGGAAGTGAGAGCCGGTGGTTATTTGTGGGTGTGCGGTAAGAGTGGCTCCCTTCAGGGTCTCTGCTTTCAGGGAGCTCCAGACAGAGGTAGAAGAACGGGGAGGAGAGGGCCCTCTGGGTCAGTCAGGAACTTTCAGTGTCTCGGTTGGCGGCACTTGGAGGTGAGATAAACAGCCTCCAGTGCTTTGGGCTCAATTCCAGGTACACCTCACACCTACGGGAGGGCTGGCGGCGTCACCCAGTGGGCAGACCTGCAGGAAATACTGGATTCAGTCCCCAGCACTGTAGACACCGGACATGGCACACATGCATAATCACAGCACCTGGGAAATGCAGGCAGGAGGATTAGGTGATGGAGGTCATCCTTGGCTACCTACTGAGTTTGAGGCCAGCCTGAGCTACATGAGAGTTTGTCTCAAAAAGACCAAAATAAAAGCATCTGGTTCATTGCTGCCTAGTCTGCCTTGCCCCATCCGGCACCAGAGCTCTGACTGGTCAAGGTGTATAGCTGTCTGCCAAATGGCTGGCGAGGCCAGAGGCCTCTGCCCCATGGTGTTCTTTCTTTTTCTTTTTCATGACAGGGTTTCTCCATGCAGCCCTGGCTGTCCTGGACTTGCTTTGTAGACCAGGCTGGCCTCGAACTCACGGAGATTCGCCTCTGCCAGCTGGGGTCACAGGCATGCATGGGCACAGACACATAAACACTCAAGCAAGCGGAGGCCAGAGGTCAGCTTCATGTGTTGTTTCTTAGGACTCTGTCCACATTTTTATTGTTTTTGTTTTGAGACAGTCTGTCTTTCTGTGGTCCTGGCTGACCTTGAACTTATAGAGATCCTCTTGCCTCTGCTTCTCTCACGCTGGGGCTAAAGGCGTGCACCACCGTGCCCAACTGTCCACCTTTTGGACACAGGGTTTCTCAATGTTCTGGAACTCACCAAACAGGCCGTGAGCCCCAGGATCTCCTGACTCCACCTTCCCAGTGTTTCGCTTATAAAAATGATGTCACCACAACTGGATATATGTAATATAACCTATATGATTTATTTGGTTTTATGTGTGGGAGTGTTTTGCCTGCATGAGTGTGAATGTACCATGTCAGAAGAAAGGATTGGATCTCCTGGAACCAGCCTTACAGATACTGTGAGCTGCCAGATGGGTGCTGGGCACCAAACCTCTAAGGGCAGCAAGTTCTCCTAACTGCTGAGCTGTCTCTCTAGCCTCCAAACCCAGACGTTTTCACAGAAGTTCTGGGGATTCAATTTAGATCCTTGTGCCGGCAAAACAAGCACTTGTTTTAAGGCTGAGTCTCTCCTTAGGTCCATTTATCTTAAAAATAATAATAAATAAATAAATAACAAGTTTTGAGACAGGGTCTTACTTGGTCGGCTTGAAACTTGCTATGTAGACCAGGTTGGCTATGAACTTCCAGAGATCTGCCTGCCTCTGCCTCCTGAGGGCATGTCATCATCCAGCTTTCTTAAAAAAAAAAAGTTTGTTTTGTTTTGAGACAGCTCTCATGTAGCCAGGGTGACAGCCTGAGGACCCCCATGGTACTGAGTCTGTCTCTTGAAAGTTGTCTGCTAACTTCCAGATGTCCAGATGTGTGCACACTTGCGCACACAAGCATGTACAAAAGTGCATACACTGTACAGAAAGGAACGTAATAAAAAGTTTTTTGTGGCTGGAGACATAGCCCAGTGATTAAGCGTGCTTGCTGCTCTTGTTGAGAACACAACTGAGTTCAGTGCCTAGTACCCACTTCAGGCAGCACACCTGTGATGCCATCTTCAGGTGCTCTGATGCCGTCTCACACACACACACACACACACACACACACACACACACACACAAAGGAGGGGCAGAACAATTAAAAAGAAAAAAAATCTTGAAAAAAGTCCTCAGGTCCATGGCATCCTCTAGAGTCCTTCTGTGACTGGCTGACCATGCCTAGCAGGGTTCTCAAGGCTTATTATCCACGAACTAGCGTGTGTGAGGACCTCTTGATTGTTAAGGGTGTCCGAGGGCATGTGATATGTGTGCATGTGTGTATGTTTGCTTTTCCGGATGCACATTTGCATACAGATATTTGCATATTCATGTGAGGTCTTCTTTGATCCACCTCCAGCTCGCATACAGAGGCAGGGTCTCTCACTGGACCTGGAACTCAGTGTTTCAGCCAGGGTGGCTAGACAGCTCTATCTGCATGGGTGGAGGGAGAGCTAGAGGGGAAGGGGGAGGGAGGGGAGGGGGTTGCAGGTGGCCACACCCACCTGGCTTTTCAAACTCTAGCCTTCACACTTGCATGATAAGACCCTTATCCACCAAGCTATCTCCTCAAGCTCCTGTCCCTTTTCGTAGATGAATAATAGTCCATTATGTGCCTGTTCGAAGTTCTGTGCATTCCCTTTGTCCCTGCCCGGACCCTGGGATGCTCCGGGCTGTATGAATACTGCTGCTGGGCATGTGGTATGTAAATATCTTTCCGGTACTTACTCTCAGTTCTCAGCTGGAGGAAAGCCTAGAAGGTGGTTCTGTGGCAATCATCTGAGTTTCTGTCCCACCAGCTCTTCACCCCGCCAGTACTTGAGTTTTTTGCCTTTTGCTTTTCCAGACAAGGTCTTGCTTTGTCATTGAGGCTGGTTTCGAACTCCCCTCTGCTCACAGCTTCTGAGCAGCTGGGATCGACTTCCTCACCACCTGTGCCCAGCTTCTTTTCATTCTTTCCTCCTTTTACTTTTATTTTATATTATTTGTTTGTTTGTTTATGTGTCTGAGTGGTTTAGCCTGTCCTTTTACTTTTATTTTATATATCTTTTCAATTTGTTTGCTTGTTTGTTTGTCTACTTACTTGTAAGTTTGGGTGTTTTAGCCTGTATGTCTATGTGTCATGTACATGCAGGGTACATGGAGACAGAAGAGGGCTTTAGTGCCCCTGGAACTGGACTTTCAGACAGCTGTGACATGGCTGTGCTGGGAACTGAACCCAGTTTCACTGCCAGAGCAACAAGTGCTCTTAACCACTGAGCCATCTTTCCAGCTCTTAGATTTTTAAATTATATTAAGTTAGTTGCTGTTGTGTGAGGAGGGTTGCATGGTTCTGCACTCGTAGAGGTCAGAGGCCACTGTGAGGAGCTGGTTCCCCCCTTCCACCGTTATGTGGTCTCCAGGGATCCGCCTCAGGTCTCCAGATGTGCATGACAAGGACCTTTGCTCATCTCTGGTTCTGCCCCTTCCCCTCCCTTTCCTGCCTGTCTCCCTCCCCTACTCGTTTTCTTTCCTAGACAGAGTTTCAAATAGTGCAGGCTGGCCTCAAACTCACCGTATAGCCAAGGGCAACTGTGAGCAACTCTCCTGCCTCTGCCTCCAGAATGCCAGGATTATAAGTAGAAGCCAACATTCTGGGTATGGACCCCAGAGCTTCCTGCACATAAGCTGAGCCCTTTATCAATGGTGATACTGTCTGACCCTTCCTGTTTTTTTATTTTTATTTTAAAAGTAATGGTCCCAACTGCCATGAACAAAATAGTAAGAGTCAAAGGAACCAAGTTTCAAGGTTAGGCCTGCCAGTCACCAGTCTCTGTGATGAGGGCAGGTGAAGCTCAGGACTTCTACAGACTGAGGCGTTGGCTGTTTGCACAAGCAAGAGACATGGAGCTCATGTTGCCCTTCCAGGAGGCAACAAGGGGATGGGGAGACTGCAGCAAGAGAAGAGGAAGCCCGCTCCCACTTTGCCACGTCAGCTGGCCTTCAGAGGACCCCTCTGCACTCCTGGCTGTCTGCCCCTAGTGGCCTCATGCTCTCTACCTTAGGCCACCAAGGAAGAAGTCCCCAAAGTTGTCAGGAATGCACCAGGACCTGGGAAGATGGAGTCCAAAGGCTGGTACTCTGACTCAGTGCTGCCACCCAGTGGAGGGACAGCACTTAGCCTCTGTGGAACCTGGGCTTCCTCCATCACAAAACCAGTTCTATGCGCACTCCAGAGACAGAAGCAGGCGGATCTCAGTGAGTGCAATGCCAGCCTGCTCTACACAGTGAGTTCCAGTCCAGCCTAAGCTACACAGTGAGACCCCATCTCAAAATAAATAACGATTGGACTGGAAATAGGTGCCACAAATGGAATAGGCATGGTGTCTGCTTTTTAAAAGTGTTTTTGGCTTGTGTGTGTGTGCTGAGAATAGCTTTGAGCTGCCCATCCTTCTGCCTCTACCTTCCAGCGCTAGTGTAACAGGTGTGTAGGCAAGCATTCTACCAACCGAACTGTATCCCTGGACCCCCCAACACACCACTTGGAGTACTGTGGATACCTCATAGGTACTTCTGCAAAAAGAGGGCTGCAGTGCCGGCCAAATGCTTTATGGAAGTGCAGTTGCTTTGTTCTCTCTGTGCGGGATGGCGCCGGTGAACTTCAGTGGATGCCATTCTTGGTTCTGTTCTGCCCCCTGGTGGTGTAATTTGGAAAGCACTGGAAGAGGCAGACTGAGGTGGCTGCCCCTGTAAAGACCGGTACAGGATTTTGAGGTCCCCCAGGCAATGGAAGCCCCTATGTTTCCACCCTTTGCCATCCACTTACACATTTCCATAGCTCTCATCAGGGAGTTTTTTCAGGTCACCTAGAATGCTTCCGGGGAATAGGTTGTCCAGGGGGCTGTGGGCACAGGAAGCTTTGGCCCATCCCTTCCCAATGGGCCGCGTGTGCCAGAGACCAGGAGGACAACAGCAGGAGAGAAAACGGGGGGGAGGGGGGAGGAAAGCAACAAAAAGCTTCCCTTGTGGGGTGTCTGCATCTACACTTTGTTGCACTTATTTGTGTGTGTGTGTGTGCACGAGTGTACGTGTGCATATGAGTGTATTTCATTCTTAGTACACTGCTATATTGTTTTCTATTTCCTTCAATGAGAGGTTTTGCCGCTTAAGGTCCCTAGTAAGGCACCCCCAAAGCTGACATTGAGCGAAGCAACAAAGAGACGGTCCTAGACAGAAATCTGACCTGGGGCCAGCCCACAGCTCAGAAGAAGGGAGACACTGTGCTGAGTGAGCCATGCAGCAGGGTCTGGGGGTGGCTTCGAGGAGCTAAGAGGGACCCTTCAGCAAGGCAACAGGGGCTCCAGACCCATAGTGTCAAGGAGGGGAATTCTGTCCACATCCTGAGTGAGGCTGGAGGGACACTGGGGGCTTGAATGAGATGTTCCCCGTAGTCTCAGGCACTTGATCACTTGGTTCCTAGTCGGTGGCACTCTTTGGGGAGGTTAGAAGATGGGGCTGGAGGAAGTATGGCACCGCGGATGGACTTTGAGAGTTTAAAACCTCTTGCCATTTCTGAAAGGAAAAGTGTTGGCTCAGGTACCCCAAGACCAAATTCTCAGCACAAGATTTAGGAGATTTAGTTTAGAAGACTGAGTCGCCCTAGAGGGACAGAGGGCCGGGAATAGGAGCCAGAGGACAAGGGAAAGGGAATAAGCGAGAGGGAGGAGGCGTCCCGAGGACAAAGGACTTCCTCTGGATAGAGAGGAGACAGATGTGGGCCATGGGCAAATGGCAGTTTATAAAGGTATGAGGGGAAACCCCGTGCTAGGATGAGGTGTTTCATTTTAATTGTCATGTTAATTATGTGAGCTAATGGGGATTTTGATTGCTGGACTTAAGTACTTTCATAGCTGTACCGTTGAAATCAGCCTCAGGAGGAGGAGGTGGCCAATGAGGGAATGGACCTTGGTGGCTAGCTTTCGGAATGTAATCTAATGGTTTTTAGTAAGGCAGAAGGAGTGGGGGAGAAGGGCGAGGCCTTCCAGAGCCATGTTTGCCAAGCTGGGCTGGCCAGAGTCCCTTCAATTTCCAGTTGGCACTTTCTGCCTCATGCTAGCAGCTCAAGGCGCGAACACTCAGCTGCTGCTCCTTCAGCCATGCCTGCCTCTTGTTGCCATGCCTCTGAATTCCATGAACTGAGCTGCCGCAAACTCAGCTCTACTGCACTGCCTTCCAACTCACCGACTCCAACTCACCGCCCGAATAGCACTGACTAGAACTCGGAGCTCTGCATGCTTCTGTCTACTGGGATTAAAGGCGTGTCTGTATTCCAGCCAGATCACACAGACCTAAAAAGTCTTTGGGTGTGATCTCTTGCCAGGGCATTCATGTTCTGAATTAAAATTCCTCTACACCATGCCATGAATGGAACTTTGAATCCTCCTGCCTTCTCTTCCCAAACTCTGGGATTATAGATGTGCACCACAGTGGATGATCCTCTTTTGTTATCTTTAAAAAAAATGGTTTATTTAAATTTTTGTTTATTTTATGTATATGAATGAATGTTTGCATGTGTATCGCTCATTTGCCTGGTGCCCTTGGAGGCTGAAAGAGGGCGTCAGGTCCCCTGGAACTGGAGTTAAAGATGGTTATGAGTCACCATGTGGGTGCTGGGAACAGAACCAGGGTCTTTTGCAAGAGCAGCAAATGCTCTTAACCATGAAGCCATTTCCCCAGCCCTTCAGTTTTTCTTTACGCACACAGTACATTGTCTCTTAGAATTTCATGGTGGTTGGGCTCGGTTTCCACAGTCAGCTTTAGTCTCCTGTCGCCCAGGCTGGCACTGAACTTCTGACTCTCCTGTCTCTACTTCCTGAGTGTTGAGGTTACAGGCATGCACCACTATGCCCAGCAGTTTTGCAATGTTTCCCCCAAGTTCTTGACTGACTGGTGGTCGGAGGAGGGCTCTGTGTGCTTGCCGGGCTAGCTTGTTGGGGGTCAGAGAACAGATTTCTGGAGTCAGTTCTTTCATGGTGGGTTCTTGGCATTGACCTCAGGTGAGACAAACTTTTTTTTTAATTCCACATGTCAGGAGTTCAAGAGTTCAAGGTCACCTTTCTGCTTTAGAGCAAGTTTCTTTACTTGTTTGGTTGTTGATTGAGTTTTTTTGAGACAGGGTCTCACTATGTAGCCTTAGCTGGCCTGGACCTCATTATGTAGACCAGGCTGGCCTGCCTGACTCCCAAAGATCCTCCTTTGTCTGCCTCCCGAGTGCTGGGATTAAAGGGTTACAGATGTGCACCACACACTCACCTGTGTAGCTGGCTATTTGAACCCTCATGTAAGAAAAAAAGAAAAGGAGAGAGAACCGTTCATAGGACTTCCTGCCACAGGTCTGGAACAACGCAGCCCAAATTGCCACTGTCCACTGACAGGGGCGCTATCACACAGTGTGGGCTCAGCGGAGGCAGAGGGAGGCATGGGCCAGCACTGGCGGGGGCCAGAAGGGAAGTGGCTCAGCTGCCAAGGGGCTCTTCAGCTTACATTTGGAACAACTTTGTGCTTTTGCTTTCAGAGTTAAGGCCGGCTGGGGTTTGTCTCTATAGTGAAGTGCTTGCTTGCCAGGCCCCGGGTTCCATTTCGGTCCTGGAATCACATATAATCAAGGAAAAGGAGACTGCTCAGTGAGTGAAAGTACTTGCTTTGGAAGCAGGAGGACCTGAGTTTGATCCCTGGTGAATCCCCTGGTGGCTTGCGTTTGTAATCCTAGCCCAGAACAGGTGGAGGGCAGGCTCCCTGGGGCTCCCACACCAGCCAGCACGCCTATGCATACACAAAAGAGAACTGAGGTTTGAGGCCGAGGCCATGAGGGCCAGGAACAGAGCGCAGCTTCCCATGGCTGTGGCTCTCAGCCCCTAGGAGGGCCAGGGAAGCATCCTGAGCAGGTGGCTGGCCCCTGTGGCTCCGCAGCCTCTCAGGAGCCCAGCAGTCCCTCTTGTCCTCTGCCCCACCTTGTTCCTCTGTGACACCTCAGCACCTGCTATCTTCTGTTGTGCCCCTCCCACCCGTTCCATCTCCAAGCAGCCCGCTAGTCACTCACTTCCAAAGGTCTTCCCGAAGGCCCTTCCAATACCCTGTCAACCCTCATTTTCAGTGAGCAGGACTGTGGGTAAGGAACGGGGCAGCAGGCTATCTCAGGACGGCAGACAAAGTGCTGCCAAGCGTAGTAACCTGAGTTTTATTCCTAGGACCCTCATGGTAGAGGGAGGCAACTGACTCCGGCAAGCCATGCTCTGCCTCCATACGCACATCATGTACACATTTTTGCAAGCATGAGGGCCCGAGTTCAGATTCCTAGCACTCATGTAAAAGCCCAAAAAGTGCAAATTGGTAACCCTAGAGCTGCACGGCTGCGGGTCAAAACAGGAGGCTCTCAGGGCTCACTGGCCAGCCGGCAGAGCGGAAATAAGGAACTCCAAGTTCAGAGAGAGTCACCAGAGGTCCACCTCTGGCCTCCACAGATGTATACACAAGGAAGTGACCCTGAAAATAATGCCCCCCCCCCCACACACACAGTTGATGTCCACGGAGGAAATGTAGTGCACACGATAGCCACCAGGTGGCGCTCGAACGCCACAGTAAAGCTGTCTGGGCTCACAGCTACCCTAGAGAAAGGCCCCTGGCTGAGGCATTTGCTCTTTTCACAGGTGCTTTGTGTAAGGACTCAGGTGTGCTGCGGGCCCTGCTTCTCGACCTTCCCTCTGTCCTTTACTTCCTTCTTTGAATAGAGATTGGATCTGTGGCCTCCTACATGAGAGGCAAGTTCCTGCTGCTGAGCTATACCCCCAAGGCTACATCTGTAAGAATTTCTAAGAGTAAGAATATTCCTATCATTTACCACTTTTTTTTTTAAGAGATGGAGTTTCGCCACATAGCCCAGGTTAGCCCCCAACTCAAGTTCCTCCTGCCTCAATCTTCCAGGTCCTAGACTGTATCAGCGTGCCTGGTTTAGTACTTATTTTTTTTTCAAAGATTTGTATATTTTATTGTTTTATGTGTGTGAGCGTTTTGCCCATATGAATGTGCACCCACGTGCGTGCCTGTCCAAGGAGTTCAAGGAGAAGACACCGGACCTGTGGGGCTGGGGTCACTGAGGGTTTTGAGCTGCCATGTGAGTGTTGGGGACTGAACCCCGGCCCTCTGGGAGAGCAGCCAGTGCTCTTAAACCTTGAGCCCTCTCTCCAGGCTTGGCTTACTACTTAAAAAGAGCAGAATACCGCTTCTTTCCATTCTGCACGGAAACTGACGGAAGGCAAGATGTGTGAGAAAAACAGTGAAACCGAACAAGCAAGCAGCTTCAATCACACAGCCACCAAAGTTTGAGAATGCACTTTTTCCTTTTTTTTAAAGGCAGGATCTCGTGTGGCCAGTCTTACCTAGAAGTCACTAAGTAGCCAAGCGCGATCTTAAATTTCTGACCTTCTCAGTTTACACATGCTAGGCCTGTCCTCCAGGCTTTGTGCAGGCTGGCCAGGGACTCGCCTCACAGACACACATCTTTAGCCCCTGCTTGCTTGCTTGCTTGCTTGCTTTTTTTTTTTTTTACGTCAGGGTCTGGTTCAAGCGCTCTGAATCCCACGGGTTACTGGGGTCAGCCAGCATTCAGGGAACCCCTCTACAAGCACAGTGCGGCAAGAAAGCCAGAGTTAGCGTGTGGGGTAAGTCAGGGTCTGGTCGTCAGGACTATGGGGGCATCCGCTGACGGAGGAAATAGATCTGCGATTCTCAGCGTCCTCCACCTGCGCAAGCCCCACGCTCTCCCCGTGGCTGCCCTGCGCTGCCATGGTCTTTTGTCTGTAATATCGTAGCTCTCCTCGGGGACAGGCTTAGGCCTTGGGGACGACCGAGGCCCTGGTATCCGCTTTCGCCTCCCCTTCTTCCTCCAAGCAGGAGTGTGTGAGATCTCTCAACAATGAGCTTCGAGTATACAAAGACCCAGGCTAAGCAGCCCCAGGCCTGATCGGGGCCCTCTGTCCCGCAGGAGCAGGGCAGGTAGGCAGAGCAAGGGCTCAGCCGAGTAAGTGCCTTTAGGAGGCACCAGCGCCAGTGTGGAGAGGAGTCAAGGCAAGCTCCAGGACAGCCCAGAAATGGTCTGGGGACCTCAGCTGGGCAAAGAGCAGCGGGCAGGGTGGGAGGGGCCTGGCAGCGGGCGGTGCCAGCTGTCTCTAGTGTGCCCCGGGAACTGTGTCTGTGAATGCGTGTGCTATGTGAGTGTACGTGTGTCTGCAGGGGTGTGAGTGTGTGGGAGGGCTGTGGTGTGTGTGTGTGTGTAGTCCAGTATGAGTGTGTAGTCTAGAGGTCTACCCCGTGTGTCCTTCCTCAAGCTATTTCTACCTGTTTACCACTGAGCCGTCTCTCCTGCCATCTCCGCCTTTGAGACAGGGTCTCTCCCTGGTACCCGGCTTCCCAGTTAGTGGCTGGTCAGGAAAGCTCTGGCTCTTCACCTGCTTCCCGCTCCCCTGCCCTGCTCTTTGCAGGCAGGAGACACCACGGCTGGCTTCTGCTTGGGACAGAGGGATGGCACTCAAGTCCTGGAGTTTGCCAAGTTAAACGGTTTACCAACTTGGCCATCTCTCGGCCTCCTGGGGCATTGTTTTATAAAGTGGAGAATTTTGAACCAAGTAGAATCAACAGTGCAAGAGGCCCTGTGCCTGCCCCTCGGCGGCACCCACCCGGCACCCTGCCCGGCCTCTCCACCTGTGGCTCAGGCGCCTTTCCTGGTGACATAACCCAGCCATCAGCACGCTTGAAGTGCGTCAGTCTAAAACAACATTCCTTTGCCGCAGGCCCCTAGCTCTTGAGTTTTCTGTCTGTGGGAAGGGGACTTTCTTGTCCAGTTTGAACTGGATCCAAATGAACTTTTCTCCGAGTGGCTGAGCGAGGCCATCTGCGAGGTCTCCAAATTTCTTTCTTTCTTTCTTTCTTTCTTTTTCTTTTTTAATCCCCACTGTTCATTTTGAAATCACTTTAGACCTACAGGAAAGTTACAAAAATAGTACAAAGAATCCCCATTATACTCTTTGCCCAGATTCTTTGAATGTTAACATCTTACATAACCACAGTGCAAGCATCAAAACCAGGAAATTAACACTCGGCCCTGTGCTTAATCCTCAGGTCACAGCTCAGTCTGGTCTGCTATTTCTCACTTTCTGCTGGAAGAGTATCTTGCTCCTTCTTTATAGTTAAAAACAGTTATTATTATCATTTCTCAATTTTAATCATTTCTGAGGGAGGAGCTCATGTAATGCAGGCCGCCCTTACCATGTAGCTCTGAAGTCAAGGATGGTCTTGAACTTCTGATCGCCTGTCTCCACCTCCTGAGTGCTAGGATTGCAGGTGCACCACCACGCCCAGGTTATACTGTGCTGGGAATGGAACCTAGAGTTTCATGCATGCTAGGTTGCCATCATCATCATCACCACCATCATCACTTTTTTCTTTTGGAGGCAGGGCCTTACTATGTAGCCATAACTAGCCTGGAATTTGTTAAGTAGAAATTTGCACGCCTCTACCATCAGAGTTTTGGGATTAAAAGGCGTGCAGCACCTGCTGGTCGTTATTATTTTTAAAGTGTGCTGGCCAGTTATTTTACAAAATGCACCCTCTGTTGGGTTTTGCCTGATGCTTCCTCTGGATTCACTTGGCTTCTGCATGGCTGGAGAGATGGCTCAGTAGTTAAGAGCACATGTTGTTTCTGCAGAGGACCCAGGTTCGATTCTCGGGATCCCCGTGGTGGCTTGCAACCTTGTGTAATCTGGTTCCAGGAGATCCCAAACCCTCTCCCAACCTCCTTGGGTTCCAGGCACACATGTGGTTCCATGTACACATGTTGGTATAAGGTTGTTATGGAATGTATACAATTTACCCTTGTTCATTCAAATGCTGATTTCTCTACCCCACTCTCTGGTTTCAATCGGGACAGTGCATTGTGATGTCTATTATAAGCATCACCTGTCTCAAGTTTATGTAAACATGCTACCATTTGTTCTCTGTGTTTTCAATAAAACAGCCAGCCAGTGCTGTGCAAAGGAGAGAATAGGGTGGGACATCCTGGTCCGGAGGGGAGGAGAAGGAAGCAAGTGGGAGGAGTCTGGGAGAGGAGACATAGGCAGGAGAGGACCTGGAACCAGGAGATGAACCAGACCTAAGATATGACTAAAAGCAAGTATAATGTGGGAAATCTGACTGGGAGGAATCTATGAGGGCTTGGAAGTTTACAATGGAATAACTATTGCCCAGCCTTGTGCTCTAGGTTAATTAAATAAATTCTAGTATCTGTGTGGTGATTTGGGTATACAGCTGGTTTAGGAATAACTGCTGTTTAACTAAAAGATAAATTAATAATAAATATTAACCAACAACATATGCATATCCGCGTGCAGGCAAAACACTACACATAAAATAAAAATAAGTAAATCTTTTTTAAAAATTCACTTTAGCTGAGTAGTGGTGGTGCACACTTTTAATCCCAGCACTCAAGAGGCAGAGGTTAGCTGATCTCTGAGTTCGAGGCCAGCCCAGTCTACAGAATTAGTTCCAGGACAGCGAGGGCTACACAGAGAAATGCTGTCTCAAAACAGACAGACAGCAAAAAAAGAGAAAGGAAAAGAAAAGAAAAACTTTAATTTAGTTCAAGTACTTTGGGCAGAAAACCTATAAGGGATTTTTTTTTTTAATTCTGAGGACACAGGGTGTCTGATTTCTCCATATAAAGATACCGCTTTCCCCCCTTTGTAGTTAATAAGTATCTGAGGTGAGAAAATTAGAAACTAAATTTCTTGTCATACTTTTGCTTGTGGTTTTTCATGTCTGCTGAGGTCCACTGACGGTTTTCTTTCTGACATTTTGGCTGTGAGCCTAGCCTTGAGCGGCTGAGCCATCTGTCCAGCCCGATGATTCTCTTTAAAAATTATTTATTTATTTATTTATTTATTTATTTATTTATTTATTTATTCATTCATTCCACAGTGTGTGTGAGAGAGTCAGAGGACACCTTGTGGGAGTCAGTTCTCTCCTTTTACTGCATCATCCTGAGCTCGAATGCAGGCCGCCGGTCTTGGCAGCAGGCTCCTTACCCACTGCCCCATCTTGCCCGCCCCTGGATGACTCTTTCTTGAAACAATTCTTCCCAAGGTGTCTAGTGACCATTCTAAATTTAGCCTTCCTTCCACACTCATTATGTAAACTTCTTTGGGGACCAGTCTTGCCTTCTCTCCCACATATCTGCTTACTCCTTAACTAGTTGGTATCCGTGCAAAGTCATGGATTTTTTTTCTTTAATTTTATTTTTTAAGTTTTTCTAAGCAGTCCTATAAAAATGTTGCAGATAAAACATCACACACAGAAATTAACCAGACCCAAAGACTATACACCTCAATGAATGTCTGTAACAGTCAGATAGGCATTCAGAAAGGGGGCCTTCCGCTGGGCTTCATACTTTCACTATCTGATATATTTTTACGCACTTACCTACTACCAAAAGTGAAACTGTATTTTACTTATAAGGTTTATTTTTATTCTGTAAGTGTGCATGTATGTGCGCCACATTTGTGAGAGCCCAGGCTGGAAGAGGACATCGGATCTCATGGAAAAGGAGCCGTGTAAGAGCTGCAAGCCAAGACCAGGTTCCCTGCAAGAACAGCCAGCAAGTGGCTCAATGTGTAGGTCAGAGGATAAATGACAGGGTTTGGGGCTCTCCTCCCGCCATGTGGCTGTGGTGTCAAGTGCCTTGGTCCCCGAGCAATCCTCCCAGCCCCTACAGAGTCTTACTTTATGCTATGGCTCTTGGGCCATTGCATTCAGTACCAATTGCTTGCTGAAGCTGTTCCTGGTAAGGCCTTTGGAGTACCTGTGGAGATATCCTTCCTGTTAGCTGCCAAGTTGTCCTTGCAGTTTCTGTAACAGGAACCCCCTGGGTCCACACAGTTCAGGCTGATCCTGGGTTATCTCTGGCCAGGCCCTGGAACGAGCTGTTTCTCTAAAGAACTTGGTTCCTCTTGTTGAGAACAGTTATCTGGAAACTGAATTCTGAGCTCTGAGATGTGGGGAGATGGTTCAGTGGGTGCAAGCCTGAGGACCTGAGTTCAGAGCCCTGGCACTCATGTAAAAGCCTGACAGAAAGGGGCCCATGAGTAACCACCCCAGAGCTGTAGGGCTGAGGGGTCAAAACAGGAAGTGCACCTGGACACATGCACACTCACGTACTAATGCAAGGGGGAGAGAGGCTGGTTAAGCTTTGGGATTGAGGGGGCTCCTCAAAGTTTGCAGGGGCCCCTGGGAAGCAAAGCTGGCCTCTGTGTGACCGATGCACAGCAGGATCATCTCCGTGTGGTCCTGGTGCTATCTGTGGCCGGGCTGGCCCCCTGCACCCAGGAAGTTCCGGTCTCTTCCTTTAATGCATGCTTCTGTCCCTGGGAGAAGCCCTGGAGTGCTTGGGAATGGTCACAGCTTATTTTACTACTTAAACATTTCAGTGTGTGTGTGTGTGTGTGTGTGTGTGTGTGTGTGCACATGCGCGTTGAGGATGGTGGTATGTGTAGTGCATATGCAAGCGTGCCTGTGTGTGCATAGGCCACAGAACATTGGCTGTTTACAGGAAAGCCTCCTGTCTCCACCTCCTGCTGCCCAGCTCTGAGGTCACAGATCCACGCTGCACTTTTGCCTGCGTGCTGGGGTGCTGACCTCGGGTCCTCGAAACTTATGATGTCATCCTCAAAGGCATGGTTACCTTGCTCCTTAAAGGGACAACCTGACACGTGGTCTCTCTCTCTCTTGGTCTCTCCTCTCTTGGCGTTCTCTCCGTTCTCTATCGGGGCGCCCCCTCTCTCTTTCCCCTTCTCTCTCTTTTCCTCTCTCTCTGTTTCCCCCCATCATGCCCTGCTCTCCTTTCTCTCCTTTCTCTCTCTCTCTCTTTCCATATCCACCTAATAAACCTCTTTTATATATGAGATCTGTTGTTCGTCTAATTGTCATTATTTAATTTTGTCCCATAACCTTACAGGTATCCCATCAACTGCACACTCTCCTCGGTCCAAATCTCTTATCCTCCCTAAAGCATGTGGGCAGACGGTCCCGTTTCTTCATCTTTCCCACCTTTTCAACCTTTCAGCGCTAGAGAAAATGCACTAGTTCTGCAGTGCCTAGCTGCAATATTTGATGTGACCACTAGAGGGAGATGTTATCCCCAGAAATTGGCCTTGGCGTCCTGGCGCTCTCGGGTCCCTGCCATGGCAGTAGACACCTGCATTGCCCACCTCACTGGGCGTCCCTGGCCCCTCCCTGCCTCAGTGAGTGACATCATGGGGCCTGGTTAAATGCTGTCAGGGTGATAGTGGAAGATGTCACAGGGGACAATTCCAGGCCGAACTGGGGTGCGCTGCAGGGTGAAAAACAGACCCCCCCCCAGCTCTCGCTCTTGTTGGCACGTCCCCTCCCTGCTTTCTCCCAGGTCTGGCCTGAGGAACACTTGAGGTCGGGTCATGGGAATGCGATTTGTAAACAGAAACCTCTAGTTTTTAAAGGCCAATGGCTAGGTTACCTTACAGTTTAAAAACCACAAGACAGAATTGATTTTCACTTTGCCAGTGCCTCTGAGGGCTGGTGGTTTCCTTTCCTTTCCACAGCTGGGGAATGGACTTAGTGCTTCACGCATTTTAGGCAGGTCCTTTACCCCTAAGCTATGGCCCTAGGACCCCTCTCCTACCACTTCTGTGCTTTTGACATATGTAGCCCAGGCTGGCCTTGAACTTGCTGTGTAGCTGAGGGTAGCCTTGAGCTCCTGATACCTTGGTCTCCACCTACGGAGAGCAGGGATTGCAGACCATCACCGCCATCCGGTCCGTGTGTTGGTGAGGACAGAGCCTAAGGTACCGCATGTGCTGGGTACTCTCAGCGGGCGCCCTCCTCACCCCTGCTATTTTCTACGAGACAAGGCTTCCCCGAGTTGCCTGGGCTGGCTTTAAACTCACCCTGCGTCCCAGGTGAACCTCAGACTCGCAGCTCTGCTCTCCAGAGCAGCTGGGTTACAGCCAGGGGCTCCAGGCCTGGGCCGGGGAGGAGTGTCAGCGGCCTCACACCCTAGAGTGCTACTGTGATAGAACATCTGTGGGGCCGGAAAGGGGGCCTGCAGCTAAGAGGGCACGTGGCTCTTGTAGAAGACCCGGGTTTGGTTCCCAGCGCCCACATCGGGCAGCTCACAACTGCCTGTCACTCCAGGACCGGAGGCTGCGACGCCCTTTTCTGATCTCCACAGGCACACTTGACACACATAAACTCCCACAGGAACACACACGTGCACGTAGACGACGGATGAATAGATCTTTAAAAAATTAGAGAAAAGGTCTTGTGTGTGCATGTATGCCCGTGCACACACGGGGTGCCTGTGAGAGCTGGAGGCTGAGAGTGGCCGAATTCCTTCATCAGTTTCACTTTGTGTCTGAGATGGGCGTGGAGTTTGCAGGTTTGAGGCAGTTCAGCTAGCCAGATTGCCCTCTGGATCTCTGCCTCTCAAAACCCAGGATTCTAATCGGGTCACTATACCCACCTGACTTTAACACTTTTCTACATGCGTGTGTATGTGTGTATTATGTATTTTTGAATGCGTGTGTGATGTGTGCATGCCTGTGTGTATGTATGTTTCTATGTGTGTGGGCCCATGCATGGTGGTCAGAGGGCGACTTGTGGAATCGATTCTCTCATTCCACCGTGTGGGTCTGAGGATCGAACTCAGCAGTCAGGCCTGGGAGCATGTGCCATGTCCTGCCATCAACTTTATAGGTATTTTGACCAAAATCTAGTCCTCATGCTTGTATGGCATGTACTGAGCCGTCTTCCCTAAGTTCCAGTATCTTTGGATACACCATCCCCTGACTCCTAACCTCAGTTCCCATTTTACTGTCCACCATTCCCAAACTATTGAAAGGATGGTCACCTCTGTGATGGCAGCACTGGCTTAGCCCAGGGTGCCCTGGAGGAGGCAGTGTTAGCCTTGGGCTTGGCCTTTCCCTGAGAGAAGCCTGCATCAGGAGTCCCTGTGGATGGTCGCTCAATGAGGCCCGCGGTTTTCAGCCGACTGTGCGGCCTGCTGGGCCTGGACTCACCCTGGCCAGCCAGAGCTAGGCTGGCCTTAAGGATGTTCCCCTCTTGCCACCTAAGGAATCAGTTTCAGTAAGACCTACCTAGGACAGGGCCCAAACCCAGACGACTCCTGGGCACTGAACTCTGGGAAGGGTGATGTCCCTCAGAGCCTGTGTTTCTCATCTGTGTGATGCGTCACCATATTCAGTATGTGCCGGGAGGTGTCCACTGTGGCATCAGAGTGGCCTTGGCACGTCTCCTCTACACTCAGAAAGCTGGACAGCTGGAAGTGGGCACACGCTATTGGGCCTTCCCTTGTGCTCCAGGGGTGGGGGCCTGCATAGCTAGCATGCGCTGTCTCTGTCACATGGATCCTGTGGCCAGATGATGGCAAGATTCCTGGGGCACAAGCTATCTTCCAGGTTGATCACATTGTGGTTGTGCACAATGTGCTCAAAATTATTTTTTCCCCCATAGACAGAGTCTCTCTCTATAGCCTTGGGTGTCCTGGAACTCACCACTTGGACCAGGCTGACCTTGACCTCACAGAGATCTGCCTCCCTCTGTTGCCCATGGGCAGCCCACATTTGGTAAGACTCTTGCTGCTTAAGCTTATAGGCCTGAGTTCACATCCCCAGCACCCACCTAACAAGCTGAGTGTGGCTGTGCATGCACATGAAAACGGAGTACTATGGGAGGCAGAGGCAGGGGGACCCCAGGGCTTCCTGGCTACTGGTCCAGTTGAGAATTAAAAAAAAAAGACGTGTTCATTTCAGTAAGACCCTGTCTCTAGGGGATAAGGTAGAGAATGAAGGAGGACACAGATTTCCTCCTCTAATCTCCATCTGGCCTCTCTCTGCCTCCATGCCCATGTTCAGGCAGGTGCACTCAAACACACACACACATACACACAAACAGGACAGACACACACAGAGAGACACAGACATGACAGGCAGACACATATGATGGACATACATACATCTCACACACAGGGTACACACATACCCAGGTACAACAGACACACACACGAGAGACACACATACACAAACATGACAGGCACATATGACAGACACATACATGCACACTCCTGTCCAACAAGCTGGGCACGCTGCAGCTGGACTACTCATGGTTGAAACAGGACGGTGTCTTGAGATCACTTTGGCTACCCAGTGACATCTCTGCTCAAAGAATCAAGTTTAAGGTGTGTGCAAAGGTAAGAAGCAGGCCATGTTCTGGGGATCCGGAGGGCTCTGCACCAGGCTTTGGCTGTGGAGCCTGCCGAAGGTGATGGAGTCAAAGGGCGGTGTGAGAATAGGTGTGCATCCCGTCCAAGAAGGAACTGTGGATTCCCACGGAGGCGGCTGGAGCAGGGTCCGAGCTCTGCTACAACTGTTTCAGAGTATTTCATGTCCCATTTGACATGAGGATAGCAGGCAACCAATCCCAAGTGTCCCTCAACCCCATGATCCCACCTCAAGGATGGGATGTACACAGGGTGACACACTCACACTCAGCTAGACAATTCAGCTGAACAGACATGAGGCTGCCTGGACCTCAGAACTGTAGCCCAGGGCAGTCAGGGACCAGGTGGAGGAAAGACAGACGGCAGCTTTGTGTCCTCATCCCAGTGTCCAAGTTCAGGGCAGGGATTGAGGATATCACTCAAGACAGCATCCGGGCTCTTTCCCCTTCTAAATGTGATATTTAAGTTACAGGGAGCCAGTTTTGCATACTTATGGTGGTCCTGGGATCCTGGGACATCTATGAGGAGTTAGTTCCCTGTCCTCTCCCCTTTCCTTCTCTTACCTCTTTCCTCACCCTCCCCTTTCTTCCTGTCCCCTCTCTCCTTCCCTTCAATCTTTCCCTTCCTCTCTCCTTCCTTTTCCCAAACATATATTGAACCCACCCTCAGTGCCAGCCTGGGGTGTGGGCAGTGTAGTAGGAGACAAGGAACTGAGTATAGTTTGTGGGAAGACAAAGGCAAGTCTGGGCTGGAGCATGAAGCAGAAGTAAAGGCAGGCTAGGAAGGGCGGGCAGGCCTGGCCCCTGCTGGGAGGCTGCACTGGGGGGTCCCACCCCCCGGAGGGTCAAGTTGAAAGTGCTTTTGGAGCTAGATGAGGATGGGAACTGAGGAGTCGAGCTCTGGGTTCCTGTTTTGTCCTCTGCCTCTGTTTCCTGTGGCCCTGGGTAGCAGTGATGGCTGACTCAAGCCTTCCCAGGTATAAAATGGGACCAAAGACAGCCACGTGCAAGCAGGGGCTGGAGAAGTGAGGGGGAGCCGCCTCACCTGCCTGCAGATGCCAGGCTGCACCTGGCTGCCCATGCCCCTCACCTGCTTAGCCCCAGTAAGGGCAGGGGCTGGTGGGGAACTCAGGGTCTGCCCTTGAGCCTGAGGATCAGGCTCTCCAGCTCCCCAGGTTGGTCCCTGGGCCGCCTGGCTCAGAGCCTCACTTTCTCAGGAAGGCCAAGTTACCGAAAGAGATAAATCAATCTGTCAAGAGCAGCCTTGGAGAAAGACTCTCTCAGCTAGCTCAGCCAAGAAGCTCAAAGGGGAATTGTTCCCAGAGCCTGAGGAGGAAACAACAGATAGTTCTCCGCAGCTCCTCGCCTGCGGCCTTGCTGCCCTAACACCCCCCCCTGGGGGGGGGCTGCAGAGAGCACCTGTGCGCTGGGGATCAGCCAGGGACAGCACCGCCTCTCCTTCTGGCTCCCAGGGCAGAGCCACCGTTGTGGGAGGAGGGTGCAGAGCCACCGTTTGGCGCTTGTCCCGGGTTTGCCTGGGAGACCTGCTCTGGGCCCGTGCGTGTGTGCATTTGGTGGCCCTGGGCACTAGGAGGGTCACACGGGTGGAGGGCTGGCAAGCAGATGCCCATCTGGACAAGCTCCCTCTCTGATCTGGGAGTGATGGGGACCTGAGAGGCTGAGACACCAGGGTGTAAGGAGCTTCGAGGGGTCAGGTAGCCTGAGCTCCCTTAGGGAAAAGGATGGGGACGGCTTGTTGCGGGGTGGTGGTGGTGGTGGCGGCGGCGGCGGTGGTGGTGGTGGTGGTGGTGGTGGCAGAGGGACTCCTATCTGGAATCACAGCCAGTTCTGCCGCCTGGCAGCTAGTGACGTTGGGGCCGTCATTTGCCTTCTCCGACCATCCCCTTCTTCATCTGGAGGCTTAGTGTTTGTTGGAGCCTTCTGGTGAGGGCTGAAGATCTTGACTCATTGTACCCCAGGCTGGGAGAGTGTGAGCCAAGCAGCCGCATTATCTCCTTGTCACCCGATGAGAAGATGTTGTTCTACGCTGTCCCCAGCAGCCATGTTCACAGAGAAGTGGGCAGCGTGGTCCTCACTCCCATGGGGAAACTGAAGCTTCTAGTTTGCTACTTGGTCTGAAGCTGTGTTAGAGGGGTTCTTTCAGGCCCAAAGCTGGTGTGTGTGTGTGTGTCAGTGCACGTGCATGCACATGTACAATGTATTCGTGTTATAATGTTTGCACATATATGCAGGGGGTCTTGTATGTGCTGTCTTATTCCCTTAAGATAGAGTCTCTCACTGAACCGGGAGCTAGGCTGGTGGTAGCCAGCAAACCCCAAAGACCCTGTCTCTGTGTCTCCAGAGTGCTTGGGTAAGAGCCACAAGTGGCTATGCCCGCCTTTTTACATGGGTTGAAGGATTGGAACTCAGGCTGAGCTTGCTTCACAAAGAAGCTGCTGCTGGATCTGCTGCACTTTGCAAACCAGAAAGGGGAGGTACAGAGTCAGGGGACAGGAGTCAGGCACAGAGTCAGGGGACAGGAGTCAGGCACAGAGTCAGGTGGGACAGGAGCCCAGAGCCCAGCACGGGTCTCCCTTGACCCTGTAATGCCACATCCTCTGCAGAGTGGCTCATCACAGCTTGAAGAAAAGAGACCATGGCCAGGAGCAGGAGGGCATGCAGAGCGGCTGGGAGGAAAGGAACACCAGAAAGAAATGTACCCAGAGCTGATAGGGCAGATTTGGGACCGTGAGGTGCAGGACAGCAGCTACCCAGCGTGTCCCCATGTTCCCACTGGCTCCAGGAAAATGGCTGTTGGGGGAAGAAAGGCATTTGATGAAACCTGGGAAAAGTGCCCAAGAGAGGCAGAGTGGGAAATTCACTGTGGCCTGCAGAATACACCAATCAAAGGGTCCCAGGGTCCTCACAGTAGGAAGGAGAGGCAGCCAAGGACATGACTCAACCACCTGGAAACACACGTGCGCGCGCACACACACACACACACATGCACGCGCAGCTACATCTGCTGAAAAGTGACACATGAAAGGTGATAGCACAGTGTCACCAGCCTGGGAGTGTCAGGATAACGTCATCGGGGCGAGGGGGGCCTGTGGGTGCGGCACATGCCCCCTAACTTCCTGGGGGGAAGACTTGCCACTGTCAGGTACACGAAAGGACAGTGAGAGACCCGAGGAATGAGCAGTATGGATTGTGAAACTTAAGCCGCGCCTGTGTTTGTTTGGAGACAACATGGGAACCCCGAGATGTTCTCTTGGGATGAAAAAGAGCAGCTGCCGGGATCTCTCCATGGTGACCTCCATCCCCTCTGGGACACCGCCTGCCTGCGGGAGTTTGTGGAAGAGATGGACCTACGACAGGATCTCATGTGGTGGGAGCCAGAGGGCGAAAGGCCAGATAGGGGCTGATGTGATGTTCAAGGGACGGGCCTCCGAGGACCAAAGGCCAAGCGCTGCTGGTTCAAGGATGTCCTTAGGAGGGGGCAGCCAGGCATGGGAAAGGCCTTGAGTAGGAGACAGAAATTAAACGGAAGCGACCATGTCATTTGGAGGGCGGACTCTTTACTCCCGGATGTCCTTCCCCGACTCTGGAGATGAACGCCAGCATCTTGATCTTGCAGAGAAACTGAGGCCCGGGGCGTTGGAGAAGCTCATTGCCACAGCTGAGCAGGTCTCCTAATTTCCGGAAGCAAGAAATGTAATCTTCAGATCCTAAGTTAGCGCTGTGGGGAGCCTGGTGCCTGGGTGCCAAGGCGGTGCTGCCACAAGCAGATCCATCCGCGGGATAGGTGTCAGGGAGGCTGGGTTTGGGCAGGGAGATGGCTCAGGTGGCAGAGTGCTGACGGTGCAGGAGGACCTGAGCTCCACGGTCAGAGCTCAAGTGAACACTGCCAGGCAGGGCCTTACGTTAGCCCTGGGGAGGCAGAGCCGAGGATTCCTCAGGCTCATTGATGTGCCAGCCACGCCCAGGCCAGTGAGAGGCCCCGCGTCAAGGTGGGCGGTGTCCGAGGTACACTTGGGACCTTTCCTCATCTTTTCAGTGCTGGAACTGAAAGTTCACGCCACCACACCTGGATCTGTTTCACTCAATTTCGGTTTCTTGAGACAGGGCCACTCTCTACAGCCGTGACTGTGCTGGAACTCACTCTGTAGGCCAGGCTGGCCTTGAACTCTGAGATCTGCCTGCTTCTGCCTCTCAAGTGCTGGGGTTAAGGGGTACACCACTGTGCCTGGTTTACAGCCACATTTCCTGTGTGGGTTTTAAGGGTCTCACCCAGGTCCTCATGCTTTCAAGGTGAGTGCTTTACCAGCAGAGCCATGTCCTTAGCCACAGCTTTCTGGTCTCTAGAAATTGCCCCAGCTGCTGAGATGGTGCCTGCCAGGAAGCGAAGTGAGCTGAACGCCACCCCCCGGGACTCATGTGGAGGAGGCAGAAAACCAACTCCTCAAGGTTATTCTCTGGCCTCCACAGGTGCACACACATGCATACTCACACAGTGCACACACAAGCATATGTGTGCACACGAATACACATGTACACACACCCGCACACATTTGCACATACACACAAACACGAATGCACACTTGTGTGCACATGTGTCCCACACATGTACACCATGGGCACCCATACAGTGCATACACACATGCCCATACATGCACACACTCACACATGTGTGCACACACACACACAAACAGGAGGTAACTATTCACGTTGTCTACATTCCTCTCTGTTGATTCCAGGAACAGACCGGGGCACTCCCGTGTGACAGAGCTGCCATCAGGATGGTGTGACCACACAGCGAGCCAGCGGAACCTAGATGGCCGGTGTGCTGCGGTGAACACTGTCAGTGAGGCTTCTGCAGGGTGGCACATCTGGGCGCCGGCACGGGGAGGTACCTGGTCAGAACGGCCCAGAACCCAGGACACTCTGCCCTGGGGATCCTTGAAACCGCCGTCTGAGTGTTGACGAGGGCCAGAGGAGAGCAAAGCCCCGGGAAGGTCACACATTTTCAAACTCACGACTCTAGAGGAAGATACAGTCTAAAATTAGAGAGAGGTTACAAATAAATTCCTTAAAATTTTTTTTATGAACTGGGTGGACAGGACACGCCTTTAATCCCAGCACACGAGAGGCCGAAGCAGGTGGATCTCTGCGAGCTCTATGCCTCTAGGTACACAGTGGGACCTGTCTGAAAACAACTTTTATCGCATTTTTGTTTTGTGGTGTGTGTGTGTGAGAGAGAGACAGAGACAGAGAGGAACGTGTGGATGGCAAAGGACAGCTTGCAGGAGTCAGTTCTTTGCTTTCATTGTGCGGGTCCTGGTGCTCGGTCTCAGGTCCCGAAGCTTTGTGGCAGGTTCCTCTGCTGGCTGCGCCATATTGCAAGCCCTCAGATCTGTTTTCTGGTTTGATGTCGTGTGCTGTTTGTTTGCCAGTATGAGTGTGGAGGTTAGAGGCTCTCCGCCATTGCTCCTCACACGCCTCTGCCTTTTGGGTTTGAGTCGGGGTCTCCCACCGGTGTGGGGTTTGCCAAGCAGGCTGACGTGTCTGTCCAGTGATGCTAGGATTTGCCTCCCCAGCACCGAGGTTACAAGCATGAGGCATCAGACGCATGAGGCACACTTATGGGTTCTAGACCCAAACTCAGGCTCCCAGCTGAGGGTACCCTGCAAATAAAGCTACAGAAGGAGGTGTCCACGAGGCCGTGATATGTCTGTCACAGCAGTACCGGGTACACGGAAGGCAAGCTACCTAATGTCGAGGATTCTCTGCAGAACTCAGGAGGGTCCCCCTTTGAAGGTACTGTAGTATACACCATTTAACAGCCTGTCTTGCTGCTATGACAAGCGACTTAAGGAAGGAAGGGTTTGTTTTTACTTAGAGCATGAGGGTACGGTCCGTGATGGCGGAGGCATGGCAGCAGGCTCGCGACACAGCTGGTCACACGGGGAGCAGAGAGACAACAATGCTGGTGCTCACCCCACTTGCTCCTTGTTATTCAGCGTGGGACCCCGGACTATGGGATGCGGCTGCCTGTTAGAGTGGACTGTCCCCCTTCGGTACCGCAATCTAGAACCCTCTCACAGGCTTGCTCAGACTTTGTTTCCTAGGTAATTCCAGAGCCTGTCAAGCCTCCCCATCTCATCCTTGCTGAGACCCCTGGGTACGTGAGAGATGAGGGGCTCAGGCATGGCCTCTTAGGGGAAGGCCAGAGGTCTACTCCAGAGAGAGAGAGACTGCTTACCCTTTTTTCTTCCTTTCTTCCTTTCTTCCTTCCTTTCTTTCTTTCTTTCTTTCTTTCTTTCTTTCTTTCTTTCTTTCTTTCTTTCTTTCTTTCTTTCTTTCTTTCTTTCTTTCTTTCTTTCTTTTAATAAGGTCTCCCGTAGTTCACACTGGCCTGGAACTCAGTGTGTAGCCAAGGATGGCCTTGAGCATTAGCTCCTCCTTCGTCCACTTCCCAGCTGTTGGGATTACAAGAATTCATCCCCACACCCACCTTGTCTGGTTCTAAGGATCAAACCCAGGATGTCATGAATGCTAGACAACTACTCTATCAACTGAGCCACATTCTTAGCCCCTTGACTTATCCTTTTCCTTAGGCCTATTTGGGCCTTTCTGATCCTCACATTAAAACAACCCTGAGCAAAGTCAACCAAGAAAAGAATTGTTATCCAAGAACTAGAAATAAATGAACAGTCTAAAATAACACAAGACAGTAAAAGAAATATGACTATAACATTGTTAAGGGCTAAAGACATGGCTCTGTGGTTAGAAACATTTGCTGCTCTTGCAGAGGCTCCAGGTTTGGTTCCCTGAACTCACATCCAGGGGCTCACATCTGTCCGTAACTCCAGCTCCTGGATGTCTGACATCTGCTTCTGGCCCCTGTGATGCCTTGAACACTTGTGGTGCATGTCAGCTCCTGGAGATATAAATGCACATAAATAAATTTTGAAAAATACATAAACATTTTAAAAAACAAGAAGGAGCTGGAAAGGTGCCTCAGTGGTTGAGAGCATTTTCTGCTCTTTCATGGGAATGGAGTTGCTTTCCCAGCACCTAGGCTGAGATGCAGCCCCAAAGATGTGCCTCAGTGAGCTACTCCCTCTAGCTGGGTCCCCCTCCCTCCTTTCACTGCCTACCAATATGCCGTCATATTAAGACTCTACCAAGAGGCTGAGCTAAGTGTGAGCTCTGGAAATGTCCCCCGGACACACCCAGAGGTATGCTCCACAGAGCCTCTGGGCTGTCCTTTCCCCTTCTCTTCTCATTTTCTCTTTCCCTCCCCTCCTCCTCTTCCTTTCCTCCTGCTCTCCTCAACTCCCTCTTTCCTTCCCTCCTTCCTTTCTTTCTGATACTTACACCTGATTTATTAGACATATCTGTAACATTAGAAGGGAGAGGATTGCAGGGCTGAGAGCTCAAAACGAGCAAACAAGCACAGAAATGCACACCTGGAACCCAGAATGGGGCGGCAGAGACAGGAGAAGTTCCGGGGCTTTCTGGCCAAACAATCCAAGTTGAACTGAGGGAGGTCAAGGTTCAGTGAGAGAACCCATCTCAAGGGAGTAGGATGGAGAGAGATAGAACAGAACAGCCAGCAGCCTTCTCTTGCCTCTGTACATAGAGGGGCAGGCGTACAGAGAGATGCAGGCAAAGAGGGGATCAGGTCCACAGAAGAATATGACAAAGGCAGACGAGTGAGAAATGAAACAGAATTTATTGTCTAAGAAAATAGTAATCCATATAAGGAATTGCTCAAGCAGAACTGAAATACTAGATAGCAATAACATAGGAGTGTTAAGTGATTCATTGACATTGGAAAACTTGTTTTTTTAAAAAAAGTATTTATTGTTTTATTAATTACAGTTTATTCACTTTGTATCCCAGCCCCCTCCCTCAACCCTCCAACCCCACCCTCCCTCCCTTCCTTTTCTCCTTCCATGCCCCTCCCCTTCCCTCTGACCCTAGTCTATTAGGTCTCATCAGGACTGTCTACATTGTCTTTCTCTGTGGCCTGGTCAGGCTGCACCCTCCTCATGGGGAGGTGATCAAAGAGCCAGCCACTGAGTTCATGTCAGAGACAGTCCCTGTTCCCATTACTATGGAACCCACTTGGACACTGAGCTGCCATGGGCTACATCTGTGCAGGGGTTCTAGGTTATCTCCATGAATGGTCCTTGGTTGGAGTATCAGTCTTAGAAAAGACCCCTGTGCCCAGATTTTTTCTCTCCTTGTAGAGCTCCTGTCCCCTCCAGATCTTTCTATATCTCCCTCCTTTCATAAGATTCTTTGCACTCTGCCCAAAGTTTGGCTGTGAGTCTCAGCATCTGCTTTGATACCCTGCAAGGTAGAGCCTTTCAGAGCCCTCTGTGCATGTGGTAGGCTCCTGTCCTGTTCCCTGTTTTCTCCCTCTTTTGATGTCTACCCTGTTTGGAAAACTTGTGTTTTGTTTTGTTTTGTTTTGTTTTGATACAGGAGCCCATTATATAGCCCAGACCGGACTTGAACTTCTGACCTTCCTGTTGACTTTATGATAATCTTCTGGTGTGTGTGTATGTCTGTCTATCTCTCTATGTGGTTGCATATGTGTCTCTCTGTGTATCTCTATGTGTGACTGTGTATGTATCTGTGTGTGTATATGTCCATATGTGTATATATGTCTGTTTCAGTGTTTGTGTCTTTGTCTCTGTGTGTCTGTGTATGTTTATGTCTGTGTATGTGTTTGTGTTTGTATACATGTCTCTTTGTATTTGTATATATCTGTGTGTGCGCCTGTGTCTCTCTGTATATTTCTATGTATACATCTATGTCTGTGTGTGTTTCTGTGTGTGTTTCTGTGTGTGCGTGTGTATATATATGTGTGTGTGTGTGTGTGTGTGTATGTCTCTTTGTGTCTGTGTCTCTGTGTGGGTCTTTGTCTCTATATGTGTTTGTCTGTGTTTGCATATATGTCTGTGTGTGTGAATCTCTGTATGTGTGTGAATCTCTGTTTGTGTCTCTATGTATGTGTGTCTGTGTATATATATGTCTATGTGTGTATTTGTCTGTGTATGTGTTTGTGTCTTTGCCTATGTGTGTGTGTGTCTGTGTGTGTATATATCTGTGTTTGTATATATGTCTGTGTGTGTATTTGTGTCTCTGTCTATGTGTGTGTGTCCGTGTGTGTATATATCTGTGTTTGTATATATGTCTGTGTGTGTTTGTGTCTCTGTCTATGTGTGTCTGTCTGTGTGTGTATATATCTGTGTTTGTATATATGTCTGTGAGTGTGTTTGTGTCTCTGTCTATGTGTGTATCTGTTTGTGTGTGTATATATCTGTGTTTGTATATATGTCTGTGTGTGTGTGTGTTTGTGTCTCTGTCAATGTGTGTGTGTGTGTCTGTGTGAGCCTGGTCTTCCTCAGGAGGCAGTGCTGCTCAGTGGGAACCTCTGAGGCCTCAGGGAGCTGTGCCTGCTTCTTCTCTTCCTTCCCTGCCTGCTGCTGGAGCTGTGGACAGGCTGCCCAGCTCAGGTCATTCTGCCCAGTCTTCCTCTTTGCTGCACAGGCAGGCAGCCATTGACACAGAAAACCTTGTTCTGTTGGTTTCCAGGGACCGGACTTGCCCACTGCACTCCGTCAGAAAGGTCAGGGGTAATGAATTCCTCCTCTCACCACCCAGGGGACAGCTGAAGCCCATTCACTTAGGTCCCCTCAGCATTTCCCGATGTGAATAAATCAAGTGGGAGTTTGCCTGAAATTTATCTTGGTGGTGTTTACACAAGACAGACCTTAAAAAGCTGGTCGATAAGGTCAATAAGGATAATTAAAATATTTCAGGGGAGAAGGTTGAACATTCCAAAGGGGATGAGAAAGGAACATTGGAAGCACAGCAGCCAAATTGGGCGAAGAGAGGACGAGAAATTGTTGTTTTTATTTTACCTTTGTGTGTGGTGTGTGTGTATGTATGGGTACCTGTGTGTGTGTGTGTGTGTGGTGCACGTGTGAAAGTCAGGACAGCCTTGAGTGTTGTTTGTCATGAGGCAGGGTCTCTTATCGTGTGTGCCAGGCTAGCGAGTGTGCCAGCTTTGGGCAGTCCTCATGCTTCTGTGTCCTGCCCCACGGTCGGAGCGCTGAGATTACACACATGCTATTGAGTGTGACTCCACATCGATGCTGCAGCCTGAGCTCTGGTCGTCAAGCCTACCCAGCAAGCGCTTGGCCAGGGCCACCTCCACAGCGTTTATTACTATTTTTGAAATCATATTGTATTTATAGGTGTGTGTGTAGGTGTGTGTACATGCCTGCCCAAGGACAGCTTGTGGGCATGGGGGCTTGGAGGCCATCGCCTTCACCTGCTGAGCTCAGATATTGACACACAAATCATTACACAAATATAAGCCCTTTGGCTTTAATGGTGATTCCTGGACAATGCAGATGAGTTTTTGTACTGTTCGCTCAATGTCCCTTAAAGATGATGCCTGGCTGAAGTGAAGGCAGACTTGGGCCCTGCCGAGGTAAGGCCTGGCTCTTGCAGATAGGGAAGTGTGGAAACAGAGGAAGGGAGTTTCTTGGCCCACCACAAAAACTATGAGCTCTCTCGGGTCCCGTGCTCTCTTGACGACTTTATTTTCCCATCTGGAAAGTGGGGTGGGGCAGTGCCCATTCTGTGCTCTTCCTCTGAGGATCACAGAGAAGCTCTGGGGACAGAGAGGACAGGGCAAGGCTCTGGCCCTCTCTCCTTTCCCCACTGGCCATAGAAGGAGGGCCTGACGTTGGCTAAGAATTCACCATGATCTGTGTCCCCTCTCTCACCTCTCCTTGGACCCAGCCTCCAACCTGGAGACCAACCAAAAACACCAGCTGGGAGACAGAGAGGTCACCAGCCTGCCATTTGGCTCAGGCCTAACCCTGTTCTTCCCAGGCCCTGTTGCTAGTTTCTGTCACAGCGAAGTTTTCCTGACTCATGTGGGTAGGAGCTCTCATAGGATTGTTTTAATTTTATTAACCCAGGCTAGCCTCCAACTCTCAAAATAGGATGACTTTGAACTTCTCTCTTCCTACCTCTACCTTCCAAGCACAGAGATTACCGATGTGAAACCACACCCAGCTTTGCAGTGCTGGGATCAAACCCAGACCTCATGCCTTGTGGGGCGATATCTACCAACAGAACTACAGCCCCAGCCACTGGGGCTCTTGTGGCTTTGGAGCCACAATCCTTACTTCTAATCCTACCTCTGCCAACTTTCTGCCAGCAGCAATGACCCCAGCTCTACAGAATCTCAGTATAGGGATGTGGCTGACTCTCCTTTGCAGGCGGTAAGTGCCTGGTGCCGTGTTTGGTCAACAGAGTGGTTGTGTCATTGGTGAATGTTGTAATTGTTTGCATACTGTGCTCAGACGTTTTCCCCTTGATGGGAAGTGGTTGATGTTAGGGGACTTTGGGGAAGGGGTAGTCATGGTGGAAAGATGCTGAGACATGCCGCAGTGGCTGGGTAGACTCTGTCCATGTTGCTGAAGCCTTGACCTTCAGGCAGAGATGCGCTTATCTCTCAGTGTGCACCAGGCGCAGAGCACACTGAAATCTTTCTGTAATGTCCTCTGCTCCCAAGGATGCAAGTGTGGTCTCCAGAGTCCTCGTGCCAGCAGGAGAAGCGCAGGACAGCTGCTCTCCATTCGTGACCTCCCCGTGGAAGAGATGACTAATGAAGCCAATGGCTCGTGCAGGCTCTGTGGAAAAAGGCGCCCATCATCTTAATGGTACCTTGGAGCCCTTGGGCTGACCGCGTGGCCATTTCCTGATGCTCACCCCGCCCACGGTCCCTCCATGGGAGCTATTCCTGGCGTGTCCTGTGGTACAAAAGTGCAGTTCATCTTTTCAAGGAGACACAGGGAGGTTGAAAGTCAAAGCCATCGGAACAAACCTTGGCTTTGGAGAGGAATCAAGTGCTTGTTATGCAAGTATCTGCTTGTCTCCCTCAGAAGAGGCAGAGCTGAGTCCAAGCAGAGTTAGGGGATGTGAAGATAAGGACAAGAAGGGAACGAGATCAATGCAGTACACACCGTCTCTGGAGAGAGCTAGAGCTCGTGGGTCATCCTTGGGCACAGGGTAGTGCTGTCTCCAGCATTACCTGGGATAACCCAGGTATCAGAGAACAGATTTGCATCACACTGTCTTGTGAAGATTGAGGAAGATGGCGTAGTCTGTAGAGCACTTGCCATGCAAGCATGAGGACCCACGTGTCGTCTGTAGAACCCATGTAAAGAGGCTGGGTTTGGTGGCATGTGCTCTTGTAATCTCAGGACTGATGAGGTCAGATAGGTGGGGCTCACAGGCCAGCCGGGCTAGCTGAATCAGTGATTATCACAGAAAAGTAGAGAGCCGTCAGTAAATCAACACAGTTGAGGGATGGCAAGACGACTCAGTGGGTAAGGGCGCTTGTAGTGCAAGCCTGATGACCTGAGTTTGACCCACAGAAGGCCATGTTAAAAGTCAGATGCAGTCTCTCTCTCTCACACACAGAGAAGAGCTGAGATTTAGGGTGGCTTGGCTCTGGAAGCAGGAGGTGCTTTTCACCTCAGACCTGTGGCTGTCACCTTCATGTACACACTAGAGGATGCTGCCGGAAGCCAGGGCTAGCCAGGGCTGGAGAACCCCCTGCTCTGACTTGGCTGAGAGCTGAGTGTCTCCATGCCTCAGCACTTCATCAGACAACAGAGCTTCAAGAAGCTCCCTTCCTCCAGCTAAGCTGGGCGGCCAGCAGAATCGACAGTTGCCGCTCTGAGAGTGATGCCTCCCTGAAGAAAAGATGTGGAATCCTCTCAAAACATCTCTTGGGATTGTGACCTTTGGTGTTCTCTGGTGAAAGACGATTTTAGAATGTAAGTCCTGGGGGCCTCAGGACCTCTTCCATACCCTGAAATAAAAAAGGGTTTATGGAGTGTTCAACCTTCAAGTTGCTGTGGGCATAAACCCTTGGGGCCAGGAGGGTTTCAATGAAGCATGTTTGGCCTGCAGTCCTGGGAGAATGGAAGTTGGGGGTCTCATTCCTTTCTCAGAGACAAATGGGAGAGGTCTGGGTGTGTGGCTAAGCTGGCAGGGAGCTTGCCTGGCATGCAAGAAGCCCTGGGTTCCATTCCTAGTAGGACATAAACCTGCAGCTGGATGGTCATTCCAGCAACTCGGATAAGGTTCAAGGTCATGCTTCGTTGCATTTTCTGAGGTCAGCTGCAGGAACATGTGGCAGAAGGAAATCTGGCTGGGCCTCCAACCTTCTCAAAAGATAGCCACTGAGTTTTGGCTCCTTCTTCATAGCAGAGTTCCAAGGATGACCAATGGGACAAAAGTCTTTACCCGCAATTAAAGATCACTGCTAGGAGAACATAGTAGTTTACCCAGAGACTCCCAACTCTACAGGCCAACAGGCCTGTGTGGAGTGCTCAGTCATAAGTAGGATAGCTGCCAAGGCTCAGGGACCATTGTGGAAGAGCAGACAAAAAGACGTTAAGAGCCAGCCGTCACCAGGGAGGACTGGGACAAAACAGTGTTTTCTGGACATGCCAGGATGGGTCTGCTCACAGAATCTGCGGTTGAGACACAAGAGCAAGCTAATCAGCATTCCAGCATGGGGCATGTCCTCACTCCTAGCTGAGAAGCTATGGACAGTTGATGGCTGTCCAAGAAGGAAGAGTCAGCTTTTGTAGGGGTCCCTGGTAGGTTGTGCATGTTCCGGTGATGGCCCCACACCCATGCATATATAGCCAGCACTAATGGGACTCAGGAAGGTTTTTTTTTTCCAAGGACATGAAGTTGGAAAGGGAATGTGTGCATGGGATCCAGAAGAAGCCAGAGGGGTAAGAAGGGCTGAATATGATTAAAACACACCATATACATGCATGAAAATTTCAAAGATAAATAAAAATATTAAAAAACCCAAAACACTGCTCAAGAATTTAAGCCATTGGCACTGAGCTTGTGGCTGTCTTACAAACCCAGTGGCTTACAACAGCTTTTTAGTATTGTTCTTTTGTGCATCATCTTCGTTTTCCAGTGCTGGGATAAAACACGACCAAAGCTTCCACCTCACAGCCCATCCTCAAAGGAAGTCAGGGTAGGAACTCAAAGCAGGAACCTGGAGGCAGGAGCCAATGTAGAGGCTGTGGAGGAAGGCTGCTTCCTGACTTGCTCAGCCTGCTTTCTTATACAACTTAGGCATGGTAGTTTGCCCTGGGGTGGCCCTACCCATAGTAGGATGTGCCCTCCCACATCAATAATTAATCAAGAACATGCCCCCCCCACTTGCACACAGGCCATTCTTATTGCAGCATTTTCTCAATGGAGAATCCCTCTTCCAAAATGCCTCTAGCTTGTATCAAGTTGACAAAATGCTAGCCAGCACTTCGGTGGACTGGGCTCAGCTCGGTATTTTTCCCAGTGTGGTTGTAAATGCTGGTACTAGAGTTCTGAAGCTTGGCCCCCTGGATTCCTCCTTCTTGTAAGTCCCTAGTGGCTTCACTGAAGTGGCTGAGAGGTTTGGGGACCAGAGGAGTAGCTCTTTCTCCGTGTCACCTAGTTGAATGGACATCTTCTGTCCATGCTGGGACATTGACGTAGGTCTTATGCAGGCCCCATGATAGGCTTAGGGCTCAGCAAGTAGACATCTCACATGGGTACTGGTTTCCTCCAGAGTGTGGGATCCAAGACAGCCTGACAGAAGATGCAAAGCTTTCTATGGCTTAGCTTTGGGAGTCTCAAGCGTAACATCGATGCCATTCATCAGTCAAAAGCCAAGGAGAGCCATGCTGGAGAGGAGGAGGTGGGTATAAATTCCAGGAAGCTGAGCTCAAGGAGGACATTCTTGGAACCTACTTATCTCAGCTCTAGAAGGAGGAAGGGCCATCCTCCCAGTTCTGAAGCCACTGTCTGAAGCTGGATGGGGGACCCTGTCCCCCTCTGTCCAGGTTCCAGAATCAGGTTGCCAGTGGAAGAAGAAAGCCTGCCCCTTCCTTCCCTGCCTGAAGATTGTGCTTTGTTCTGTTTTGTTTGAGACAGGGTCTCACGATGTAACCTAGGCTGTCCTCAAACTTCTAATCCTCCTAACTCAGCTTTCCCAGTGTAGGGATTCCAGCTGTGTACCAGCACACAAGGTGGAAGGGATTTTTTAAGTGAAAAGCTTGGCATGATAGCAATGTCTGTAATCCCCGAGCTGGGTTTCCAGCTAGCACAGGCGCTCAAGATTAGCAAAGAGACCTGGTTTCCAAAAACCAGGCAAATGGCTCTTGAGGAGCAACACCGAAGTTTGTCTCATGGCTTTCACACATACTTTAGCTCCTCAGGCATCTTCCCTCCCCACACATGCTGTAACCATTTTGTCAACTTGGCACAATTGCGAACAGCTGGGAAGAGCGTCTCAAGAAGAGATTCTCTAGATCAGGTTAGCCTGTGGGCATGTCTGTGGGGGACTGTCTTGATGGTACTAACAGAGGTAGGCAGACCTACCCACTGTGGGTGACACCATTCCCCAGGCAGGATTTTTTTTTTTGCAGTTAAAGAGTGAAAAAAGTGACCTGGATGCAAGTGTGTACTCATTTCTCTCTGCTTTTGATTGTATGTAATGTGATTAGCTGCTTCAAATATTTGTTACCTTGATGCCCCACAGTTCTGGACTGTAAGCTGGAATTGTAAGCCAAATAAAAATTTTCTCTTTAAACCGCTGTTGTCAGGGTATTTATCAGAGCAACAGGAAACACACACGCATACACACGCACACGTTTTGGGGGGTAGGGAGCATGCCACTGTTCATGTTTGGAGGTCAGAAGACAATTTGCTGGATTCAGTTCTTTTCTTCCACTGTGTTGGGTCCTGTGGCTCAAACTCGGGTTGTCAGGCTTGGGAGCAAGCACCTTTCTCACTGAGCCATCTTATCAGCCTCCACCTTACTTTTTGAGCTAGGGAGAGCCCTGATTGACTAGACTGTTTGTCCAGAGAGTCCCAGGATTCTCTTGGCTCTGCCTCCTTACCCCTGGGAGCCCTGCCCAGCATTTTTTTTTACATTGGTGTTGGGGATGGACTCATACTTGGCAGTCACTTTACTGACTGAGCTATCTCCAGTCCCGGACACCATGCTTTTTTCTAGTCCTGTGAAGGGCCGGCTGGACCCAATGTCTTCTTTTGCCCTAGCTGTCCTGCTGTCCACGGCTTTCAGGGACTCCCCAGACAGCCCAGCTTAGCCATCACTTGGCAAAGCGGATTCCAGGGAATTGTTAGACTCCTCAGCAGCCCCTCTGTGACCATCACCCGGGTGGTCCTCCCTGCTTGTTGAGGCCTGGGACCTCTTTCACCCAGGAGATGGTTTTGCATGAGTGAGCCAAGAACTCCAGAGAGCTGTCCTCTGTGTGAATCTGGCAGCTGATGCCAGGAAGAGGCCGTGCCCACTTGATTACGCTAAAGGGAGAACCCAAGTGGGGAACCCGGACCACAGATGTCCAGTGAGCCCTCCTACTAGCTGAGAGAGAATGTTCTGGAAGGACAACTGAGAGAAGCAAATGCGCAGTAAGGAGGGAGGGTGAGTGTGAGGGAAATGGCCCCACGGCCCCATGAAAGCTGCTGCCACTTCATCTCAGGAAAGGACCCCAGGGAGTCCTTGAACTTGATGTCATTTTTGTCGTGCATAGGGAGAGACGAAGGCGAGTGTGTGTGGGGAAAGAGAAATGCCGAAAACACAGTTTCTGTTAATATTTGATAGGCAGCCAAAGGACTTTTGTTCCCCAGCTCAGCGAGCTACCCATGAAAAAAATAAATTGCTTTTCAAGAACATTCATCACGGTGAGAAGCTCATTTCCTTGTCCTCAGAAAACTCCATTCCTAGGCCCTTTCACCCATCACAAACTCCTCAGATGTGGTCAAGGAAAGAAAGCCAGGGGTTGTGGGTGGGGAGCACTTCAGGGAAGGTGGTGGTTGGAGGAGGTATTAAGCAAAAACATTCTAAGATGCTCTGGAGCACTCTAGAAATTCTCAAACATTCTAGAAGGTCTTGAATGGGGCAATGGGACCCCACTTGGATTCTCTTTCCTGAATGGCAGGTTTTGGGGCTCTTTAGGTCTGGTTGTGAGACTCGGGAGCACTCTTGGGCCTTGTGTCTCTATCATCGTAATTCTAGTGTTTGGAGAGACACTCTAACCCACCCTCTGCAGTAAGCTTTCCTTCCCCTCATCCCTATGCCCTGGTTCCTTGTGGATTTCCCTTCCCTCTGGAGTCTCATGTGCTCACTCAAACACGCTAGCTACTATGAATTCATTTGCTTACAGTCTTCTCTCCTAGTAGAGTATCTGAGCCCTTGGCTGGGATAGGGACCTGCTGCCTTGTTCACAGTAGGTGGAAGGAAGGAATGGTAAGACAGTCTCAAATGTGATGCATTTGGCCCAGGGTACCACTAAATCTCCAACTCAGGATGACCTCTTTCTGAAATTCATTCTCTCGTCCTCCTCACCCTCTCTCCCTTCCATATCTAATTTCCTGATTAGTTGTCAGGGCAGAGCAGACTTCCTTGTCAAAGCCTGTGCTATGAGCACTGTGGGAAGGGGTCAGCCAGCAAGTTTGAGAGGAATGCCATTCAAGAGTAGACCACCGAGCTACTGTGTAGCCTTCAGGTGACTGTATTACCTCCCCTGGCCCCTGATGTCTCCTAAGAGCACATCAGTCACACCACGGCTCTTCAGTAGAATACAGAGAATGTGGGGAGCATGCCCACTGAAGGGAACTACCAACTCGCCAACGCAGTAAATAGTGAGCATCTTTAATTTCATCAACTAAACTAATCTCTCTGCTTCCTGACTGTGTGTGCATGTCTGCATGTGTGTATGTCAGAGGACAGTGGCTTGTGCAGTCGGTTTGTCACCTTCCACTTGGTTTAGGCAGGATCTCTCATTCGGCCACTGGACTTCAGACTCCAGCCCGGCTGGCGCTTGGGTGTCTCGCCAGTCCTCTGTCTTCCATCTTGCCACTGGAGTGCTAGGCTGACAGAAGCCACTGCTCCCCACCCTCCTTTTCAAACATGGTGCCTGGGATGCCTCTGGCTGTCAAGATTGCTCGGCAAAGGCTTTTACCCACTGGCCTCAAACCTTCTGCACAGATGAACACGTGAGATCCTGATCTTCCTGCCTCTGCCTCCAGAGTGCAGGATTACAGGTGTGCACAATCACACCACGTTTATGCAGCGATGGGCATGGGATCCACTGCTTCTTGGATGCTGGACAAGCTCTCTTTGAACTGAGCCACACCCCAACCCAAACCCACTTTTACTATTTGGCAAGTGTAGGTCTTCTCAACTCAGCGACATATTAATATCATATTTAGTGGCTCTGGGTATCTAGAAAGATCCTCAGGTCCACTAAGGTTGGCAGGAGCTGCCCTCTATTAGTTACACAAGAATCAAACTAAAAGCTGTTTGGATGGTACCACTATACTGGCTGATGTCTACTGGAATGATGGCCCACTGCTCCCTGGGACACACTTTGGGTTTCTTTCAGGGATTGGTAGACCCTAGGCTATTGGTTATACTCATCAGTCAGCAACAAGAATAGTCTTTGGAGCTGAGCGATAGTGATGCTCACCTTTAATCCCAGCACTCAGGAGGTAGAGGCAGGCAGATCTCTGAGTTCCAGGCCAACTTCGTCTACAGAGTGAGTTCTGGCACAGCCTGAAACACAGAGAAATCCTATCTCAGAAAAAAAATTATCTGGGGGTATCAAATGCTGTATTTGTGTGTGTGTAAATGTGTAAATGCCTGTCTGCGTAGGTCTTGTTCCTGGGAACATTGTCCAATTTTTTTTTAGGAAGGATCTCTCTTTATCCTGGAACCCACAGAGTAGACCAGACTGGCTGGCTAGTGAGCCCCAGGGATCTGCCTGTCCCTGCCTGTCTCTGCCTCCCCCGTGCTGGGATCCTAAGTACAGACTCCACAAGCAGCATTTCAACAAGAGCTCTGGGGATCTAACGGGTCTTCAAGCTGTGTGGCAGGCATCTTATTAAGTGGGCCATCTTGCTCACCCCCAAAACCATATTTTTGATTGACTGATTAACTCATTCACTCAGCATGTATTCCTTGAGTATCTACTTTGTGCCTTGATGCACAGACAACTTTGTGCCCTCCCTGTTGGAGGTGACATTCAGTCCTGAAGTAGCACACACATAAAATAATAATTGTGTATTGAGCTAAGCTCCCAAAAGTGATGGGTGAAGAGAACTAGGAAGTAGGGAAGACGGGCCTTTGGTTGCAGGGCACCCATGAGGCTCCAGAAGGGTTTCTGGAGTCCACAAACAAGTGCAAGGGTACAACCAAGCGGTGGATGGGCCAGACCCTGAGAAGGGCTGGGTGGCGTCCCTCTTGACAGCACGGAGTGACTTTGGCACAGTCTGGTGAAGCAGAGACACCCTGGCTTCTGGTCTGTGGCTCTTTGGGGCGCCCCAGGCAGCAGGCAATCCACACAGCTGTGTTGTTTGAATTTGAGAACTAGAGATCTACACCACGTTGTCTTTCTTAGTACTTCCAAAAAGGCTCCTCCTCAGCATGGACTAATTTATTCCCGCTCCTCTGGAATGGGAAGAGAGTGAAAGGCTCACAGCTGGTGCAACAGTGAAAGACTGGGCAGGAATTGGGGTGCCCTCAGTAGTCTGTTCTTCCCTAGCAACGCCTCCCATTGGTTCTCCTGCCTTCCTCCTGCACTCTCATTGGCTCACGCTGCTTCCTCTCAGAGTATGACAGCGCCACCTGCTGTCCGGTAGATGGGAGCAGCAGCGGAGGAGAAGGCCAGAAAAGACTGAAAGAGGAAGCCCGCCAGGCATCTGGCAGGAGGTATCAGGGGATGCTAAGGCCTCTCCTGCACCCCAGGCTTTAGGTTATTTCCTCATATCCAAAGAGGACCCTGAAAAGCAGATGTCATCATCTGCCAGTTACAAATAAAGAAAGTTACAGGTGAAAATTTAAAGGGCTTGTAGTAGAAGTGGCATGTGCCCTAGGGGTTGTGGGAAAATCTTAGGGATTAGACAGCTCATATTGTCAACTCAACAGGATCTAGCATCACCGTGGAAACAAGCCCCTGGGTGTGTCTGTGAGGGAGATTTCTAGATTAGGCTAATTAAGGTGGGGAGTCACCGTAAATGTGGGCAGCAGCATCCCATGAGCTGGGGTCCCATGAGCTGGGGTCCTGGACTGAAGAAGGCCATCAGATTCCAGCATTCATGTCTCTCTGCTTCCTGACTGTGGATGCAGTGTGAGTAGCTGCCTCATGCTCCTGCTGCCATGCCTTCCCTACAGCGATGGACTGTGTCCCCAGAAACTGTGAGCCAAAGTCAACCCTCCTTCAGTTCTCTTTTGCCAGGCATTTCACCACAGCAAGGAGAAAAACAACTAATACACAGGTCAGGGGGAATCTCTAGTATGAGGTCCATTAGTCACTTTGTGACTCAGTAAGACAATCACCACTTCCACTTACATATTCTCCCTGCATAGCATTTTTCTTACTTAATTTTTATTTATAATCATAACCTTAACTCTGCAATGCAGCTAGACTTGGAGGGAATAAGGAAAACATGACACCTGCAATGAGGGCAAAACTTGCCATGTATCAAGAGAGACTGGGGGCTCCCAGGCTGAAGCAAGGGTCTGCTGGTTAGATGCACACACATCAACACATTAACACTATTCATAGCCAGCAATGGCGATCTTGTGGTCTTGAGGTGCCTGGACCCTAAGCACTCCATGGCTTTGACAACACCCACTCCATCTTTCACCTTCCCAAAGATCGCATGCTCGGCAGACCACCCAGGCTTGATAGTATCAATGAAACACCTGGAACCATTTGTGCTTCTTCTGGCGCTTGCCATGGACGAGGTGACAGGACCCGTATGCTCATGTTGAAGTTATCTTCTCCCTGATGTCTCCCCCTTACAAAGGTTTGCCACCGTGTTACAGCCCGAGGGCTCGGAAAGAACCTAGCGAGGTTGACCACCGCTGACAGCAATCAGCTATAGTGGGTGGTGGGACCCTCTGTGGTTTTGGGCTAGAGTGATGCTTCAGCACTTAAGAAAGCTTATTGTTCTTCAACAGGCCCAGGCTCTGGTTCCCAGAACCCACAACATGTAGTTTAGAACTTCTAGTAACTCCCACTCTAAGGGATCCAACAGCCTCCTGGGTCTCTGCGGGCACTTGAATACATGTGTTCTACATTAACACATGTGTAGCATTCTGTATTGGAGATGCCTTTCATGTTTGTGGTGTCCATTATCACAGCACAGAAAGAACTGTGTAAAGCTAGCAGCACACTAGTTTTGCAGAGGGGAAGTGGAGGACCAGTTAAAGGCAACCAGGACAACACTTGTACTGTGTCCTGCATTCAGAATCTTGAACATCTACTGATTCTCACAGAGACACTGGGAGGTAGGTGTCACAGTATCTTAGGGGAACTTTCCTAACTGGAGTTTTCCTAACATCCTTAAAACTCACACACTGGTTTAAGAGCAAGGCTCAGGGGTGAGGAGAGGACCCAGCCGGTCCAGGGCTTGCCTTGCAAACTTGAGCTTGCCTGTAATCACAGTGCTGGGAAGGTGGAGATGCCAGACCTTGGGGCCTACTCTGCAAGTTATACAGCAGTGAGCGATCATGTCTCAGAAAGAAGGCGGGAAGCACCTGAGGATGCCCTCTGGCTTCTACATGTATACACATAGAAACATACTTACACACACACAAACACACAGACTCACACATGCTCAGTAAATGATTTGTAATTAACATTATATTACATTTATTGGTTTTGTACATGGAAGGGATATGTGCTGTTTGATGAAGCTGTTTCTCTCCTTCCACCGTGGGGGCCCTGGGGATTAGGCTTAGTGGTATGTGATTTTTATCTGCTGAGCCATCTTGGTACAAGATTCAGAAAATAAAAGGTCTTTATGTTTTAACTTAAAAAAAAGTTGCCAAATGAGAAAGCTGTAGAAGATGGCCTGATTGTGGCCTCATGCCGGAACATCCTGACTATCCTCCGTCTACTTCCCCAAGTGGCAGGGGCACCACCATGATTATTGTTCTGTTAGGTTAGCCATCGAACCATGAGAATCTTACACTTCAATTATTCCTGTGTGGGAGAGTTAATTCCATGGCATGATTAAGAAAAGGAAACTATCTGGACATTCCTTTAGCATTATTCACGTAGCTTAGCCACCTGCCAAATTGTCCCATTGTCTTGATATATTCACACCTTTTTTTCCTGCCTCCTGCATAGGATGGTCTCATGACAGATGGCAGGAAGAATGAAGCAGATAAACAGGTTTCACGTCGGGGTGGAACAGAGTCAGCTGAAACAACTGTCTCCTGCTCTGTCATGTAGGAAAGAAAAAAATCACCTGGATAATAAACCTCAAAGGTATTCTAGAGACATCAAATGGGCTGGAGAGATAGCTCTGTGGAGAAGAGGGAGGAAAAGCAACCTTTGAGGTTGACCCCTAGATCTCACGTTAAAAGCCAGGTGCATGCTGGTGATACCAGAGCTGAGGAGGCAGAGAAGGGAGAATCCCTGGGGCTCAAGGCCAGAGAATCACCGAGCTCCTGGATCCACGGGAGAGCCTGTTTCAAAAGGTTACAAATAAGATAACGCTGAGAAACACACTAAACCAGGGTTAGCCTCCAGCTTTCATATTCCTGTGCTGTCTTTCTCTCTCTCTCTCAAAAAAAAAAAAAAGAGCCACATGTGGCAGCACTCTGAAGGGAGAGGCAGATGGACCTCTGTGAGTTTGGGTCCAGCCTGGTCTGCTTAGGGAGTTCCTAGACATCCAGGACTATTTGCTGAAACCCTGTTTTAAGAAACAAAACAAAACTCTCAAGCAACAAACAAACAAACAAACCCAAATGAAACATTAGGATGAATACATGGTCATAAACCATTTTTAAGTTTTTTTCTATCATTTTGTAAAGGATAAAGGTCCTGATTAATGAAACCTCCAAAAATTCAATACTATTTCTCTCAGTAATCACACTAACAGCCAGTAGAAATGTAACCAGACATTTAACAAAAGGGGTAAAAATGAAGCACACACAGGTCCTCAGAAATAAAGGGAAGAATAAAGGCCTGAAGGGTATTTGTGGTAAGGGGCCAATGCAAGGGCTACTGAGATGGCAAAATGAGCAAAGCACCTGCCATGCAAGCATGAGGACCCGAGTCTGGATCCCCAGCATCCATATAGAAAGCCAGATGTGGTGGCACACATCTGTCATACCAGCACTGGGGAATGGGGCCTTGGACAGGAGGATCCCTGGACCTCACTGGCCAGCTGGTCTAGTCAAATTAATGCATTCCATCTTCAAAGAGCGAGAGAGAGAGAGAGAGAGAGAGAGCCTCAAAACATAAGGTGGAGAGCAAGTGAGGAAGAAACCTATGTTGACCTCGAGCCAACACATCACAAATGCATGCACACATACCCATGTGCACATATCCATGAAGACATATCACCCACATACATGCATAGATATGTACACATGCAACAAAATGAAACAAAAAGGAACTGCGATACCTTTTTTTCTTTAAAGGAAACAAGATGGCATATTTAAGCTCCACTTAACCTTCCTAATAAAAGACAAAGTTTGATGGCTGGAGGTATAGTCCAGTGATAAAGTTCATAAACAGCCCATGGTGCAATCTCCAGCACAAAAAGACAGAAGATTTCAAGGCTGGACATAAAAGGACAAAAAAATTCCTGTAGCTCATGAAACACACTTAAATACAGGAAATAGAAAAGTAGAAAGCAAAAAAGCAAACAAGACAAACAACAAACAGTTGTATCGTGAAAACAATAGCCAGATGAAGGTTTGGCTGTATCATCATCACAGACCGGATGTCTGCATGGGGTTCTTTTCTGTTGCTCTAACAAAACACCCCAGAGGCAGGTGGATCTCTGAGTTCGAGGCCAGCCTGGTCTACAGAGTGAATTTCAGGACAGCCTGTCTCAAAAACAAAAACAAAAACAAAAAAAAAAAAACACTCCGACAGCAGCAGCTTAAAGGGGGAAGAGTTTATTTGACTTACAGTTCCAGAGGGATCAAGTCCGTCATGGTGGAGAGACATCTCAGCAGGCAGAGACGGCAGCTGGATGCTGGCTGATCATGTTGCATCACACACAGGAAGCAGAGAATGAACAGGAAGTGAGGCAGAGCTAGAAAACCTCAAACTCCACTGCCTCCGGCCAGGCTGCATCTCCCAAAGGTTCTGTTACTTCCGCAAACAGCATTACCAGCTGGGGACTGAATACAGGAGCCTATGAAAGACATTTCATATTCAGACCACAGCCTGATGGATGGCCATGGTAGTGCAGATAAAGAAGGGCGTGTCCTGACAATGAAAAGGCTACATCAATGAGAATAGGGCAATCATAAACCCTACTAACACAGACACACAATACTTAAAGCAGAAAATAAGATTAAAGGGAGACAAGAAAAAAATCTGTAGTCAGGGCTGGGGATTTCAATGTTTTTTTAGTAATGGCTAAAAAAAGCTCATATTTAAAAAGTCAAGAAGTATCAGAAAATGCAAATGCCAGGATTAGTCTGACCTCATAGATGCACTCCTTAGAGCAGTGCACCCAGCAGCTGGAGAACATATGTTCTTTTCCAGTGCACGCTTAGCACAGTAAGACACGTGGGGCCACAGAGCAAGTCCTAACAAATCCAGAGAGGTGAAATCATGCTTGAGTATCATCTCTGACCACATCAGAATTCAGTCAGAAGCTGACAACCACAGGAGAGGCTATTAAAAACCCCATATTTGGACTCTTCTAAATCACATGGAAAATGATAAAATATCTCAAACTGAATGAAAAGTTAACACACCATATGCAACTAGAGAGACACAGAGCCAAAGTGACAGAAAGGTTTCAGGGTGAGTCGTCAGATAGTACTCTTAAAAAACAGCGTGGCCAGAAGAAACCTGGGGAGGAAAGGGTCTATTTAAGCTTAGAACTCTCATGTCACACTGGACACTAGGGAAACTCAGGGCAGGAACTCAAGGTGGAGACCGGGAGGCAGGACCATGTGGGTGGAAGGCTGTTCATTAGCCTGCTCTCATGGCTTGCTCTCGCCTCTTCCTTCCTTCTTTCTTTTCTTCGTATTTTTTGAGGCAGGCTCTTTCCATGTAGCCCTGACTATCATCTAACTTGCTCTGTAGACCAGACTGGTCTTGAACTCAGAGATCCTCCTGCCTCTGCCTTCAGAGTGCTGGGATTGAAGGTGTGCGCCACCATGCCCAGTTTGCTTTCTTATACAACCTGGGACCACCTGCCCAGATACTGTACTCAAGAAAATGCCCTACAGGCTTGCCCTCAGGCCAATCTGATGAGCATTTTCCCAATTAAGACTCCATCTTTCCAGATATATCAATATTTGTGTCAAGATGGCAAAACCAAAACCAAAAGACAAAATCCAATCAGGACACAGGCACATAGGGCAGATAATTTAAAATCAGTGATCTAGGGTTGGACAGCCCAGTTAGCTCAATTTCCATCTCCAGGAGCTGGAGGAAACATAGCAGTCAAATCTAAGGAAAGAAGAAAGTCAATTAAACAAACAAACAAACAAAAACACAACAAAAAAGAGCAATGCAGGGCAGCTGCATGAGAGCAAAGGGTAACAAAGCAAAAGGCTGATATGAAATGGGTATGCTCAAAGGTGCTTTGTTTTTCAAACAGCACAAGTTGCCACAATCAGCAATCAAAAAAAAAAAAAAAAAAAAAAAGCTAAGGAGATGACTCAGGCAAGCATGATGCAGTCCAAAGTTTGATTCCCAGAACTCATTTTAGGAACTGCTGGGTGTGGTGGTTTGCACTTGTAATTCCAGGACAGAGGGGTCAGAGACAGGTAGATAGCCCTCATGCATAATGCTTGCTGAGCATGCAAGGCGTAGAGCTAGCTGGTTTGATCCTCCACACCAGATAGAGAGGAGGGAAGATCTGTTATGTATTCTTCTGTCTGTCTGTCTCTTTCTAGTGTATGTGTATACCTATTGTCCACTCATCCATGCATCCACCAATTTTTCTTTTGTTCATTCATTCATAATAAATCCAGTAATCTCTCTCTTTTTCTCTCTCCCTCTCTCTGAGAAAATACATAAGTAATGAAAAAAACCTCCAAATACTGCTATTCAATATAAAAAGGAAGTGCTCAGCCGTAACAGCATAAAAGAGAATACAAAGCAGTCCCCAGTCTACACAGTGAGTTGAAGGCCATCCAAGGATTAAAGAAAGAAATTAAAAAATTGAAATAAAGAAGTTACCAAGAGCAGAGTAAAGCTCACAGAAGTGGAAAACCAAAAAGTGACTGAGAAACTAAGGAATAGTGTAGTGGATCCGAAGTACGAATCTGGAGACATTCCAGGAGCGAGGACAGAGAGGTGGGCAGGGGAGAGAGGTGTTCAAGAGTTTGCACACGGGAATTCCTTAGAACTAAAGGCATGACTTCCCAACCAAAATCGCCTCCAGGGCCCAGAGCAACGGACAAACCACTGTGTCACTACCACACTTTGGAGCAGAGGATGCGCAGAGGCTTATGGGAGCAGAGTGGGGGAGGGGTGAAGCATTCATGCACAGACATTTAGGACTCACGCTTGTCTTGGATTTCACAGCAGCAGCCCTAGGAAGCTGGGTGTCAGCAGACCAATTTCAAAATTGCGAGAAGACTGAGGAGATGGCTCAGTAGGTAAGAATCCTGGCGCACCAGCCTGAGTTGGAGTCCCAGCACCCATGTAAAAAGCTGGGCACAGAAGCATGTGACTGTCACCCCAGGACTGGAGAGGTGGGACAGGAGACTCCCTGGAGCTCACTGGCCAGCCAGCTTAGTTGAATTGGGTGAATTGCAGGTTCACTTGAAGAGGCTGTGTCTCACAAAACAAGATGGAGAGTGACGGAGAAAGACAGCTGGCATTGATCTCTGGCTTCCAAGTACATTTGTACCAAACACACACACGCATGAATGCATACAAATATATGCACACACATAAACATAAAAACACACGCAAACACACATACATACATACATACATATATATATATATATATATATATATATACATACACACACGCACACATGAAAAGGAAAAAAAATCTCCAACTACATTGAGCATCTACTTGTGCTTCACAATGAATTGTTCAGAAACCAAAAGGCTTAAAAAGCATGCACTTTCTCACAGCTTCTGAGGATCAGTAGTCAGCTGTGGTTTAGCATGACTGGTTCAGGGTCTCCCTGAAGGTTACAACCAAGACCATGTTTATGTGTATGGTGTGCACATGTGTACACACACCGTGGAGGTCAGAGCTCAACCCAAGGGTCATTCCTCAGCAAGTTGTATAGATCAGAATATAAACACAGACCACCACAAGGAGCCTTTTTCTTATGTGCTCTTGGGATTAATCTCAGGTCCTTGTTCTTGCTCAGGAAGACTCCCACTGCCAGAACCGTCTTCCTGGGGCTGGTGAACATGTTTCTTAGCTCACTGACGTAGTTGTTAGCAGGACGTTCCAGGTCCCAGGCATGGGGCTGTTCATGATGTGGCTTCCCCCAGAGAGAAGAATTTACAGCATCAGAAGAACCCATGACAGTCTCTTATAATCTAATCTTAGAAGTAACATTCCACCCCTCCCGCCACATCCTATTAGTCACAAACCAACAGGGAGGGAGAGTGTGGTGCAAGGACATGAATCCCAGAAGGGAGGTCTCACTAGGACCATTGGAGAGCAGCGTGTACTGTACCAACCAGGAGCTCTACAGCCAGCCGTGGGCGTCAGTCAACGTTGACATGCAAGGCTAACTCTCAAGCACCTTTTCTTGGAAAGGGACTTGAGGAAAGGCTCCATACAAACGAGGGGAGTGAATCAATACACAAAATCTAGACCAGGACAGAGACTGACAGATGCTTCAGGGTTGCGAACAAGAGAGAAAACAGGCTGTGGCTGTGGGCCCAGCAGAAAGGGCAGAATCCAGGCTGGTGTGTCAGAAGGTTCTAGAAGGCACTTAGCCACATTGATAAAACTGGAGGGCACTTGACAGAAAGGGAAAAAATCCAGAGACAGACAACGGACCATTGGATCGAATTAACAATGAGGGCATGGGGGGAAATGCAGCAATTATTACCTCCTGGGGGGTGACAATGTCCACAGAGGGGAAACTGATATCATTACTACATAGTGAGGGAACAGTCACAACACCAGCTCACTGAACACGATGCACCCAATTACCGCAAATCTTTGCACAGAGTTTGAGGAAGAAGTGTTTAGTGGGGGCCGTAGGTGGCAGAGCTGGGGTAAGAACACCCCTAAGAGCTGAGGTCACTATGTGTGAGGGCTTGAAGCCGAAACTTCCTTCACAGGCCGGGTTTTGAGCACTGTGTCCCCAGCTTGTGGAGTTTTGTGGAATCTCTGGGAGGTGGGTCCCGGCTGGTGGATTCGGGTCTCTGGGAACTGGCTGTTGAAGACTGTACCGACCCTGGTACTGTGCACTTTCTCTGCCTTCTACCACATGAACCAGCTTGTCTCACCTCCTACTGCCACAAGCCAGGCCACTCTGCATGTCTTCCCTGCTCTCGTGGGCTGAAACCATGAGCCAGAAACCACACTTTCCTCTGTTTCTCCGTTTCTGTTAGGTATTTGGGTCAGAGCAATATAAAAGTAACAAACACACTGGAAAATGTACTCATTACTTTCGCCCAGGACGGAGGAAAGCAGAGATAAAACAGTGACTGTTGGCCGTGTTAGAGATGCAGAGACAAGTAAGTACAAGAGAGCTAAAAAGAATCCAGTGTGAGGACCTAGGGTGAGCAGGAAGGGGATGGGGAGGAGGTCTGGAAATCGTAACCAAACTAGTTAACCAAGGCCTCCTTAAAACCCTGAAAGCTGTCTGTTCAAATATAGTCAGTGTCAGGCCACGAAGGCACATGTTTACTCTGGGGGTGGGGGTGGGGGTCCTCAGGCATATATTTACTTGCTATTGGCTCTCTCTGCAAGATACTTTTTAATACCCTCCATCATTACAGTTTTTGTTGTTGGTTGTGTGTGTGTGTGTGTGTGTTTGAGGGTTCATCAGTTATCAGTCATCTTCTTCAGTTGCTCTCCTTATTTCATTTTCTAATTCAGGGTCCCCCATGGAATCTAAGGTGCCCCAATTTGGCTGGACTGGCTGGATTGCAGCAAGCCCCAGGAAAGTCTCTGCTTTCTCCAGCATCAGGATCACAAGCATTCCCTGCTGTGTCTGGTTTTTCCACATTGGGGGTAGGGGGTGGTAGAAGGGATTAAACTCAGGTCCTCGTGCTTGCAGGGGGAGCACTTTACTCCTCAACCCCCCACAGTCCTTTAACCTCAAACAGCTTCACTTCGGAACCTTTCCGCTCCCTAGCGCAGGTGCAAGTCACTGAGAGCAGACGATGGAGGCCTCCTCGTTACTTCTCCACTGAACAAAAGTGCCAAGACCCAGGAGGGCAAAGGGCTGCTCTAGCGTCTATGAGGGATCCAACCCCAGCTCACCTCTAGAGTTGATCTGTCTGAGCTTTCTGCTCTGGGCCACATGAGCTAAGACCCTATCCCAAGGAGGTGCAGAGCACAGTCCAGGGGTTCACAGCACATCTGCAGAGCACAGACTCACAGCCTGTCCCCATCACTGCAGCCACAGTGCCCAGTGCTCCTGGCATGGGAAGCTTCTTGGCTCCTCTATTAGCTTTGTCACTGACCTGTGTTTCCTGACTTTCTGGGACAGCTTCTGTGTGTGCAGGTCCCCCTTCCTGGTCCTCAAGGCTCCCCAGAGTGTCTTCTTCAATCCCTTGCTATCTTAGTTTTTGAGCAGTGTCTCTCAGTAGCCTGGAGCTGGCCCGTCCCACTATGTTAGCTGGCCGGAGATAGCCCCAAAGATCTGCCTGTCTCCACCTTTCTGGCATTGGGGTTATGGACACACACTGCAGTGCCCAGCTTTTTACCCATGTGCTGGGGATCATTACCTAACCAGGCACACCTGGTATGGGGACATGAGGACAGCAGCAGACCCAGGGTTTAAAGAAGCTTCTTACAAAAGCCTGGGATTAAAACTTCCCACTTACCCTATAAGGCATGTCCTGTAGGTTGCACGAAGCCCCACACAGAATCTGAAACTAACTTAAGACAGGATGAGTTGCTTTTTAAGATGGTGTGTATGCATGTGAATGCAGGCATATACATGTGTGCATGTATAAATGTAAAAAGCTAGACAAGTTGCGTATGCTTGTAATCGCAGTGCTGGGGAGCTGGAGACTGTGGGACATGCGGATCCCTTGCCTGATGACCCCCTCATATATCCGTCTGTCTGTCTATCTGCCATCTATCTACCTATCTCACTCATCCATCTATCCATCTATCTATAGTTTCTTTTTTTTTATAGATCATGAATCTATTATCTACCTACCTACCTACCTATCATCTGTCTATCAACTAACAGCCCACACCATCAAGGAGCTCACAATCCAATAAAAAACTAGGGCACACGCACATGTGCACACTTACTTAGACTCAGCATACATACGTAGTCTCTTCCATGCATGTTTATAATGCTCCCTGAGAGAAGCATGTGCCACACATCCTGGCACCTTCCTGTTGGTAGTAAGAAGTGCAGGAGCTTCATCTTTCCCCAGCCTGTCCTCTCCCCTGCCAAACTCAGGGTTGAGCATCTGTGCCATGGGAAGTGAACCTGAAGTGACACCTCCTGCCAAGATTAGGCACGCGTCTGCCTTGGGGGTTGGTGGGGTTCATGGGAGCCTGCTTTTCTTCCTCTGTGGCTGGATCCAGCCAGTTGGCCATCCTAGCCTGCCCTTCACATACTCTGTAGATTGGGAAAGGGATTGTATCTCTGGGGTGTAGAAGGACACAGGTGACTAGCAGCTGCTTGGGGGAAGGGATGGGGCTCCTGAGCCAGTGGACGATTATCACCCTAACGCAGGGGCAAGGGACAAATGGACCCTCTCTTCTCCAAGTTCTCATCTATGCAGGGGGCCATTGCCACCTCCCAGCTGGCTGCTGCCTCTCCTCCAGGGAGAGCCCTGCAGGCTCTGGGACCTCCTTCCTTCTGATCAGCTGTACACTTCTCCAGGTCCCCCCTCACACCCGTGTTCCCCCGCACTTCCCGTATCCTCTGTTCACTGGAAACACTACCAAGAACCAAACGGCCAGCACTGAAAACACACATACAAGTAATGTTATACAGATGAACAGGTTGTATTTATGTATTTAGGAACACATCTGGATATACATATGTATACATACACACATACGTATATGCATGTAGCAACAATGAATGAAAAAGAGGTCATGAATTTGAAAGAGAGCAAGAAGAGGGAGGAAAGGGGAAATGATGTAATTATACTATAATCTCAAAATAAAATAAATTAAAAACACTACCATGGTGCTTTCTTGGTATGGAGGGAAGGTTCTCTGCTTTCAGGTCACCTTCCAAACCACCTTTTCAAGACCCCGGAGGCGGGGCTATGCTTTAGACATGCGGCTCCTTCAGCGGAATGCTTTGTAGAGCAAGCACCATGCCCTGGGCACAGTGGTGCTTGCCTGTGATCCCAGCACTTGGGAGGTGGAAGCAGGCAAATCACCAGGTCAGGTCATGGCTACAGCCTGCACTCCATGAGGCCCTGTCTCAAACGCAAAACAAAACAAAAACTCAGAAATCATCAGGTTGCAGGTCGTACCCGAGGCACCTCAAGGAACCTGAAAGAGGTAAGCCCAGGGAAATCAAGTCATCAAATTGGTCATGCCGTATGGGAAGATCTTTCTCCCAGCAGTTCCGAATGTTAGGTAGCTGGGACACCTGGGTCCCCAGCGTCCTTCTCAAATGAGGTCTTTTGCTAAAGCAGCCATCTTTGCTCAGAGCCAGGCTGTCCACCAGTGCTAAGGCTGCAGTAACCAGCAAAGAAAGCATGCGGAAACAAAGGTTCAGAGCAGTACCGGGCTCAAAGCTACACAGCATCCCTGTCTGCCACATTCTCTGCAGCAAGGTCTCGTCCCAGTTCCCACTCTGCTTCTCCTTCTAGATGCTTTCCCATGAGTAGAACGTCCAGGCCCCAGCTTCTTGGGCCCAGGTACATGGTGATTTGTACCATGTTCGCCTCTGCCAGCTGGCTAGACAGTCTAGCTTAGAATTAGGTTATTAAGTCTTTAGGCAAACACGGGGGCAGGAGTCCAACCTGTTTTTATTTCCTTCCAGTAAAATGCAGTCCTAGGAGTTTTCCAGTAAGTTTGGAGAGTTCCTGGCTCTCTGTAGGACAAACAGGGACAGATGACCTGGAGAGAGCCCCTTTCCGAGGGACTGCTCCTGCCTGCTTCTGCCCGGCCTCACCACATTGGCAGGGCTGATCTTGGAGAGTGTTGTCCTGAGCCAAGCCGGAAGGGCAAGTGTGTAAGTCTCTGCTCACCAGACCGGCCAGCCAGCCTAGCTGAATCAGTGAGTGCCAGTCCCCCTGCTCAGAAAACAAGGGAACACCGCCCTGCACCCCCCGCCCACCACTCACGTACAGGTACATATGTGTTCTAGCACATTTGTGAACCTATACATGCGTGTGCATACATGCAGAAAAGGAACATGAGGAGGAAATAAGATGTAATTATTCATTTTTACATTTTTATCTGCTATTGTGCATGTGTGTGTGTGTGTGAGCATGTGTGTGTTTTGGAGGACAACTTTCAGGAGTCAGCGCTTTCCTTTTACCATGTGGGTCCCAGGGACTGAACTCAGGTCATCAGGCTTGGCAGCAAGCACTTTTACTTGCTGAGCCATCAAGCTGGTAATATTCAAACTCTTGCTACCCCATACCTCCTGGAGCCTATTGGAAGTATACAACAGATTCAGCCATACACACTGAATCTGTGTTTATATGTAATTTAGTGAAGGTTCCAGGTGGCTTAAGTTGAAGTTAGAGAAACACTAGTTGGAGCTGAAGATTTGGGCTAGACCTAACTGGACTATTCTTAGTGTGCTGGCCTTGAAGGCACTGGCAGCTTGCTTTCTCTGTTGTCTTTAGAGGGCCTTAGGGCAGCAGCTTTGTGGGCTAATAGAGAACCCCTCTCCTCCTGATCTTACAGTGTGCCAGCATTGGGGTGAGAGCCCCAGCTCCCTGTGAAGACAGACCTAGGAGAGTGGAAGTATTCAGCCAGGTGTGGCTTCTTTGTGGATGCTAGAAGAGTTTGCGGAGAGCCCAGTGGTCTGGAGCCCATGTGAGAGCTTACTTATCTATGATCTGGAGACATCGTATACAGGGAAACGGAGGAAGATGAAGCTGGGGCTGCGGCCTATGGGAAAACACAAGTGAGAACCTATTGGCACTACAGCCTGAGTTTCCGGCCTGGGTCCAGTGAAGAGGAAGGGACAAAGCCTGTGGTGAGCCTGAAGGCGATGAGACCAAGGAGCTGGTCTCTACCGTGAAGGTGGAAGATCTAGATGGAGCGTGGAGTTTAGGGGGTCAGTGTGTCCCCTGACTCTCATCTTGGCCCCACCTGTGGCACTTGCACTAATTCCTTTATACCTGAGAGCCACAAGGCGACACAGTTGGGATCCCCAGAGCCATGGGAAGGAGGAGGTTGGCACTGTTTGTCTTCAGGCCACTAAACCCTATGCCGTGACCTCCCTTCCTCAGGGAGGCAGCAGCCTAGGACAGGGTGTGTGGCAGGAGACCTCTGTGGGGCTCAGTATGGCTGTTGGCTTCCTTGGATAGCACTTCTGTTGGATAAACACTCCCAGGACGCTAGCCAGAAAAGCACAATGAACCAGGTGGGAGCAGACAGGTACAACCTATGGAGACCTTCTGAATAGATTCAAAAGTAGACGTGTTTGGGCCAAAAGGGAATTGTTGTGTCCTTGGGCAGCTCCCCTAACATCCCTGTGCTTTGGTGTTCTATGACAGGAAGATCAGGACATAGCATGGGTCAGTAGGTGGAAGAGGGGTCCCTGGCAGAGACATTGCAAAGGTCCTGTCCCTCCTCCAACTATCCCAACTTTGGGACTCACTGGGACTCAACACCCTGTGTGCAGCCCCAGGACCTCTCTGACTGCTGTGCCCATTGCTGAGAGCCAACCCCTCAGTCTAGCCATGAGCTCCCGTAGCTGGGCCCTGTGAGGAGAGAGCTGGGGAACCTGCAGCCAGTGGGCCCACCACACTGCTCTTGAGCCTTGATTCCACCCAAGAACTAATGCCAGGAAGTGCTACAGGCCAGAGGCGCACCGCTGACACAGGAGGTGACACATGAGGTGCTTTGTTCCCATTCACAGGTGGCCCAGTGTTGTGGGTCAACCGGAGCCTGGCGGTCAGGGGCGTTCACCCTTGTACTGGGCAGATGCCAAAAGGAGTGTGCAGAGGCCTCAGTCCACTGACACCTAGTATATTTCCTTCACCCTTCCTCCCTCCCTTTCTTCCTTCCTTCTCTTCCCTGTCTCCCTCTTTCCTTTTTCTCCCTCCCTCCTTCCCTCTCTGTCCCTCCCTAACCCTCTCTTCTGAGGCCCCCATCTCACCTTCCTTCCTTTGCTTTGCCCTCACCTTACTTCCTCCCCTCTACTTTTCTTCTTTCCTTGGTCTCCTGTAGCCCAAGCTGGCTTGGAAGTCCATGTGTAGTTGAGGATGACCTTTGCACTCCTCATCCCCCTACCTCCCCTTCCCGAGTGCTGGGATTACAGTTTGTGCGCCATTGCACCCAGCTTTTATTTCTCTTTAAAGATTTATATACTTGAGTTTTACGTGTATGAATGTTTTGTCTGCATGGATGTATGTGAACTAGGTGTGTACCGTGCATGTGGAGGACAGAGAAGGGCACAGTTGCCCTGGGACTGGAGTTGCAGGTGCTGTGTTACCTCGTGAGCTCAGCCCAGGTCCTCGGCAAGATCAAAGAGTGCTCTTAACCACTGAGCCTTCTCCAGCCCTGAGTTTTTCTTAGGTAGGTTCTGGGGAGTCCAACTCAGGTTTCATGCTTGCATAGCAAGCATTTGACCAGCTAAACTACCCTCCAAGCTCCATCAACATCTTGCCTATCTGATAGCCTGGCAAAATGGACTAGAAGAAGGCCGTTGATCTGAGCTCTACTTTGCCTGTCTGTCACACTGGGAATTGCTTCTGTTTTGGATTCAGAGAGGTCTCTCAGAAGCTCTGGTGTTGAAAAACTGGATCCTAACCTGGTGCTAGAGGTAGCAGAACCTTGAACAAGAGGCCTTGTGGGAGCTCCGCCAGCCACTGGCGATGTGCTTTGAAGGGTGTCTGGGGACCTTGATCCCTTTCTCTCTCGTGCTCTGTGGCTGTGAACTGAGCAGTTTTGCTGGGCTGCATGCTTCTGGCGTGTCGTACTACCTTGGCTCTGGCCTGAGGTAATAACCCTACTCTCCTGGGCTCTGAGGTGTGAGCCACGCCCTCCCCGCTGTACTGTTTGTTTTAGTCATGCAAAACTGGTTAGCACGGGATAGTGAGACCTGCTTCCCAGACTGGTGTGTCTGGACATGGAAACTCACAGAAAGACGAATGCTGTATGCTTCCTTTCATTTGCGCTTCCAAGATTTTATACAGACACATAAATCATGCTTGCATTAAAATGACACAAATAGTATAAGTAAAATATTTAGCGGGTAAAATATTTATGGGGACAAAAGAGAACTAACAGGAGAGGGAAAGGGTGAAAGGAGGAAGGGCAGAATGTATGAGGGAATATGCTCTACATACAGGATATTAGTGTAAGAATACTTTAAGATATAAATCAGTTTAAAAGGGTATAGGTTGGGGAGTTGCCTCACAAGCAAGGACAAATCAAATCATGTGTATGTGGTATGTGTCTAGAATCCCAATGCTGTGGAGGTAGAGATGGGCAGGTTCCTACAGCTCACCTGCCAGCCAGCCTTGCCTGATTGGTAAGCTCTAGGCTGGTGAGACTCCCCATCTCAAAAGTGGTGGACACACAAGGCACACAAGGTTGTTCCCAAGAGTGTGTCCCTTTCCTCAGAAGGGATCATTAGTCACTTCGGCAATTACTTTTCTCTGAGGGCCAAAGACAGAGGTTGGAGACAGTGAGGTTGAAGCAGGCACCTCATTTCACCTTCCTATGTAGGAGAGACAAAGTTTATTTCTCCTGTTTGCCACACAGTGTGCCAAGCTAGCCAGCCCACCAGCTCCGGGGGAGTCTGTCTTTGCTTTGTGGGGTTTTCCCCCTCCCTCCCTTATTCTTCTATTCTGAATCAGGTTTTCACCATATAGGTCATGCTGTCCTTGAACTTGCCTTAGTCTCTTGTGTTAGTCTCGAATCTGCTAGGATTACAGGTGTGGCAGCCAGGACAGGAATTCAGAGTGGGATCCTGGAGGCAGGAGCTAGTGCAGAGCTCATGAAGGGAGGCTACTTACTGGCTTGATTCTCATGGCTTGATCAGCCTGCTTTCTTTTCTTTTAACTTTTATTCTTCTTTCATATATTATATCCCAACCATAGTTTCCCCTCCCTTCACTTCTCCCAGTCTCTTCTCCCATCCCCTTTCCCCTAGATCAACCCATCCTCTGTTTAAAAATAAAAAAAAGGAGTGGGGGAAAAGGAACAAGAATTTAAAAAAAGAGCAGGCCTTCCAGGGACATCCAGCAAACATGGCCTAACAAGACTAGGCACAAACCCTCATATCATGGCTGGACCTGGAAAAAAGAGTCCCAAGCACAGGCAAAAGAGTTGGGAGCCCCAGAAGAACACTGAGCTACCAACAATAAGGTATATGTAGAGGACCTGGCTCAGACACACACAGGGTCTGTGTTCGTTGATTCAGTTTCTGTGAGCCCCTCTGAGCCCTGCTTAATTGATTTGTGGCCTGTGTTCTTATGGTGTCCTTGACCCCTCTGTCAGCCTGCTTTCTTATAGAACCCAGGACCAGGGTTCTATAAGCTCAGGGATGACACCACCCACAGCAAACCAGGCCCTCTCCCACCAATCACATATTAAGAAGCCCCATCTTGTGGAAGAATTTTCTAACTGAGGTTCCCTCCTCTCAAATAACTCTAGCTTGTGTCAAGCTGGCATGAAACCAGACAGGACAGGATCTTTTATCAAAGCAGAGGAAACTAAGACACTTCCTACAGCACCAAACCTCTCACATATAGGCTTTTGAGACCCAAACTATGGGGGATATTTGATATTCAAATCCTAACAGCATGCTGGAGAGATGGCTCACTGGGTAAGACTGCTTGCTGCTCATCTAGAGGACACAAGTTGAGTTCCCAGGTCCCATGTCAGTTGACTCATAACTGCCTGTGACTCCAGCAACAAGGGACTTCTTCTAGCCCCCACGGCCCCTACACGTGTTTGTGCCCCTGTCTCCCCAAACACAGGTACAAATAAGATGAATCTTAAAAAGGAAAAGGAAACCACAGCAGAGAGAGAGCTGCTGTAGGTAGTGCCTTAATTTCCCTTCTGTTGCTAACAAGCTGGAGTCACCTGCAGGTGGAGCATGCCTTTGCTCTGCAGTCTGCATGCTGAGGTGTTATGGCTCCAAGCACGTGGCCCACTCAACAGATCACTGTATGCAATTCTGTGTGCAAAGCTGAGGGTCCCTATTCCTCTCCTTTCCTCTTAGCCCAGCCATAGAGGTCACAGAAAATCCACATGCCAGCCACAATGTTAGGGCGGCTTCTAATGAGGCTAATGGATCAGTCAGTAAAATGTTTGCTTTGAAAGCATGGGGATCCCCAGAACTCACATAAAAATCTGGGCACGGTGGCATGTGTCATCCCAGGCCTGGGGAGACAGACAGGCAGGTTACCCATAGTTTGCTGGCTAGCCAGTCTAGCCTAATCTGTGGGTTTCACTCCGTGACAGACTCTGTCTCAAAAAACTAAGTGGACAGCACCTGCGGAATGACAACTGAGGTTGACCTCTGCTACACACACACACACACGCACACGCACACGCACACACACACACACACAGAGAGAGAGAGAGAGAGAGAGAGAGAGAGAGAGAGAGAGAGAGCATAATGGTTTTAGAAAGGAACACCACACCTGTCTCCAGCAGCTGAGTGGATTTTACATCATCCTGATCTACTGATCTGTCTATGTGTCTTTTTGGGCTTTTGGAAGAACACAAAAGATGCTCATCGGTGCTTCCTGTCCTTAACTCATGTGTCTGCCCAGTTTCAGGGCACATCTGTGTCCAGACTGGTGGGAAACCTAGCATCGAGGCCAGCTGGACCCAGGCCCTCCTGGAAGGGCTCCGAAGCGGAAGGAGACCTCACATCACATCTGCAATAGGCACCTGCTCTCCTCAGACTCACAACAAGGCTCCTCATGTTCTCCAGCCTCTCCTAACCCTTACCCACCAGTTAAGCAGGAGAGGGCTGGTGATGTCATTTGATTGATGGTTGTGGAAGCGGAAGCTCCCAGGACTAGAATGGCTGTCACTTAGTAACAGCGACTTCTGAAGCAGGGACTGGAACTCAGATTTGGTGACTTCAGGCTCAATTCCAAATCCAAAGCAGGGAGAGGCCTTTCTTCCTCTGCAGGCCTCCCTGCTGGCTCTCCACCTGTCCTGTCCTCAGGGCAAGAAGGTCCTACACTAGTTTCCTGACAAAGAAGACAGGAAGCCATTCTTGCTGGTGGAACTCAGGGCCTGCACACCTCTGCCTTGCTGGGTGCCTCTCTTCTGCCATGTCTGCCACACTGGCTCTCTGACAGAAAGCCAAGCCTCTCACTGATTTCGCTTTCCCCATCTGCATGCTTACTCTCTGCTAGATGTGAACTGCCTGAGAGATTTGAACTTGCACTGAGGGGAGGTTGAAAGTGTCATCTTTTGAGCCTGAGACTCTTTCTCTGAGCACTGGACCTGGTTTAATAAACCCTCCTGGCTAGAGGGATGGCTCAGTCAGTAAAGCACCTACGTTGCAGGCATGAAGGCATGAGTTCACAAACCTATGTCATGAAACCCGAGAGAACACATGTAGTCCCAGCTGGTATCCCAGACCTGTAATCTCAGCAGAGATGGGAGGACCCTAGTCTTGCTACTCAGCCAAGTTGGCCAACTTGGTGAGTCCCTGTGTGGTGAGAAAATTTGTCTCAAGACAAGACAAAGGTGGACAGTACTTGAGAAATGACATGAGAGGCTGTTTTCTGGTCTACACACACACACACACACACACACATGTGAATACACACATATACCCACACACAAAAGTGGAAGGAAGGAGGGAGGGAGGGTTGGGAGGAGGGAGGGGAGGATGAAAGGAAGGAGGGAAGGACAGAAAGAAAGAAGGAAGGAAGGAGGGAAGGAAGGAAGGAGGGACAGAGGAAAGGAAGGAAGGAGGGAAGGCAGGCAGGCAGTCCATTCTGGCTTCCTGTTTGGAGAACAACAAAGAGGAGGGTTACATGGGCAGTTTATAGGGTAAGCCCTGGTCCTCTGCCCTGGGAAGGGGGAAGGAGGTTAGGAGTCAGCAGCTGTAGTGCTCAGATGTCTGCCTTTCTGAGTCTAAGGTAGCTCTGGGGGCATTTGCTCCAACTGATCACCAATGGGTCTCCCGAAAGGTGAGGAATGAGGTGCTTGTCTCTACTTGCAGCAGGGGAAGACAAGAAAAGCTCACTGCCAGGGAATGAGCCCTCCATCCCCGAGCTGGCGCCTGGTCCAGGCCATCTTGTGCTTGGTAATCCCTGCCTCTTTCTCCCGAGGAACCCAGGGAAGGGGTGGTGATAACCCAGGTTAAATGCTAGTGCATAGCATCAGAATGTCTTCCTACCACCACACAGGGGCACAAGCCAGTGCCTTAGGCCATGGGCATCCTGGTCTTACAGGTTTCCAGAAGGTGAATGACTGTACTTACACTTCAGTGCTGTGGAGGTGGAGGTAGCAGATACCTGGGTCATACTTGCCAACCAGCATTGGTGTGTTCTAAGCCAGTGAGAGACTGTGCCTAAAAGGAAAGGTACAGGTTCTGAAGATAACACTCAGGGTTGACCTCTGGCCTCCACATGCGCACACACACACACACACAGAACTGGACTAAATATTTAAATATTTTGGGTCCTGGGAATCTTCTGACTCCTGTCAGTCCTGGGAGGAAGGCCAATGGTATCTGCTGTTGGGGAGGGGGAATTCCTGTGGGCAGCTAGGGACCCTGAGCAGCAAGGCAACTTCAGAGGAGCAGCTGGGGAAGATGAAACTGCACCCTCGTTCATCAGAGTTCGGCCAGGACCAGCAGGAGGGAGGTGCCCAGCCACATGAGGGATGACACTGTGCAAGGGGCTGCCGGGAAGGGAGCCTGGCCCCTCCCGTGCTGCTTCAGGGATGGGAACAGTGTGTGCAGTAGCTCACAGGACCAGGAATGGACAGCACTGGGAGGGAGCGCAGAAGCATTTGGATGGGGCTGGTCAGGCTTCTGTGACCTCAAAGAGCCTGGCAAGGCTGTCTGGGTGGTTTGAAGGCCAGCTCATCTGATTGCCCCACAGCAGAAAGACCACTCAGGGTAATGGAGCTCATTGAGGGGCCTTGTTGGCTCTGGGGGCCGCCTGTGACTCAGGCTGTGTTCCACCCGCCCTCCAGTGCTGTGAGCAGTCCCTGGCAGATGCATCGCAAGTAGAGAATTTGATCCATATGCCGTGATTCCTTCACTCTGAACTCATCGAATGCCCCTTTTAGAGCTCTTTGATGCCCAGCAGGACTCACAGGCCTTTTACGAGCTCACCCTGTTATGCATAAGGAAGGGAAGTGTCTCAGGGGCTAAATAGGCACAGGCTCTGAGAGGCTGCAGTTCTGACTGCTAAGCTTGTACCTTCCAGGGGACTCAAATTCCTGAGGCCATTCTCTTCCAGCCCCCAGGGTGCAGCTCAGCAGCTTTGCATCCACAGGCCTAGCAGCAGATTGCAAAGGGCTCTGGCCCCTTCTCCTGCGCCACACCTGGGGCTGGCCTTGGCTCTGTTACAGGCAGAGCGAGGGTATGTGATAGAAGGAAAGGGCTCACCTGGCCCCACCGGCTCCATTAGTCACATCTCAGCGCTGTTTGTTCAGCACTTGCTTCTTTGTCTCTAGGAGCACTGCAGATGCTTAAGATTTCTGGTAGGAGGCAGGGGAGACGGCTTACCAAGCAAAGTGCTGTGGTACACACCCCCAGCACCCACAGAAAAGCCGAGCATGGCAGCTAGCACCTATAATTACTGCACTGAGGAGGCAGAGACAGGAGGATCTCTGGAGCCTGAAACCAGCCGTCTTCAGCAAATTAGCAAATTCCGGGTTCAATGAGAGACGCTGTTTAAAAAAAAAAAGATGGGACTAAGTGACATGGCTGCCCTACAAGCATGAGAACCAGAGTATGGATTGATTCCCCAGCACCCAGTTGTGATCTTGGCATAGTGGCACATGAATTTAATCCCTCCACGCAGGAAGCAAGAACAAGTGGATTTCTGTGAACTCAAGGTCAGCCTCATCTACAAAGTGAGTTCCAGGCCAGCTAGGGCTACACAGTGAGACCTGGTCTCAAATACCCCACTCCACCCCACCACACTGAAGTCAGTTATGCGACATGTAACTGCAGAGCTGTGATGACATTGGGGGTGGAGCCACGCTGATGCCTAGGGCTTGCTGACCAGTCAGTCTAGCTGAACCGGTGAGCTCCGGGCTTGGTAGGCGAGCCTGCCTTACAAAGGTGGAGGGCCAGACTGATGGCCGAGTAAAGGCACTTGCTGTTCTTGCAGAGGGTTCCCATTTGTTTTCCGGAACCCACATGGTGGCTTTCAACTCTCTCTAACTCCTGTTCCAAGGTATCAGATGTTCTCTTCTGGAGAGCTAGCTTCTGCTGGCTCCAGGGATATTCGTGTTGCACAGACATATATCCAAGGAAAATGCTTACGCACATAAACATAATGAATCTTAAAAACTGAAGCAGAGCTTTTGGCTCTCTGAGCAGCATCATGGCGGTCAGCAAGAACAAGCACCTGACAAAAGGCAGCAAGAAGGGAACCATGAGGAAAGCGGTAGACCCATTTTCTACGAAAGACTGCTGTGTGAACTCTCCGCCTATGCTCCACACTAGAAACACTGGAAAACACTCATCACAACGACTCAAGGAACCGAAATGGCGTCTGATGTCCTCAAGGGTCATGTGTTTGAAGTGAGCCTTGCCAATCTACAGAATGTCAAAGTTGCATTTAGAAAATTCAAGCTAATTGCTGAGGATGTCCAGGACAAAAGCTGTCTGACCAACTTCCACGGCACGGATCTTCTCCTGGACACAGTGTGATCCACGCTCAAAAACTGGCAGGCCGTGGTTGAAGCTCATGTTGATGTCAAGACAGCTGATGGTTATTTGCTCTGTCTTTTCTGAATTGGTTTCACTAAAAAAAAAAAAAATGGAACAACCAAGACATCCTACTCACAGCACCAGCAGACCTACCAGATCCAGAAGAAGATGATGGAAATCATGAACCAGGAAGTGCTGACAAATGACTTGAAGAAAGTGGTTAATAAGTTGGTTCCAGACTGTCTCTGATGTGAACTGATTGACCTGCTCTCTGATCACCTCCCCCTGAGAGGGGAGCAGCCTTACCAGGACACAGAGGAAGACAATGCAGCCACTCCTGATGAGACCTGATAGACTAGGATCAGAAGGAAGGGGAGGAAGACCTCCCCTATCAGTGGACTTGGGGAGGGGCATGGATAGAGAAAGGGGAGGGAGGGGAGGATTGGGAGGGGAGGAGGGAGGGTGCTACAGGGGAGATACAAAGTGAATAAATTGTAATTAATAAAAAAAATAAGTTGATTCCAGATATACTGGAAAAGACATAGAAAAGACTTGCCAATCCATGTATCCTCTTCATGGTGTCTTCATAAGAAAAGTAAAAATGCTGAAAAAACCCGGTTTGAATTAGGAAAGCTAACGCAGCTCCATAGTGATAGTGGTCGTTCTGGAAAAACAGCAGGTGATGAGACAGGTGCTAAAGTCGAACGAGCCGATGGATATGAACCGCCAGTCCAATAATCGTTAAAAGTCCAGATTTTAAGAGTGACAAAGAGTGGTGATGATAAAAAAAAAAAAACAATAGAGAGCAATTGAAGGAGATATTCAATGTCAACCTTGAACCTACACACAGACACACACGCCACAGACAGAGGAACATATGTGGACACACACATACACAAAAGGAGAAAAAGAAAAAAGATTATAGGGGGAGTGGTCAAGGAGGACACAAGATGTTAAGCTATGGCCTTGTCACACACAAACTTACACATATGTATTCACATGCAGCACCATTATCACCATAACACCAGCCATGAGGAGAGGAGCATCAGAGGCTAATAGAGGAGAGACCAAGCCCCCCTGACCAGGTCTCCTAATCAGAGGTGACCCTACTTAGTGTCCAAGATCAGCCAGGGTCACTTGCATTGGTAATGGTGTAGCAAGGGAAAGGAATCAGGTGCACACTTGAGGGCAGTGGGTGGCAGCAGCTTTGAAGAGGGAATTTATGGGGACATGTCTGCTTTTCATCAGGGAAGAAGGACATGTGGACTGTGTCTCAAAGTCTTGGAGACTGGCTTACATCTTACAAGTGCATCCAACACGCTGCTGTCAAGCCACATGTAGAGTTGGATAGTGATGAATGTGACCTTACAGAATCATAAGCCCACTGCAAACATTATGCAGTAGGTTTGTATTACTGCAAACTTCCCTTCCCTTGCCTTGCCTTCCCTTGCCTTGCCTTCCCTTCCTTTCCCTTGCCTTCCCTTGCTTTCCCTTGCCTTGCCTTGCTTTCCCTTCCCTTTCCTTCCCTCCTCTCCCCTCCCCTCCCCTCCCCTCCCTTCCCCTCCCCTTCCCTTCCCTTCCCTTGCTTTCTCTTCCTCCTTTCTTTTTTAGCAGAGTAACTGGGTGGGGATGGTCTCAAGCACAAACTTTGAAGATGACATTGCGACTTGATGTTGTCATCTGCAATGTTCATGTCTGAGAACCATGCAATCAAGTTACAAATATATCCAGTCAGTCATGGAGAGATGACTCACAGGGAAAAGCAGCTGCCACCAAGTCTGACAACCTGGGTTAGATCCTGGGGACCCACATGGTGGAAGGAGACTCTGCTACTGAAAGTTGTTTCTTACCCCCGCCCCCATACATGCAATAAATATGCAAAAACCAATACTTGTTTGTTTGAAGAGGGATGGCTTGGCAGTTAAGAGTGCTGGCTGCTCTTACTGGGTTCAACTCCTAATGCCCACGCGGTGGCTCAGAACCTCTGTAACTCCAGTTACAAGGGACCCCTTCTGGCCTCTGCACGTACTGCACGCACACACATAGACATTAATGTAGGTAAAACATGCCCACACATGAAATTTTTTGAAAACTTTCACACAAAAAGTCTTGTAATGTTTGAACTGAGTTTACACCTCTGTGTTGGGCTGCATTCAAGGCTATCCTGAGCCATGTCCGCAGCAGGTTGGACATGCTCAAGCTCAAGTTGTGCCTTACTATATTATGTGTAAGCGAGTTTGGAGGCTCCCTCCTGCTCCCTGGAGGGTGTGAGCTGGAAATGGCATAAACAATTGATGCAGGCATTGTAAATTATGACCAAAGACTTGTCTAGTCCTAAGATGAAAGGTTTGCAATGATGACCTCAGATCCAAGGGTTTGCCGAAGGGAGGGGCAAGTCCAAGGCTAGCTTCAGCGCAGTCCCCTACCCATGTGAACCCCAACTGGAAAGCAAGACAGAAGGCAGGCCCATTCTCACCAGTGCTCACAGGGACCCACACCATGGATAACATTGGTAGACCAGGAAGCCAGGCAAGCACACACGCAGCAGGGCCAGGTGGGGTGTCTTACGGCTCTGGCGGCCTTCCTATTTCTGGGACTAGTTGGGCAGAGTCTTGCTTCACTTTTGATGAAAGAGACTGTGGGCAGCTCTGCCAGGCATGAGTGACCCCTGCCTCTGCCAGTACAAATATACCACCTCAAAGCAATCACAGAGGTGTGCCATGTCAAACAGGGCATTGGCAGCTGAGTTCACAGTGCGCTTTTGCTTGAGTTGTGCCAGCTTCAGAGGTGGCTTAGGAGACAGACACATAGCTGGGAATCAAGTCTTACTACCATGGGCCACTTACATGGAGGCTCTCCTCCTATTACTGGGTTTTCAAATACTGAGGGGTGTCATGGAGTATACAATGGGGCAACTTAGGAGTGACAGTTAATGCTCATTGTCAACTTGACAGGATCTAGGGTCACTGTGGAAACACACTTCTGGATGTGTCCATGACAGTGTCTAGATCAGGTTAATTGAGATGTCCCATCTTAACTGTGGGAACCATCATTCCACGGATTGGGGTACCAGGTTAAAGAAAGAGGAGACCATGAGCTGAGCACCAGCATCCATCACTCTCTGCTCCCTGTCTGTAGGAGCAATGTGGCCAGCCGCTTCACTGTTTCTGCTTCCAGGACTTCCCACACATGATAGACTGTATCCCCTTCAACTGTGAGTCAGAACAAACCTGTCCTAGTTAAGTTTCTGTTGCGGTGATGAAGGTCACGAACAGAAGCAACTTGGGGAGGAGAGGATTTATTTTACATCACAGGTTGCAGTCCACCATGAAGTGAAGTGGGGGCAGAAACTCAAGGAACTGGAAGCAGAGGGCATAGAGAAAAGCTGCTTACTGGCTTGCTCAGCCTGCTGTCTTATACCATCCAGGACCACCTGTACAGGGATGGCACCAACCCCAGTGTGGTGAACCTTCCTATATCAATCGTTGGTCAAGAAAATACCCCCACAGAATTTGCCTACAGGCCAATCTGATGGTGGCAAGTTTTCAGTTGAGACTCCCTCTTCCTGGATATGTTTATATTTGTGTCAAGTTGACAAAGACCAACCAGACCCAAACCCTTCCTCCCCGAGGCTGCTTTCATGAGGTAGCTAATCACAGCAATGGGGAAAGTGACTAATACAGCCAGTCTGGGAGTCCTAAGCTCAGCCCCATCACTCACCCACAGCCTTGCCCATCCACAGCATCACCCACACGTGTCTGGCTTTCTCATCTGTCAAGTGGGTATAACATCCTGGCCTTGAGGGTAGGCAATGGCTCTGTGAGCGAAATGCTTGCTGTACAAGCATGAAGCTCTGAGATCAGCCCTGAGCCCATGAAAGGAAGACCACTGTGGTGGCTCTCATCGGTAATCCCAGGGCTGAGGCAGTGGAGACACGTGGGTTCCCGAGACTTGCTGGCCAGCCAGCCCCACCTTTGTGACAGTTTCAGGCCAGAAAGACCATGTCTCAAAAAACAAGGTAGACAACACTGATAATGCCTGAGATTAACCTCTGGCCTACACAGGAACATACACCAGCGCCCACAAATATATGAGTACACACACATCTCACACCTCTCCAACAAAAGTCTCAGGAGGGACAAATGACAGCAAGGAAGTGCAGAGGGCTTCACTGTGGCAAAGCCTGCAAGAGGAGAAGAGACGGACAAACAGAACTACGGGTGTGTGTGCCGGGGTGATGAGGCAGAGTACCAGGGCCCGGGGTGGACTTTGATGGGTTCCAGGCCTGTGCGGCTAAAGGGACCCTGGTTTGTTGAGAGCAAAGAATCCGGCAGGAGACTGGCTCTCGGCCCAGTGGCCACACTCAAGGAAGTTAAATGGCTTCAAGTTTTGTCTGGTCTCAGTCAACATAATCTGTGAGACGTCTATGATGATGTACCTATATGCAGGGTTCAGAGATGGTGTCTGTGTGGCAGGTTTGCTATGTATATTGTGTGTATAGATTTGTGTATTATTTGTGCACATGCATTATGATGTATTTGTCTGAGCTGTGTGTCCACGTGTGTGTGTCTGCATTATTTGTGTGTGTGTGGTTTGTGTAGCTATATATTGTGTATATGCATGTGTGGTGTATGCTGTTATGGGTAGTTGTATGAATGTGTGTGCTTTCTATAGTGTGTTTAGGTGTACATGGGTGTCATGTGTATGCTTCATGCAAACATAGTGTGTGTGTAGAGGTTTGGTATATGTATTGTTTATACATATATGTTGTGTTGTATATGTGCTATGTGAATATAGTTACCTGGATGTACACAAACTTGTTTGGTATGTGTTTAATATATATATATATTATATATTACATATACACATATATGCATATAATATATTATATATGTAATATATAATATGTAGTGTATGTATGTACATTCTGTATACAGTGTTCTATGCATGCATATGCTGTATGTGTAGAGAATGTATGTGTGTACAATATGTGAAGTATGTGTATATAATCCATGTAGTATCTGTGTATAATCTGTGTAGTATGTGTGTATAACCTGTGTAGTATGTATTCTATGAGTCCATTTGAAGTGTTTATGTGTAGTATATGATCTGTGTAGTGTGTTCAATGTACACAGATACTGTGTGTATGTGTAGTTTGTTGGTGTGGTTTTGGTGGTCTGTGTGTTATACTTTGCATGTGTGGTATGTGTACAAACCAGTGCTGCCCTGTGAGAATGACCCTTCCTCACGGCGAAGTGCCTGCCCTTGAGAATGGCCCCTTAATAGGCACAGCCCTTCTAGCCAGCAGCTCTCCTCACCTCCTGCTGTTCTAAGCCTTTCTGCTCTGCCCTTGGCCTGCCCTCCCCACTCTCTGGCACCCTGCAGAGCCCTCCCTGCTCAGCCTCCTGCACCCCACAGCCAGCAGTTTGAGCTTCAGCTCTATGCTGCCCTGCTTCTCCTTCACCTCTCACTTGGGCTCTGGGACAGCTCAACTCGACGTGGGCCTGGCAACAAGGATTGGTGACATCTCTACCTGGCTGTCCCTTTGTCATGGAATCCCAGGTTGAGGGGGTCATGGCAGGCCCTTGACAAGCCTTTTCTGTTTTTCACTGATAGTGGGTGTGGAGCATTTGTCTCTTACAGGGTGTACAGCAGCTGGTGACCAGCACCCACTTTCATGGTGTCTTAGTTAGAGTTTCTATTACTGTGGTAAAACACCATGACCAAAAGCAACTTGGAAAGGAAAGGGCTTATTTCAGCTTATAGTTCCACATCACAGTCAGTCATCAAAGGCAGCTAGAGCGGGAACTCAGGGCAGGATCCTGGAAGCAGGAACTGACACAAGCAATGGGTGCTTCTTACCAGCTTGCTGGCTTGCTCCCTTTGATGTTGTTGTTAGGTTTTTTTGTTTTGTTTTTGAGACAGGGTTTCTCTGTATGTAGCCCTGGCTGTCCTGGAACTCACTCTGTAGACCAGGCTGGCCTTGAACTCACAGAGATTCACCTGCTCTGCCTTCTTATAGCACGCAGTACCACCAGGCCTGGGGTGGCACTACCCACAGGGAGATACGCCCTGTCGTACAATCATCATTCCAATGCCCCGCAGGCTCACCCACAGGCTGCTCTTTTGGGGGCATGTTCTCGGTTGAGGTTCCCTCTCCTCGAGTGACTCTCACTTGTGTCAACTTGACATAAAACCAGGTGGCACACAAGACTTCCTCCAGAAGCCAGCTCTTTGACTGCTGCTTGGATCAGGGATCATCACCACTGTGGGGTAGAATGGTGGGAGACAAGAGTCAGAAGACCTCCCCAGTGGGGAGGCTCTGAGGAAGGAGCCTGTTCCTGGGGCCACAGGTGTCATCCGGCCATGAGGACAGGCTGTCCTCAGCACTGTATGTTGTCACAGGCCCCTTCAGAAGCAGTTTGCTCCACTTTCTCTCCTGGCAAACACCAGTTCCTCCATATATGTGTCTCTGTCCCTGTACCCCTTTAACCCCTGATACCCCTTTGTGTACTCATGTCAAGTGAGAGTGACCTCACCTCACCCAAGAGCTGCTGTCTACGGTGGCAGCTGGCTGCAGGTGCCGTGGAGGTGAATGTGACTCTGCTTAACACTACTTCCGGTTCATTGTAGAGACATCTCGTGTGGGCTCTTGGCCTGTACCTTCTTAGAGGCCTCCTGCTGCCACAGTCTGGCCTCCTCAGCCTGAAGCGCTGCTCTGGACCGAGAGGCACTTTGAACTGAAAAGGTCACAGGCCCCCACCCTGTCCCTGTGGCGGCTTGAATGAGTGCCCCCGAGTGCCTGGCATTGTGGACACCTGGCTATCAACTGGTGGTGCTGGTTGGGCAGGGCTGGGAGGAAGTGTCAGTTCTCTCTGTTTCGTGCTTGGAGTTCAGGATGTGAGCACGCGGCACCCAGCTCCGGCCACCAAGCCTGGCTGCTGCCATGCTCCTCACTTCCCCCACAGGTCCTTGTCCCTCTGGATGAGAAGCCCACAGAAAGCCTTGCCTTGGTCACGATCTTTTATCTCATCGACAGAAGAGTAACACGTTCAGTCCCCAGAGCTCAGAACCATGCTAACCCCTGAGCCTCAGGCACGGCAGGGGCATGCAGGGCTGCTGACTCAGATGGTGACAAACACCGTCAGGCTGATGCTCTAGTTGGCGAAGAGCAGGGCACAGAGACTGGAGTGAAAGGCTGGGTTTACCGGAGCTCATCTCCCTGCATGTGACATTGCTGACCCCTCCTGTGTGAGGCTTTCATTTTCTTAAAAGTCTTCCTGTCCCCAGGTTCCAGAGTTCCTTGTTCTTCAGCCTCTTTCTGTGGGGCCTGTCATTCTGCCCACTGTGTATGGGATTGTTCACTGGTTATCCTGGACTCATTGTTCCTGTCTCCTCCCGTGTGTGTTTGTGTGCGTGCATGTGCGTGTGCACTCATGCTAGAGAATCATGTTGGCAGTTACTGCTTAGCTGCACCCGCCTTCTTTGGTCACACTGGGTCTCTCGGTAGTCTGGAACTAGCCAGTGGGCTAAGCTGTCCAGCCAGTGATCTTCGGGGATCCCCTTGCCTTCATCACCTCAGCACTGGTCTTTCAATCATGTGCTCCCAGACTTTGCACCAGGCTTACATTCTCACACCATTTGCTGTTGCATCTTATTTTATGTGGGTTCTTGGGGGGGGGGTGTCAAGCTCAGATCCTCACGACTAAGTCAAATGCTTTAAGGTATTTTCCAGTCCTCTGTCCCCTTCCTTCTTTCTCCCTCTCTGCTTCCCCTCCTCTCTCTCCTCTTGCCCTCTTCTTTCTCCATTCTCCTCCTCCTCCCAAACCTTAGTTCATTCTGCCTCTTCCCTTCCTGATTCCCTCCTCACACTGCTCTCTGCTGGGCTCATCCTGTCTGGAGGAATTGACCCCAAAGAAGGCCAAAGCGTAGGTGGGTAGGGGTCAGTGGGTCTTGCTGACATTTTGAGAGTGGCTAGGGGAATGCAGGCGGAGCCTGAGGTCCAGGATGGCGTTGAGTTTGTCCCCTGAGCATGGACAGTTAAGGGTTGGACTCTCTAGCTGCTCAGTGGACAAGACAGTCACATGTTTAGGGACAGAGAGAGGCCCTGTGTGTCTAAGGAAGAGGAGCAGAAAGGTCAGTGGAGGAAGCTCCAGTGGTCTCTGGAGAAGCCAGTGCTGGTGGTGGGTAGAGGCTTGGTGTGAGACGAGGGTGGGGCTTGGGGCTGGAGTCAATATGGCCACTCTCAAGTGATCCTTAGGGGTCTCTTGTATACCATGTGCTATATCATTGTACATGGGGGCAACTGGCACCCCAGGACTGAGAGTGAAGGGCAAGAGCTAATGGGTAAACTAGTGAGAACCCTTTAATAGATAAATGTTGCCAAGCTTCATGACCTGAGTTTGATCCTTAGACTTAGTTGATGGAAAGAGAGAACCGACTCCAGAAAGTTATCCTCTGATCATGTTCA
>CM053748.1:52881090-52942170 GCA_028658305.1 Pachyuromys duprasi
AGAAGATGGATGTGGTTGCTGTGGAAGGCAAGAAGGTGGTGAGGGGCTCGGTGGCGTTCAAAATGGTCACTCCTCAGGCCCCGGGAACGCCGCTGTTAGGAGCCTACCCTTGAAAACTGGCAGGTGTTCAACGTCTCATGGTTTATACCTACAGAAAGCACAAAGCGAAGGGACCCAGCTTCTCCAGAAAGGAGGCAGTTGGTGGCAGCCACCTCTGGTGAAACTCACTGTGTGCAAATCGGAGCATGGGTTGTGGTAAGAGGGTAGTGTAGTCCCAGAGGGCTAAACATTTGTTTAAAACATTAATTTATTTCTTTGTGGGGCGAGGTGAAGATGCCATGGTGTTCAGTAGACGTCAGATGACAACTAGTGGGAATCAGTTCTCTCCTTCAACCACGGGAGTCCTGGGAGTTGAACTCAGACTGCCAGGCTTGGCCGCAAGCCCCTGCATCTATTGGACACACACTCCTGCAGATAGTACTCATACTGTAAACAGTAGGGAGCTCCAGAAGGAAGGATGCAGCATGACTTGTAAGTATTCGTATTTTTATCATAAAATTATAGCAACTAAATTAGATTATTATTGTAATCTTGCTTTTGTTTCTTGAACAGGTCTTATATGTAGCCATGGCTAGTCTAGAACTTGGTAAGTAGACAAGGCTGGTCTCAAATTTATTTCAATCTTCCTGCATTATTTATTTATTTATTTATTCTCCCAAGGTCATTACAGGCATTAGAGGTGAGTGCCATTACAACTGGCTATTGTAACTTTAGGTGTGTGTGCATGTGTGTATGATGTATGTGTTTCTGAGTGATGTATGCACACATGGGTGCATATCTGTGTACAAGCTACAAGTGAGTATAGGCCAGAAGAAGATGCCTACACTTCCTCTGTCACACTTCACCTTATTCTTTGAGGCAAGATTTCCACTGAACCAGCATTTTGCCTAGGCCAGCTAGCTACTAAACTTGAGATTCCACCTACCACTACTCCCCAGTGCTGGGGTTACATATGTGCATGATCATGCCTAGCTTTCTACAGGGGAACAGGGGGTGTTATTTGGGGTCCTTTTGCTTTTATAGTAACTACTATTACGTTAGACAGATCACTATATAAACTTATATGGTCTGGAGCTCACTACGTAGAGCAGGCTAGCCTCAAATTCAAAGAGCTTACCCTGCCCTGCCTCTCAGTGCCAGGATTAAAGGTGGGTGCCATAATGCCCAGCACTGTAATTTTTTTAAATGCCAAACTTAAATTTTTAATTTACCTATTTTATGCACATTGGTGTTTTGCCTGCACATACATCTGTGCACCACATGCTCGAGTTACAGAGAGTCATGAGCAGGTATGTGGGTGCTAGGTATTAAACCGTGGATCCTCCAGAAGAGGCATCAGTGCTCTTAACCTTAGAGCCATCTCTCTAGCACTGACTGTAATTTTTAATAATAAAAAATAGGAGCATTAGGCCTGGGAACATAGCTCAGTTGATAAAGTGCTTGCTTAATGCTCAAGAATGAGGACCTGAGTTTGATCCCTAGAACCAAGTAATCCCAGAGCTGTTGAGGCAGAGAAAAGAGGATCCCTGAGGCTTGCTTGCCAGATAGCTTACCCGTACCACCAAGTCTGAGATGGTATAACCCTTCCTCAAGAACAATCAACTGTCTTAGTCAGTGTTCTATTGCAGTAGAGACACCATGACCAAGAAAACTCTTACAAAAGAAAGCCTTTAATTGGGTATGGCTTACAGTTTCAGAGGTTTAGTCCATTATCATCATGACGAGGCACATGTCGGTGGTGCTGGGGCAGTAGCTGGGAGCTTCATCCTGATCCACAGGCTGAGAGAGGCAGAGAGAGATACCGGGCCTGCTGTGGGCTTTCGAAACTTCAAAGTCTACTCCCAATGACACACTTCTTCCAACAAGGCCACACCTCCTAATCCTTATCAAACAGTGCCATGGTGACTAAGCATTTAAATACATGCGCCAATGTGGGACATTCTTATTCAAACCACCACAACCCACCCTCAAAAATAAAAAAACAAAGCAAACACCCCCACAGAAAACAAGGTGTCAAGAATCCTGAGGAGTGATGACTGAATTTGACTTCTAGCCTGACACATGCATGCACACACATGTGCACAGAAACTACTCCCCATGAACGCACCTGCAGATAAGAGCATCAAAGGGGGCTCTCTGATCCTTCCCATTGCAGAGATCTTTTAATGCAGTGCCAGCCTTGTCCCTGAGACACAATGGTGAAGGTTGGAGTGAATGGATCGTGTTTGGCAAAGTGGAGATTGTTGCCATAATGAACCCTTCATTGACCTCAACTGCATGGTCTACATGTTCCAGTATGACTCTACCCATGGGAGGTTCAACATCACAGTCAAGGCTGTGAACGGGAAGCTTGTCATCAACGGCAAGACCATCACCATCTTCCAGGAGCAAAATCCTGCTCACATCAAATGGGGCGATGCTGATGCCAAGCATGTTGTGGAGTCTACTGGTGTCTTCACCACCATGGAGTAGGCCAGGGCCCACGTGAAGAGTGGAGCCCAAAGGGATCACCATCTCTGCCCCTTCCACTGATGCCCCCATATTTGTGATGGGTGTGACCCATGAGAAGTATGACAACTCTCTCAAGATTGTCTGCAGTGCTTCTTGTACCACCAACTGCTTAGCCCTCCTGGCCAAGGTCATCCATCACAACTTTGGCATTGTGGAAGGGCTCATGACCACAATCCATGCCATCACTGTTACCCAGAAGCCTGTGGATGGCCCCTTTGGAAAGCTGCAGTGTGATGGCTGTAGGGCTGCCCAGAACATCATCCCTGCATCCACTGGTGCTGCCAAGGCTGTGGGCAAGGTCATCCCAGAGCTGAAGAAGCTCACTGGCATGGCCTTCTGTGTTTCTACCACCAACATGTCCATAGTGGATTTGACAGGCCAACTGGAAAAAGCTTCCAAGTTTGATGACATCAAGGTTTTGAAGCAAGCATCCAAGGTCCCACTATAGGGCATCCTGGGCTACACCAAAGACCAAGTTGTCTCCTGCAACTTCAACAGTGACTCCCACTCTTCCACCTTTGATGCTGGGGCTGGCATTGCCCTCACAGCTTTGGTAAAGCTCATTTCATGGTATGACAATAAATGTGGCTACAGCAACAGGGTGGTGGACCTCATGGCCTGCATGGCTTCCAAGGAGTAAGAAGCCCTAGACCACCCACTCCAGGAAGAACGCAAGAGGCCTGTGTTTGCTGAGGGGCCTCTGTCCAGACTCAGCCCCCACAATGAGTATCTCCCTCACAGTTTCTATCCTAGACTCCCCAGAGGAAGAGAAAGGGCTTAAGGAAGTCTACTCTCTTGAATACCATCAATAAAGTTCACTGCACCCACAAGAAAGAGCACTTAAGGGTGTATCTAGACTTCAGAGCACTGCTAGGCGGGCACAGGGGAGCCTGGGGTTGTGTACTGTGAAGCTTCTGGAATTTATGCTCTAGACATGAAGAGATAAACACCAGAGCCCAGTAGGGTCAGCCCTCTCCTCTCTTCCCAGAATGCCGAGGAGCAGATTACTTTTGCAGTGAGAGTCTATCTGTAGTCGCTCAGGGTAGGGAAAAGGCATGGACCAGGGTTGGCCTTACTAGGTAAATTCTGACTGACTCCTTTGGCAATGCTACTTAGCTGAAACTTAGAGCAGTTTAATATTCAGTGGTCCCTTTCCACTCCAGGGATCTCAGGTCCCCTCCTTAGAGACAAGGACAAATCTTTTTTCTTCTCATGGAGGCCTCTGCATACCCCATCTCAGGTCCTGGATGACCAGGGGCCTCATCTATGATTGACACCATCATATAGATAGATGTAGACCCTCATATGGGTGTCAAGATGGTTGGCCAGGGAAGAAGCCAGCTGGAGAGAGATTGTGGGGTGGGACATGAGTTGGTACTGAGTACAGATAGCCCTGACCTCCCTCTAGGAGATAATAGCAATGGCACATCCATCATGGAGGCTTTCTTGAGCCCAGCTGTGAGGCTCAGGGATGTGACAAACTTTCCCAAGATGACCAGATGGCACTATGGTGCCCCAGTCAGTTCCCAGTGCTTGCTGTCTCTGGTATTTTTATTTCAGACTCAATATCTACCCCGGGCTTTCTTTTCTTTTCCTTTTCTTTTTCTTCCCCAAGACAGGGCTTAAACCTCTATGTAGCCCTGGCTGTCCTGTAACTCATTATGTAGACCAGGATGACTTTGAACTCACAGAGATCCACCTGCTTCTGCCTCCCTAGTGCCACCAACACCTGTCCGGTACCCTGGGTTTTCACTTGTCCAACTGCCTCCTCACCGCTGCTGGTTTATAAGGCCTAACAGCCCTCCTGCTCTGTCTTTATTCTGCCTCTGATCCCAGTCCTTGAGCTTAAGGGCGGATGTGCTGGAGGGTTATAGGGAAAGTGGGAACCACGGGAAAAGGCCAGAACTCGGGTGTCGTGGCTGAGGCAACAGGCAGAGAGTGTTCCCCTGAGGTCCACATCACTGGCTATGCTGATGGGGGAGGAGGCAGATGGAGGCCAGGGCAGTCTGTCCATCCATATCCAAGGATGAGATCCTAATCCAGAGGAAGGAAGGAGAGGAGCACCCCAGGGCTGCCAGACCAGTGGTTCTGTGAGGGCAGCACTGATCACTGTACCCTCACACCTAAGAGATTCCTTGCCTTCCACAGGAGCTAAGGTCACAGGGGAAGAGGTAAGGCCAGGGCCAGCCAGGCCTCTCTGACTTCATGTATCAGTTTGGGAGCCTCCCATGGACATTGACCATGCCCCCAGTGTATATGGCAGTGTGCATGTGGGGTGGTATACATACTTGGTGTTTGTATGTGCACACGTGTGTGCAGGAGGGTATGTACATGTGTATACATGTGCATTTAGAGTCCAGAGGTTGACAGTGGGTGTCTTTCCTCCATTGTTTTCTATCTTCCTTTCATTAAAAAAAAAATCTTATCATTTTAATTGTGTGTGTGTGTGTGGTGTTGGTAGGGTTTGTGTGTGTGAGTGTAGTACCCAAAGAGGACAGGAGAGGGCAGAAGATTCACCTGGGCTGAAGAGACAGGCAATTGTGCAGTGCACAATATGGATACTGAGTAGCTAAACTTGGCTCTGCAAACGAGCCGTTCTTCCAGCCCCCCCACCCCCTCGCTGGTTGGGAGGTGTGCTTCAGGGATCCACCTGTCTCTGTTCCTTCCTCACCCCCAGTGTTGGGGTTGCCACACCTCGTGTTGTGTTTTTGTGTACAGATAGATGTGTGAGTGAGTAGGGCTTGCGGATGTATGCCATGCATGCAGAGGTCCGAGGCAAACTTCCAGCAGTTGGTTCTCCCGCCTTGTTGAGACAGGAGCTCTCTTGACACTGAGGTTTCTGCAGCTACAATGTGCACCTCACACACTTGCAGACATGTCTCCTGTCTCCACCTGGGATCATGAATGTTGGCCATCACACAGGACTTTTAGGTTGGTTCCAGTACTGACCTAGAACCAGGTTGTTCTGAGTATCAAGCTCTTTCCTGCAAAGCAGTGTCCCCAGCTCCTGTGCCTGGCTTTTTATGTGGGTGCTGGAGATCCAAATCCAGGTCTTCAGGTCTCATGACAACCGTTTTTCTGACCAACCCTCCCCTCCAGCCCCAACAGCGCCAGTCTCTAGTCATCTCAACGTCTGCGCCTCCTTTATGTTTTCCATTTGGTCCTATAGTAACCCTGTGAATGAGGTGTCACTGACTCCATTTTACAGACAGGGCACACAGACTTCAGGTCACGTGAGGTCTCCAGCCAGTAGACTCTGTGCAGGTACGTCTGACCTTTTGACACTTCAGGTGACACTTCCTCATCTACAAATTTCACATGAGGGAACCATGAATCAAACTACCCCCACTTCTCTCTCACGCATACACAGTCTCATAACATTTTAAGTAAGCCTAGCATTTCTGTTGGGCAGGGGCATTCATAGCTGTCCTGGGATGCGTATGGCCCACAGAAGCAGGTTGGACACACTTGCAAGCTTGCATTCAGATATCAGGTTGCTTTTCTATGGGCCCAGCCTTCAAGCCAGAGAGGGACACAGGAACTGTGTGGGTATAGTACACGCGTCTCAAGATGGCGCCCAGCCACTTTTCTGGTTTTATGGTATTTGATGGATTCTCGTGTGACAGCTGCCCCCTATTTTGGATTATTTGAATTGCATCCAAGGGGCTGTCATGACGTTCTTGCCTGGCACAGCACGCATATCAAGGCTTGTATGAGAGAAAAATCCTAGGACCTGCAGCAAGCAACTTTAAAAAGGGAGCATATATACACAGCACAAATGTACACTATACTTACCCACACATCCTCACCTGCACACATGTATACTATGCTTACACATACATATGTATACACCACACATTTGCCCACATGGATACTATACTTACACACACATACAACCACACACATTTATTCACATACATACATATATTCTATACTTACACATACATATGTCTACACACCCACATTACCCACATGCACAGATGTACACTATACTCACGCACACACATATATGCATAGCTACACATAATCTTATGTATAAATGTATATTATATTTACACACACATATATATGCCCACATACCCACATGTACACTATACTTACATATACATATACCCACAAATGCACACTTGCATACTATATTTATGCATACATACAATACACACATATACGTGCATTCACATACATGCACACTATCCTGGCTTCCTTTCTGCTGCTTTTATTAAAACATTCTGATCAAAACAACTTGGGGAGGAAGGGTTAATTTGGCTTATTCTTGAAAATCACAACCTGCCATTGTGGGAAATCAGGGCAAAATCTGGAGCAAAGACCACGGAGGGACACTGCTTATGGGTTCAACCTCCAGCTCGCTCTGCTGGCTTTCCTATGTAGGCAGGCCCGCCTGCTTAGGGATGGTGCCTCTCACATCAGCCACACATTTAGACAATCCCTTACCCGCTGGGCACAGGCCAGTCTGACCCTGGCAATTCCTCAGCTGAGGGTCTTTCTTCTCAGGTGATTCTAGGCTTTGTCAAGTTGACAACAAAACTAACCACCGGTTAGGGTGTGGTGACACACATTTCATCACAGCACTCAGGAGGCAGAGGCAGATGACTCTCCATCAGCTTGAGGTCAGTCTGTTCTACACAGAGTTCCTGACAAAGCATTCATAGTAAGACCCCATTTACAAGCAAAACCAAAACCACACTATAAGATACACACACATATACACATACACATACATACATATATACACATATCCATACACACACACACACACACACACACACACACATTTGGGTCCCATCTAGCCATGTGACTTATCCTCTCCCTTGTGTTCCAGTCACCTCTGGCCTGGATTCTGCCATTTTGCTTTGCCAGCCAGGCTGCGTGTGGAGACGTCCGTGCGGAGGAACCTCTGAGGCTGCCAGCACTTACTTACTCACTGTGATATTTTGGTTCTTCCCATTTAAAGGAAGATCTTGCCACCACCCCACCCTCCAGATTGGAAAGTATGTGGCTCTCATGACTGCGTTCCAATTGGACACCTCGGGCCAGATTTCCAAACTCAAAGGAACAGAGGGTGGTGGTGGCCAACACACGCTCCGGACAGCTGGGGACGACACTTTGTCCTGTCTCTCAGAAAACAAACCTTGAGTGGCTCAAAGGACTGCTTTCCCATCAAATATTTGTTGGCACCAATGTGTGTCCTGTTGGTTAGAAAACATTTTTTTTTGTTTTGTTTTAAAATTAGATTTCCCTGGAAAGAACAATAGCAAAAGCAAAGAAGACAGTATTGGGTTGGGAAGAAAGAACACGATCTTTGGCCCAAAGAAGTCTTGCAGTTTGGTAAGCACCAAGCTTCATTAGCTCCAGCAGTGCCCCTTGCCCCGTCTGGTGCCAAAGATGGGGCTCGCTGTTTGTCAAGGACAACAAAGCAATTTCCTGGGCCTGGGAGGTCCTGGTTTAGAGCACTCTGAGGCCAGCTTTGGACGTGGCTGCCCACAGCTCTGGTCTTCAACCTGGGGTTCCAGAGGGCCTGTGCTCCTAAAGCTATCTGCAATGCCAGGGCTTGGAGGTTTGGAGAAGGCTCCCAAAGCCCTGAGGCTGCCCACCCCCCTGCAGAGGGCCACCTCCTTTGTGTATCCTGCTGCTCCTGCCACAGCCCAGGAGGGATACTCTCTGAGCTTTGACCCCTGGCAGCTGTTGGTAAGGACCAACAGCTAAGTCTGGCTAAGGACCATGGCCCACAGCCCAGGGACTACCAGCCAAACAGATGCTTCTCTTGGGATTTCGGGGACAAAACATGCAGAGAAAGATGTGGGACACACACAGACAGAGATACACAGAGACAGGAAACAAGGAGAGACCCAGCAAGACAGACTCAGAAGGGCCGGCAGTAGACTGTACCGGATGAAGTAGAAGGAAGAACAAGGAGGGACTGAAGCCTTTGTGACAAGTGTGAGAGCTGAGGTCAGTTCCCAAACGTGTCCAGCAGCAGGGCCAGCCAGACTGAAGCAGAATACGGGGAACTATCTTGCAGACAGGAGAGAGAAGAAAAGAACTATTCCCCTGGAGTTTGGTCTAAGACCCTTGCCAAGCAGCAAGCAAGAATCCCAGCACAGTTCCAGCTGCCTAAGGCTCTCTCCCCTCCCAGCCACGAAGCTGAGATTTTCTAGGCATCTTCTCTTTCTACAGGACATGTCCCGACCCACTCTGCAGCTCTAGTGGCTTCTGTTTTTGTTGTTGTTGTTTGCGTTTTTATCTAACTGTATCTCCGTTCAAGGCATCTCTAGAGCCACTTAATCTCACTTATCAGACGAAGCCCTTTTAGCCACTTGGAAATCACCAACACAGTACCGATGGCTAATGCTAGCATGCCCCTGCGCCTGGCACTGGAGGGGCCGAGTGTGCGTCCTTAGGTTGGTCTCGGGACCTTCTTGAGTGACTTTCTTTCTAAGTATCTTTCTTAAGTGAAAAACCGTTTATTATTGTTGGTGATGTGCATGATGTGTGTGGGAGGGCCACGTAGCGGCCAGAGGTCTTGGAGCCAGTTCACCTTTACCTTTATGGGATTTCCAAGGATCAAGCTCAGATCTTTAGGCTTGGGCTGCAAAAGCCTTTACCCACTGAGTGGTCTTGTCAGCCCTCTTTCTAAGTATCTCTTTAAAGAGAGACATAAAGAAAGAAGGCTCCATCCGATTCTGCTTCATCATACTGGCTAATTCTCAATATTTTTTCTTAGCGTCAAAGTCCTGACTTTCCATTTGGCCTGAATTGAGATCCCTGAAAGATTAGGGGAACTTTTCAAGCTTCTGAGGGGGGGAGCCGGAAACTGCATCTCCGTCCCTCGCCACTGGCAAAGCCTGTGGTGAACAACGTGACTGTGGCCACAGCTGTCCTGCCCGGCCTTCCTGGGTCTCTGCTGCTCTCCGGCTGCGGCTGCGCAGCACAGCATCCCCATGAGGCCCTCTCCCAGCCGACGGAGCACAGAGACTCAGGCTTCCTTACATAGCATCTGCCTGGGCCCACTGGTTGCCAGGCCCAGGACACAAAGGCCATCATGTTGTTCTGAGGCTGGGCAGGCACGGGAGTGGAAGACGTGATCGTCCTCAAGGGCCCAGGTAGAGGAGAAAACAGCCATCTTGCCAGTCCAAACTCATTATGGAGCTGAGGCTGACCTTGAGCTCAAGATTCTTCTGCTTCTGCCTAGTGGCCAAGTCTTCAGAAATGTGCTGATGCTCACACTACTTCCCTGTTCCCTCCCCGCGTATGTGTATATATGAGTGTGTCTTCACTCTGTGTCTCCCTCCCCCTTATTTTTGTCATTATTTTCATTTTGCCTGTATTCGTGCTTTGCCTGTGTTTATACCTGTGCACACTGTGGTTGCTGAGTGCCCACAAAGGCCAGAAGAGGGCATCAGTTTCCCTAGAACTGAAGGTACAGACAGTTGTGAGCCACCATGTAGGTTCTGGGAATTGAACCTGGGTCCTCTAGAAGAGCAGTCAGTTCTCCCCAGGCCCGATTCCTCTCCCTTCTAAGGACATTGATCCCATGGGATTAGGGCCTCATTTAACTTCAATTACTTTCTTAATGACAACTTCAAACAGCCAAATCAAAAGTTAGAGCTTCAGCAGGATATGAGGGAGGCACACTTCACTCACAGAGCCAGGATGCCCAAAATTGGTCTTCTAGTCAGGTGTGTGAATACACGCATGCACTTGTGTATTTGTAGGTGCATGTGTGTGTGGTGGTGGGGCATTCGGGCCTGAGAGAGAGAGCACTTCTGATTTTTTTTAGTCACTCTCTTGAGGCTGAACAAGTGTCCCTGCAGGCTAGATCAAGTCCTCAGGCCACCCATGTCCTTCCTACAGGACCGGCACACCCAGTAACCAAGTGCTGTGATTCAGAAGGGGGTGACGGAACTCCTATGGAGGAATCTGGAGCCCTGGCCAATTTCTCTAATCTAGGTTCTTTGCTAGGCAGGTGCGGTGCCCTTCCACTGTGGCTGAGGTAGAGGCTCAGAGAGGGCTGTTCACATAGCTCAGAAGCAGAGGCTAGGAGTTGGGAGTCTCTGATCTAGAGGCTTGCTGGAAATACTTCTCTGAGTAGCCCACTGGTAAGCAGAGCTCTGTCTCCTTGTATGAGCAAAGCTTCGGCAAGGCGCACCACATCTGTTAGTGGATCAAGCTAAGCACACCCTTTGATCGTGGCTCCCCGAGGCCAGCCACCTGCATGCATTTCTGTAGGACCCGGGGGACTGAGCTCTGGGTCTTCTGTGGGTAATTGACAGCACATGCAGCCTGGATTTACACTGGTGCACATCTGCCCAGCAGGGTAAGGCAAGGTCTTTGCTTCAGGCGGGAGGCTGGCCCTAGAGGCCTCAGGTAGCCTTTTCAGCTGGGGACAGTCCTGGAACCATTTTTCTGCGCTCTAGGACCTTGATATCCTGGTAGAGTAGAAAGACGGCCTCGCGCCTCTTCTTTCTATATGGTCGGTGTTATTGTTCCATTCTCTTATCGTGTGTGTGTGTGTGTGTGTGTGTGTGTGTGTGTGTGTGCACGAGCATGCACATGCCTGCTTGCCTGTATGTGTACCATGGGAATGCATGTGCCCACTGTGGCTAGAAGAGGGTGTCAGATCCCCCAGGGTTGGAGTTGCAGGTCCTCGTGAGCTGCCTAATGTGGGTGCTGGGAACTGAACATGGGTTCTTGCAAGAGCACCTAATATTTTTGACCACTGAGCCATCTCCCCACCCTAATGCCCAGCTCCTAATGTGGGTGCTAGGAATTTGAACTCAGGTCCTCATTCAGGCAGAACTAGCATTCATAACTATAAAGCCATCTCTCCAGCTCCAACCCACTACTTAACGCTTCACAGCTCAGTTGGCTAAAGTGTAAGCACGGGGACATGAGTTTGATTTCCAAAATCCATGTTTTTGCTTGTTTTGTTTTGTTTTGTAAAGCCAAGTATGGCACCCTGTACTTGCAAACCCAGTATGAGGTAGGCAGAGTCAGGTCGCTCCGGGGCTCACTGGCCCTCGCAAGTCAGCGAATTCTAGGCAAGGTGATTGGCAGCTACAAACACCAGCGAAGTTTGTCTTTCATACATGCGTGCGCACATGGCTTCATGTACTTGTATCCGCACATACGCCTTCCAGGTCCTGACACTGGGAACCAAGCTCTCAATAGCAGCTCTTTGGGAGATACTCCGGAGCCAAACTCTGGCAAATTCTCCCCTGTTCTTTTTCTTAAACTACTCATCCACATGGTCTGTTTCGTCAAAATTGCATTTATCTGACTTCATCTATCACCAGTGTTCAAAGTCTCTGGACCTAACTTTCAAAACAAAGGGAGAGGAAGAATTCCTCTTTAACAACTCTGGCCCAAACCTGGTGTCATCACTTTGGGCAATGTGTCCTTAGGGCACTCGTGGGCTCCTGGTTCTTGGAGCTACATAGAGCTCACATCCTGTTTACAGTGAGGGCAGGTTGAGCTCACATCCTGTTTGCTGTGGGGGCCAGGTTGTGAGGGAAGAGCCTTTAGGAGTCTCTGGCTGCTGGGTCAGGGTGAAGAGCAGGCTGACCTGACACTTAGCTAACTAGGGCACAGAGCCCTTCCACAGGGGCCTGAGCAGCCACCCAACAAATCATATTTATAGGGCACCTGTCAGCCCATAAACACCCTTCGAATCTGAGATGCACTTACAGCCGATTCTTGGCCTCCTCACACAGTCGACAGATACTTCAGTGATACTATCCCCACACTGCGCTCATTAGATCTGAGTAATGGTGACATGCAGAGGGAGCCGGCTGGGCGGGGGGCTCCTGCAAGCACCCAGGACTTTTACGTCTGGTAGTGCACCCATATCCATAACACTAAAACCCCCTGCTGAACTGCCTTATGAATGGTGCTGGCCGAAACAAGACCAAGGCTGGGCTCGCTCAAAATTTCACTAATTAGTACTGTTATAATGTGGTGTGTGTGTTGTGCATGGTGTGTTTGTATGGCGTGTGTATGCCATGTGTTCAGAGCGTGTGTGAACACATGTGTAAAGTCAGGAACAACTTTGTGGAGCCAGCTCTGCTCTTCTGTTTTTACAGGGGTCCCAGGGATCGGACTCAGGTCACCAGGCTTGCACAGTGAGCGCTTTCACGGGCTAAGCCATCTCAGTCTTCCCCAGTCAAGTCAGAATCTCAGTCAGCGCAGGCTGGCCTTGAGCTCCCTGCGTAGCCGAGAATGGCCTGGTTCTCTTTCTGCCCCGCCCCCCTCCAGTGCTCTGCTCACAGGCACACTATCACACCTGGTGCCTGGTTCACACAGGGCTAGGGATGGACCCAGGACCGTGTGCATCCCAGGCCTCTCGCCCCTCAGCTGTCTATTGTCACAGCTGGGGCCACAGTGCCGCTATGGGCTCCCTCTCGTGCTGCCTGAATTCCTGGAGTTTTCCTGGTCCCAAGGGACTTCCACTTCACACACCTGAGTCCCCTCAGCAGGATCAGCTGGTGGAGAAAGTGCATAACTGCTAGTTTAACTTGGTCACATGGTCAGATTATACTCAGCTGGGAGTCTGGGTGATGTGGCCTGTTTGGATGACAACGGCCAAAGTGAATATTGGAAGAGGAGGCTCAATGCTGGGACAGCAGGCAGGCCCAGGTGGAGTGCGGGATGTCTACTGTCCTGGTGGGACACAGATGGCAACAGAGACAGACCACACTCCCGTGAGGCAAGAGGGTGTTGTGGTACAGGTCTCCTACTGGCCTGGACATCAGAGGACAATGAGCCAGGGCTGATGGGAGGAAATATGTGTATCCTGGGGTCTTAGGCACAAATCAAGGTGGTAGTGGGAAAAGGGAAAAGTTGACATTCTTGGAACTGAGTGGGCACTGAGCTGAGCTGACAGGCAGGGCCAGGCCAGGTGGGGGCACATAGCTGAGTCAGGCAGCGGAGACTCTCCTCATAGACGGGCTGGGTGGTCTATGACACAGCTGTGGTTTCAGCCAATGTATTTAAGGTTTTTTTTTTGTAATTATGATTTGTATGCATGTCTGTGGGCATTCATGAGCCATGGTGTGTCCATGGAGGTCAGAAGACAACTTTCGGGAGGCAGTTCTCTCTTTCCCCCATGTGGGTTCTAGGGATCCAACTCAGGTCATCAGGCTTACTGACAAGCATGGTTGCCTGCTGAACCATCTCCCCAGGTTTGTTCTGGAGTCCCTGGGCTCAGTTAGGAGGGGACTGTCCTCCAGCACTGGAGCAGAGCTTTGTAGACTTGGTTGACGTCATGCCTGTCACTCTGTATCACATCAAAGCCACAGTGGGCACAACCTGCCCAGCCCTGGTGGCAGGTTGCGGAGGTAGGACCTAGAGAGGGAAAGGGGGCTTGCCCACTTCACCTTACCTTGAAGGGCACTGGCAGAGACAGAACTAGCTGTCCAGGTGGGGCAGGAGAGGCTGAAGTCACTGAGTTAACTAGTGACACCTGGCCCCTGAGGGCTACCTGTCCGAAGTCACTGAAGAGAAATGCATTTGTTGTGAATTTCATAAGTATGTGTAAGTGCCAGTGTGTGAGTGCATGCAAGTGTGCAGGTGTGCGTGTGTGCAAGTGTGCTCGCCTGCGTGTGTGCGTGTGGGAGAAAGCTTGTGTATTTAGGGGTGGAATCAGTGTAGTTCCTCAGAACCCAGGCACTTTGTGTTCTATGACAAAGATGCTCACTGAACTCGGAGTTTGCTGACTAGGCTAGAGTAGCTGGCCAGGGGAGCTACAGGGATCCTCCTGGCTACATCTCTCCAGTGCCGTGATTAAAGAATGTGCGGCCATATTCTACTATTTTGTGAGGGTTCTGGGGATTGAACTCAGGATCTCATGCTTGCACAGAGCAATCTCCTCATCTTTACGTGTGAATTTCTAAACCCAGCCCTAATCCACAAAGCCAAAGAACACACAGACCACGGCCTTCGAGCTGGCCAGTTGGATCCTGCTGCCTGCTCACAGCTGGCATTAGTGACACCAGGACCACATTAGCACAGTGGCCAGGCACCCAACTTCATGCCACCCACTGGGCTCTAGATGAAAGTTTCCACTCTCTCCCCGCATTTAGCCTGCCCAGAGTCTCCAGCTGTCCAAGTTCAAGGTATTAGGGTCCCTCGAGGGGAGGTCCTCTTATACCCACCACAGAGAGCTGCTGGTCCAGTGTAAGACCTATGACAGGGCAGGACACAGACATTGAAAAATCTGGCACGCAAAATCTCAGGCTGAGCTGAAGGCTGGAAAACATAGGGCCCATGGATACTCATTATCTAAGGCCATGTCCATACTGCATAGGCAAAACAGAGCCCAGAAAAGGGAGTGCTGGACACACAGCGCAGGACAAACTTGGTCTCCTTGTGTCAGACCTGGCTCTAGTCCACACGTCTCTAAGTACCTTCCCCTCCCCTCTGCGGTGGTTTGAACGAGAATGGCCCCACAGACTCATATATGTGAATGTTTGGTCCCCAGTCAGTGGAACTGCTTGGGAAGGATTAGGAAGGATGGCCTTGTTGGAGGAGGTGTGTCACTATGCACTTTAAAGTTTCAAAAGCCCATGCCATTTCAAGCTCTCTCTCTCATGCTCTCCATCTGGCTGTCTCTCTCTCTACCTCATACCTATACATCAGAACATACGATCTTAGCTACTGTTCCAACACCATGCCTGCCTGTGGCCAAACTCTCCCTCATGATGGTCAGGACTCTAACCCTGTGAAACTGTTAGCCCCAAATAAACTCTTCATTTTGTAAGTTGCCTTGGTCATTGTGTCTTTATACAGCAATAGAAAAAGCAACTAAGACTCCTCCCCTTTCCCTCTTTCCGTTTTTACTTGATAGTGTCTCTGTCACTGAGGTTGACCTTGAATCTGCTCCTCCAGCCTCTACCTTCCAGGTGCTGGTATCACAGGTGTGAACCATCCTTTCTACCTTGTGTAGTTTTGGGGAGAGAACCCAGGGCATACTAGGTAGCACGGAACCAATGGAGTTGCAGCTCCAGCCCCTTGAGTCTTTCTTGCCTATACTTGTTTCACTGGCCACCAAAACCTGGGCATCAGCCAGACACCAAACCATGCTAGGCATTGGATTCAGGCAGCAGCCATGGTAGACAGGAGAACAGAGCTTGGGGGCAGGGTGAATGGAGAGGACATCTCAGAAGGGGCACGCCATCACACTGGCAGCATGAAGTAAGGTTGGCAACGTCAAAGGAGCCGCCACAGTAGCATAACGTTGCTCCCCCTGTAAAATCCCAGCACTACTCCAGGGAGTCTGACATCCAAAGACTCAGAGCCTCCTGCTCCTTCCACCCCCAACCTCCACCTCCCCCATCTCCGCACCCTACCCCATCCCCGGCATATTGGCTCCTCACAGAACAAAATGGTGACAAAAGCTCCAGCCATTATGCCTGTGTGACAGGTATAAGGGTGGAAAAGCAAAATAGAGATAGCCAAATAATACATCTTCACAAAACTGTATGTGGAGCTAGGGGTGGCTGGGCCTGTAAGGTTCTTGCCTTGCAAGCATGTGGACCTGAGTTCAATTTCCCAGAACCCACTTAAAAAAAAAAAAAAGCAAGGCATGATGGCATGCAGTGAACAGGGAGGAGGAGAGAGGTCCCTGGGCTCCCTGAGAAGCCACCCTAGCTGGATGGGTCCCACGTCTTAAAAAAAAGGTGAAAGGCTCCTGAGAAGGACACCTCTGGGTGTCACCTCAGGGTGACCTCTGGTCTCCACTTTCATCGCACATACATGCACCCACTCACACGGGAACATGCAAACATAGTCACATGTAAGGTTGAACACTAGAACTGTAGCTACCGCTACATACTGACTCATTAACCAGCCAAGCCAAGACTTTCATCACAGCCTCGGGGCAGCCAAGGCTGGGACTGCTTTCTTCTTAGCTCTGCCTTGGTTTCTCCAGTTGTAAATGGTAGTTGCCAGGGCTGACTGAGAGATTTTTAAGCAAGCATGGATGTTGACTTCAGTCAAGACTCACAAAGTAGTGAGAAGTGATACTGTCTCCTGATTATCTGATTCAAGCAATCCTAGAACTAGAACTCCCAATCACAGCCAGAGAGAAACCTGTGCTAGTCAGAGGCTGCACAGCCTCCCTGCTTTAGGGCCCCAAACCACCCCAGGCTGCCAGCTAGTTCAGCCTGGGTCACAGGACCCACCCTTACCCTGGGAGGTGGCTCTGGGCTCAGCAGGGCAGAGGGGGGCTTTGTGTCTGCCTGATTTTCATTTCCCCAGATAAGCACACAGTGGGGGGCCCTGACCTCACCACTTAGAAAAATACCTTAGCTCCATGTCCCTCCATGGGGCCCTCAAAATGAGATGGCTTACTTTGTTTTACATATTACTTGTTCTAAATGCCATGCCCTGTAGCATCAGTTAAGCCATCTAGTGCAGGGAGACCTGGGTGGGGGGTGGCTGTCAGCAGCCAAACAGCGGGCTCCCTCTCTGGGTCACTGGATCCTCTGGGATGCTGCACCCTGCCACAAGAGCGCACACTTTGGGATAGGCCCCAGGCAAGTAGACCAGGCTCACAATCTGTCCAATCGGTCTCTTTATCCTCCACTTTTAAAGACAGGGTTCCTTGTAGCCCAACTGGCCTCCAACTGTACTTCACTTTCCCAGTACTGGGAGAACAGGCACAGGCCACCACAGCATGTTTTAGGTGCTGGGATTAGAACCCATGGTTTTGTGTACACTGGGCAATCACTCTACACATTGAGCCAGGTCTCCAGCCCTCAAACTGATGTCTTTTGTTTTTGAGACAGGGTCTTGAACTTGCTCCCTAGCTGAAGATAATCTTGAGCTTCAGATTCCCCAGCTTCTGCTACCCAAGAGCTGGGATTCCAGGCATGTAACACCATACCTGGTTTATGCACTGTTAGGCAAGCACTCCACCCACTGAGCTGATTTCCTGGCTTTTCCTCAGGATCATCTTTCCAATGAAGCTAATGGATTCAGGGGCAAGCAGGTAGGGCCTGTCTCCTTCCCAAGAATAGGCTTTGCCTGCCTCTTTGGCCACAGCTACCGGGGCAGTTGGCCTTCTTGACCACCATGGCTGGGGTGGGTGGGCACCAGCTGAAAAGCCACGATCTGCAACGCATTCCCATTGACCTCCCTGGCACAGGAGAGGCTCTTCATTTCATCCCAGCCTGTTGTGAGTGCCTCCTTGAACTGGTTTTGCAACCTTCACATTTGCACACTCCTGAGATGGACTACACACCAAGGAAGCTCTCCTCATCGACAGAGAAGATCTTGTCCCCTATCTGTCATCCAGATGTTTACACGTTCTGTGGGGTCCAATGATCCAGTGCGTTGGGCACAGCCCTTTCTCTTTCCCACCACAGATGTCTCCAGCTCTCCTTCTGGATGTCCCGATGGCCCTGTCATTTCCCGCACAGATGCTACAGTTAGCCACGCCGGTGTGTGTGTGTGTGTATGTGTCTTATGTGCATACATGTAAGTCGCGCATATCTGTTCTTGTGCTAGGAAGCCTGAGGAGGATGTTTAGTGAGTTGCTCCATTCTACTGAGAGTCTCTCACTGAGCCTGGAGCGAGGCTGGCAAGCAGCACCATCCAGTGATCTTCTGGTCTTCGCCTCCCCCACACCAGCTCGGGGATTACAGGTGCACACGCCTCCACAGTCAGCTTTTATGTTGGTGTTAAGCCTGCAGACTCAGACCCCCATGCTCTTACGGCAAGTGCCTTTATCCATCGAGCCCGTGTCTCAGGCCCCAAGCAGCATTTTAGAGGGCTAGATTCAGTTTAGTTTCCTGAGCCTTCCCCATCCCAGCGTCTTCAAAGGATCCTCCTTTGCACTCTTTGTGACCTACAAAGGACCTTGGGATAATGTATTACTCACTTTTCTATTGCTGTGAAGAGAAACCATGACCGGTGCAACTTACAGAAGAATTTATTGGGATTTACAGTTTCAAAACGTTTGGGTCTATGACCATCATGGCTAGGAGCATTGCAGCAGGCAATAGCTGAGAGCTCACATCTTGAGCTATAAGCATGAGGTAGAGAGAGTAAACAGCAGGGATTTATGAAACCTCAAACCCCAGTGACACCCCTTTTCCAACAAGGTCACACCTCCTAATCCTTTCCAAACAGTTCCTCTAACTGGGACCAAGTATTTAAACATCTGATCCCATAAGGGTCATTCTCATTATAATCACCACAAATACAATGGGAAACTGGGTATTTACAAGAACATTGTAAACCTCTTTCAGACTAGATGTGCTACCACACATCTTTAATCCCGACTCAGGAGGTGGAAGGGAGGTTGAGTTCTGTCAGCCTTGTTTATCTAGTTCCAGGGTCACACGGTAAGACTCTATCTCAAAACAACAACAAAACCAACCTTCTTTCAGGAGCACGTATTTCAACATATTTAGGAGGAAACTGTAAGCATGAGGAAGAAGACAGGAGAGACAGAAGGAAACCTGGGGTAGAAAAGTTGTTGGCTGGTTCAAAGCTATCCTAAGGCTTCTGGGGTTTGGTGGGCAAGACATAAAGAGAGAGAGATGGCGGGGGAGAGGTGGGTGGATGGAGACCAAGTCTCCAGAGGAGAGATCTGGGTTTTCAGCATGAGCTCTGGATTCCATGGCCACAGGCATGTGACTCCCCTTTGCTTGGGCATGAGTAAGGAGTTTCCTTAGCTCCCTTCCTTTGCCCACCCTCACATGCACATGCTGCCATCTGTCCCCAAAATGTTCGCAGGCCAAGCCCCTTCTGTGCCCTCTGCCATAGCTCCTTACCTGAGTGAAACAGAGCTGTCCTCTGTATGCTCTGGTGAGCAGTCACATCCTCCCCCATGCTCCCGGACTCTGCGATCATGGTCGCCACTCCACTTTACCTGTCTGAGGACCTGAGGATCAGAGGGGACCTCCTGGTGGGCTCGTCTTCAGGCCTCCAAAGAGCAATGTTTCTATGGGTTGTTTCCTGAAGCAATAGGGACCCAGAGCCACTAAGTTTTTTTAGACATTTCAGAGAAGGCCTGAATTCCAGATTTTTTATGTGAAAGTTCCCAGTTTCAAAATATTGGATCAAAACCAAAAGCTTCTTAACACTGGCAGAACCAGACAAGTTATATGTAACAAATGAGGTCTAAGCCATGGCGATTATAATGACAGCCTTGTGATGGAATCTAGTACATGATCCAACCATCCATCCATCCATCCATCCATCATCCAGGACTTCATCTATGGTCCACAAGATGTGGCAATTGCCTGCTGCTGAGCCTGAGGTGGAAATAAAGACCAGCTAGATGAAGGGCTGGCTCCTATTGCCTCTTCTTGCTTCTTCTGGTACTTTAAGGGTTTCATGATTTCCTTTAAACCTTTGATTCATGTCGATTTATTTTGGTATAACATGTGAAGTGAGGTTCTAAATTAATTTCTTTTACAGATGGGCAGCCAATTGTCCCAATACTAAATGTGGAGAAATCCTGTTTCAAATGCCAACTGGATCATATGGTAACTTCCTATATATATTGGATGACTTCCAGTAATTTCTAAATTATATGGCTATTCATATACTTCCTCTATAGTTCCAATTATTTCAGCTTTATAATAGGTTTAAAGTCTGTGTAAATAATGGAGAGGGTTCTCCCTGCTCCTTGCATTGCTGTTTCCAAACTTTTCCTGGATATGTGTGCATGTGTGTCTTTCCATATCCTCTCGTCTAGCCCAGTAAGAACCATGTAGCTATTGTTCAGCATGATTTTGTTGACATGTAGCTTCGTTTGGGGAGAGCTGGCATTCTCCCTAATGCTAGAGCAACATTAGAACTTGTAACATTGTAGATTTACTCATGGGGTGTATAAGCTCACTTTGTATTCTTCAGTACTATGTAATAGGATTGCTTTACATGGATTTTGGCACATCTTCAAAATATTTATTTCTAGGGCTGGGAAGATGGCTCAGTTGATAAAGTGCTGTTCCTGCAAGCATGGAGACCTGAGCTCAATCCCAGACTCCACCTAGGAAAAAGAAAGCCAAGTGTGATGAGTGCTTGGAATCCCCAAACTGGAGACCAGAGGCAAGGGGATGCCTGGGACTGGGCAGGCAGCCAGCCTAACTCAAGTGGTAAGTTCCAGGCTCGTAAGAGACTCTGCCTCAAAAAACAAGGTGCATAATTTCTGAGGAGTGACATCCAAGTTGATCCCTGTTTTTATATGCCCACATGTGCACCCCTACAGGCATACATGTGAACAAACACATACACATACACACACACACACACACACACACACACATATATATATATATACACACACACACACACACAGATAAAAAGTAAAAGTTTTCTTCACATTCATTTTAAAAGTTTACTTCTGGGTTGTTTTGTAAATGGGTCTTTTTATCCATCATATTTTAGCACTAGTTGGTCTCTGAAGCCTTTGAGTACTTGTTTTGTATAGTTGTCTTGCATGAGTATTTTTTTTTCATTTTCAATCTCTTTCTTCCCAGTTGAGTCTTGCGATTTTTAGGTAAATATCTCAGAACAGTGAAGGGTCTTTCTCTTTCCCGATGGAATGTCTCAGTCCTGCTTTATCGTACAAGAGCCAGAACAATAGTGATGGTGATGACCCTGACTCCAAATAAAATGCATAAATGCTGACGGAATGATGTAGGAGATGTGCACATCTAGTTTAATTTATTAAATTCTTCTTTCCTGAGAATCTATATTGAGCCTTTAAGATCACAAGAGATTAAGAGACGATCCCAGAAGCTTTGAGAAACCGAAAAAGTCATACAACAGAGGATCAAGACTCAGGATTGCACTGGGCTATTTCTCATCAACCCAGAATGCCACATGCCAATAAGAACTGCCTTCAGAATGTAGAGTGGAAATGATTTCCAAACGAGATTTATACAGCCAGCCAAACTGTCAATCAAGGATCCAAAAACTGAAGTTCCCATATGCAGTTTTCAAGGAAGCTACTGGCATGTATATTATAACTAAAAGAAGAGAGTAAACCAAGCAGGAGGGTGGCTTCGGGTCCAAGCACCAAAGAAGAAGTATAGGAGAGAGGTTAAGGGTTTTCCCAGGATAATGATGAGGGAAAACTTCAGGCTATCTACTGCACAGACAGGTAGGAGGGCATCTGGTCCACCTCAGGGCGAAGGGCTTAAAAAAAAAAAACCGAAGTAATAGGTTACCAAATGAATCTTATTGTATTGTTAGAGATTTAAATTTTTTGTTGGCATGTTTGTGGAAAGACAGAGGAATGTAGGTCTTAATGTAGGTGAAAAACAGAGGGACTTACCAACTCCAAGGAAGACAAAAAGCTGCCCAAATCAGCAACTACACCCATAACACCTCATACAATGCTTAACATAGGTTATCAACTTGACAGGATCTATAATCACCCAGGACAGACGCCTCTATGCACATCTGTGAAATGTTATTCACGTTAACTTCTGGACGTGTCATGAGGGATTTCTAGATTAGGTTCATTGAGATGGGAAGATCTACCATAAGTGAGGGTGACACCGTTCCCTGGGCTGCGGTCCTGGACTTGAGACATGGAGAAAGGGGGCTGAGCACCTTCACATCTTTGCTTCCTGACTGTGAACCCAATGTCACCAGGTGCCTCCTGTACTTGCTGCCATGACGGACCGTACCCTTGAACTGCAAGCCAAAACAAAGCCTGCCTGCCTGGCTTCCTTCCTTCTCTCCTTCCTCCCTTCCTTTCTTCCTCCTCCTTTTCTCCTTCCTCCTTTCCTTCCTCCCTTCCTTTCTCCTTCTTTAAGTTGCTCTGGTCAGGTATTTATCACAGCGATAGGAAAGGAAAACAAGAGACTTTGCTTCGATGTTAACAACATGTGGGTGGGGCAGGTAGAGGTGGACACCGAGTGAGCATCTGTGACGGGAGCATGCTGGGAGGGGAAGCGTGTGTTTGTGCATGGTGGCTGCTGTGGAACCCGTGGTCTTCAGCAGAAGGAGGCCAACAGATAATACATGAAATCAGAAAAGGATGGTATTTAGAAATATGAAAGTAAATGTCAGTGGGAATGGGGCAAGGACGTGAAGCCATCTCCTCTGAGGAGAGGCGGGATTGCTGCTTTTCATTATCGGTTTCATGCCGCTATTTGACTTTTACAATCCCATACTAAACTATTGATCAAAATGGAAATTTAATTTAAAAATGCCCCTGTATTTATGACCTAGTTCAGCTTTTGAACCTCTCCTGCTGCTCAGGAAATGAGCTGACCAGAGTTTTGAAGATCAAGGGTACAGTCTCCCATCCCTGCAAATTACTAGCTGTGTGACCCAAGGCCAGTTGCTCAGTCTCTCAGAGTCTCCATTTGTTCGCCTGCAAAGTAGGGATAATTCTAGTATCTGCTTCCTACGGTTGCTCAAAGGATGACATGAGATCATGCCTGGGCCTGGCACTCAGGAGCATACACTAAAAAATGCCTGGTGTGATGTGTCTGGGTTTCGTTGTTTTCTGTTTCTTTGGTGTGTGTGTGTGTGTGTGTGTGTACTCTTGAGCACCTTGGCATTCCATGGAGGTCAGAGGATAACCTTGGGTGCCAGTCTTTCTCTCCTACCCCGTTTGGGGCATGGTGTCTTTGCTGGTTTCCCACTCATATGCCAGGCTATCTGGCCTGCAAGCTTCTGGCATGTCCTGTCTGCCTCCTGCCCATCTCTCTGTGGGAGAACCGCCATTGCAGATGTGCACTATTGAACTTGGCCCTCAATGGTTGCTGTTTTAATTTCATTCAGTTCAATTCCTAAGGGGTTAACTGTGGACAAGTTCTCTGACTTTTAACTGACTATGAAGTATTTTGAGCTACTGAATCAATAAATGAGATAGAGGCGTAGAATACCCAGCACCTAGTGCTACTCTTTCTAGAACTATGGTTTTTCATCAGCCAAGAGAGAAACTCCTTTCAGGGAACTATGCTCATTGATCCTGAGAGATTTCTGCCCCATATCAACACACATTTACCTTCTCAAAAAAGCAGCCAAGTAGGACAGTTCTAAACTCATAGAATACACTGTAGAAAATAGGGGAAAATCTGAAATCCCACGTCAGCACGTGCCACTTTTCTATTCCCTGCAACCTAGTGCCTATTAAGAAGCAATCTGAGAGAAGACGGGTTTATTTTGGCTCATATCTTAAGGGGGAACCTTTCATTAATGGCAGGGGAAGGTGAGGGATGGGACAACGGTGGGTGGGAGTGTGAAACCACTTACTGCACTGCATTGACAGAAAGACCGAGCCAGAACACATGAGGCCACACCCAGTGATCGGCTCCCTCCAGCAAGTCCACCCAAGCAAGCATGTCCAACCCTTTCTTTAAAATATTTTATATTTTTACTTTCTCTCTGGGAGTGTTTTGCCTGCATATGAGTCTGTGTACCACCGCATGCATTCTTGGTATCCAAGGAGGTCAGTCAGGAGAGGTCATTGAATTTCCTGGAACTGGGCTCACAGGCAGTTGTGAGCCTCCATGTGGGTCTTAGGAACCCAACCAGGGTCCTCTACAGGAGAAGCCACTGAGCTGGGTGTGGTGGTACACACCTGTAATCCCAGCACTCTGGGAGGCAAAGGTACAGGCAGGTGGTTCTCTGTGAGTTCCAGGCCAGCCTGGTCTACAGAGTGAGTCCAGGATAGCCAAGGATACACAGAGAAACCCTGTCTCAAAACAAACAAACAAAGAGTAACAACTGCTCTTAACTGCTGAGCGATCTGTCCCACCTGTGCACAACCTTTGACATTGCCATCCAGCATTGTCATTTACTGCAACTGAGTTCCAGGGAAAAAAGAAATCTCATGAGACTGGAGAGACAGCTCTGCAGCACTTGCTGCTGAATCATGAGGACAAAAGTTCAGATCCCAGCACCCACACCAGGCAGTCACAAATGCCTGTAACTGCAGCTCCAAGGTATCCGAGGACTTCTGGCTCTTCAGGTACTCACACATAAGTACCTCATTTTTGTTGGGTTGCATTCATAGTTATCCTTGGTTGCATGTGGCCCACAGGCTGCATGTTGGGCATGTTCAGGAGGTTACAACCTCCCTAAAAGCACTACCTGCTGGGGATTCAGTGTTCCGACACCTGAGCCTCTGGGAGATATTCCACACATAACCCAAACAGACCTAAGCGTCTCCATCTTATTTCCTATGAAATGGAGGGAATCCCAGTGCCCTCCCTTCTGTTTAGTCGTAGATACAGGGGTTGGGTGGCTCTCAGGGGTACTTTTCCCTTCATGGTGACTCTGCAGAGCTTCTAGACTTCACTAGGAGCTTGGGTTTCCATGGCAGATGAGGCTGGGGAGAGATGGGCTAGAAGGTGAACAGTAGTGATTAAGCATTGCTCCCAGAGAGCAACACTGATTACTCCAATCACACTTATTGACCAAAGAGAGTCGTGCGGTCGCCTGAGCTGGGGCGTGAAACCACCCTCCAGAGTGTCTGACCACTTGGGTAACTGAACCAAGGGAAGAAGGGGACTCTCTACACTGCCTTTGTGGATCGGGAGCTACATGGCCTGTTCGGGCTCTTTTGCAGGCTGCTTTTGTCTCTCCACATCACATTATGAATCCTCTTTGAGCACATGTGGTCTGCACAACACAAACTGAGGGAAAGATTTCAAGTGGCTGGTGACGCTCTTTCTCCCTGCCTTGTCCTTCCTCCCTCTTCTAATTTAGGGAACTGTCTGTAGGTGGCGGAGATCCAGGCTTCTGGTCTTTGCATGTCAATGCTCAAAAACCTATCTCCCCATCCTTCCGCTCCTGGCCAGCCAACATGGACTCTCCCTCTCCTTACGGGGAAGCTCGGGCAGACCTGGGGTGTCATTCACTCCAGAAATAACACGTCTGGAGGTGAGGCCCAAAAGAGCCCTCCGAACAACTGCCAGGTTAACAGCTGCACATGTGGGGTGGGCCGCACGACTCTGCTGGGGCCCCCTTGCACAGACAGTCAGCTGGTGGTGTTAACGTACTGTGTTAAAAGTGACACCAGAGCGCTGCAGGCGCCACTGTCAGCTGTTGCGGGAGATGACACCCCGGCCTGCAGAGTTGGGTGCGAGCTCAGAGCAGCAGCCCTCCCCCTCACTTGGGTCCCAGGATCCTGGAGACCCATGGGAAGGGGTTCAGGAGAGGCAAGTACAGTAGCCTGCTAAGAGGAGTGTTTTTGCCTCCGGCATGCAAAGAGTAGGATGGCGGCTGTGGGGGCAGCGAGGTCATGAGGCTAGAGGGACGCTAGGACCAGGTAGGAAAATGTCTATGCTGACACACAGAGAGAGCTCAGGGCTCTTTCCTCTCCAGGCTTTCCCTCTTTCCTTCTTTTTCTCCTTCCCTTAGCACCATCCCCACCCCTTTCCTTCATTCTTTTTGAATATGAATCTCATCCGGCCAGGCTGACCACAAAGTAGCTTTACAGTCCAGCATGACCTTCAACTCCTGATGCTTCTGCCTCTACTTCCCTAGTGATGAATGTCAGGGTGTGTACCACCATGCCCACTTTATGCAGCGCTGGGGATTGAACCCAGAGCCTTTTGCATGCTAGGCCAGCACTCTACCGGCTAAGCCACATCTCCAGCCCACAGACTCTTCCTGGTGCCCTTTCTGGGACTCCAGAGGGCAACTGTGATTTTCACGGAAAGCTATAGACAACTTCTGAGGTTTACAGTTCAGTGACGAAAGTGTTACTGACAGACTTGGAGCGGCTAAAAAGGAACACAGAAAACACTCTGTCTGGTGTTGGGATATGTGGGCAAGTGCCCAGGGTTTCAGAGGACTTTGAAGGAGAGTGAGACTGGTGAGGATTCAGAAACACAGAAGCCCAGAGAAGGAAAGGAAAAGGAAGTGAATGGACTGGGTAAGACTCTCATCAGCAAACCCTTTTCGCAGGTAGGGAGACCTGCCGTAGGGTTTGCTCACTGTCTTCTGGGGGCTGAGAAGCCAGTGCAGCTATGATGGTGTAGCCTGTGTGCTTTGTGCAGTGACTTCCTACCTTTGCCCCCGTAAGCTGGCAGGAAAGTGTTGGATCTGACCAGTGCCTACCTCAGCTATGGGAGTAGCCAAGGTTTAAGGACTCACCTCTAAGGCTAGAGGAGATAACTCTAGCAGTGAAGTGTTTGTCATGCAAACAGGAGGACCTGAGCTCGGTCATCAGAACCATGTGGAAAGCTGGATGTGCTGGCACGCACTTGTCATCCCAGAACTAGGAAGGAGGGGACTGGTGGGTTCCTGGGGCTTGTGGACCATCCAGCTTAATGCTTCCAAGTGAGTTCAAGATCCTGTCTCAAACAAAACAAAACCCAACGAGGTGGATGATATCCTGGGGATGACTCCAGGGGGCGACCTTTGGCGTCTGGTTTTCACAAACATACTTAAACACATACACACATACCATCTCTTCATAGGATGAGTTTCTGTCTGTTATTTTATTTTTTTCCTTGTAATAGTCTCGGCTAACTCATTACGACTGCCATTTTGCAGTTCTGGAAACTGAGGGTAGGCAAGTGAAAGTTGCACATTCCTATAGCTCTTTAGTTAGGATGGAGTCCACTGCAGTCATTTGAATGTCTCCAGCTTCTGGCGCCAACTCACTCAGGACAGCGCCAGTGTCAGCGAATGTCAGCTCATTTGCTTGCTGAGCCCCAATCCCTCCTGGAACACATCCTGCTCTCAATGATCCTACCTTGGACCAGGAAGGATTCAGAGGGAGTCACCATTGGCTAGCTATCAGCCAATCAAGTGTATATAGGGAATTAAGTCTGGAATCCCAGATTTGGGGAAGATGCTGGCCTGGAATCTGAGATTGCCTGTATTGAAAGTTCTCAGAACTTCCCAGGTTTCCCTGTTAGCCTTACCCTCTCTTCCTGTCCTTGGGAGCCTGGAATCTGTGAGTTCTGAGACTCTATTAATATTTCCCTTCATCCTTTCAAGGTTTCCGTCTTTTGGAAGCCAGAAAACCAAAGGTCCCGAGAAGGATAACCCCACTGCGGCACAGTCTCCAGCAAGGCATCTTCTCCCCCTTTGTGTGTGTGTATGTGCATGAGCATCTCTGTGTGTCAGTGTGTGTGTGCATGAGCATCTGTGTGTATGCGTGTGTGTGCATGAGCATCTCTGTGTGTCAGTGTGTGTGTGCGTGAGCATCTGTGTGTATGTGTGTGTGTGCATGAGAATGTGTGTGTGTATGTGTAGAGATGTTAATTAAGTGCCCTTTGTGTGTTGTCACCTTCGACAAACACATATTTTATTATTTTATTTTTGTGAGTGTGTGTGTTTGTGCTCTTTTGCAAACCAGAGGTCAATGTTGAGTGTCATCTTCAGTTGTTCTCCATATTATATTACTACTACTACTACTATTGTTATTATTATTATTGTTACTACAAAATTCTCTCACTGAGCCTGGAACTCATCAACTAACAAGCCCTACAGAGAGTCCCAAATCTTTTTCCTCAGCCCTGGGATTACACAAGTGCATAGTGCCATGCCCGGGTTTTTTAATTTGGGTTCTGAAGATTCAGATTCAGGTCCTCATGCTTACTAGGTAAGCAACTGACAAAACCACCTCCTCAGCCCCAAGCACAGGTTTTGGATGATTCACAGCTTCTTACCCTGTCTTCTTGCTAGCCTTACTCCTTGGTTGTGGCTCTGGACCTGTTCTAGACTAGAGTTTCTGATTCTGTTTTTACTGAGATGTGCTGAACCATCCATCCCTTTGGCCTTGCAGCTCTAGGTTAAAAGCCACCAAGACTATCTGATTCCAGAGAAGGTTTGGCTCACTCTTGCCCTGCATGTACCGAGCTATGCAGGCATGGGCTTGACTTCTGCTAGACTAGGCCCTGTAAAGTACGTACGGCCATTTCTGATAGTTAGCTGAGGTCCTGCAGGGACAGTCAGGCTTCAGAGGGCCAGTATGCTTGCACAGCTGGCTCCAGCCTTAGTTCCGTGCACACCTGTGTTCCATCTATGTTGCCCTCCATCCTTCAGGTCTCCTTTGCGTGACTGCCAAATGCCCTTGAAAATGCGGTCCCTATGGCCAGCTGCAGCTTTGCTTCTTTCCTGCAGCCATCCTGATCTGTCCCTATATCTTGTCACATGCAGTTGAATGATTTCCAGCACTAAGAAATCCTCTTGCAGCTCAGGTCCCTTCCTGGTAGATGGTATTCTCCCATTCCCATCAAAGTACTGTTAGTGACTCTTCTGATTCTCTCTTCCCTGATCATTACCTTAACTCATCTAAGAAACACAGCATGTGTTCAAGGTACAGGAGGCAACACTGAGGCTCAGAGAATAGAAGCAGCTAGTGGACCTATAGCTAGGAATTAAAAGGGACAGATAGGATTTGTCCCATGTCTGATAGAAGACTCACCCTAGGCTCTTACCCTTATAGCAAATAGCTGAGTTGTGTGTGTGTTCACATGCATGCATACAATAGGGCACACATGTGTAAATGTGGAGGTCAATGTCAGTTGTCTTCTGAAATCAGTCTCCACCTTAGTTTTTGAGCCAAGCTCCCTCACCGACCCTGGGACTTACTGATTCAGCTACTCCGACTGGCCAGGGAGCTCCAAGTGAGTCTTCTGTTTCCTGGGCTATGGGGTCCGATGTGTGTCCCCATGCTCAGCTTTTCACCTGGGTACTGGGGGCCTCAGGGCCTCACATTTGTGTGGCAAGCGCTTTCCAGACTGGGTCACCTCCCCAGCCATGCCTCATCTCTCTTGAGCATCAGACACCCAAACTCACACGGGGACCCTGGTGTTTCCTCCGCTTGGCTGCACATCTGGTAGAGTGTTCTCACCCCAGTTCAAGCCGCAATATCATTTCTTCCCAGCCACGATTCTGTCATGACTGCATCTGTATATTTCTTCTTTAGAAGTCATCTGGGTTTCCCTGTGACCTGGTGCTGTTTGCTCACTCTCCCTCGGTCTGCCAGTTTACCTTCACTGTAGGAGTGCCTACCATTTAAGGAAACTCACCTTTATCATACGTGTGTTACAAATATTTTTCTAGTGTATATATATATATATATATATATATACACACACACACACACACAGTGGGGTTTTAATATCACATATAGTTGAATTTTCAATATTTATTTTGTGCTTGACATTTAATTTGGGGCCACATCAGCTCTCTTTGACAATATTCTGCTAAGGTTTTGGGGGTGTAAGGTCTCCACTAGTCCTGCCCTGGCCATGGTGGTGGATCCTCTCCATGCTCAGCTTGCTATCAATTGGAAGATGGATCTCCCTGTTAGTATGTCTTTGAGCTCACTCCAAAACAGTGTAACTCACATGTGCTTGTGGTCCTAGGTCATCTGTGCTGGCCCATCTTGACAGAGCACTGAGGCAGCACCGTGGTAGCAAGAATTGAACACTGGATTTTGGGATGGTAAGTCTCTGATCGGGCTCATGGAGGACACTGAGGCAGAGGGTCCTTTTGGGCAAGAAATTTATTAGGAGAGTTATTAATCGAATGGACAAACAGATAGGCACGTCACTGCACAATAGCAGCTCTGTTGAGAGCTCAGGCCCAGAGCGGGGGTTCTTTCTTATAGGTCTCAGAAAGCAGGTTTACAGCCAAGAGCCTGCAGCCAGGCTGTCCATGAGTCATGTGGCCTGATTAGTCCCTAGCTTAAATCTAACAGGGGGTGGTGGTGGATGAAATCTAGGAGACTTGGGAGGGTATAGAAGAACTCTCACCATAGCTGGGAGAGTGGCAGGCATTCCAGACTAGAGCTAGGGAAAGAACATACAAAAAGAGAGAGAGAGAGAGAGAGAGAGATGGGGCCAGTGAGCAAAGCGCTCGATGAGCAAACAAGAGGGTCTGAGATTCGATTCCCAGCATCTGCTCGAAAAGCTGGGCGTGGTGGTGTCTGCAATTACTGGGTGAGTGTCTGAGGAGGGGAGTATGAAGATCTCTTGAGTTTGTTGGCCAGTTTAGCTTTATTGGTGCTCTCCAGGTTCAGGGGGAGACCCAGTCCCCAAAATAAGGTAGAGCACAATTGAGGAAGACACCTCTGACATCAACCTCAAGCCTTCTTGTGCATGCATGTACACACGGTGTACACATACACAGATGGACACACAGAAACGTGCAAACATGCATACACTACATATACACAATAATAATTTTTAAAAAAAGAAAACAGCCCTAAAACCCAACCTACTGGGAAGGCACATCTGTCTTAGAAGCCTCAGGACAGGTTACACGGAGGGAAGAGAAAGGGAGAGCAGGCTTGGACACCAAGGTGGTTGAGCAGGCAGCGGGAAGCCTACTGGTGCTCAGGGCAGAGAAGGGCAGGTTCCCTTTCCCACCTGGGGTCCCTGGGACCAGGCCTCTGCACGAAGGAAGGGCGGGGTGGAGTTTGGCAGATCTGCCTATGCCCTAATTAAGCCGCGGGTACGTTTCCCAGCCCAACTGTCAAGCAGCGCGGCTGTGCAAGCCAGGAATGAATATTCCCAAAGCGCCAACAGAAGGAAGTGCTTCACAAAAACGGAGCCCGAGGGCGTGAAGGGAAAACAAGCCCTGTTCACACGCAGGCAGACAGCAGCCGCCGCTCAGCGCAGCCCGGAGGAGGAGGCGGAAACGCAGAGACAGCTCTGCTGCTGCACCGCCCGTCCCCAGGCCCGAGCCCGCCCGCCCGCCCGCAGGTGTGGAACCCCTGGGAGGCAGCCGCCCCCTGCCCAGCCCCTGTCCCCTTCGCCGACCGGGTCAGACTCAATGTGCCAGCCCCACCTTTGGAGGGTGGGTTTGTGGGAATGGGACAGACAGGTCCAGATCAGATGACTGGCCTGAGGCTGTCTGCTCGCTGGAGTATCCTTGGCCCCAGCCCGGGTGCCACCATCCCTTCTTCCTGAATTGGTCTGTCTCTGTCACCTTGGGCAAGTCACTCCTTCGTGGTGCCCCTTTTCCTTCCTGTGAAGAATAAAGTTAGGAACACTCCAGGGTGGAAGAGATCTGTACATTTCCTGTTCCTGCCTACCTGTAGTCTCAATAAACCTCAAGCCTTGAGAAGCAGAGAGTGCAGAAGGGTTCTGTGTGTTGCTCGAGGCCTCGAACCTGGTGTGCAGCTGAGGCTGACCTGGAATCTCTGATCTGCCCTTCTCTATCCCACAGGTGCGCTGACCACAGGGATGCCTCTATGCTCAGGTCTGTGTGGTGCTGGGGACCAGACTCTGTGTTCCCAGTATGCTTGGAAACCACGCTACCAGCAGAGCCAGGTCGTCAGCCTCCAAAAAGTAGCTTTACAGGAAAGCTTTCCTTTTCCTAGTGTGAGAGCTTGCTGTTTCTCCTCTCAGTCACACGGGACTACAGTGGCTGCCCAGGAGAGAGACAGTCTTATGCCACCTTCTGTCTCAGCTCTTTTGCCCACCAAGCAGCTGTTGACCTTCTGGGATGACTTTACTGCTGGAGTGAGCTGGTCATCTTTGACTATGGTTCCTTCCAGGCACCCAGGGCCCTGTCCTGGTTTGGTCTGGTGGTTCTGGGACCTACTTTGCTTGCCAGGGCTCCTGCCAGCTCCACTGCCCCAACAGAATCAGGCCCTCCATATGCCTATGCTGTTATTCTTGGTGCTTCTGTCATGCTCCCTCAAGGCACATGCCGCTCGGCTGTGGATGTAGATTCGGGGCTGTAGCTTCCCTTCTCCTGCTGTCCTGGGTCAGCGCCTTTCCTCTTCTTCCACAGTTGGCCAAACAGAGGCCTCTGAAGGCCTCATCAACCCTATGTTGCTTGCTTGTTGGAACCAAGACATGAGTCAATGTCAGGCCAGTTGGGCTTTTAGAATCCCTGACCTAGCCAGCCCTCTGCTTGTTTCTGCAAGTTGCAGGAGCCCAGAGCAGGGAGGGAACTTGCCCACTGCAAACTCACCACAAGTAACAAAGGCAAGACAGGAAGCTCGCTTCTAGTGCTTCCTGGCCCCTGTTCCTTCAGTGACTATTAACACCTTTCCTCAGAGACCCTGGAGTGCAGCTCTGACTGTAGGCAGAGGCATCAGAAGGGCCCTGACTCTGTCCTTGACCTAAGGGTCCATCTTTGAGGGACGCCTCCTACAACTTGGCAGGTTTGGGCACAACATTTGCACTTTGCGCCCTGCTTATCTTGCTGGCAGGGTCAATATCGGCTGTTTAGATGTGTGCCATTGGCCTGTGTTTGAGGTCTTGAATTTTGCCCTCATATTTGGGAGGGGGCAAAGGAATCTGGGGTCAGGGAGACAGCCTGGAGCTTGCAAGGCATTCCTGGGAAGAAGACAGCCTGGGAAATAAATGGTATCTGGTTGGGTTGCTTAGCCACTCTGTTTCTCAAGCTCCTCCTGTATGTGCGGGTAGAAGCCAGAGGTGGATATCTTCGCTGACCACTCACCACCTTGTCTGTTGCGGCAGCCTCCCACTGAAGCTGGAGTTCACTGTACAGGCTAGACTGGGTGTCCTGAAAGCGCTCAGGATCCACCCGTGTCCACCCTCAGCCCCAGCACCCGGGCTATAGATGCTCACTGCCAAGCTTGGCCTTTTGTTGCTGCTAGCAATGTAAAGCCAGATTCTCATGCATGTACAGCAAATGCCTTACCAGCTGAGCATTTCACCAGCCCCATTTGGCACTTGATTTGTGCATGTGTGTTGACGTATTCATATGTGTGACTGCAGGTGGAAGCTAGTGGTCAACCTCAGAGGGTGCCATCCATCTTGTTTTTTGATACAGGGTCTCCCTGGTTGGTCTGGGGCTCTCCAGTGAGCCACAAGGTTCCTCCCCTTTCTGCTTTGTTCTAGTATTGAGATGACAAGTGTAGAACATCTGCCCCCCCCTTTTTAAATGTAGGTTCTGGTGATTGAAGTCAGGCCCTCATGCTTGTGTGGCAAGTGCTTTAACAACTGAGCCATCTGTCCACCCATACTTGAAGTTTTGAATTTCTACCTTTATCCATACTAGAAGTCTAGAGTGCTTCTGTTCTTCACCTTCTGCTGAGTACCTGGTAAATTCCAAGGCTGATCCAATACTGTGTTATACTGTTGGCTTCGAGTTAGATGACTTTGCCCGCTGAAACCTAGTGGGATGTACTGAGCATAGCCAGGAAGGCGTGACCACGCTGTGTTCAGTAGGTTAGAAGTGGTGAGCTTTTTCACTTAAGATACTCTCTACTGGGCATTGGGTGTGTGTACTGCCTCTGGGCTGCTTTCTTCCCATAGGGTCTAATGGAACTCCTGTTCCTTCATGCTCCATGGGCTTCTGCTTGCTCTTTTCTCCCTGGCAAGCTGGAATCCATACATTACTCCACTATCAGCACATGTGATTGGGGATGGGGCTCATTTCTGGGAAGGGACAGGTTTGAGGTCAAATGTGAATATGTCCTCTGAGGTGGACCAATGACATGCTAGAGCCATAGGAATCAGGGTAGAGCTATCTCTGTACCTCTCCCCTTCTCTGAAGGTAGGAATTAAGCCCTATTATTTATCACCCCCTGAGGAGACCCTAATAACAAAAAAGACAACAGAAAAGAGGGGTGGCGGAAGTAGTGGGTCCAAGCATACCGTAACTACGCTTAGGGCTAGGGATCCTGGGTCTCTGCCGAGCATCTCCAGGACCCATTGAGGCTGGAGAGCCTGGGGTGGGAGAGAGTGGCCCTTTCTCTCTTTGAGGCTGAGGATGAAATGTGGGTGCAATCAGCAATTGTGGAGGAAAACCTAGGCCTCCACGGGCAGCTAATTAGCACTGTGCTCTGTGCTGACTCAGCAACCCACATCATTACATCAGTCAAGCCTCAACAACTGTGAGTCTGTGCTACACGAGAGCTATGTGACCCAGTCATGTGGTGCTTGGTTTTTGTTGTTGTTGTTATTTGTGTGTATATATTTGGGGTACAAGTGTGAGTGAACACCCCCTCCCCCACATACACACACACACACACACACACACACACGGACACACACACACACACACACACACACACGGACCATCATGGACTTCCTCCATGACCCATGGCCTTTAGATAGTCTCTTCAGTGAGTCAGAAGCGCGTTGGTTTTGGCTATGCTGGCAGATGAGAGAGCTCTTGGGATCTGACTGTCTCAATTCCCTAACATTGGTGTTACAGACAGCTCATACAGCCATATCAGGTTCTCTCTCTCTCTCTCTCTCTCTCTCTCTCTCTTTCTTCCTTTCTTTCTGTGAGTGCTGAAAGTTCTAACTCAGGTGCTCATGCTTGCAAGGCAAATGTTCTCACTCACTGAGCCATCTCTTTTCTTCTGAGAGACGACCGGGTTCAGCAAAAGGGTTCTCTCTTTCCTACTTATGTATTTAGTTAGTTAGCTATGAGACAGGGTCATGAATCTCAGACTGGCCTCAAATTTCTTACCTTGTGAGAATGACCTTGAACTCCTGTTGGTCTGCCCTCCATTTCCTGAGTGTTGAGATCATGGGCAGGATGGAGCTCAGGGCTCTGTGCCTGCCGGATAGGATGAGGCCTGCTCATCAGCTTCTGTCATAAGCATCTTAAGTGGTGGTGGGGACATCCAGAGCTGACATTCTTTTGCTTATGGGTCAGCGTCTGTTAAGGTGAGTGGGGGGTGGGGAGGGCACCGTTAGAGGCTGATGGAAAAGGCCACACTATAGGCACAATGGTAAAGCCCAGCTTTGTGTCAGAGAGCCTACTCTAAGTGTGGGCCTAGCCACTCACTGGCTGATGACCTTGGGTAGGTCACTTCACCTCCAGGTGTCTAGCTGTCTAGATACCCTCCTTTGCAAGGTACAACCAAACCTTCAGCTTCTTAAGACCTCTTTCTTTTGGCAGGCCGTCATGGAACCCAGGCTGGCCTTGATCTTGCTATGTAGCCAAGGATATCCTTGAACTTCTGATCCTCCTGCCTCCACCTCCCAAGTGCTGGGACTCCAGGTGTAACCCTCTGTGTCTGTTTTCTACGGTGCTCACACTGAGGGCTTTGTGCTTGCTAGGCAAGCCCTCTACTTACAGAGTTACATCTCAGCCTGCTGGCAGAGGAGGGGTTAATGATGAGTGTCCACTGAGTGGAGTGGCCAGTGGTGAAAGCACCCAAACTGTGATGACGGGGCTGAGAGGGGCTATTTTTGGAGCCCGACCACATGGAGTAACAGGATTGGGGCGGAGGCAAGCGTGACCGAAGGCGATGCTCTCAGCTACCGAGGCAACGGCAGCAGCCACCTTGCCAAACAAAACACTCCTTGCTTTTTCCCCTCCCCTCTTCCTTGGGTTTTATTCTGACCTTCTAGAAAACCACCCTTGCCAGCAGCAAGGAAAAGATTGCTTTTGATTTCCTAACTGTTGGGTGTCTCATAACCATTGCTCACTCTACCCTTTGGCTTTAGCTCTAATGTCCACTGTACAGTGAGGAAACTGAGGCAGGAGGGGGCTAAGAAAGTGGTCTCCAGGTGATGCACATGGAAAGACATTTCTAAATTCCACCCTACCTTTTCTCTCTCAACCCCTCTGTCCTCCCTCAAAACCTAGTAGAAGGGGTGGATGTAGAAGAGGGCCCTACCAAGCCTGCAGTCCTTTCTGTTATCTTTTTCCTATCAAAATTCTTGCTCAGGAGAATCTGTTTCTGTCCTTCAAACCCAAGGGCATTGCCATCAGCCTCTGCATTGCTACTCTTGTGGAAGCATGCCAGCAAGAAGGCAGGGTAAGCTCCTGTTGTCAGGGTGAGTGTGCCCTAGCTGGCCATTAAATGCCTGCTCAGAAGACATTTAGCTACTGGCTAGAAAGTGGCAAGGACCCCTTGCCTGCTACCCCAGGCATTGGAAGAATCCCAGGTTCAGGTTCATTTGGGGACCACCTTCTCCTGTGGCCTTCCCACTCAGGACATTTGCAGAGCGGATTCTCCAAAGCAAAGGGGTAATACTTTTTGAAGATGGGACCTCAGCTCTGGCTTTTTTGTATCTTATTTTTTCTATGTATTTGGCCCTTGGTGAATCTGTCAGGGGCCCTCAGTTTCTGTGGAGAGTGGGGTTGTTGCGATGGCTAATATTGTCAACTTGACATACCTGGGAAGAGGCTGCCTCAGCTGAAAACTTGCCTCCCTCAGATTGCCTTGTGGGCACTTCTGTGAGACATTTTCCTGATTGTTAATTGATGTAGAAGGGCTCAGCCCACAGTGGGTGACACATCCCAAGACTGTGGCTTTGAAGTGGGGTCTAGGGGAATGCCCTTGAGTGGCTTAGGGGCTGTAACAGACCCTGATGGGGCTGGCCACAGGACCACCAGGTGTTTGGCTAGCAAAGACAGCCCATCCCAACAGTCCTTGGCACTAGCAGGACCCGGGTGCTGCAGCAGGCGGTGACAGAGAGGAAGGGCCGAGACAATCCCACAACTAGGCCTTTGAAAAGTCAAAGCTACTTGAACTGGGATCTCTCATTAGTCCTACCGGCTGAAAGGTCAGGACAGACGCTGTTTGTGAGTGCCCGGGAGCCCCCTCTGTGTCCCCAAGCTTAGGGGGTGTGGCAGGCTGTGTGGCAATCGCCCGCTGGGCAGAGTTTACCCCTAAAGCTCTTTCGGAGGGGGCAGGTTTGCTGAGCAAATGGAGAGCGCAAACAGAATTGCAGTGGGATTGTTTAAACTCACTTTCAGTCAAACAAAGTGACTCAGTCCCTTCCCCCCCGCCCCCCACGGGACTCCCCTGGAAGCACCTATTGACCGGCAAACAAAAGATGCTTGAATTTAGCTATTCATCGAGACCCCACCCCACGGGGCCCTCGCCCCTCCCCTGCATCCTCATCTTGTTGCCACTAGTTAACCTTGATCTTGCTACCAGCTCTCCCTTCACCACCGTGGGGAGGGCGAATTAATGGGATGCCCACGTGCCCTGCTTCCTCGTGTTTAATATGCGGCAGAAGTCAGAGTCACTGAAGAGCGACCCCGTGCCGCCCGGGCTTGTCCAGAGGGGGAAGAAATTGGCTGATCTGGGTTTTTTTGGTTTCTATTAATATCCCAGCACAAACGCATTGTGACTCAGCGTCGTCCTGCCCGGTTGCACAGGGCTGGCTCCCTCCCTCCTTTGCTCCCAGGATCACGGCAGTCAGCCTGGCCCCTGGGGGTCATTGGCTGGGCTGAGAGCCAGAGAGCAGGTGCCTGTCCCTCTTTGTGGAGGAACAACCTTTGCAGTGCCCCCAAGGCAGCATTTTACTAAGCATTCCTGGCGACTTTGAATCCTGGAGGTAGGAACCTCCCTTCAGATTAGGCACGGAATATCTTTTTGGCTACTGGCCTCAGAGAGCGAATACTGAGTAGGAGGAAAAAGAAGCCTGCCTGGCTTGCTGCTTGGGGTATTGGGGTCCCCTCCACAGTTGACCTGTGATTTTGACTCAGATGGGTTTAGGAAGGTCAATGAATGATCCTCTTTAAAACCTGCCCCAGGGTGGGAGGGAGCTCAGTTGCTAGACTGCTGGAAGCTCTGGGTTCTACCCCTAGTAGTTCATAAACCAGACAGGATGGCACATGCCTGTAATCCTAGCCCTCAGGAGGAGAGGCAGGAGAATGAGGAATTCAAGGTCATCCCTAGCTATGTAGGGAAGTGAGGCCAGCCTAGAATTCAAGCGATCCTGTCTCAAGCCCAAACAAACTTTGGTGAGTGGAGAAAGACTGATATTGTCTGATTTAGTTGTAGTTGTCAGCTGGACAGTCATCTGAGAGGAAAGCTTCAGTCAAGGACTGGCCTGTGGGGACTGATTGTCTGAACTGTTAACTGATGCAGGCAGGCTCAGCCCACTGTGGGCAGAACCCACCCCTAGACACCTGGTCCTGGGCTTTATAAGAAAGACAGCCTTGACCTGGGAAGCCAGTCAGCAAGCAGTGGTCCTCTGGAGTTCCTGCTTTGAGTTTTTGTTTAAGTTCCCACCCTGACTTTCCTCAATGATGGACAGACTAGGACCAAAGAAACCCCTTTTCTCCCCTAAGTTGCTTTTGGTCATGGTGTTTGTCCCAGTAACAAAAAGAAAACTAGAACCGATATAAACAGCTTTGTTGAAGTGAGATTCACATAGAATGAGACGCTCCAGCGTAGGACCGTATGGAAAACGGTCAGGCAGTAATGAAGGTCTCTGAGTTAAAGGTCTCCTGGCATGGGGTGCCAGCAGAACACCCTCCCAGATGGCCTGAGGCTGCTTTTCAAGGTGGACACAGCTGGGGCCAGGGAGATAGCTTCATGGGTAAAGCACTTGCTGCATAAGGACCTGAGTTTGATCTTCATGGGTAAAGCACTTGCTGCATAAGGACCTGAGTTTGATCTTCATGGGTAAAGCACTTGCTGCATAAGGACCTGAGTTTGATCTTCAGAATCCACGTTAAAGCTGTGTGTGTGTGGTCATGTCCAGCAGCTTCGGGAGAATGTAGACAAGCAGAGCTTTGGAAAATCATTGGTCAGCCAGTCTAGCCAAGCAGTGAGAGATCCTGACTCAGAAAGAAAGAAAGGGCAGAGTGACTAAAGAGGACACTCAACATGGACCTGCATTCCGAGCTTTGGAAGACCATTGGTCAGCCAGTCTAGCCAATCAGTGAGAGATCCTGACTCAGAAAGAAAGAAGAAAGAGAGAAAGAAAGAAAGAGAGAGAGAAAGAAAGAAAGAAAGAAAGAAAGAAAAAAAGAAAGAAAGAAAGTGCAGAATGACTAAAGAGGACACTCAACATGGACCTGCATTCCGAGCCTGTATGTACACACACATGCACACAGATTTCCTTCAGCTGCCAATGAATTCCCCTCTCCCCTCCTTTCCTTGAGCCCTAATCTCTGAGCTGACTATTCTGTCCCATCTGGCTCTGGCCTTGTCAACAGGCTCCTCTCTGCACTAGTACATGAGTCAGAGGCATGAGACTGTGTGTCTGCCTAGGGATAGGTGCATGTACTTGCTAGTGTGGAACTTGTGCAAGGGCCAGTGTGTGTGTGTGTGTGTGTGTGTGTGTGTGTGTGTGTGTGTGTGTGTGAGAGAGAGAGAGAGAGAGAGAGAGAGAGAGAGAGAGACATCCTTCCATGAATCTGTGCATATGTGTATATGTTCATGCGGGAACATGCATGTGTATATATTTGTAAGCCTGCAGCACACATATGATGTATGTATGGGATGCATGCATGGGTCCAGTTTTATAAGGGCACACAATCACAAAGACCTTTTTATATATGAGTGTGAATTCTAGTGTGCATGCAAACATGTGCCAAAATACATGTGTTTGTGTGCATGTGGGCATAAAGATGATTCTGTGTGTATGAACTCTTTGAAGATGTCATGTGAATAATTGCAGGTGGGATGCCTATGTTTAGGAAAGGAGGCTGCCAAGGGGAATCAAATGTTTAAGGGATACAGGCACCTTCAACTTAGAGGGATGCCCTTTGCCCTCTGGTTCCTGCTGAAAACTAAGATCCTAATGACTATTAACAAATCTGATGAGTACTGATTAGGATCAGTCTAAACATTTTGCACTAGGATTCTGGGAGGACATCTGTGTAAGCAATGTCCCTCCATCTATGGGACAAGTAAGACCCCTATTTCCAGAGCTCTCAATCTAGCCCAGCACACTCATGAGGCCGTAGTCTCATGCGGGCACCAAAATGTACTCTGCTCACTTCTCCTTGCCATTTTGAGAGAGCCTGCCTTCCTCACCCATACAGACCATCTAGCTAGAACCAAGAGAGGGGCCAAGAAGAAGGAAGGAGGAGAGAGAGGAGGGCATCCTCCTGGAAGCTTCAAGGAAGATGGACAGCTGGACTTTGTGCTGTTGCACCTCAGAGCCAGGTCAAGCCACTGAGCCTCCCAGGCTGGCCATAAATAACTAGGGAGACTGAGAAGTTAACTCAGATGGTAAAGTGCCAGCAAGCATGGAGATTGAAATTTGATCTGCAGCATACAGGTTTAAAAATGCCAACTGTGGTAGCATGTTTGTAAACCCTGCTTCTGAGGAGGCAGAGGCAGGCAGATCATTTGGAGGCAGTCTATTGGCTGGCCAGCCTCACCTTTTGGTGAGCTTCAGCCTGATGAGAGATCCTATCTCAACACACAAGGTGGAACCAAAGAGCATGTGTGGGCTGGACCTAGGCCACCTACACATATGAAAAAGTTGTGTAGCTTTGTCATGATGTGGGTCCCCTAACAATGGAACAAAGTCTCTGATTTTGTTGCCTGCCTTTGGATCCCTTTTCCTTAGCTGAGCTGCCTTTTCTGGCCTCAGTGGGAAAGGATGCACTTAGCCCTGCTGTGACTTGATGTGCCATGGTGGGTTGGTACCTATGGGGGGGGGTTCTTTCTTAGAAGGGGAGGGGGTACATGGGTGGGACTGGGAAGAGAGGAGGGATCTGGCTGTAAATTGATTAGATAGACAAGCAAATAAATAAATAAATAAATAAATGGGGAGGTGGGGGAGGTGGATGACATCCTGAGGAATGACGCTGAGGTTGAGACCTCTGGCCTCAGGGAAGCAGGGACAGAGCAAGAAGAGTATGTGAAGTCATGAAGGTGGAAGCAGGAGTAGGACGGGGCCTCTGGCTGCTACGCCAGTCAGCTGATTCTGTAAAGAGGCTCCTAGCAAGGATGGCTCCTTGGGGAGTCCTGGGTTTGCAGGATAAGATTTGATATCTTTGGTGGTTTGAACAAGAATGTCCTACATAGGCTCATATGTTTAAATATTTGGTCCCCAGTTGGTGGAACTGTTTGGAAAGGATTAAGAGGTGTGGCCTCCTTGGAAGAAATGTCCTTCTTGGGTTGGACTTTGAGGTTTGAAAAGGCTTTTGCAATGCCCAGTGTTCTCTTTCTGCCTCATGGTTGTGAATCAAGATTCGAGCTCTCAGCTGTCCGTTTGTTCTGCCATCATCGATTCTGACCCTCTGAAACCAGAAGCCAAATCACATGCTCTCTTTTATAAGTTACCTTGACCACGGCATTTTCTCACAGCAATCAGAAATGTAGCTAAGGCAAAACTTAACCCTCTGCTGCACATGCTCCGCCACGCAGCTGACCTTCAAGATCTCAGCCTTGCCTCAGATGTAGAAGTGGGTCCATGCTGCAGGAGGGTGGGGAATGCAGTGGCAGGTTCTCTACTGAAGGGTGGCAGGAAGGGCACCTCAGAAGCTCCTGTATTGGCGATGGGACCCTTGGCAGAGGCTGAATGGCTTGTGTTCAGGCTTGCCACAAAGGGAAGGCGTTGTCACTCAGAGCACTAGTGGTCGTAGTCAGTGAGCCCAACATAACACTTCCTGCACTGCGGTGGTCACCATTCTGTGGCCATGGTCTTATTAGCGTTGATGTGATGCTCTTGTTAAGTCCTAGAGAGGACCCTCTGCACCACCTGCCCTTACCTTGTGGAGTTAGCTGGCTCATACCATGATGCTCTTGCCCTACCCCCCTGAGTTGTCAGCTTTTTTAGCCTGGCTATCTCTCCATCCATAAGAGTCAGTTTTAGTTGATATGAAATGACACTAGACCCTGCTGTGGTGGCTGAATGGTGTCTTCATGTCTCCATTTATATGTTGGACTCCTAACACACACCCAAAGAAATAACTAAATAGGAGGCAACTTAGGCATAGTTGTTATAGACAGAAGAAAAAGGACCATTTGGTGATCCAGAGAGAAAACAGCCTCCAAGGGCCAAGGTCAGGAACCTGGGTAGATCCTCCTCTAGTGATTTCAGAAGAAACTACTCTTCTGACATCTTGAGCTTGGTTTCTAGCCTCCAGAGCCGTGAAGCATTATGTCTAATGCTTCCAGCCTGCAGTTTTTTGTCATTGTTGCCAGGCTAAGATGCGTGGTAAAAGCACAGATGGCCATGTTCTCACTGGATAACCTCTGGTGAAGAGTGGCATACCCTATAAGCACAGTTGGCTTCTCCTGCCTCAAGAGGCAGGGATAGAGATGATTCTAGAATGTTCTGGAGGCTCTATCTCTTCCTTGCTCTGTGCGGTGTTTCCTGAGTTGGTGTTTGGTCTTTGGGCTGTTGGAGAGGGGCAGTCTGGGAGGGCTCATCTGAGGATCACACATTTGACCTTCAGGTTGAAAAGGTGCCAACTCTGGGCAGCATCAGAGAATGACTTATTGACCTGTAGCTGAGAACTGTGCACCCTGTCGAGACAACTGGTCACTGACTTCGATGCTCAACCCAAGGCCACCTGGGCTGATGCCTGCCTTCAGGCAGGGCCAGGCGTCCATCCAGCATTCACAGCTCATTATATTTGACTATTTTTCTATTCCTGGCAACATCATTAGGAGGATATGCAAATAAGAGAATCAACTGAATTTGTTTCACAGAACAAAGAACGACATTTAATCAGTACAATAAATACATGTAGCCATTTGCTGCATAATATGACAGTTAATGAAAGAAGATTGGGAACAAGGGAAAGTTCGGAGCTGGAAACAGAAAAGAACAAAGAGAGACTGGGGCTGTAACAACAGGAATGGTAAGCAACATAGAGGGCTGAGAGACCTGGGGTTGCTCATTCATTCATTTTTTCATCTGCCAAATACTTATTGAGCACTTGTGAGGTTCAAATACTAGACACTGAAAACACTGAATTGAGGTTTGTGATGCTCAGCTCTGTCAGTAAAGTGCTGGCCTCATGAACAGGAGCACCTGGGCTCAGTCTCCAGAACCTACAGAAAGCAGCTGGACTGATTGACATGTGCCTGTAACCCCAGTGTGGGGGAGCCAGAGACAAGGGGATGCCTGCGGCTCACTGGCAAGCCAGCCTAGCTCACTTCTCAAGTTCCGACCCAGTCTCAAAATCACGGTGGATCGCTCCTGAAGATTAACACATGACTATGTCTTTTGGCTCTCACATGTACATAAACACACATGTACTTGCACATACATGAACACACACACACACACAAAGAAAATGATGATCAATACAGATAGAGCTCGCCTTGTCTTGAGAGAGGAAGACAGTCATCAATCAATCCCATAAATGCATGCATCATTATAGATGCTAGCAATGCAAGGGTTTAGTAGCTTTCCATCAGTATAACATCAGTATAGCTGTTCAACTTATAAAGACAAAAGGTTTGTTTTATCCCACAATTCCAGAGTTCATGATTAGTTGACCCTTTCCTTTGATGAGACAGTGTATTATGGTGATAACGTAAAATAGCTCACTTCACAATTCAAGGACCCAGGAGGAGGCAAAGTTTCAACCTCAAGAACATCTTCAAGGACATATTCTCAGTGACTTAAAGACCTCCCAAAGGCTCCACATCTTAGAGGTTGCATTTTCTCTTTGGAGACTGTTCTGGAGACTCATCCTTTGACATATGAGGAATATTCTAGATCAAACTGTAGCAGGTGTAGAGGAGCTAATCCAGCCAGGAGGTGGGAAAGGCTTCTCTGAGGCTGAGAGAGCTGTAGTGGAGTTCTAAGATAGTTGGGGGCCAAGAGACAGAGGTTTAAATGGAGGATGTTCATCCTACAGGGGACAATGTCTTTATGTTTTGGTACTGTAATAAAACAACCCATACAAAAGAAAATTAAAGGGGAAGGGGTTTATGCTGGCTCACAGGCTCAAGTGTATAGTCCATCACAGTGGGGAAGGCAAGGTGCAGGGGCCTGAAGTAGCTAGTCACAATGCATCCACAATCAGGAAGTGGAATGACATGAATGAATGAAGTGTTCTGCTTGCTTTCTCCATTTTCCGTACTCTAGGACCCTTTGCCCATCAAACCGTCTGGCCCACAACTAAGACAGATGTTTCCACATCAGTGAACCTAATCAAGATAACTCCTCACAAGCATGCCTAGATACCCATCTTCCAGTTGATTCTAGATTCTGCCAAACTAACAGTCAACACAAAACATTACAGTCTGTGACAAAGGCCTCACATGCTGGGACCATAGAGATGAAGCCGGTAAACAGAGAACACAGCTAGATGGAAGGGCAGAACCAGACTGTAATGCTCTTCCTGGTCTGTGGTGGGAAGCTCAGAGCTGTGCTCAGGTTAAAGCAGTAGGGTTACATTTTCAGACTATCATCCCTGGTTTCTGCAAAAACAATGGTCTACAGGGTCTGTAGCAGATAAGATGGAGGCAGACAAGTCTGTGAGGAGGCCTCAAGTGCAAATGAACAAGTTGAGATGGTGACTTGAACCAGGTCAGGCTTTCCCTGCTAGGCTAGATATTCCCTGTTTTGGGGGATGCCTTGTGCATTGTGAGCTGTTCAGAAGCCACACTGACCTTTGACCCAATAGGTATCCCCAAATTGTGACTCCTCCCCACCCCCAAACTCCTCCAGGTATTATCTTCTGTATTGCAAGGTTGTTAAGAGTCCTGGACAGAGAAGATGATGAAGCTGACAAATGGGGATCAGGGTGTTCTTTATTTCCTTTCTATTACTGTGATGAACTTCCCAGACCAAAATTAATCTGGGGAAGGAAAGGACTTATTTGGCTGACAATTCCAGGTTATAGCCCATCATTGCAGGGAAGCCATAGAAGCTTGAGACAGCTGATTACGTCACATGCACAGTAAAGAGCAGAGGTAAGTGAATGCATCCATTTGCCTGCATGCTTTCTTGGTGCTCAGCTAGCTTTCTTCTCTCTTAACAGCTCAGGGTCCAGCTTGGGGATTGGTGCCACCCACAGTAGACTGGCTAGTTAACAATCAAGAAATCAAAGTAATTTCTCCACAGACATGCCAACAGGCCAACCTGAACTAGGTGATTCATTCTAGATTATAGCACGCTGACATTTAAGACCAACCGGATAGGTAGGACTTGGTGACAGAATGTGAGGGGTGTACACAAGGAAGCACTGAGGACAGCTCTGTGCAGCAAGGTATTGGTGCCACTCACTGATATGGACAGCCATGGCAGAGAAGCTTTCAGTGGCCCGAGGGTGTGAAGCCTTCTTCCCTTTACTGAGAACTCTCAGTGAGACTCAGGCATATCTTTTTCTCTTACTTGGTCTTGGGTTTCCCATTTTCAAAAGATAATGCTTGTGTCTGACCCAGAAGAGCAAACATCCAAATTCTATTATCTTTCCTTTACCCCAAACAGATATAACTAATGAATTATGGTTCTGAGCCTGGGTATCCAGTGGTCCAACACAATTATTAGAGGCAGTGTTATGCAAGGCAGAGAACCGATTGCCTGCCTTGTTCTTGAAACTCATTTCAGTCCCCTCCAACTTGCCACAGGGTTGGCATGCTCTTGATAAGGGTCAAAATGTGTCTAATGAATACTGAGCAGCAGTGGGTAGAACACAAGACTCCCTTTCCTCCAGGCTGAATCTCAATCTTAGTGTATTGTTCACTCATGAAAACAGAGGCTCCTTCACACCAGTTACAAATGCTCATGGGGCTCTGGAAGTCCCTAGTGGGGAGTCCCATGGGACTTTGGGAGTGACAGTGTCCCTCAGAGCCTTTTGCACCATCTTCCACCTGGCTTGCTCTGCTCTGGCCTCTCTGTGACCTGGATCAGTTCCTGTATTGTGACTCTGCAATCAATGAAAATGCTGTTGTTCCCACCATCCCTCTTCACCACAATTCCATTTCCACAATTTCAGTTACCTATGCTCTCATGTGGCTAGAAGTATGATCGTGGTTCATGTGTGTGTGTAGGCCAGAGGTAGATACCAGTATTTTCCTGGATGCCTTTTTACCTTAGTTTTTAAGACACAGTCTCTAATTGAATCCAGAGCTCACCAGTTAGGCTTAGACTAGCAGGTAACTCTCAGAGAGCCTGCTTTCTAGTGCTGGGACTATATGAGCAAGCTACCATGCCTCTTTAAAATAAGATTTATTTATTTTTATTATGCGTGTGAGTGTTTTCCTTGCATGTCTGTGTACCACGTGTCCACAGAAGCCAGAGAAGGGTGTTGGATCTCCTGGGATGCACTTATGGACGGTTTTAGGTCACCCTGTGGGTGTTGGGAACTGAACACAAGTCCTCAACAATAGCAGAAAGCACTTTTTTTAAAAAAGATTAATTTATTATTTATACAACATTCTGTCTGCACACCAGATCTTACTATAGATGGTTATGAGCAAACATGTGGGTGCTGGGGATTGAACTCAGGACCTTTGGAAGAACAGCCAGTGCTCTAAACCTCTGAGCCATCTCTCCAGCCCCAGAAAGCACTCTTAACCCCTGAGCCTTCTCTGGTACCCCCAACACCCAGATTTATTTTTCACATCAGTTCTGGGGATTGTACTGGTACAAAATGTCCTAATGTTTGCGAGTATAACACCATTCGACCCCCACCCCCAGACTCCGTTTTGATTCTTTTAAGAGAATCCAAATCTAACTTACTGCAGGCCATCATTACACTGTGCCATTTTATTATGGACAAGCATTGCTAATCTCATTCTGAACCTTACTTAGAAATTACATTTACTCAGGTATAGAAGGAAACATGAGACCTGTCAAGGCAGCTCCTAGGACAAAGGCCTCCAAGCCTGAGTACCTGAGTTTGCTCCTTAGGCCTCACACAATGGAAGGAAGTGATCAACTAAAAGTTGTCCTTCAACTTCCACACATACACCACGCTGCGTGAGCCCTCACTAAGTGAATAAGCAAACAAATAAATGTAATTTAAAAATTCAAGTTGTTTTAAATGTTTGATTCTTTAAAAATATTTTAAAACAAATTATTTAAATGAAAAAATTCAGTATCTTTTAAAGACATCCAAATTTTAACCCTTTAAAGCTATGCATGTGACATATACATACAGTACACATATATTTGAAGTAGTTCTGTATGTGGTTTCAAGCATGCATTGGGGTCTTGGCACATACTCCCACAGAGAAAGGGACAACTTCAGCTATGTATTGATTTGTCATTTTCACTCAAGAGCATATCACGCATCCTGTTAGGGCTTTTCATAAGCAGATGCGTGAAATGTGAATTTTAAAATATTTGTCTTTCTTCCAACCCTGATGCTGCAGCAAGCCTTCCACCAGAATTATTCCATACTCCTGTTGCAGGCTGAATAGTGTCTCCCCAAGGCTATGTCCAAGTCTTAACCCTCAAAATCGTGCCTGTAACTGCATTTGGAAATAAGCTCTCTGCAGATGGAATCAAATCAGGGACCCTACCTGATATCGCTGGCTCCAAATCCCATAGCTGATATTCTTCTAAGACAGGAGATTGAGGCAAGGGCACCCAAGAAGAACACTATGACTGTGGAGGAGGAGGGCTGGGAAAATGGTTCAGGGGGTAAAATGCTTGCTAGGCAAGCATAAGGACTGGAGCTATGATCCCCAGCACCCATGTAAGGCCAGCCATGCAGCACAAGCTGCAGCACAGTGCTGAGGGGGAAGTACAGGCTAATCTCAGGGGTGTGTGGGCCGGCCAGCCCAACATGCACACATACTCACAGACACACGCACATACACTCAGACACGCATAACAGAGAGACACAGACACACAATCATACACACAGACATACAGACACACAGACAACATACATACAGATATACACAAGGACATACAGACACACACACAGACAAGATACAAACTCACAGAGAGAGAGGAAGAGAGAGACAGACAGAGAGAAGGAGATGGAGCAATGGGTTTCCAAGCCAAGAACTGCAAGGTTCCCCCACAGCCAGGAGAGAGCCCTGGTTCCACTTTCCCTCTGGCCCGCAGCTGGTCCTTGTAAGAAACAAACCCAGATGGCACCTTGAATTCAGACTTCTGGTTTGTAACGCCACATCCTTTTGTTCCAAATCATGGGGTCATTTTTTTTTATGGTGACCCAAGCAAAGGAATAAGACTCAACCTCAATTTTCTAGAAACGAGGCTACCATTATATCAGACTGTGGGTGGGTTTTGTGTCTCTTGGTTGGTAAGTTCAGTGGAGAAGCCATCCCCTTCCCCTGGAACCAATGGGGGGGGGGGCACCTGCTTCAGTGCTCACACACTCCCAGGCTGTAAGTGTGAGGAGCAAGATCACCCGCAGTGATCTCTTCCTTCTGAGACAGCAGCCTCACACTTACCTGACAGGTCTCCTCCCTCATCTGTCCCTAACCCTGTCTTGGGGACTTCCATGTTCATATGAAATGTTGAGAGTCTGTCAGTTGGCAGAATGCATGCTTAGCATTCCAGAACCCCATAAACCGGTGTGCAGGGAGGTGGATTACAAGTATAATCACAGCACCTGGGCGGAGGCAGAAGAATCAGGAGTTCAAGGTCATCATTGGCTACTTATTGAGTTTGAGGCTAACCTGGGGCACATGAGATATTGTCTCAAAAAAAAAAAAAAACCCTGATACTTTGCTTACCATAGATGTTTTCATGATTTGTTTTTTTTTTTAAACATCACTTGTATTTTTCAGGGGGATTTTATTTGCACCCAAGCAAGAGCTGCAGCTAACATCGGGCCCTGCTCCCTGGCACAGTGCACATGGCTTACCTATGCAGCCAGGGAAATCATAGAGAAGGATGGCTCCCAAACAGACTTTCCCCTTGATCTCTTGTTCCCTGACTCTGGTGGACACTCGTAGAGAGCAGCAAGGACACTGAGCCATGTGCCTGCATGGAGAGACTTGCCTAGACAGGAACTATATTTTCAACTAGATCCTGTGCAATGTGTGACAGCTGACCCATAGTATGCATCCTGACCGATAGGTGAATAAATGGCACATCAAGAGACACCCCAGTCAGACTGCCAGGTTGCTTCCAAATCCTCTTGAACACCGCCATCCCCTCCTCCTTAGAACCCATGGAGAACATGAGCAACAGTAAATGGTGTTGCTTGATTTACCATGTAACTCTGTAACTGGTATAATTACATTCTTCAACATCTATAAGGCTGCCCCCCACCCCCTAATCAGTCTCATGAATCACCACATCTCCCCAAAAGCTTTCCTGGGTGCTAGGAAAGCTGAGTTAGGTGCCACTGACATTCCTGTCATCCGTAGAATTAGTCTTTCTCTTTGCTTCCTTCGTGAATCTCTGTCCCATGCTTCCCTCCCCTAGAATGCTACCCTGAGTGCTTCAAGTCCTGCCAGGCCCAGGGCAGTGGCATGTCCTCCTGAGAATCTCCCCTGACTCCCTGACTGCATCAGGCATCCTCCTGTGTGCCCCGTGCAGTCCTACCCAGGAGGCATCATGCTGGTGTGAGTTCCTGTTGCATAGGCACTGTGCTTTGCCATCTGAGCACCTATGAGGTGATGGCAAACAAGGGAGAGGATGTGTCAGGAGACAAAAAAACGGGCTGTGAATCTAGGACTGGCTGAACATCAGAAGCAGCTGCCACACTTTTCCAGATAGGGATTATAGTCTGGAAAGGGGACATCTGCCCTTAAGGGACTCCATGAACACTATCCCCAAGTGTAGCTTAGGTGTGGTACCAGGAAAGAAAAGGTGGATTTGCAAGCTCAGAGTCTAGGCAGGGACTGCGACAAGCTGAAAAGCAGAAGCTGTGCCTGCTCCCAGTCCAGGGACCATCCTCCTAGAACCTTTTAGAACACACTCATGCAGCCCAGTCATCCTTGGACCTCCTTTTTAGAAGGAGCTTATAGCTTAGCATCCCTCTCTTAAAGCCCTTCTTTATTTTAGGATTGGTGTGTGTGTGTGTGTGTGTGTGTGTGTGTGTGTGTGTGTGTGTGCGCATGTGTGGAATAAGGGGAGTCAGAAAGAAACCTCAGATAGTTTTCCTCAGGATGGCATCCACATTGTCTTCTGAGAGAGTCTCAGTTAGGTGGAGTTAGCCAGGCTGGCTACCCAGCGAACCCTGGGGACCCGCCTGTCTCCATCTCCTCAGCACTGGGATTATAAACTTGCACAACTGTACCTGAGTCCTTTAGGTGGATTCTGGGAATCAAATTCAGATCTTCATGACTGCAGGTACCAAGGATCTATCTTCCCAACCCTCCTTGCAACACTTCTCACCGTAATTAAGCAATGCCCCGTAAGAGCTATCTCAGTCCCTCCAGGGCTGTGCCTGGGTCCATGCCCAACACTCTGAGGATGTTTCACTGCTGGTTGCTGGAGGAATGGATAATTGCATGAATAAATAATGCTAAACTCACCCGACTTGCAGAGCTCTGGATTCCACAGGGGAAGGGAGGTAATTGTGTGTGAAAATGAATGAGCGTTGTAAATAATGTACCTAAGGGTACCGCTGGGAGAATAAGCCGAGAGCGAGCTAGCAAATCAATGCTGTGGGCTAGCTGTTCAATGGGGCCAACCTACAGTTCACTCCACAAGAGACATCACCCAGGAGTGTCTCTCTCTTTGGTCTCTGAGTACCAGGTGACCTGACCCTATTTCTCCAACTCAGCCACTGCAGAAGGTGGTGATGTCCAGTTTTCAGGCTCTTCTAATACTATCCACATGCCCACTGAGTCTGTACTTCACTGTGGTACCTTGTTTTCATTACGGGTGAGGTTGTTGAAACCTGGAGGACAGGCTTGCCGGTCTATAGAGCAAGTGTATGAAGAAGGTAGGACCCTAATCACCCCTCTCCTTCCTGCGCTGTCCACACGGCCACCTACAGAGGACAGAGTCCAGGAGCAGAAGAGGCTCCTAAAAGGAGAGGTGGGGATGCTCCACTGTCTCCCCTTCCCCAGGGGACCCTAGCAGAGAACCAAGGTTGGACTCTGGCCCAGCTTATGGGTGGGATTTGATATTGTTTTGTTTTGGTTTTTTTCCCTGAAGAGGCCAACTGTGCCGAAGGTTAGGATCTCAGGCGAATGGGGTCAGAGTGGGAAAGTTAACATTCCCAAGGGGCTCAAGGCAACGGGATTTCCGGACCTGGGAATATTACCTTTCTCACACTTCATGGCCAGAGTTACTTCCTGCTATTATGCCAAAGAATGAAGACATTTCATTTAACAGAAAATGGGAAGGAATGTTCTTGGCTCTAGGCTTTGAGGAGGAAGTAGGACCAGGCTAACTGTCCGCTACAGAACTGCAGGTCTAGACCTGGCTCCATCTGCCTCCACCATCAGCTGAAGGAAGCAACTCCAAACTTCTGCGGCTCAGTTTCCCTTTCTGAAAGCAACAGGGAGGGAGGTTGGGAAATAGAGCACTGACTAGAAGACTTGCAGAATCCTTTCCTGGCCAGATGAAGTGAAATGTTTTCAAACTGAAACATGTTCTCCCTTTCCTTCTTTTTTGTCTTTCCTTCCTTTCTTCCTCCCTTCCATCTTTCCTTTAGGTTAATTTTAAACTCCCTGTGCAGCCTTGAACATCTAATCCTCCCGCCTCGACCTCTCCAGGACTGAGATTATAGGTGCGCACCATCATGCCTGGGTTACGTAGCACTGGGGATAGAACTCAGAACTGCAGGCACGCTAGGTAAACACTGCTGACAGTCGCACCCAGGCCCTTCTCAGTGTGATTCTCCTCCCACAGTTTGGTGACTCCAGCTGACCTTCAGTTGGCAATGGCTCGGTTGCCTCCCTCCTTAACGAAGGCCAGGCTGGTAGTAGGCATGTCCCGTGGGGCCTCTAGTCTACTTAGGCTCTCCCTGCCAGGTGGCCTCCACTTTTAATCTGTGTTCCTGTTCACTGGAAGCTCCTCCTTGGTTTTCTGACCACTCCAATGTCACCCTTCTTCCTATCACCTTTTCTGATTTCTCCATGTTTGGGGAGCATGTGACTTCACATCTCATTGCTTATAATTCTCAAAATGTTTCCAGGCCAGGAGTGGCCCTCACTTTGAACTTGTTATAAATGTAGCTTTCTGGGTTCTCTCTCAGGCCTGCTGAAGCAAAAACTAAGTGTGGAGCCTCAAACGGGTTCTGATTAACTCCCAAGCTTAGGAACCACCAAGGTGTCATGTCTCCCCAGACGGTCCAGACTATATGTCATGTGTGGCTTTAAGAGCTCAGCCCAGAGCCTTGCATGCAATGGCCAAGCATGGACGGAGAGTAGCCTCGGGGATATTTATGAGACATGCCCTCCCCTCTCCTGATCCTTTTAAGTTTCCTCGTTTCCTGTTTGTAGTCTTTTCCATGCACCTCCCCAAACTCTAAGTCCTACATATCTGGATTTTTCCAGGAAGCCCCACCCTTACCCTAAGCCCAACAATACTCTGTCCTCATCTCTTTATATAGTTGTCTATGGAAATTTTCAGACTCTATTTGTGCTCATGTCTGACCACACACTCATCAATTTGATCCTCAGAGCATTGTGGCCATATCTTCTGTGCATCCTGTATTTTGGAGCCTTTGCACATTCTCCCCTTTTTTTTTAAATTTTAATTTTTACTTTTTTTCTTCACAATTTATTCATTATATATCCCGATTGAAGGCCCCTCCCTCAACCTCCCCCAGTACCATCCTCCCTCCCTCTTCCCCCATCCCCTTCCCCTAGTCCACTGAAAGGGGGAGTTCTCCACTGTTGCCATCTGCCCAGAGCTTGTTAAATCTCATCAGGACTGCCTGGATCCTCTTCCTCTGTGGCCTGGCAAGGCCACATCACCAGAGGTGAATGATCAAAGAGCAGTGACCTGAATTCATGACAGAGGCAGCCCCTGATCTCCTTATTCAGATAGTCTCATGGAGACTGAGCTGACAATCAGCCACACCTGAGCAGGGGGGTCTAGGTCCTCTCCATGCATGGTCCTCCATTGGTGCATCAGTCTCTACAGGAACCTCTGGGCTCAGATCTTTCAGTTCTGTTGGTCTTCTTGGGGGGCTCTTGTCCCCTCCGTGTCCCTCTATTCCCACCTCTCTCTTCCTCCATAAGACTCCCTGCACTTTGCCCAAAGTTTGACCCTGAGTCTCAGCATCTGCTTTGATCCCCTGTTGGGTGAATCCTTTCAGAGGACCCTCTATAGGAGGTTTCCATCCTGTTTCCTCTCTTCTACCGCTTCTGGTGTCTACCCTGCTTGCCATTCTGAATAGTACACTCTCCTTTTCTGCAGAATGACTGCCGCTTTACACGGCTTTCTGCTTCCCAGGTTTAAAGGGGAAAGAGAGGAAAGAAGAGCTTCATTGTCTCCCAGCTGCTCCAAGCCTTTTGCATAGGGTTGAGCTGAGTGCTGACCAAATCAGAGACGTGTAAAGGGACAGGAACAAGGTCCCATAGAGATGGTCCCAATACAGTGCTCACTGGCAGGAGCAGAAAGGGCTGGGCGGGGGGGGGGGGGGTTGGGATGGTCCAGGGCTCTTCTTTCTTCATCCCCCTACTAGTCTACAACCAACCTTTGAATCCAGCATTACGCACGGCTTTAAGTTTGTTTCAGCACAAATTTCTCAGGCTGTTGCCTATCTGCAAAGAACCCTGGTTTCATGTGAAAATGGCATTTTTCTCTCTCTTTCTTGCTCTCTTCACATTCACTGGCAAAGAGACAGTAAATTTAGCCTGTGGTGTCCTAAGCAGATGGTTCAGCCAGTAAAGTGCTTTGCCACAGCTTCAGGAGCTGAGTTCAGACCCCCCACAACCCCCACAGAAAGAAAAAAGCCTGAGCACAGTGGCATGTGCTTGCCATTTCAGAACTAGAGAGGCAGAGACAGGCGGCTCTCTGCGGCTTGCTGGCTGGCCAGTCCGTCTGAATCAGTGAGCTGCAGGCTCAGTGAGAGTCACTGTCTACGCTGATAAGATGGAGACAGAGGAAGACACATGATGCTGCCCTTTGGCCTCCATGAGTGTGCTCGCATGTGCACACACACATACACACACTGGTCTGTGCTTCTAACAGTGCTACCTATATGCACTGGATACTTTTCAGAAGAAACATTAGAAACAAAGTTTCCAGCAGCAAGGAGTAGGTGACACCCTGATAGATTCTCTGGCAAGCTCTGTGGCTTCTGACTGGGGACCAGCTTGGTCTGCTTAGTGAGCATCCAACATAAAGCTCACTCTCCTCGGGCTTAAGTTCCTGGGGCACACTTCACAGGCATGGAATAAGAAAGATTTGTTTTGTTTGGTTTTTCTGTTTGTGTGCATGTATGTGTTTGTGTGTTTTCATGTGCATGTGTTGTGAGAGAGAAGTTGATGTTTAGGTGACTTTCTCAACCACTTTTCTATCTTATTTGTTTTAAGGTTTAATTAATTTTATTTTATGTATATGGGCATTTTGCCTGCATGTATGTCTGTTCTGTGCTGCGTGTATGTATGTATGTGTATAGACCAAAGGAGAGCCATGGAACTCCTGGAATACAGTTACAGATAGTCGTGAGCTGCCACGTGGGTGCTGGTAACCAAACCCTGGTCCTCTGGAAGTTCAGCCAGTACTCTTAATCACTGAGCCTTCTCTCCAGCTTCCCCATCATTGTCATCATCCTCATCATTATCATCATCGTCACCATCATCACTGTAATCATCATCATCACCATTGTACCAGTGTCATTATTTGAGGCAGGGTCTCTCTCTTACTGGTGCTTAGAGCTCACTGGTTTGCCACCCCTTTACTCATACTCTCTTTCACTTCCCAGCCCCGAGATGAGGATGAGCAATATTTCTCTGCCACATGCTTCCGCCAAAATGCACTTGAGGCCTATAAGCAATGAACAAGTCCTGATTGGGAGCCAGAAACTCAAAACTCTGAGACCAAAGCAAACTTTCCTTTTTCTAACTCAATTACTGCAGCTATTTGTCACAGTGACGACAGCAAGTGCCACAGGCGTTGCCTTGGTTTAGTTCCCCCAGAATCCAATGAGTCACCCTGTTCGCAGAAACGAGAGCGTTAGTGGCCCTGCTCAAGGTCTCCCCCTAAGAGGTGGCTTGACTGTGCCCAGCACCTAGGTCTGATTGTCCCAGCAGGCTTCTCTGCGGTGTGTGGGATTCCCAGAGCTGAAGAGAAAGATGGCTCAGCTCACTGCATTCTTCATTCGGGCCCATCCTATACAACATGGTGGGTGCTAAAGAAAAATTTTAAATCCCAATGGTGCTAGGTCTGCTCCCACCCTAGAGGTAAACAGTCTGTGTTCAGGTGGAATACATTTAGGGCCTTTGAATTGAAGGAGACTATGAACAGAAAAGAAACTACCTGTGTCTGTGTTTCAGGTGCTTATGTGTGTATGTTCCCATGTGTGCCTGCGTGAGGGTCAGAGGTCAACTGCAGATATCTTGTCCAGTTGCCCTGCACCTTATCCTCTGAGACAGGGTCTCTCACTGAACCTGCAGGTTGGCATTTGGGCTCCGCTGTCTGGCCAGTGAGCCACCAGGATCTTCCCACTTCTGGCAGGCCACCACACCTAACTTTTTACAGCGGCTCTGGGGATCTGAACTCAGATTCTCACCCTTTCGTAGCAAATACTTTACCCACTCCGCCATCTCTCTAGCCTCAGAAAAGTGGATTTAAAAAAAAAACTGAACTAAAAGTAATTTGTAATGAACCAAGCACCATGAACTCAATCCAGAGCAAGCTGTATCCTATAGAAGACCAAATGCCCTAATCACACACTGTTACTTTGTAACAAGGAGAACAAAGAGTGACAAATGGATGAACAGTGGCATCTGATGTGACTTATCCTCAGCTAAGGTCTCCTCACAGACACTTTAGTCCCCCAAATGGCTTCTCCTGTTTCCAGGGTACTCTGAGCACGATGGAATTCTGAGAGCAGACGGGGCTCACACAGATAGAGGGCTTTATTGCAGGAAAACACTTGGCTTTGTGTACAGCAGTTCCCAAGAACGAGCAGGGACTGCCTTACCCTTCAACTGAGGTCCTGGATACGCGCAGACCCACTCCCAGTGTCACGCCTCGGCTTGGGCAGGAGTGAGAGCTGGGCACAGTCTCTAGGCTTTCCCACTCTGTCATTCTGAACACATCTTTTGGCAATCTCAGCCTTAGCTCCCTCCCACAGGAAGTGGAAAAGCCAACCTTTGTTTGTTCAGATAGCCTGGGCACTTAGACTCCGGCATCATGATCTGCTGTATGCGTGTGTGTGCTTCACCCCTTCATGCTTGCAGGGCAAGCACTCTACCAGCTGAGCCAGCTCCCCAACCTATTTTTAGGAAACGACTCAACTGAGAGATGGATAAGGAGAGGAGAGCTTTGTAGGGACTTACCCCTTCATCAAGACCCTACCCCTCCTAGGATCCATATACTTCTGGATCCTTTCACTGTGATCTTCATCCTTAAACCCAGTGACCGAGGCCCTCATTCCTCCAATGCCCTTTCAGCTGGCTTTCCACTGTCCAGAACATCAATCAACATTTCACGAAAGAGTGATGCAAAGGATGTGCAATTGTGTGGCCAAGAGTCTCAGCTTCTTCTGATTCCAAGAAACTTTAAAGCTACCTGGGAGCAAGAAAATGCCCAAATAAAAGAACTGCATCATTACTTCTTCAAAAAGAAAGTGTATGTGTGTGTGTGAGAGGGGCAGGGTGAGCATGTATGAGTGTATGAGTGTGTGTGTGATAAAGAAAGGGTGTGAGCATGTGTAAGTGTATGAGTGTGTATGTGAGAGAGTTTTCTCAGACCCTGCACTTTACCAAGAACACAGAATGTCAGAAATGGGTGCTTTTGTTTACTTGAGGGTCTTGAGAGAACACAACTATTTGCTAGCCACTGTGTGACACAGAAATAAACTTTCTGGGCCCATGAGATGGCTCCATGGTGAAAGGCACTCGCCGCCAAGTCTGATGATCTGAATTTGATTCATGAGACCCATCTCATGGAAGGAAAGAACCGATTCTTGTTTGGAAAGATGTTCTCTGACCTTCACATTTCTCACTATGGCACACCTGACTACCCCCCAGAGAAAGAACACATAAATGTAATAAAATTTTTCAGATGTTCTCATTGGTGAAAGAGGAAGACTTAAAGCCTTTGTTTTGTGTGGACTGGCTGCACTACCTAGTAACACCCCAGGTCTGTGTCACCCAAGAACTCCAAAAGCCCGGAGGCTTTGCTTCCTGCCTCCTCCACACTGTGGCTTTTGCCCTGGTCTGGGGTTCGTGTCCATATTTGGGAGGATTTGTTGCTGCCTCCTGCTGATTTCTAATCTTTGTCCAGTAAAACAAGGGACTCCTCCACCTGGGCTGTATGTAGCACAGTTGGTAGAATACTCGAGTATTGTGCACAAAACCCAGGCACACATAGCCTGGGCGTGGCAGTACATACCTGAACTGCCAGTACTTGGGAATCAGAGACAGGAGGGTCAGAAGTTTATCCCTGGCTGCAGAATAATTTGGAAGCTAGCCTGGGCTACAATGAGACACCATCTCAATAACAACCTGTCTGTGAAAAGGCACGTCTATGAAAAGCACCTTCACTGTTTTGTGTGACTCAGTGATCCCAGCTGACCTTACCTGTAACAGGGCTCTTTAACAAGCCGACAGCAGGTCAATAGTTTTGAACTGGAATGCCGTGGACTCTGATGTGTCCTGGACCCTTTGATAGCTGGATGTAGGAAATGCCATATCTAACCCAATTAAATCTTTTTCAAGGGGTCAAGGAGCTGGCTTTGTCAGTACTGTGCTCACTGCACAAACATGAGGATGCGAGTGTGGGCCTCAGTACTCATGTAAGAAGCCAGGCACGGCAGAACATGCCTGCAATCCCAGCCTTTGGGGCAGAGGTAGGAGGCTCTCAGGGGCTTACTGGTTAAGAAGCCTAGCTGAACATGTGAGCTCTAAGTTTAGTGAGAAACCCTGTTTGAAAAGATAAGGTAGATCACTGACTTCTGCTCTCTACAGGCATGCACACACACACACACACACACACACAGACATGTGTATACACACATATGTACACATAGATACTATCTGCCCCCAAATATGAGCTAGGGTCACATCGTAAGAAGAGAAGTATTAGTTCCTGCTTTAAAGGATATATTTTGCAGTGCTTTAACACTCTGGGACTCAGTTTCCTCACCTTTAAGGTGGCAGGTTCTACTTCCCAGAAGACAGGCTGAACCCATGGAAGTCCCCATCCTGGTTGGTCAGTGCCTCCCTGGGGCAAAGAGTCAGCTCTGACATGCAGGTGTATGACACACTTGTGCCCAGTGTTAGGCTGAAGTGTGTGACCCTGAATTAGGGGCTTCTTAACATAGGCCAGTCATAAATGAGCACTTTCCCCTGTCCCCCCATCTCAAAGGTGGCAATCCAAATAGCTGCCTCTTAGATATCAAAGCTGGCAAATGACCCCAGGAAATGGTCACGACAGTATCAGGGTAAAGGAAGTGGGGTCAGGTGGGTGAGCGCTTTCTGTAGGCTCTCTCTGCCTTTGTGCACACCTCCTGTATTTCAGGTGGAGCATCTTGTCTTTCTGTGGCAGGACTTTCCCAGAGACGGCTGTTCTGAAAGGAGAAGACATAAATTCCCAGAACTCCCAACACAATTGTGTTTGCTTAATCTTTCAGCTGAATCTCCTACTGTCCCCATGCAGAGTATTTAATCTCGTAGTTAAAAACCACTGAAAGGGAGGGTGGAGAAATTGCTCAGTGGTTAAAAACACAGACTGCTCTTGCGGAGGACCCCAGGGCTCAAGTTTGTTCTCAAAACACCCATGTTGGGTGGCTCAAAACCACCTGTAATTACAGATCCAACACCTCTGGCCAACAGCGGCACCTGCACTCAAATGCTGGTACACACACAAACACAGGACATAAATAAAATGTCAAAGATTTTAGTAATAACAACAACAGCCACAATAATAATATAATGATAAAACTGTAAGAAGCTTTCTTTTCTCCTCTGAGTGTGCAGGGAATAGCATCTTCAAGAAAATTCATCTGGCTCCAGGGAAGTAGGGGGCGATGGGGGGTGGGGAGGGCGACAGGACACTTAGGCATTAAAGGAATTTAGTAGACAGCTTGAGTCAACTTCCATTCCAGTGTTTGGAGGGTGATGTCACTGCCTGCTGTCATTCTAATCTGGGCAGCCCTGATCCCTGAGCCACCCACATCTGGAACTAGAGATTGACAAGCAGATTCCAAAGCCCAGCCCGCCTCTGCCCCACCTCACTCTCAGCCTTGAGCCCCAGGGACATGCAGCCCTTTGCACATTCCCACGTACCCCCCACCCCACCCCTCTAGTTCTCTACTGCACATCAGCTGTGAATTCTGACAGCTCAGGCAGCTGGATGTCGACTCTACCAGGACATTCTTCACAGCACAGTGCTATTGGAGGCACCTGGCTGCCATGAGCCACCCCTGGTCTGGGTTCAAGGTGCAGGAACCCCCGTTGCTTGCTTTATGTCTACTCTGGGAGTCCGACAAGATGGTACGCCCTCCCCACCCTCTTGCTTCATCCCTTGGACTTTGACACATGTATTCACTGTGGTATCTGCACCACACCAAACATCTGGAAGGAAATGGGGGGAGTGATCTACCAAGAATTTAAATGTTTGTTCTGCATGGTATCTTTGAGCATGGAGTCAAGGAAACTTGATATCTTTAGCCAATTGCTTGGTGGTGTGCAGACTCAAGCCAGCATCTAATCCGATAAAGGATGTTCCTCCTTGCACTCTCTCTGATCATGCAACCATTCACTGGACAGCCTGGGAACATTCTCTCTTTTCTTCTCACATGTTTCTAAAGTCAATGGGAGCCAGGAGAACAGTTGTTCAACCAAGGCATTTCGTAGGGAGGATGCTGGGTGTTTTGGGCAGGTCTTCCACATTTTCCCTTCTGCTTTTATGCTATCCCATTGTCCCCTTAGTCCTCCAGAGCTCATGTTTTTCATATTGCCCATCACAGGAGCATAGCATGCCGCAGGGTGCTATCACCCATAAAACTGAAAGGTCCTGCTGGTCCGTTGCTCCTCTGGCCAAGAGTGGCTCCTTTCTGTTTAGCAAAGCAAAAAGTCAGAATGAATAGAAACCCCGGAGGGTTACATCGTTTTAAAGAAGAACTTTTCACACTGAAGGGACTAATCAGGACTGAAGACACTTCAATCAGTAATGTTGTACCTGAGTTTGATCCCCAGGACCTTTTTAAGTGAAAGCTGGCACATGTCTGTAATTACAGCACTGGGTAGCAGAGATAGAGAGGCCATTGGGACTCACTGGCCAGCCTGCCCAGCTCATCTGACAAGCTTCAGGCCAGTGAGAGATCTGCTCTCAAGAAGATGGTGGATGGTACCTGGAGAGCAAAGAGCTTGCTGTGAGTTTAGGCCCCCAGATCCATATAAAAACAATGCAGTGGCAATCCCTTTGTTCCTATGGTGAGGTGGAGAATCCATGGAAGCTCATAAGCCAGCCAGCCTGGGGAAGGCAGTGGCGCACCAGAAACCCTGTTTGAAACAAGGTTATCCCCCAATCTCCATAGGAACACCCACAGAACACACATCCCCTCTGATCCTGAGCTCTCTAAGTGAAGTCTAACGGGACAGTGTAGTCTGGAAGAGAGCAGAGATGAGCTGCAGTCCAAAATGGTGTGGAGAAAGTCCCTGAACACTGGGTCCCAGAAGCCCACAACATGGGAGACATCAGCGGTGGGTAAGTACAGGATCAGCATGTGATGACTGCCTAAGTGACAACCCCAGATGCCACCCTTTGCCCTTGAACCAGAGCCTGCTTTCAGGGCAGAAAGACAGAAGAACCTACCACATCCTTTCTCACTTGAGTGACGTCACTAGATCACCAGCCACTTATGCTGGAAGTGATGACCAAGGAGGAAGGGGAAAGACAGGGCGTCCAGAGTTCCTTTTCCTTGACG
>CM053748.1:52942670-53013986 GCA_028658305.1 Pachyuromys duprasi
CTGAGCCATCAAGATGGTGGTGTCTGTTATGCTTTTTGGTTTGGAGAAAAGGTCCCATGTATCTAGGCTGGCCTCAAATTTGATATATAGCTGAGAATGGCCTTGAACTCCTGATTCTCCTGCCTTTACTTCTCCAGTACTGGGGTTACAAGCATGTGCTACCACACCTATTTATATGACAGTAAAGATGGAATCCAGTTGGTAGGCAAACATACTACCAACTGAGCACATCCCCAGACCAAAGGATTAGTATGATTCAGCACGCCAACTGGGAAGAGCACACTTGCCAGAGCCTGTCTCCCATCCCTGCTGTACGCTCCAGGATCGTGCACTATTCTTCCAGGGTGGGAAGACACCCACAAGGAGAGGCTGAAGGAAGATTGCCTGGATCAAGTTGACCTATGCTCTTGTCTCTGGGGGATTATTTTGATTGCCTTAATTGGTGTGAAGAACCAGCCTGAATGTGGTGTCACCATTTCCTGGGCTGGGCTTTGAGCTGTGTAAGAGCGGAGGAGATGAGCAAGCAGTTGAAAGGGTGTGTTTATTCTCTGTTCTTGATTGTAGATGGGATGCTTGAGTTTCAGCCTTCTGCCTGGACTTCCCTGAAGGGATGGGCTGTGAGTGGACCTGTGAGCCAAATAAGCCCGTTCTCCCCTAAGTGGCTTTTTGGTCATGATGTTAAATCACACAAATGAAACTGGGACAAACTGTGATGTTGGTTTCTGTCACGTCACCCTTCCACTGGGGTCTTTCCCATGCTGTGTACAGTGCCAGGTACATTCCAGCCGTCCCTCTGCTTAGCCTCCAGGAAGCGCCAGGGAAGTGACAGGCTCATCCCACTCGAGTGTATCAGAGGCCAAACTGCCTTATTTGGGCTCCAGCCTGTGAGGTGCCGGCACCCCTGTCTCTCCAGTTGTCCTGTGTGGGCTCTGGGGTGCCCTGAGAAGTGGTGCTGGTATCCGACATTCACCACCTTGTACCTGCTGGCTCCCTGGGCTGTCCTCTGGGAGGGCAGTGCCTACTGGCAAATCAAACGGCACCTTTTCAGGCACAGAGCTGTGTTTGAAGCTGATGAACTCTGTGTTATATGCATACATTCGTGTGTGCATGCCTGCATGCATGCATGTGTGTGTGTGTGTAGGCCAGAGATGTCAGAACTCAGGTACCGTCTACCTGGGCTGTTCACAGTGTTGCAGGTAGTTCTCGAAGAACTGGGTAACCCAAGAGAGGGGTAGCAGAATACGACATGCAGGCAGGAGGGGATGGTTAGAGCTCCCGATGACACACACCAGAGGCTTCAGGGGCTGAGCTATGGACAGGCCACCATTAGTGATTCCAGTTGGGACTGAGTCTGCTCTCATGACTAAGGGTCACCTACAAGCTGATCCATCTCAGCCAGAGTATTTTTCCACCCTGTACCTGTAGGTACAGCTCCTGTGCTGTACCTGCACGTGGCTAGGATCGTACCATCAGCACCTCACCACGGCTCAGGCTCACCAGACTTCTTACCACAGATGACACCACGACATAGCCAAGGACCTCACCCTTACAGCTCCTCTGAAAACTAAGGACACATGGAAGGGGGAGAAGCCAGAATTGAAAACACTGTAGATGGCTGAATAACCTCCCTCTTCTACAGCACAAGGACCTGCATTCAGATCCCCTCGACCCCATGTTAATAAGCCAGTGCCACCTGCCTGTAATCTCAGCGCCAGGGAGGCAGGAACAGGGGTTTGCTGGTCAACCAGTCTTACCTAGTCAGTTTCAAGAAGAGATACTGACTCCAGAGCTAAGATGGAGGGTGACTGAAGAAGACCCCTCATGTCCGCATAGACACAAGTGCAGTCACACTCATGAGAACACATACATAAAAAGTTATAAAGCAAGTTTTTTTTAAAAAGTCACAGTGCTTGAAGTAAGCATAACAGTTTTGTGCTGGGCTACATGTTTAGCTACCCTGCTACACATAGCCTGTGGACACTCCTGCTAACTGTATTTCTTAGGAGTAAGATTGTAAGGTGGCATCAGAAGAAAGCGTCTGCTCCATGAACAAAATGCAACCCGCCTGTGCAAGAAACAGTACTGGGAGCTGTCGAGATAGTGTGCCCATGCCAGGCCTGTGTGACCTAACTTCTTTGCACCCCAGCACCACATGGCAGCAGTGGGAATATAAAGTAGTGCCAGCTCTTGCAGGAATTTGGGTGGCATGAAGCCACACCTGGGAGACCCTGGAGGGAGGACAGGCCTTGTTTTCCTTCACTGTAGTGTGGGCTAGCCCTGTTGTCCAGTGTGCCTTTGGCTGCTGTCTGGGGAACACTGGGTAGCTCCTCAGAAGGATTTCATGTCCTGGACTGTTGCCCATAGAGAACATTGTATCAGGCTCCTTCCTGTCAGTCTTGTCCTCTCTCTGACCTCATGGTTCCCAGTGAATCTCATGACTGCCCACTTCCCACTCTGAACCTTCAGAGGCTTCCCAGCTCATTTTCGATAAACCACCCACTTCCCCTGAAATGGATGCGCAGGCTTTCCTCTCTAACCCCCTGCAGTGCCCCTCTTCCCTCAATGAACATACTCCTGCCACCCTAGGCCTCAGGGCTTCTGTGAATTCACCACCCTAGCATTTTCTTTCCCTCCCTCCTTGCAAGACTCATCTCCCTTTTTCTTTGGTGTATCCTCCACTCGACACTCACCATGAATCCATTCCCTCCCAGTCTGCGTTTCAACCTCTGTCCCTCCGTTCCTTCCAAGCCCTTTCCAGAGTGCAGCTCTGAACAAAGTGTTGATTTGCTGCTGGGCTGTGCTCTCACCACAGAGCAGCGCTTTCCGGGGGAGCAGGCACTCCTATCGTCTGCAGGCCTCCGGTAACTCATACGGGCATCGATGATCCGGGGTTAGAAGAAACTGAATTACAAACCAAACAACAGGTGGTGTGGTGTGGTGTGGTGGCACACACCTTTAATCCAAGCACCTGCGAGGCAGAAGCAGGTGGATCTCTGTGAGCCTGAGGCCATTCTGGCCTTCAAGGTTAATTATGTAATCCAGACCAGCCAGGATAACATAGCGTGATCCTGTCTCAACAAACAAACAAAATAACCAAACAACATTTTGTAGTTTGACCAACTGGAAGAGCAACTGTCACAGTTACTTTCCCATTGTGATAAGACACCATGGCAAAGGCCAATTATGGCAGAAAGAGTTTACTCAGGGTTTGCAGTTCCAAAAGCTCAGAGTCCGAGGCAGTCATGGTGGGGCAAACAGGAAGGCACAGTGCTCAGGCAGTAGCGGAAAGTTTATACTGTGATGCACAGCATGAGGCAGAGAAAGGCAGAGAGCTAATCGGGAATGCGTGCAGTTTTGAAACCTCAAAGCCCAGCAACGCACTCCAGCTCCTCCAACGAGGACATCCCCCCTAAACCTTCCTGAAGAGTTATACCTTCTTCAGAACAAGCATCCAAATAAATGAGCCTGTGAGAGCCGTTCTCATTCAAACCAGCATGGCAATGTTTGGAAAGATGGGCATGGTGGCACACACCTGTAATCCCAGCACTCTGAGAGGCAGAAGCAGGCAGATTGCTGTGAGCTTGGGGCCAGCCTGGTCTACAAAGCGAGTCCAGGACAACTAAGGCTGTCCTGTCTCGAAAAAAAACAAACCAAACCAAACCAAACATTTCTGTCTTGAACAGAGGGTGTCTTTTGACGGGTGTTGAATAACTCAGCAGGGCTCAGCTGTGTTGGAGCATGTCTACCACCACCTCCCAGACTCAGCAAACATCGTGGAAAGAAGGTGGAGCAGACATACGAGGTGGAGGAAGGGGTGGTGTGAAACACTGTCTCCAGACACGGGTGTGACCATTGCGCTTTTGAACTCACAGCAGCTATGAGTACCAGCACATGATCTGAGAAAGACTGGGCCTGTCAACCTTCCATACCAGAAAGGGAAGGGGCTCATCAAGTTCTGTACATCTCTGATGACTGATAGGCAAATTAGTGGTTGCCAGAGGAGTGAGACATTCTCTTCACAGTGTAGCCACTGGTAAGTTGCCCAAGCTCTTGTGAACACACCCTCACAGATGCTCCTGTAAGCAACCCTAATTAAATCCATCAGGGCAGGCACACGTAGGGACTCTTTGGGAGGAAAAGAAAAATCAGTGAGGGGGTGGGAGACAAGAGATGGTAATGGGGGTCGATATAATCAAAATACATTATATACATGTATGAAAATGTCATGACAAAACTGATCATTGTATGTAACTGATATAAGCTAATAAAGCATTAGATAAGAAGACGGTGTGGTTCAGTCTGTGGCGGAAGTTGGGTGAGCCACAGGTTGAACTCCTCTTCCCAACTGATGCATAGAGTGACTGCAGAGGTTGTACCCACCGTACCCACTACAAGAAAGGGAGATAGGAGAAAAGAGGCTGGGCAAGCTGGGCAATGTAGGGAGCGCCTTCTACCCTCCCAGCCCTGGGGAGACTGAGGCAGGAAGCCAGAGAGGAAGGCTGTGATGCAGAACAGCAGATCATGGTAGTCAAAGCTAATCATGACTGGAGGGCTTTCTAGAGGAGGTGACAAGTACAGGCTGAGGAAGCAGTGGGTTGCTGAAGGTAGCCAGGTCACACAAACTGGAAGCATTGGAGACCCAGGCCTGGTCCTGGGCCCCCGTGTGCCCTAGCTCTAGGTTCTGTGGCCAGCATGGGAACCCCATACTTCTGTTGGGATTCAGACCAGGGACAAGCAGCTGAGGTGCCTATTTAATGTACCAATACAGATCTGACCTTCAGGTTCTTCCAGCATCCCTCAGTCCCCACCTGAACTTTCCAGCCCAGGATCTGGGCTTCCTCTCCCTCAGAGGCTCTTCACTATATAATCCAGACATTTTGGTGCTTGCTCTCTCTCTTTTCTCTTTTCTCTCTCTGCATGTGCCCCCCACCCCCTGTGTTTCTGTCTTCCTCTGCATGATGACTTCCCTGGTCCCACTCTTTGGGACCGGTGAACCTGCCAGAGAGCCGCCCCCAATAAACCTGCCTTTATACTTTAATTTGGCTTGAATTGGCTCACTTTGTTGGCGGAGAACACCTACCAACTTCCTCCCTTCCAATGATACAGAACAGGCTACATGCCTCTTCCTCCCAAGTGGATATTCCGGTGAGATCAGGCCCTGTGCTTAGGGGCTGAATCATAGGTGACTAGGAGCAGTAGGTGTGGGGGCTTTCAGAAGGAAGACACTCCAGAATGTTCCCAGGCAATTTCTCAGGGTAGAGCAGCGTTCCTTCCTCCTGTAGAGGACCCTTTATTTATGGCAACAGACATAAACATAGAGTCCTCCTTTGTGGGTAGCCACTGTGTGAATGGGCAGCTCCCCATCCAGGGTAGGTGCTGCGTCACTGCCCAGAGGAACAATGCATCCCACGTGAGAAGCTGGGTGAGGCAGGAGCCCACGTCTATCGTAGGAAGAGGACTTTGGTCTGCAGAGGGACTTTCTGGGGCTGTGATTGCACAGAATGGCTTGTCCATGTGGTGGTGAATCACACCCAGCAAAGACCCATAACTGGCAGCCATTAGGCCTTGGCTCTTGGGCCTGGGAAACCCCTGTCTTGCTGGCCTTCTCTTTGACTTCAGCATGACCCCCAGGAGCCCTTGTGCTCTGCAGTATTTTGAACATTTCCCATGAGACCATCTGATGGTGGAAGTGTGAGTCAGCCATGGTGGTGTTTCACCCACAGGCATGGCTCCAAGTGAGGAAGCAACATGGGATCCCCACACAGATGCCGGGCTCCTATCCAGACTCCAGTACTACCAGGAAACCTCACTTTGGCCCTTGGCCTTTGGCCTTCCTGAGAATAATACAGAATGATCTCAAACTGTGGCAGGCCATACTTGTAAGGAAGGTCTTAGTTCCAAGGGAAGGATGTGGTCACATGGGAAAGGTAAACAGCTGCTGGGTGCCATATGGCTGGATCCTGCTTCTGCTCCACTTTTTGTGTGGGTGTGTTCATGTTTGTCTGGTTGTATGTGCTTGCAGAAGCCAGAGGTCAACTTCAGGTGTCATTTCTCTGGCAATGCCCAACTTGGGTTCTTTGCCCCCATTTTTGTTTATTTGTGTGCATGAGTGTATGTGTGCACACGTGTTCAGAGGTTAAGGTGCAACTTGTGAGAGCCAATTCTCTTTTTCTCCTCCTTGGGTTCTGGAGATCAAACTCTGGTAGGCAGGCTTGAGCACCTTCACCTGCTGAGTCTTCTCACCAGACTCCACCTTGGTCTTTCTGACTGTGTCTCTTATTTACCTAGAGCTTGCTGACTCAGCTAGACCAGGTAACTGGTGAGACCCCGGAAGCGGGGTTGCAGGAGCTTGCAGGCACCTTCTCTCCTCCTGTTCCCTCCCCTCCCCCCTCTCCTCTCCCCTCTCCTTTTCTTGTTTAAACATGGCTCCTGGGATAGAACTCAAGTCCTCATGCTTGTGTCAAGTACTTTATCAACTGAGCCAAATCTGTAAACAAGTCTCTATGGCTTTTCTTCAATCCTGCTTCTTTGATCTACCAAAGGCCTCCTGCCTCTGACCCACTAGAAGAAAACATCAGAATGGAGAGTGATGTCCTCCCCCATAACTGCTGCTTTGAGGCTGAGGCAGAGGTGGGCAGGTAACCCAGCATCAAGGTACAACCCCCTGGCTCTTAATGTTTCCATCAGGGAGGTTGCATAACAGATTCCCCCATCATTGCCACTTCCTAGCCTGCCTGCCTGTGTGCCCCTCCAACACTGACCCTGGCACACATGATGAGAACTTGTTGGTTGGTGGACCTCGGCCAAAGAGAGGTGATCAGAGGGCAGGAGAGCACTTGCCGTCAGGGCTGGTCCTTCTCCAGTGTAGCCACCTCTGCATTCAACTGACTGCTTAGAATTCACACATGGGTTCCCAGCCTCTGCTCAATGCCAGGCAAGGAAGGGGCCATTGAGGACTGGCCATCTCTGCCTCACTAAAAGCTGAGGACACCTGTGCTGGCTGGAGAGCCATGATCAAATGAGCATCGTTAAGCCATTCAGCTCAGGGTAGCTTGATTACCCACAGCAGGGTAAGGCACACCAGAATTTCCTTCTGCTGCCCAAGATTACAGAACAGAATGCAGGCTCCAGAATCCTTCTGCCTTCCTACCCTGTGTTCATCTCTTCCATGAAATCCCAGTTTTTACGGTCTTGGGGAGCACAGATAGGCTTGCAGAGGGCCACAGAATGACACCTAGTTTTCCAGAAGACTGAAAAGAAAGTGTCGGGGAAATGGCTGCATCACTGAACAGTGCCTGTTGCATGAACATGAAGGCTTGAGGATGGACCCCCCAGCGCCCACAGAGGAAGCTAAACTCAGCAGAGCCTGCACCTGTCATCCCAGTGCAGGAGGGCAAAGCCAGGAGGGTCGCAGGGGCTCACTAGCCAGTCATGGCTGATTCCGTGAACTCCAGGTTCAGAAAGAACCTCTTCCAACCAAACTGGGTGGAGAGTGATTGAGTTCAACCTCTGCCCTACACACACGCATGTGCGCATGCATACACCCACACCCACACACACACACACACACACACACACGCACACACGCACACACGCATGCACGCATGCACGCACACGCGCATATGGGGGCAAGCAGAGGCAGAGAGAGGGCTTAGAAGAACCAGCAGGAAGGTTTTCTCTGTGTAGAGAACAGACATCATTGGGCTCATCCTGTGGGGTCCAAAAGCTCTGGGGTCAAAGTATAGCTCCAGCCGTGGCTGTAAAGTGTACCTTTGAACCACTTGCTTAATCTGGTGAACCTCAGTTTCCACATCTGCAAGTGAGGTGTCTTGTGCCCTCCTAGCAAGGTTACTGTGAAGGCTAACTGAGATAGTCATTGTAAGTTCCCTCCTGGAAGCCGTAGAGCTTGGTGCCGCAGCTTCTCCGGGGGCTCAGAGATTCCAGGTATTCAGACCGAGTAGGGTGACGATAAGAAAATCTTCAGAGGAATCCTTGAAGAGGGGGAAGGGAGGTCTTGGCCTGCAGCCTGTTTTCTGTCGGTCTCTGCAGAGGGCCTGGTTCAAAGCTAGAGGCATCCACTAAGAGGTGCCTCTGATGCCAGGGCCCTTGACTCTGCCAGCTAGACCCCAATGCGGTCCCCTTTGATGGCTGGCCTACAGTTATGAGGTCAGGGGCACACACAACAAAAAGGCATGTTTCCCAGTGGGTAGCCAGTCTAAGGGCCTCTGTCAGACACATCTGTGCCCAGGTCTGAGTGAGGAGCAGGGGCCTGGCCCTCCCAAATCCAGTCCTTCTTCTAAAAACACCCTGTTGCCTTGGTCCAGAAGGTCCCTGCCCCATTTCATCAGGGGGCTTTTTTGCCGGTCCACACTTCTCTTTATCTTATTATTAGATCCATTTTCTGTGCTGTAACCAACTTCCCCAAAATAGGTGGCTTAAAAATATGAAACTTTGAGCTGGGTGGATTTCTCAGGCACTTGAGCATCTGTGTATTACTTACACTAACACACACACATAAAGAGGTACCAGAGCCTTAATCCTGGGGATATAAAAATGTGACCTCATGTAGATGGCTGATCTTTGCAGATGTAATCAAGTGAAGATGAGCAGATCTTCTGGAAACAGGGTCTGTATTTAACAGGACCCCTGTCCTTAGAAGATACACAACCACTGGAGAAGAACATTATGTTGTGATGACTTGGGCAGTTTGGAGTGATGTACCAATCCCCAGAACTGGTATGCTCTCTCTCTCTCTGTGTGTCTGTTCATGTGTGTGTACATGCGTGAGCATGTGAGTTGTGTGTATGCACTTAGGTATAGGGGTCACAGCATAAGCTAAATTGTCATTCCTCAGAAAGGGCCTTCCACCTCGATTTCTGAGACAGTAGAGTTTGACAATTGGCTGGCCATGAAGCCCATGGGATCTGACACCTCAGTGCTGGGGTTATCAGGGCTAGCCACCACACCCTGCATGTCTCGACATGGGTACTGGTTCAGAGAACTCAGGTTCCCATGCTTGGCTTCTTTTCTGTGCACCTGGGGGCTTGAAGCCAGGTCCTCATGCACGTAAAACACTTCACCAACTCTCTTTGAAGCAGAATAATTCAACTTACAATGAGTCTACAGTAAAATAGGCTAATCATTTCTCAGCAGAAAGCTTAATATCAATATAATAAAGTGCTCATTTGCCTCAAGGACCATTCTATATATTCACATATATTCACATATATTAGCAAGCTAAAATCCCCCCTCTTCTTGCCATTTGCTCCTATAGGGGACAGTCACCAACTGTCAGCAATGATAGAGATCTAGCGTTTTCAAAAAGTCCCTTGCAGGGGAGACAGAAGGGACAGTTTAGGGGGAGCCCACCTAGGAGGTCAGGGTCATGTTCACATTGGAGAGCAGAGGACCTCAGACCTGCTCATTCCTGCCCTGGCCCCGCCACCATGCCAGATGTCTCCAGGAGATGGCCCGTGGTCAGCCTGGAGGCCAGGGAGGACAGATCTGCCATGCTCCCCCTCAGACAGGGATTTCACACCCAGGAAAATCATTTCCTGGTAAGGAGATTAGAAGGCACGGGCTGCTCTTGGAACAGGATGGGGCCCGGTGAGGCAGGAGAGGAACAGCGGGAGAGGTCAGGGGCAGGTGGGGGCTCTCGGGAGGAAGTGTCACTGTCAATCAGGGCGCTGACCCATCTAATCCAGCCTCCCGGCTCTCTTGATCCCAGGGACAGATGCCAGGCAAAAAGGTGCAAACACAGAGGGCCCGGTCCTCCCTGCAGGCCTGCAATACGGGCTTCTCAGCAGAGAACCTGCTTAATCTTGCCAAGAGATAAGTTGTCCAAAAAGCTTGTTCCATGGCTCTCCTGCACTTCCGCTGGGCCTCATGTTTGGAGATGTGGTTCATGACACTGGGGACAGGATGTTCCCTTCAATCAGGAGAGTTGTGCTCTTGTGAGGAGCTACTGCAATGGGGAAGAGAGGCAAACTCTAGAGTGCTTTCTCCAGGTCCTCAATGGTGAGCTCTCTCCCAAACCTTGGTCTAGTTTCTAGTCCATTCATTTATTCAATAAGCATTTACTGAGCTTTGGGGATGGGTTAGTTTATATTTAGTTAGGGTTTCTATTGCTGTAAAAAAACAACACAATCAAAAGTAACTTGGGGAGGAAAGGGTTTTTTTCACTTTCTAGCTTGTAAATCCATCACTGAGAGAAGCCGGGGCTGGAACTCAGGCACTTGGAAGCAGAAAGGGAAGCAAAAGCCATAAAGGAACACTTCTTACTGACTTGTTCTCCATGGCTTGCTCAGCTTGCTTCCTTATGGCACACAGGACCACCAGCCCATGTACTGCCCACAGCAACCTGGACCCTCTCAGCTCAGTTATCAATTAAAAAAAAATACTCTACAGGTTTGATCATGGGCCAACCTGCCGGGGCATTTTCTCAATTGAATTTCTGTCTTCCAAAACGACTCTAGCCTGTGTCAAACTGACATAAAATCAGACAGTACAGTTTGTAAAGTGCTTGCTGTCTAGGCAAGCGTGAGGACTTGACTTCAATACCCCCTCCCCACCACAATGCGCATAACAAACCAGTGGCGGAGCTGGAGAGATGGTTTAGAGTGATTTAGAGAGTTTAGAGATGGTCAAGAGTGTTCGGTTCCCAGATCCATGGCAGGTGATTCACAACTGCTTGTAACTCCGACTCAAGGGGATTCAGTGCCCTGTTCTGGCCTCCATGGGTACTTCACATACACACACACACACACACACGTGCGTGCACAGAGAGAGAGAGAGAGAGAGAGAGAGAGAGAGAGAGAGAGAGAGAGAGAGAGAGAGAGAGAGAGAGGAGGGAGATATATTACAACAATACAAATAAATATAAGACAAACACCAAAACCCAAAAAATATGCTAGCTCCCTTGCAATCCCAGGACTGGGGAGTTGGCAACAGGAGAATTCATGAGGCTTACTGGCTAGCCAGCTTGACTGAACTGGCCAGTTCCAGGTTTAGTGAGAGACCCTGGCTCAAATAATAAGCTGGAGAGCCACTGAAGAAGACACTCAAGATTGATCTCTGGCCTCTGCACATGTGTGTGCCTGCACTCACCTGAAGTATCATGTACATACACACATGCATGCACACACAAACACATAATGATAAGTGAACAATTACTTACTGATCCAAGGTGAGCCAGACTCAGATGGGTTCACATCCTTAAAAAAAAAAATGAAGTAGATAACTCCTTACAATGACACTACAATCCTTCCAACTGTTTATCTGTCCATCCTTTATAGAGCAGGCTCGCCAAACTGACCAGGCACTAACTTAGAGAGAAATGCCTTTGAGCCTCATTCATATCCTTCCCTGGACTTTTAGGGCAATGATTTCACAATATGAGATTTACACCTCTTCCAATGAGGATGTCTTCACCTAAATTCTGTGAAAATAACGAATTCAGTTTACTCACAACAAGAACTGTTCAGAGCCCTGGATATGCCAAAGAAGAGAAGGAGGAAGAGGAAGGAAAGGGAAGAAAGTGGTTCGCTGGTCTTGGGCACTGAGACCTCCTTCCCTAAGAGGAACATTAGCAACACAGACAGCCCCAATAATGATCAGTGTTCCCACCGTGGCAGGATCTGGGAGAGAGATCTCTGGGCTTGTCCATGAGGAGTTTCGGGGCTGGACTAACTGAAGTGGGAAGACCCACCTGGAGTGTGGGTCCGATGGGCTGCAATCCTGACATGAAAGAGGAGAAAGTGAGCTGAACACCAGCATCCCTCTCTCTGCTTCCTGACTGTGGATGTGATGAGAGCAGCTGCCTCTCTGTCGCCAGCGCTTTCCTTTCCACCACGGTGAACCGTGCCCTTGACCTATGAGTGACCTAAGCTGCTTTCATCGCAGCATCGACAAAAGTAACCAATACAGTCCCCAACTTAATGCTCCAAGTGATGGTTTTGTACTTCACACTAGTGCCAAAGTGAAACGCATTCAGTAGGAAGCAGACTTTGGAGTTTGGTTTTCCGAGGCTGGCACTGTACTCTCTGATATTCATGTGGTTCTTGGCTGAAGTAGGAAACCAAAGTTCCTTCGTAGCCATGAAGTGATGCTACATTGCTGGACCAGGAGGTTCAATGGGTGGTGATGTCCGTGTCTTTCCTACTTAAGATATTTTGAATTTCTGACCCTGTAGGAAGCTAAGGAACATCTGTATGGTTATAGATGAAATGAGACCTCCCCCAACTCCTAATGCCTAATGTGATGAACTGCATACATAGGGCTTTTGGAGGTGACTGAGGTGCCTATAGAGAAGACCAGCAGTAAAGTCATTACCTAACGTACAGTGGCAACTTTGTGATGGTGAAGAAATGACCTTGGAAATTATATCTTTTTTAATAATTATTTATTATGTACACAGTATTCTGCCTGCATGCTGGAAGAGGACACCAGATCTCATTATAGATGGTTATGAGCCACCGTGTGCTTGCTAGGAATTGAAATCAGGACCTTTGGAAGAGCAGCTAACAGACACGCTCTTAACCTCTGAGCCATCTCTCCAGCCAGAAACTATATCTTGAATTTTGATGCTTTCCTGCAATAGCTACAAATGTGGCCCACTCATAAACTCAAAGTGCTATGAGATTTTCACATGTGTGCATGTACTAATGTATGAATGGCAGCCCGTGTATGGCCCAGTAAACTTTACAGATGTGCTCACAGCTGGCTCCACAGCAATGGAAACTATGGCACATGTCACCATGCCTAGTTTTTTCACAGGGGACAGAACCTCACATTTGCAAAGCAAGACTTTGCCAATAGCCATTTCCACAGCCCTGAAATTACAAGGGCTTTTTGTTTGTTTTATTTTGTTTTTCAAGACAGGGTTTCTCTGTGTAACAGCCATGGCTATTGTAGAACTCCTTTGTAAACCAGGCTGGCCTCGAACTCACAGAGACACATCTGCGTCTGCCTCCCTAGTGCTGGCATTACAGGTGTGTGCCACCATGCCTGGCAGAAATTTTAATATATATTAATTTTATTACTTCTGTTCCTCTAGAGAACTTTGACTACCACATGGCCCAACACAAAATTGTAAGCTTACTAAAAGCGAGAGGGGACTCAGTTTTACCTTTTTTTTTACTCATTTTGATTGCAGGTTCTTGACTATGAGATTTATAGATGGTACTATGTTGCAAAGACAAAAGGTTGAACACAGCTGCAATCAATATGACATCTCCTAGAATGAGCACATTTGCTGTAGAGGTTGGGTGCTCCTGGAGAAATGGAACAAAGGTGGTTTTGCCTCTTCTGTCATCTATTCCTATTTCCTGCAAATTTTATTCATACATGTGTATTGTGATCATGGTCCATTTGACAGGATCTAGAAATCACCTCGGGGACCAATCTCCAGGCCCACCTATGAGGGATTGTCTAGGTTAGGTTAGCACAACTGTAGGGAATTATCTTGATTATGTTAATTGATATAGGAAGACCCACCCACTGTAGGTGACACTATTCCCTGGCCAGGATCCTGGTCTGTATAAATACAGGGAGCTTCCTGACTGCGGATGTGATGTGAGCAGCGGTTCCAAGCTTCTGCTACCATTCCTTCCCTGCCTGATGGACCGTACCCTAGAATTGTGAGCCAGGGTGAAGGGGTCTCTGTGGGTATCAAGGCAGGCAGGGATCCATGAAGAGGTGAGAATAAAAACTCAGCTCAGACTGATGTCAACCTGGATCAGACATCAAGGGGTCTGTTGCCAGGCAACTTATTGTCAAGAATATTTAAACACGACATAGTTTGGGGAAAAAAATTTCCTGGTGTAATACAATCCTTGGGGCACAAAGAAGTATAATAACATCAACACTCAACTCAGGGTACATGTCATTTCTTCCAAGAAGATGGGTTCTGGAGATAGGCTACCTGTACTAGCTTAAGGGCCCAAGGAAAGAGCTGGCTTGATCTTGATCATACTGATACTGCAGAGGTTATTTGGACTATTAGCCGCCTCTGGTCCTGGCTGTGGGACCTGGGGAAGCCTCTGGCTATACACGTAATGTAAGGGTTGTTTAGACTATTAGGTATTGCAGGTCCTGACTGTGGATGCTTGATAAGACCTGGCCCAACAGATAACAGATCACCAGTTATCGATAACCTGCAATTCCCAGCTTTCTGGACAGAAGAACAGGTTTTACATCTTTTCCCACTGAAAAGATGATCCTGAGTGCTTAACGTTCTTGGTTTCCCTGGTGATCTGTGGGCTCAAGGGCCTCTGTGCTCTCAGCACCAGGAGAACCCTTTCTCCCTTAAGTTGGTTTTGTCAGAGTATCTTGTCACAGCCACAGAAAAAGGAACTCAAACATGACCATCCTTCATGCAGCCCTCAACCCATGTCAGCTCACTCCACATTTGCCCCCGTCCCCTGTTCCCAAAGTGCTCACAGCAAGGATAGCTCAAACAACCAGAAGCATGCTGATGGGACTTGAAGATCCTGTGAGAGGGACCCAGGCTCCCTAAGAGAGGTGGCAACTGATATGTACCACAAGTAAGACCAGCAGGACTTACTGAGGTCAAGAGGTCATGAAGTGTATCCCAGGCGATGGCAAAGCCTGGGCAGAGAAAAGCAAGGCACATCACTGTTTGGGGGTTCTTGAGCCTGCACAAGCATCCTGGCAAGTGGCAGGTCTTCTTTTGACAGACACATCCACCCTCCCATGTCAAGATCAACAGCTGTTGCCACTCAGATAATAATAACATGACGTGCGGGTTCCAGGCCGTGATAGCTCATATTGCCCCCAGGCATTCTCTAAACTGGAGAAGCATTTGAGACAGGCCCTTGTAAGGTGTCCCTGGGCACTGCGTTGACTCCTCTGCACGGTTCATAGCTTTGGGCAACTGGTTGTTGAGCCACACAGGGAAGATTCTCCTGAAATGGCCAATGCCAAGTGCAAAGGGGTCCCTGTGGGTGAGATAGAAAAAATAAGGAAATCAGAGAAAGGCTGGGTTTTGAGGTGTTTCCTGGGTCCATCTTGGCAAGACTGGGCAAGGTGAATGGCCCAAGAACCTGTGGTCAGGAAATGTTTGGTGGGCCCTGGGAGTAGAGAGATGGTTCTTTGTGGAGATGCGGCCTTGTCCAGTTTTGCCATGGGCCAAGCATGCCAGCCCACAGGTAGGGATAATGAGTCAGAACAGTGGTTAACACAAAATACCCTGGTAAAAATGTGATGCCCGCCATGCTGTTGAGCCTGAGGTGACCCTCAGCTGACTGAGTGGACTGAGGTTCGGGGTTGAGCAGGCTCCTCATCAGGAAACTGTGCAGAGGAATAACTCTGGGCCTCTGCGGAGTGAGCACTGGGGGCCAGCATAGCTGAGGAAGAGGCAACTCGGAGAGCAGGTACTTGGACCATGAGACCATTGTCCTGTGGAGGGCAGAGGACAGCCTGGGCTGCCCAAGCTCCAAGGCAGAGAGAGCGTTGGTGTGGCACGCAGACGTGATCACCCCTCCTTCCTCTCTCTGTTCCAGTGTGTACTCTGACCCAGGACAGGGACTTGGCCTCTTTAGGATTCAGACGCTCCATCTATGAATTCGTTACGTGTGTCTGTCTTCACTATTCCCTAAAGTACACATTCCTCAAAGTCGGGATCCACTTTCCCCATAGCTTTAGGTCACCTAGATTGAAATCTGCAATTCCTAGCTTTCTCTGCAACATAATGTGACCACAAGGCTAACAGCTGACTAATGGGAGATGCCACATGTCAGCTTTGAAGCATAGCTTAGAGGTGCCTCTCCGCCCCTTCTCCTTCATACCTTGGTTTCCGCAACAAGCCAGATTGTGGGGTTGTTCTAGTTTTGTCCTATTCCTGTGACAAATACCTCCCAAAATAGCAACATAGGGGAAGACAGGGACTTTTCTTGGCTTACACTTCTAAGTAATGTAGTCCATCAAAGGATTATAGGGAAGTCAGTGTGGGGACTCAAAGAACTAGTCACACCACTTCAGAGTAATGAGCAAAGAAAGAAGAAATGCAACCTTATTTGCTTGTTTTTAGCTAGTGTTCTCTATTCTTACACAGCTCTGGGATTCCTACCTAGGGAATAATGTCACCCACAGTGGGCTGCTGTTCCAATATCAATTAACTTAATTAAGACCTCCCTGGATGCCCAAAGGCCAACCCAATTATTCTATTAAGATTACCTTCCCGGGTGATTCTAGGTTTTGTCAGAACCCATTGACAGTTTAAAACGAACCATCCTGGAAGTGGTAATGGTAGGGTCCTCCGTCTAGCTAGAGAGTGACCTTGGGAGTGGCGGCCACGTTTGGCACAGCGAAGGACTGGGTGGAATTGGAGCCTTCAGGACTCTGTGCAGCAAAGCTGCCAAGATAGCCCGGGACTGTCACAGTGCCTTTTCAAGCGCTGAGATAAGACACCATGGCCAAGGCAATTTATAAAAGAAAGCATTTAAATTGGGGATTCACGGTCCCAGAGAGTTTAGATCATGGCAGGAAGCATGACAATGCTGGAGCAGTAGCTAAGAACTTATATCTGACCTATAAGGCAAAAAGGAAAGAGAGAGAGAGAGAGAGAGAGGGAGAGAGAGAGAGAGAGAGAGAGAGAGAGAGAGACCCAGACACAGAGTGAGAGAGAGTGAAAGAGCTAACTGCAAATGGTATAGGTTTTGAAACCTCAAATCCCACCCACCCCTAGTGACACATGTCTTCTAATATGGCCACACTTAAGTCTTCCCAAACAGTTCTACCATCATAGAAGGAAAAAAAAAAACCCACTTAGATATATGAGCCTATAGGGGCCATTCTCACACCCACCTTTGGACTTTTACATGAAAGAGAATTCCAGCCTTTTTTTTTTTTTAATTTTGCTTGTTGCAATGTTGTTTTCACCTTTTGTTGCCTGTAGCCAAAATGTAGTTGTCTGACCAATAGCTACATGGTTTGCATTTAAATCCCCAGTGTTGGGAGGTAGGAGGCAGGCAGAGCCCAGTTTGTATATAAGCAGTCTGCAAACTTAGTGATTATCTCCCACGATTGGCCCTCATCCCTTCAAATTTCCAAATGGACTGAACGCAGGTGTGTGGGCACCTGTGTGTTTATGAACATTTAGACTGTATGCTGTGTCCATGTGTACATGTGTATACACATGCATACTGTAAATATATGTGTCAGTGTTTAAGTGTGAGTGTGTGTGTGAGTGCTCCAGCATACGCCCAGAACTACACAGAGAAAATGTGTTTCCACCCAGGGTGGGTACTCAGGAGTGTGGGTCAGACTTCCTAACCCTGGGGCTCCCAAACAGTGCAATGTAGACAGGCTCAGACTGTCTGTCCCTCTTCTTTCATGCACATTTTTCTTGTCCCATGCCTCCCTGGCCCTTCCCAGCTCATACTACTGTTGTCTTCCGTGACCACCAGCCTCAGGCCACATGTCTGCTTAGTAACAATGACGGTGATTAGCATGTGTGGAGGTCATGTTTATGCTTCAATTGTCAACGGTGGTCATTATTTATTTGAAGTTAGGCCCTTCTCATTTGCTGGGCACCATTCCTATGAGTAACTCCATGCTGAAGACTTAATAATTTTCATATGGTAGGGATTGGAAATGAGGAGGGCTGAAACTCGTTGTGGTGGTCAGGAGGAGGATTCCCATGGGGGTTACAGGCCCCACTTCCCAGGCAGAAGAGTGAGGCTAGCAGATAGGAAAAGGGTGGACAAGGAGCACTTGGCTATCCCAGCTTCTTGGCTCAGACAAATGACCTCTGGGGATACTAGGAGGATTTGCAAGTGTGAGCTCAGACTCTATGGGGATCTTGGGAGCTGAATACATATCCAAATATGTCATTTTCTGAGCAGGAAACAAGTGCATTTCAGCCACTTCAGCTGGTAGGAGGCAGCATGGCATTGGGGAGAGAGAACAGGGTTTGGAATGTAAAAGATCTGGGAGGGGGTCATTGAGATGGCTTATCGTGTAAAGGTGCTTGCTACCAACCCTGACAATCTGAGTTCAATCCCCAGGACCCACAGATGGAAGGAACATCTGCAAGTTGTCCTCTGACTTCCTGCACATGTTATGGTACAGGTATAACCAAACATAACACACACACACACTCTCTCAAACATGCACACACAGCAAAGGAAAGGAGGGAGTAACTGGGAGAGCATGTCTCTGATGTGACCCATGTAAGCATCGACTTGGTTTTCCTCTTCTGTAAACTAAGGCATATCCCCCAGGCTGGGCCTCGAGTGAGCATCAAAGGCAACTTTCCCAGACTTTGTTTCCTCCTTCCTCTTGAAGCCAGAGGCTCTCTGCTGAAAACTGGAGGAGAATTTGAAAGGAGGATTAAGGAGGCTCTAATGTGCCCACCACACAACCGTGAGACTTAAATTTGAATCCACGGCACCCATGAAAAAAGCCAGGCCTGTAACATCAGCACCCAGGAACAGAGGCAGGAGGATCCCTGGACTTCACCAGCCAGCTAATTTTGCCAAATCTGTGAGCTCTGGGTTCAGTCAGACCCTGTCTCAATAAAAGTGGGGATGGTAGAGAATGTAGAAGAAGGTAGTTAATGTTGGGGCTAAAGAGATGGACCACTGGGTAAGAACTGTTGCTGGGAAAGCAAGAGGACCTTAGCTCAAACCCCAGCACCCAGGTAAGAGCCAGCCACAGACACCTGTGCTGTAATTACAATGCCCAGAACAGACAGGCTGATCTTGAGAACTCACTAGCCAGTAAGCCTGGTGGCTAGGCGAGCTTCAGCATCAGTGAGACAGTCTGTCTCAAAAGTAACGCAGAGAATGGTAGAGGAAGACACAACATATTCCTCTGGCTAGCACATGCATAAATGTGCACACACACTCACTCACACACACAGACTCTCTTATGCTTTTATTCACACTCTCAAATACACACACTCTCACATGCTCTCAGGAACACTCACACATACTCTCTCGCACACAGAATTTGGAAGAAGTTGTCTCTCCTGAGGGCATGCTGTAATAAGTTCATCTCTTCCTTTCTCTGGGGACTTTGGAGATTTCAAGGTCAGAGGAAGCAGCTCATGGAGAGGAAGTCAATTTTGAGCCAGTGTTTGCCAAAGTCTCTCCTGTGAGAGGTGCCTGGCTTGCTGACTCCACCCACAGGCATCAGTCCCAGGCTCCACTGGGCTTGTGGAGGAAGTTAGGAAGCTCAGAGGGAGCGAAAAAGGTCACTGGACCTTGAATTGGTTAAGTAATTGTATTCAAAGAGAAATGACTGCTGGCCCCATTTCAGCCTGGTGGAGGTCTCCCACAGAGTGATGTGACTGCCATCACATGACCTGCTCCTGGAGCATTACAGCCAAAGCATTCGGGGAAGACTCAGAAAATGTGCTGATGGAATAGATAACGGAAGGAGCAGCCAAGCAGGGGGCAGAAGGGCAGGGCTTTGGAGACTGGGCACGCAGCTCAGAGGTGCTTGCCTAGCACCCACGAAGGCCTGGGTCCCACCCACAGCACTGCAGCAGAAGATCTGGTGGCACACACCAGAGATCCCAGCACTCGGGAGGTAGAGGCAGGAGGGTCAGAAGTTTCTGGTCATCCATCTAGAAAACAAACAAACAAATAAGCAAACTCTGTAAAAGAAAATGCCATCATAATGAACTTTTAAAAAAAATTTGCTTTTGGGGCCAGGAAGACAGCCCAAAAGAGCCTTTGTTGTTCTTGCAGAGGCCCTAAGTTTGGCTCCCAGCACCCACACTGGCCAGCTCACAGCTACCTAAAACTCCAGCTTCAGGGTATCTGATGCCCTCTTTTGGCCTTCACAGGTACCAGAATACACGTGTGCAAATGTAACACAACACACACACACAAATCATCACCATCATTATCCTCCTCCTCCTCAGCATCATCATCTTTTTAAGAACTTGGGCCACAGACAGATCAACTTCCTCACATGTGGCCACCAGTTGAGAGATTCTGAGCCAGAACTTGAACTAAAGCACCACAAAGTGTGTCCTGGAATTCAGATGAACACCCAGCTTCTATGGTGCACTCCAGAGTCTGGAGAAAGAAGCCAAGCAAGCCCTTTCTTGCCCTTTAAGCCTCCTTCATCTATCCCCAATGCAGATGCTCCTGGTGCACGGCCAGCATATTCTAGTGTGCTGATACAAAGAGAATGAGACCATAGGGGAATGTCCCTACTAAGATGGCATCAGGGTGTTGCTGGGGAAAGCCAATAATTTAAAAATACGTAGGAAAGGGGCTGAGGAGGTAGTTTAGTCCATAAAAGCACTTCCATACAAGCAGGGGGATCTGAGCTCAGCACTCCCCAGTTATAAGCACATGCCCCCCCAACACACACACACACACACACACACACACACACACACATCAATACATCCAAAGCTGCACAAGAACGTGAATCAGATCATTTTAGCAAATACTAGCAGAGCGAAAGCCTTTCTTAAGTGGCAGGCACTGTTGAAAGCGCTACATGTATTTCCTACTTCAATCCTCCCAGCCCCTCTACGGTGAGCGCCATCCTTACCCCAACTCTACAGAGCTTCAGTGTCGCCGGCACATGGCCCATGCTACAAAGCGTCTGTTTGCTTCTATGCCTAAAGGACACCTTGCCAGCTCTCCAAAAGAAAACAGAGGTAACTTAAGGAAGGTTTCGTTTGGCCTTAAAATTTGGGGACACAGCCCATCACGGTGGAAAAGATATGACCACAAATCTTAGAGTGACTGTCACGCTGAATCCACAGTCAGGAAGCAGAAGGAGATGAACGCTGGTGCTCAACTGGCTTTGTCCTTTGTATGCAGTTTAGGACCCCGTATCATAAGATGGTACTCCTTAAACCCCACGTCATGAGATGATGCTCCCTAAACCCCACGTCCTGAGAAGGTATTTCCTAAGCCCCACATCATGAGGTGGTGGTCCCTCAATTAAACTTTGCTGGAAACACTCACAAAATCACACATGGCATGTTTCCATGTTGACTAGAAATCCAGTCCAGTTGACAGTAGGACTAGCCATCACAGGAGACCGCAGAGCTCCATCCCTGTGGCTGGTGATGGTAAACCTGAAGGCCATGGACAGACAGTTGAGAGCACCCAGAAGGAGACTCAGCTCTGCCTGCAGGAAATTGCCCTTCTGTAGCAACAAATAATAGTGTGACGGTCCTTGGGTGACAGCGGATACCACTGAATGTTGAGAGACAAGAAGGGCCAGATCTGGGAGGATGTGATGGCTAGTTTTCTGTCACAAGCTAGAGTCATTTGGGAAGAGGGAACGTTAACTGAGAAAATGCCCCATGAGAGTGGCCTGAGGGCATGCTCTTGATTGCTGTGGGAGGGTTCACTATGAGTAGGGACACCAGAGTGCTCTAATGAAGCAGCCACGGGGAGCAAGCCAGCAAGCAGCAACCCCTCTGCAGCCTGTGAATCAGTTTCAGCCTCCAGGTTCTTGCTTTGATGTCCCTGGATGAGGGACTACAAGTTGTAAGATAAAATAAACTTTGTTTCCAACCTGCCTTTGGCAGTGGTGTTTTGTCACAGTATTAGAAACCCTAACTAAGACAGAAGGCCTTCTGTAGGAGGCACCACTGAAGTGAAAAGCTGTGGGAGCTGGCTAGCAGCAGCAGGAGCATGGCTGAAGGGTTGATGTCCTGGTTACACCCCAGGGTGGACAGGCAATAGTGATGGCGGCAGATAATGATGGTGGCATAGCTTGAGAGTTCCACTTCAGTCTAGTGGGTCAGGGGGTCTCGTACCTGGCCTGTACTACCTGCAGTAACTTCAGCAGCCATGGAAATGAGAACTGTGTTGTCCGTATGGAAATGTACCTTCCATAGGGATGAGACATGGCCTTGTACCATCAACGGGACATTTCAGTTCCATGTTTGTCAAGGAAGGAAAGGAAAAGAACTTGGAAGGCTCTTTTTTTTTTTTAAAGATTTAACTTTTAAAATTAGTGTGTGTGTGTGTGTGTGTGTGTGTGTGTGTGTGGACACATTGTCTATGTGCAGGCACATGAAGGTCAGAGGGCTATTTTTAGGAGTCAGTTCTCCTTACCCACTATGTGAGACCCCAGGACCAAACTCAGGTTGTCAGGCTTGTGTACAGGCTAATGCTGGGTTCACTCTTACCTGGTGGGCCGTCTTGTGCAGCCACCTGTGGCTTCTTCAGCTCCGGTGTCAACAGACAAGAGAGACTTTTTGTTTGTGTGTGCGGTGGAGGCTTTGAGGGCATCGCTGATAACGCTCCATCTTTCGGGAATGGAGCTTGGTTTGTGAGGTGCTTGTCTCAAATGCCTGAGGTCCTGGGTTTGATACTTGGCCTTCTATGAATCAGGCCTATAATGCCAACATCAGGAGGTAAAGACAGGAGGATCCGAAGTTTAAGGTCATTCTCAGCTACAAAGGGAATCCGAGGCTCATATACGTAATACCCTGCCTATAAATTAAACAATTAATAAAATTTTTAAAAAGAACAATTGACTAATCCCAGCTTTTGGAAAATCACCATAGAGCTGTCACCACCAGGCCAGCTGAGGGATGGCTACCAAGGACCTCACTGCACTATTTTTGCAACTGTGTGTGTGAGCCTGTAATTATTTCGAAATAAAAAACCCGAAAAAACAAACATGTTCTGGAATCACACTGAGCCAGTTCAAACATCACATCTGACACAAAAACAAGTTTTCATCATGGAAGCAGCTGTTCCTCATTTCACAACTTAAAAAAAAAATATGCTTGTAGGGCTGGAGATGTGGCTCAGCTGACAAGGGTCTGTCCAGCATGCAAGGGGCCGGGGTTCGATTCCCAGCATGGCATACACCAGATGTGGCGAGGGCACACCTGTCATCCCAGCACACAGGACACAGAAGGATCACAAGTTCCAGGTCTTCTTTGACAAGTTCAAACCCAGCCTGGGCTACATGAGCCCCTGTCTCCAGTAAGAGGCCAGTGAGATGGCTCAGCGGGGCCAGGCACTTGTCACTGAGTCTGGGTATTCGGGATTTGATCCCCAGCACCTATGTGATAGAAGAGGAAAACTGATGAATGGACGCCCGTGATTGGCAGGCGGCTTCCGCGTGAGCACCGCGGCCTCCACTCTCTCCCACAAACACATGAATGTAAAAAAATACACAAAGGATTGTCAGTGGCGTCTAGTGTAAATCCGTTATCTATTGTGCCATCTACTCGTTCTCATAGTGTGATTTTTGAAGTAAAATGCTACTGCCTCTCCAGTGTCCTGAATGCTGACTCTTTACTCCAAAGTATTAAACAAAACACTTCCTGTGTGATTTACAACCTGGCGAAAGCCGGGAGCTGCTGTAGGCGGATGAGGTTGTGGAGGAGGCTGGGTCAGAGAAGAGCCAGGGCTGCCACAGTTAGAAGCTGCATCTGGGGGGAGTCAAAAGAAGTGAGCTTGGGACAGACTTTTCTGGATGAGCTTCATTTAAGTTTTTTATTACGTTTTAATTGTGTGTGTGCGCGCATGCACGTGATGTGTTGGGTGGCTATGGCTTAAAAGCGTCTGTCCTCTTCCTCGCCATGCGGACCCAGAGGATCGAACTCACATAGTCAGCTACATCATCAAGCTCTTTTCCCTGCTGAGTCACCTCGCTGGCCGCTCTGGGTGCTTTTCTGAACAATGGAAACTCCTGGCCTAAAGATAGAGTTCTGCCAAGGCAACATGCTTGAAGAGCTCGCCTCTTATGTTCTTTGACCTCTCAGCATCCTAGAAGACAGAACCCAGATTATGCCTTCCCGCAGATGACCACCCCCTTACACACCTCTTCAGCACCTTCACTGGACAGCCAGCAAGCTCCAAGCTGTGCTTTCCTGAGAGGCAGGGCCACTTTGTGCTATAGCCTCCCGTGGCACCTCTTCAGACTCGTACCTGTCCTTGAGGAAGCTCAGGACACCTATAGGCCCTGGCCAGTACTCTTGCAAAGCTGGCCTACATATTCAGTGTGCAGCAAGAGCATATCTGTCTGACGAGTCCCAGGGCTTCGCCCAAGCCCAGGGTCTGAATGGAAACATTATCACAATTTAATTACCTTTCAGAAATGCAGCCTGGGAAACCCCACTCCTTGGCCAGAATGCCAACCTCAAATGAAGCCAGGGGTGAGCGGAAGCTGTGCTCCCCCAGGGGCGAGGGGACAGCCTTGAGGAGCTGCACACCCTTTAATGAAGCTTCCAAGTGACCCCCCAGGTCCCTCAGCGCTGATGGGGCCCATGAGAGTCCTTCCCCAGCCATGCACCGCAGACCGCAGAGCCAGGCAGGCACATGAGGTTTTGTTCGCAATGTCCTGAGGGTTTCCCCCTCCTTTCTTCTTTCTTTCTTCTTTCTTTCTTTCTTTCTTTTTCTTTTTTTCTTTCTCCCCCCTTTCTGTCTTTTTTTTCTTCCTTTTTTTTTTTTTTTTTAATAAAACGAGTGATAAAGAGTCCTGCCAGGGACCATTGTCTTCCCAAGTCTAAAGTGTTCGAAATTAATTTATCCGCCTAGGATGGTGTATAAATTTCTCATTACGAGTGTCAGTGATGAACAAGAAACCATTCCAAGAAATGTCTCGGGCCCTTGCCAAGCCCCGGGCCCTGGGTCCCTCACAGAGCCGGTGCCCGCGACAATGGGCTTCACACAGTCAGGAGTGTTAACTATGCATGCTTTCCCGTTGCCCGGGCTCAGCCAAATGTCCTGTGAGAACGACACGTCCACACCCGATTTTATTATTCTACACAGATGCTGGCTCGTTGTGTGTCTCCAGTTTGCAGAGCACAAAGTAGGGTGCCGCTGGGGGTGCTGTGGTTGTGGTGGGCATGTGCTATTTAGTTTACCCTTCTCCCCCATGCTTACTTTGGATGACCCACACCCACTTCCATTCCCCAAAAGGTTGTGGCAAGGGGACCTGAGGAAGCAGTCCTGGAAGACTCCTGGAAGAACATGATAGGGTGGGGGAGGAGCTAAGTGAATCAATGAATTGAACCTCTTTGAGGTATATGCTGGGGAGGGAGGGAAACCAAGAGAGAAATGAGAAGGGGAGGGGGAGGTTACATCTTGGGGGGAATGGCATCCTCAGCCCTCCTCTTTGGACCTGAGTGCCAGCTACCAGGGGTGGGTGGCAGGTGGAGGTAGCATATCATGCTTCTGCTGCATCTCCAAGGTTGTCCGCAGGAGCCTGGACATCGGAGAAAGGCACTTCCAGGGTCTTCCTGCTGTGTATCTACCTCTGATACCCATATACAGCCTGCACCCTGTGACCGGAAGGAAGGGCTGAATAGGGTGGCAAGGTGGGACAGGCAGACACGGTGGTCTTTCCTCCTTCCCCAGCTGCTGATGGAAATCCCCCACTCGGCAAAGCGTGACACACAGTGGCCTCAGGATGAGCATCTCTCTTCCTGCTCAGGTATGCTGTCTGTGGGCTCTTGCCCCAGGCACCATGCCAGAAGTCCAGGACAGGTCTCTTGCCTAACACACAAAGTTTCCAGGAGCTCTGCTGGTGTCCACAGATCCTGGTCAATCAGTGGACGGCAGTTTTCCAGAGCCACTAGAATGGGGATAAAATTGAGACCTTGAGGGGAAGGCAGAAAGGCTAGCCAAGGGGCCAGGGAACCACATTTGCGTCTTACCTCTGTCACCAGCCCTTTGTCACCCAGGCCCAATCTGATTCTTGGAATTCCTTTCTGGATTCAAAGTGCTGAGTCCAGGGTCCCTCACAACCTCCCATGATGGTCTTTAGGATGAGAGTGGTAGCTATAGATGCTGACAGCAGGGTCCCTCCTTCAGACGGGCTCCGGTGACTCCAAGTGACTGGGTATTGAGGCTGGCCACCAGAAGGAGCTGTGTGTAATGCAGCCTGCAACATCTCTAAGCCCTGAAGGAGCACACAGAAGCCTCTTCCTCGGGGGTCTTGGCCAGAGGGCTGGGCATGCTCAGACCAACAGGCCACTTTGCAGAAGCACCAGGCTTGGCAGGCAAGCTGATGCCTGGCCTCTGTGCCTGGCCATTGAGGGCAGGGCCTCTGCAGAGTGGCTGATTTGGGATGCCTGGCAAGTCACCGGCCCTGGGCGGTGGGCCAGCCTGCAGCCCTGCGGAGGTGGCCTCATTAAAGGACTCATGGTCCAGTGGGCAGGGCATCAGACTGGACATCTGGAGGTTTGGGGCCGGGTCCAGCTTGCTGCTGCTTTGCTGGGTGACCTTAAGCAGATTACTCGGCCTCTCAGTGCCCCACCTGCTGCCTGCCTTCTCCCTGTCTGGCAAGACTTCCTGGAGGGAATATTAATGGGGTAGTTCAGTGAAGCCTGGATCCTACAGAGCCTCACTCTTAGCCATTCCTGTCATGCCAGGGGTGTGTGGGGTCACCAGGAGCCCTCCTGCTGAAAGTGTCGTAAGAGTCTCCCAGACACCGCTGTCCAGGGGCTGCACTTTGGGTACGGACCCTCGGAGGAGGCAGTGACATCAGAGAGCAGGCCACAGAGTTCTTTTACAACATAGGGAGAATTGGTCCAGGATCCAGCACCACGAACACATCGCTGGGCTGGAGAGCTGAGCATCTGGCCTCCCAGGTCTTTTGTTTCTCTTCTAGGCTGTCCCCTCTAGCCTCCCTTTCCAGACCCAGTAAATTCTGGTGTGCGTGATGAACCCTGTCAACCCCGACAATGAGGAACAGGGGAGACCACTCAGTGGATAGGAGCTCTTCCTGTGTGCAAGCCAGAGTCTTTGATTCCCAGCACCGGGGTAAACCCTGGGTGTGGCTGCACGTGCTCTTAACCCCAGCACTGGAGTTGGAGGACGGCTGGTGCTTGCTGATAGCCAGACTTGCCAAAACTGAAATGAAGGAAAAAGCAAACAAACCCTCGTGAGGTCCAGCTGCATGGTCTCAAGTGAATAATGTAGAGGGTGACAGCTCAAACACATGAAGCTCTCCTGTTGTCTCTACAATGGTATGTGTGCATGCACACACACCACATGAGATTAAATCCCCACAGGGAAGGTATCTTTGGTGACTTTCTGTTTGCAGGGGATCAGGCACCTCCTCTGATGTCTGGACTCCTCTGCAGCCTGTTCTGCAGCCTTCTGTTCACTATGCATCAAAGTTTACATGCCAGCAGGACCTTCTGCACACACACAGGATCCCAGACTTGCCTGTGTTAGGCCTGCTGCCTGCAAGGCCTCCTCATCTTGTCTCCAGGGTGGATTGATCTTCCTTTGTGACTATAGCCATACATCCTCTCTGCTCTAAACTGTTCCCAGGGACGTAGCCTGGCTCCTTCCTCTTCGGCCCTGAAGCATCCTCTTAGGAGAACACCACAGCATAGTAGGATCCCAGCATAGACCCAGGCTTGACTTCTCTGCAGATGAGCACTGAGAAAATGCCCAAGAGGTCAAGAGAAGCACCTAGGCCCATCTGGTTTCCATAATCCCCTTCTTAGTTCAAGAGCCCTTGAACTATGTCCATCAGTGTTTTGCCCAAGAAGTGGCAATTCGTCCAGGCTTCTCCAGTTGCTCTGAGGCCTTCTGTGATGGTTAATGATGTCAACTTGAGAAGATCTAGAACCACCTAGGAGACAAGCCCTCAGCTTTTCTGTCATTGAGTTTCTAGGTCAAGGCAGAAGGCTCACCCCACTGGAGGCAGCACCATCCTTTGGTTTGGAGCCCTAAACTGCATCAAAGGAGAAGGTGAGCTGAGCCCCAGCATCCATCCCTCTCTGCTTCCTGACAGTGAATGCAACGTGAGCAGCTTTCTTGAATGCCTGCAGCCATGCCTTCCCTAGCATAGCAGACAGTTTCTTCAAACTGAACCAGTGCGAAGCCTTCCTCTCTTCTGTTGCTCCTGTCAGGCATCCTGTTACAGCAATGAGAAGAGAAACCCATTCAATACAGCGCCTGGCATTGTAGGTCTGGTCTGAGCCCATCGACCTTAAGCTCCTGTCTCTCACATTGTGTGATCCAGATACTTGTGCATGTGTGTGCACATGCACATGGAGGCCAGAGGTCAATGCCAAAGGTCTCTCTCAAATGCTCTCCACTTATTCATTCACTCATCCATTTTTGAGGTAGGGTCTCTCACTGAGCCTGGAGCTCACTGATTAGATAAGGCTGCCTGGCCAGTGGGCTCCAGGAATATGGATTTCTCTGCCTCTCCAGTCCTAAGATTATAAATATGTGCCACCATTCATCATGCCTTGATTTTTTTTTACTTTTTAAAATTATTTTTATTTGTTTATTTTTATTTTTATTATTTGTTACATTTTATTAACTCTGTGTCCCAGCTGTATCCTGCTCCCTCATTCTTTCCCAATCCCACCCTCCCTCCCTCATCTCCTCCCTGCCCCTTTCCAAGTCCACTGATAGAGGAGGACCTCCTCCCTTTCATCTGACCCTGTTTTATCAGGTATATTCAGGACTGGCTGCAAAGTCCTGAAGTCCTGGCCTACATGCCTTGATTTTTAACCGGATGCTGGGAATCTGAACTCAGGTTCTCAAGATTGCACGGCAAGTTCTTTATGGACTGAGCCATCTCCCCACCACTAGCTCCTCTAGCCTCTACTGAGTATCAAGACAATAGTAATTATGATTATAATTGTAGTAGTTCTTGCTTCCTGTAACCTTACTTTTTTTAAGATTCGCAGTACACTTATTCCTGCAAACAACCTTACTGCTCACACATAGCCAAGGAAACCAAGGCTTGGGGAGATTAAGTGGCTTGCCTGGGGTCACACAACTGGTAGAAGCAGAGCTTGGAGCCAAGTCCAGAGCTGTAAAGCACGAAGCTCAAGCTCCCACCCCCACCAACATCTGCTCTCTCTTCCAAAGCCTGCCAAGGCCGCTCACAGGCATGGCATCGGCACAGTTGCGAAAGGCCAAGAAAGGATTTCCTGGACGACTCTTTTCCCTTGGCAGTGGTATTTTAAGCAGTCTTCACAGCCTACCCCAAAGTAGGCTCAAGGGTGGGATTTCAGACACCAGGATTATGTAATGTCAGCCACTCACGGTCGTACCTATAGCCAAACGCCCACAGTGGACGTGGCCGGTTAATCCTTTCCGTGCTTCACTGTGGCTAAATGCCCACTGCGGACATGCCCAGTTAATCTTTTCCCTACTTTGTCATGGCTCAACTGAATAAGACACATTTTATATTGATGTGTGCGATGGTTGATCTTAACTGTGAGCTTAATTCGTTCTGGGATCAACTAAGAGCCAAACCTGTGAGTAGGTTTATGGGGGCGGGGCATTTCCAGGAAGACTTCACTGAGGGAGAAGACCCTCCCAAAGAACAGGTGCAGCCCAGATAGAGAGAGGCTCAAGGGAAGAACAATGCTGTTTGCTGCCTCAACTTCTTGCTGTGTACATGTCTATACTGTCATGGTCATTGCTGCCGCAGCTGCCTGCACCCTGCACTGACGTTAGAGCCTTGCCTTCTCTGTCTTCCAGTGTAAACAGAACACCAGTGCATCTGTGGGCAGCCTTCAGCCTCACATCATGACCACTGAGGTCTGAAGTTTGTTGGACTGACAGCTACCATGGTCTCGGCTTTTCCAGTCTGCAGATGGCCATTGTTGGATTGTCTGTCCCTTTGTAATGCATGTCCATCCTGCCAGTTCTGTTCCTCCTGAGAACTCTGACCGAAACCGTGTGTCAGTCAGCTTTCTGTCACTGTGACAAAACCCTGAGAAAATCAACTAAGAAGGAAAAAAGTTCTGTTTTGGCTTGCTCTTTCAGAGGCTTCAGTCCATGGTAATTTGATGCTGCTGTTTTGGGCCTGTGGCAAGGCAGTCAGTCATGGTGGGAACAAGTGGTGAAGCAAGCTGAACATCCATCTTATGCTGTGGGGAAGCCAAAAAACAGAAGAGAGACCATTCCTCAATGTTTCTTCAAGAGCCACGCTCAATGACCCAACTCCTTCTGCAAGGCCCCTCCTCTGACGGGTCTCACCAGCTCCCAGTCATGCTGCAGACTACAACTGAGGCCCAACACATGAGCCAAACTAGAGCAATTGACCTTTCTGAAGACTGTCTTGGGGACAAGGACTGGAAATAAAGAATTGAGAGGCTGGAGAGATGGCTCAGTGGTTAACAGCACTGGCTTCTTTTCCAGGTTCGGTTCCCAGCACCTGCATGGTGACTCACAACCACCTGTAACTCCAGTTTCAGGGGCTCAGATGCTCTCTTCTGCCCTCCTCAGGCACACAAACATACATGCAGGCAAAACACCCATGCACATAAAATAATTTCAAAATATTTTAAAGAGTTGATTAAATTTTTTACGTTTTTGCAACATTGGTTTTCTTCCTGATTATTTTTAGAATCAACACAACCCAAATTAAAGCCTTATCAGGATTCTTTAAACAGAAAATGCACAGGAGTTAGAAGAGTACAAATAGGCTCGGGGAGCTGGGAAGGCCACTTACTGGACAAAGCACTCATCCTGTAGGCACAAGGACTTGAACTGGATCCCCAGAACCTACCTTACAAATAAAAAGCCGAATACAGCAGTGCCCACTTATAACCCCCCGAGGTGGAGAGAGGTGGATTCCTGGTGCTCACTGCCAGCCAGCCTCACTACTCAGTGAGTTTCGGCCCGGTGGGGGCCCTGTCTGAAAAAGGTGGACTGTGTCCTAAGGAATGTCATCTGGCCTCCACACGCATGATCTCGCAAAACCATATGCACGTGCATGCATATTTTCATGTGTACAACATACTCACACACACGACATTCATTTCAGGTAGGGGTGGGAGAACGACACATGTAATAGAGGAGCAAAGGGACAAAGTTGAAGGCTCACTGGAAAGCTACGGCGGGTGTGGGTTTTCATCAAAAAACCAGAAACCAATAGGAAGAATTACTTTTTGTTCCAGTTTGACTAGGAAGTGTCCCCCATAAGCACTTGGTCTCCAGCTGGTTTGAGAACAAGAGAAACTATTTGGAGGTGGAGTCTGGTTGACAGAAAGGAAATAAATTTATAGCCTGGCCCACTTCTGATCTAAACTTCTCTCAGCTTCCTGGCCTACCATATGTAAAGAGTCTCAGCCACAATTATCAACCACTATAAATGCTACCAGGCTTTCTGGAAGGGCTTTCCTGACCTTTCAAACATGAGCTGGGGTAATTCCTTCCTTCTTCACATTGCTTCTGTCACCACAGCAAGGAGAAAAGTAATCAATGTGAGGAAGCCTGAGGACTGAGTGTCGGTAGAGGAGGAAACAATTCAATAAGTGTCGGGGGTTTTTTCTCTCAACAAATTGTGTTAGAGCAACCTAACATCTACAAGCACACACACAAAGAACCTGCACCTTTATATACACTTTGTGTTGGCTACTTCTCCATTGCTGAGACAAAACACCTGACAAAGGAAGTTGAAGAAGAAAGGAAGGATTTGTTTCTGGACCTAAGTCTCAGGGTCCATGGTGGTGGCCGCAGTGCGAGGCAGCTGCTAAAGGGGCATTGCATGTGCAGCCAGGGAACAGAAAGAGGTGATTCTGAGGCTCAGCTTGCTTCCCTGATTCCTGGTGTTTACTCAGTGTGGAACATCGGTTCATGGAATGGTGCCACCCACAATCAGGGCATATTTTCCCTCCCTGGTAATCCAGAGGAAGAGACAACCTTGTGGATACACCCCAAAGTGTAACTCACTAAAGCCCTAGGGGAATCCAACCAAGCTGACAATCAGAGGGAGCTGTTGTGAGACCTCCCCGTGCCTGCTGCCATATTAATTTCAACTTGCTGTGACGTGGCAAGAAGCAACTTAAGAGAGGAAATGTCTGTTTTGGCTCACTGTTTGAGACAGCGTGGTCCATTATGGCGGGAAAGGCATGGCAGCACTTGGTTTTATCGTGGCGGGAACATTCAGATGGGACTCTTCATCTCTTCCCATCTGATCAGAACGCAAAACAGAGACCAGACAGACAACAAGGTGAGACTATACATCTCAAGGCCCCCCTCAGCGCCCCCTTTACCTTCCACAACCTCCCAAGAGAGCAGCAGCAGCTGGGGCCAAGTGTTAAAACACATGATCTTAACGGGCATAGATATTTCATGTACAAACACGACATTCCTCACACCAAGCAAGGTCTAATGGGCCACAGACTGACGGTAGAGTTAACAATAATACAATTCTCCAAACAGGAAGGAGAGAGCTTTTCAGAAGTTCTTGTCACAGCTGCTGTGCTCTGGATGCGACATGGCTGCTGTGCTCATGAGCTCACTGCAGCTCTGGTGGCCCATACAAGACCTGTACAAGAGCAAGCCAACAAGACCAGCTGACATTCCAGCAGGCAGAGCATAATGGCAGTGAGTTTAAAAGGGGGAAAGAAGGGCATATCAGAGTGTCTAGGGAGATTGTAAAGGGGGAGTTGGAGTAGATATGATCAAGATTCATTGTTCACATGTATACAATTGTCAAAGAACAAATAAACGATACTGTTTTTAAAACTTCTCACAAAGAAATGCTTAAGAGGATCGATCTGCTAATTACCATGATACCCTGATCTACACTACACAATGTATCCAACTTTAAAATATCATCTTTCATCCCAGTCATGTCAATAATTTACTGAGTTATGTATAAAAAAACTTTAAAAGCAGACGGTAGGAGTAAATATAAAAGCTAAGCTCATAAACCATCAAGAAGAAAGCAAAAATGTCTCAGCTACAGTGCAAAAGTGTGCCATGTGAGGAAAAAAGGTTAATAAACTAGATTTGACAAGATGAAAATCCCTGGGCTTGGGAGATGGCTACATGGATAGTGTTTCTCAGGCAAGAATAAGGCTCCAAGTTTGAATCCCCAGAACCTATGTAAAAGCAGCTTGTGGTAATAATGCACAGTGTAATCCCAACAGTCCTACAATGAAACAGGAGACAGAGTTAGGATAATGCCCAGGAATTCACAGGCCAAGTAGCCTGGTGCATGAAGCCATAAACAGCAAGAGGTCCTGCTTCAAAACAAGGTGGAAGGTGAAGGTCGACACCCAAGGATGTCCTTTGACTTCCACACATACCATGGCACACGTATGTTTGAGCACAGCCATATACACAGAGAGATAACACACACTACGCACAGAGATAACACACACTCAGAGAGACACAGAAGCACACACAGAGGGCGGGGAGGGAGGGAGGGACCACACACTGGGGTACTAGGGGAGAAAAAAGAAAGAAAACACAAGATCTCACAAGATGTGGTGGCACACACCTGTAATCGCAACATTTAGGAGGCCAAGACAAGAGGATTTCAGCTTTCAAGGCTAGCCTGGGCTATGTGTAATGAGGGCCTGTCCCAGAAAAGAAATAAATAAGTAAATAATGATAAATGAATGAATAATAAATTAAAAATTAAATTGAAAAGAAAACCTTTTGCCCTTGAGAAAGCTCCTAAGAGTTGGAGTCTCCGTCACTCGGTGAATGAGGCTGGGAAGCAGCGGTGGCGGAGAGATGCAAAGATGGCTGTGCCGATGTCCCTGCCACAGCCTCTGCTCTGCAGAGGGGGAAACTGCACACAGGACAACTGCTTTGAACAAGAAACAAAACATGCAAGCACAGCTCCCAACGGCTGCAGCCTCCCCCCTACCCCCGCACTTCTCCACCATCTAAGAGGATTCAAACCAGTTAGAGAGAAGAACGCACAAGTGGGCACTGAAGCTCCTACCAAATGCAAAGTAAGGAAGGGTGATCAACATGGTGGAACCATGGCTCGGTTGTTAAGAGCGCTTGTTGCTCTCGCAGAGGACCCAGATTTGGCTCCCAGGACCCACAGAGTGACTCACAACCATATACACAACACCCTCTGTGTTGGAACAGTTCAACTCAGAGCAGAGGACTTAGAACTGTTACAGGGGGGGGTGCCATACATACACATATACACACATATACACACATACACACTCATACATACATACATGTGTGCAGATTTTTTAAAGGAGAAAGTGCACCCCTTGACGATCCAGCTGTTATCTTGGGGATCTCCCCCCAAGCTCCTGGGACAGTCTAAAGGCTGGCATTGGGAGGTATGAGGGCCACACACAGAGGGCCTGCCGTTTCTCTGGGCTTATTGATGGTTTTAGAAGCCAAGAAATGGGGAAAGGAAAGGAACAAGAAAGGAGCAAGAGAAAGAGAGGGGGAAGAGGAAGGGCAGAGGTGGAGAAAGGAAGTGTCTCAGAAGAAAGGACATAGCACAGAGACCTAAGCAAGGCTGGAAATAAAGGCACTGTAATGGGGAGGACAGCGCCGGGCAGACTCTCAGAACTGGGCAGCCAGTTAGGTAACTGCAAATACTAATTGGCTCAGTGTGAGGGTGAGTGCAGTAAGATCAACTCTGGTGAGAAAGTTTTTACATTTTTATTTAAAATAAGGCTGGGAGCGGAGTCACATTCAGTAGGCAAGAGGACTGCTATCGATTAGCCATGTCTGCCGGGGCACACTGAGGGGTGGAGGGGTGCATACGGTATGTCCCCTGAGTTGCACCGGGAACATAGCTCCTGTGGGGCCTGTTCAGGTTAGGGACAAACTGCTTTCCTGTCCCTGGGCGATGACGTCTGTTTACTTGGTTCAAGAATTGCTATTAAAATGACACTTCCATTAATAGAGTCAGTCTACTTATCTTTACATCAGGAACAAGGAAAACTTCCGGCCTTCTAGACTACCTCATCTGTCACACGTGAATGTCAGTTCCTCGGAACACTTAGCCCCTGAGTGTGTTGAAACAGTTGAGCTCAGAGCAGAGGACTCAGGAACCTTCCAGGGGGTGCGAGGACTGGTCAGCCCAGCAGGTTTGGAAGGGTCAGAAGTGTGGGTCAGCTAGTTCATCAAGGAGGGAGGTAATATCCCAGAGAGCTTAGAAGCAGAGCATGTGCTTCAAGCAGAGAGCCTCCAGACGGTTCCAGTTCATCCACCTAACTAGCCAGACAGACACCTAAGCAAAGCTGGGAGCGCCCCCCCCCCACAGCCCGGTCCTGAAGGAGGGCCCCGAAAGAGGCCCCTAAAGAGAGGGAGCCTCTCACCGGCTGGTCACATCTGGTCTCACATCTCTTTGTGTAGTGTCTATAAAAGGTCATAGAGACACAGAGATGGCTCAGTCGGTAAAGCGGTTGAGTGAGGATCTGAATTCAATTCCCCAAGAACCATGTTAAAAAAAAAAAAAAAAAAAAAACAGCTTGTAGGGCTGAGAGGTAGCTCCAGAGCAAAATGCTTGCCTAGCATGTGTAAGATAAAACAAACCAAATAAACAAAACAAAAACAACAAAAACAAGCAGAGTGCACACGCTTATAACCTAGGTCCTATGAGACAGATCCCTAGTCAAGAAAAAAATGACAAGTTTCAGGCTTATGAGAGTCACTGTCGCAAAACAACAAGAAAACAAACTGTGCAGGGTAGATGGCACCTGAAGCAAACTATACAAACAGCACAACATAAAACCTGTGAATTTAGTTAAAATATCACACACTGTGTGTGTGTGTGTGTGTGTGTCTGTGACTAGATTATATGGTTGTCATGACATCAAAAAATCAAACACAACTCCAGAACTCACCTCTTACAATTGTCAAAAGGGGCGCATCAGGACACCCCCACCTCACAGCGGCTGAGCTAGGATGGTGCCCCCACCTGGTGCCTGCTACTAACCAAACTCTTTCCTCCCCTCTCCTTTGAGTACCTCAATGATGTGGTTGCTAGGGAGGGCACTAGGTCCTCCAGAGCAGGCCCTGCAGGCACAGGAGTGAAACGTGCCTGTCCAGGACTCCACACCCTTAGGACAGTAGAGGTTAGGGTGTTGAGGGGACAATCAGCCAGTCCTCCCTGAAGCTTCAGTGTTGCAGGGACCCCCACATTACAGTATTGGTGCATCCAAATAAGCCTGCCAAGAGGCCAGTAGCTGTGATGTTACCTGGACTCTCCCCTGTCTGGACATGACGCCACTATGCCTCCACAGAGATCCCTGGGGGCAGTGGTCCCTGCACTGCGCCTGGGTACCACTATGGGCATATCAAGTCATGGCACGTTCGCTTTATTTGCCAATCTGTTGACTGTGCCCTCCTCAGCCTTCAAGTCCTATTCATTGGGCAGTAAACATGTTACCTAGCAACCAAATGTCAATATCAACAAAGGCTCTGATGAAGTTGTTAATCTGGGTGAGCCTGACAGCAGGGCCAAGACACTCTGCGCGCTGTTCCTCCCTGCATTGTCTGACACTTAGCTCGGCTCACAAGGGAATCGATGCTCAAAAGACCCCACATCTCCCTCCACTATGGAAACTGAATGAAGTGCGTGTCGTGGGCAGTGAAAAGGCCCCAGAACTGACCCCCCGTAGGGACTGTGCTTGTCCTTTGTCTTTTCTCCCGCACGGCCCCAGCTCATTGGGTGGAGAGCTTCTCCTGTGTTTGTGGCTGCTGATTTCAGGGGCCAATCCCAGGCACTCAAGGGGACATGCCTCCCATTTGGTCTCCTCTGGGACCTCAGTTGAGGTGGGGGTTATGCGGCTGATTCCGGGAAGCAACATTGTGCCAGGCAAGAGCAGCCAATAGACTCCATCGTCTACGACTGACCACAGGGCAGGTGCTGTGAGGTGCACATCAAGAGCCAAGGCCCTGGTCTCTGGAGCCCACACTGCAGAGGAGACTAGGGAGTGACCTTCCAATGGGTGAGGCTCTGGGTTTAACCCCTAGCGCTGCATAAACCGGGAGGAAGTGGACACAGGAGGCTCCAAGTTCAGGTCTGTCCTTGATTGCATGTTGAAGTTGAGGCTAGTCTGAGATATGTAAAACTTTGTCTCAAAAAAAAAAATGCAGAGGAGGCCGGCAGGGCTCTGGGTGGAGCAGGGAAGCCAGTGTGGAGATTCCCAGCAGGTGGGAGAGGAGCTATTGGAGATTCCACTTGTGCCTATTGAAGGAGTGGGGTAGGGATGAGAGAGAGGTATCGAGGGCAGGGCTGAGGGTCGGGAGCCCAAGGTCTAGGATCCAGGACTGGGCACCAGCTAGGCCTCAGCTCTTGCGCTCTGTGTCCTTGGGAACACATCTTCCCTCTAGAAGCCTCAGTTCTTTCTGCCAGCAGGTCCCCACTCCGCCCCCTCAGCCCTCCTACATACTTGATGACAGGGAACACAACTGAAGATGGGAACACACTATTGGAACAGCACAACTGGGTTCTAAGCTGTACTATTTACTAGCTGTGTGACCCTGGGTAAGTTCCATACGCTCTCTGGGTCTCAACACTTTTCTTCTCTAAAATGGGCTGAGCTGACCTGCATCCCAACACTGGCGGCTAGTCCTTCCCCCAGTGTGGGTTCAACCACTAGCAGATCCTGCCTGGGGACCCCTTCAAGAACAGCAACCGCCCCAGTCAAGTGGTGGCTGAGTTCTGCAAGTACAAAGGCCTACAGGAGGGCATCTCAGCGCTGGACAACTTGCTAGAGGGGCTGTAGGTGGTCGGGACTGCCATCCACTGAATGGTGCCCGCCTATCAGAAGACAGCTGGAGAGGACCTCTCTAAAGCTTGCTGGGCCCACTCTGCCACCGCACGACAGTGACACCTGATGCCAACTCTATTTATTTAGAAATTCCAAGGCAGTGGAACCACCTTCCGCAGGGACTGGCCTGGTGGGCATGGGGTGGGTGACACACAGCTCTCTGTCATTTTCAGGGACATTTAGAGGGAAACAACAGGTACCCCAAACCTAACTAAGTACATTCAGAGGTTTATGGGGTCCATGGCTTGAATGGAGTTCCCCAGATGGAGAGGCAGGGTCGGTGCCTCCTGGAAAGACGACAGTCTCAGTCATGCCCAGGGCCCTGGCTGTACAAACCACTGGAGCAACAATTTCAGCTGTGGTTGGTCAACACAGATAGGTTTTGATAGACAGACAGACAGACAGACAGACAGACAGATAGATAGATAGATAGATAGATAGATAAATAGATGGATACATACATACATACATACATACATACATACATACATACAAACATACATACATAAAATGGAATGAGCATCTGCTTCTGTGTTTGATTGTTCAGGTTACAGTTTTTCGTGCCAAGCATGAAGACAGATAAAAGCCAGATACTGTTCTCATAGGGAGAGAAGGCTGGACCACCAAGAGCAATGCTAGTCAGGGTAGGGTATCCTCAGAGGAGGCCATCAATACCCGCGGGCCTGCCTCTGCGGGTGGAGGCAGCAGAAGTGAGGAGTCATGCAGGAGCTGCTCGCAGGATAGAAAGAACACAGGTGAGGGTTAAAGACCCAGGTTCAGAGTCCCCACCCCACATGCTAAGTCGCCCACCTCTGGGTTTTGCTTTCTACACCTGAAGTGCTGTAAGATTGGGATGGATGGCTTTTGCCTTGCCCTGTAAGAAGAAGGACCCTTTAGGGTGGATCTGGGCTGAAGCTGGGAACCCAACAACCTAAAGTTTCCATGAGGCATCACAGCCACATTTCAAAGTAACCTCTCTGAGCATCTCTCAAACATCAGCAGTTCCCCCAGAACAGCAACCCCAGGAATTAGAAGGTTGCAGACACATCGACACATTGACAGACTTCAGTTGTCCAGTCACAATTTCCTTTTTTAAAAAAAAGTCTGTTTAGCTCAGCCTGGCCTAGATCTATTGATGAGAATGCTCTGATGCTCCTGCCTCCCAAGTACAGGGATACTGGTATGCACCACTATGCCCGCTTTATGGGGTGCTAGAGAATGAATTCAGGGCTTTGAACACAGTAGGCAAGCATTCTACCAACCACACTACATCCCCGTCTCCATGCACAGTTTTGAAGAGTCTCTTAAAATAACTTTTTGATTACTTAAAGCCAGAAGTGGGACTAGTGGGTTCCCAGGACCCTTCTAACCTGTGAGTCTGAGATGGAGCAGCCTGGCGTTGTGTCTTACTGAGACAACCAAGTTTGACACTGAGGCAATTATAATAGCTACTGCTGTCAAATATGGAAAGGCTACAGTTGTGTAGCAATTTATCCTGAGTTCAAACAGTCCATCCTGGAGGGATGCTCATTAAGAATTAGGAAGTTGGGGTTGGAGAGACGGCTCAGAGGTTAAGAGCACTGGCTGCTCTTCCAGAGGTTCTGAGTTCAGTTCCCAGGAACCACATTGTGGCTCACAACCATCTATAATGACATCTGGTACCCTCTTCTGGTGTGCATGTGTACATGCTGACAGAACCTTGTATACATAATAAATAAATAAGTCTTTAAAAAAAAAGAATTAGGAAGTTTATAAAAGGAGGTTGGTTGAGATTAAGGAAGAAAACATTTCCTAAGGCTTAGAAAGCCCCTGAAACCTACCAGATCTGTCAGGCTCCTCCTTCCCCAAAGTTCTGTGAGCATCATGTAGAGGCTGAAGAATGGCGAGCCCACTACTTGGTCAACTAGCAAATGATGCAGAGAGCGTCACGGTTCCAGCTTTTGTGAGTCATCATTCATGCTGAATTTGCGTTTGATGGTGCAGCTGCCTTTGAGTCATCCTTTCTCCTGTAAGTAACTCCTCGCCCATACTCTTTCCTATAAGTAAGCCCAGGAAACTTGTCAGTTCACTAAGTTGGACTTTGGTGGCATTATTGTAGTCTGTCATCAGTTCCCTATCTGGGATGAGCAGAATATCTATTTGCTCATGCTGTCCCAGGAACGGTCACACAACAGCCACCAAGTTTCCTATATACTACAGGGACCATAAAATTCCCTTTGAAATACATTCATTTAATAAATAAGGCAGACAAATTTTGATGGAGAAAAGTACTGCGTGGAAACATGAAGTTTTAAACCACTTCTGAGCTCCAAAATGGCAGTTTTGTGTGACCCAACCTATCAAAGAGGAGTCATAATAAATACAATAATTACTCACACTTATTGAGATCCTATTATGGCTGGCACTTTCTGAGTGCCTTACAGGAAGTGCTTCACGTAGTCCTTGAACACACAGAGTATAGTCATACAACATTATCATTCTGCAGCCATCAGTGAAGGACCTCTTTTGTGAATGGCTGGCGGCAGCCTCCTGTGTTTCACACTTCCTGTGTCTCTTGGTTGTCTCATTTTCTTCCGCTGTTTTGTTCTCTCAGCCCCTAAGCATGCACAGACTGCTGTTCCTGTGTCCAGTAAGAAGCCGTATCAAGCGACTGAGGTAGAAAGGAGATGAAAGGTGACAAAGGACTGAACAGGTGGGAAATTGGTGCTCCTTATTATCACCATCCAGGCTTGTCCACTGAACCACAGCTACGTCCTTGAAGGGTAAGAAGAGGGAATGGGAGAAGGGACATAGCTCAGCTGGCGGCATACATGAGGCCCTGGGCACCACCCCCAGAATCATACAAAACCGGGCATGGTAGCACGTGCCTATAATCTCACTTCTGAAAATGTGCAGTCAGGAGAATCAGAAGTTCAAGGTCGTTCTTGACTACCTAGCCAAACTGCAGCCTGGGCTACATGCCTTAAAAAACAGAGTAAAAAGCCAGAGAGAAGGAACGTGTTGGATGATTTGTGCCATGGAAGGTATATTAGTTTCTTTTCTGCTGCTATGATAAAACATAATAAATGGCCAAGGCAACTTATGGAAGGAAGAATTTACTTGGACTTATGGTTCCAGAGGGATGAGGGACCTTTATGTCAGAGAAGCATGGTAGCAGACAGCAGGCATAGCAGCAGGAGCAGGTGGTCGAGAACCCGTATCTTCAAACACAAGTATGAAGCAGAGAGGAAAAACTGAAAATGGTGTGAGGTCTTTAACCCCAAAGCTCCCCCCCCACCCGCCACACACACACTCCAGATGACTTCCTCCAGCAAAGCTGCACCATGCTAACCCCCCCGAACAGAGCCACATTATTGGGGACCAAGTGTCTAAACTATATGAGCCTTTAGGGGACACTCAAACTCTACAGAAGGCAGTAATACCAACATAAATCCAAACGGGGTCTGAATCAGATATGGTGAACCTGGCAACAATCAACGCCCAGAGCCAGAAGCACATCTCTCAGCACATGATCATCAGTCACAACCAGAGCACAAACTCCATTGCACAGTTGGTAGACAAGCTGCAGGGCTGAGGAGAAAGCTTGGTCAGTAACATACTTGCAAGCATGAGGACCAGAATTCAGATCCCAGCATCCATTTAAAAAGCCAGGCATGGTGACAGTCACCTGTACTCCAAGAGCTGAAGAGCTGGAGATGGTAGGACCCTTGGAACTTGTTGGACAGCCTCCTTAGCCAAACCATCAAGCTGTAGGTACATTGAGGAACTCTGCCTCAGTAAAACAAGTCAGAAAGTGATCGGAGAAAACGCCTGCCTTTGGTCTCTAGCCTCTGCACATGGACATATATGTGCCTGCACCCACCCACACACACACACACACACACACAGTCTCAAGGTAAGTGATGGTGGGTTTCCTGCAGCTCTGGTTGTTTGGAATCTATCACCCCAGCATATTAGTGAATGGAGGATCTGTGAGGACTGGTCTGGAGGCAGCTGAGGGATTTTTCTTTTTAAACTCAGAACAAGCAGGTTTGGAAGACAATATCAAAGATCTCTGCTCTGTAGTGGGCTGCTACTGCCTAGGTTTGTTTCAGCACACTCTGATGTTTGCACAATAGCAAACTCCTTTGATGCCTTTTCCCAAGTGTATCCTTGTCACTAAGTGATGTGTGATTTCTATCGATCATATGTCAAATTCATAGAGGCTCTATGACCTTGGGAAAACGCCTGCCATTCTGAACAGAGGCCGATCTGTATCCTGGGGGCCTCTTGTTCCATAGCCTGGGATCCACCCATGGGCTTGTTCAGTAAGCAGCACTGAGTACCCATGGTCACCGTTGGGGAGTGCATGGAGGATAGAATTACAGCGAGGCATGGGGAGAAGAGCAAGGTGAGAAGCCATGTGCCTGTGATGGTGACTGCGAGTGGAGAGTCATCACTGTCCCACCTATGGAAGAGGAACGTCAGTAGGACCACAGTGTGCAGAAGGCTGCCCTGAGAACCAGTCTAGTGTGGTGCTAGACATGGCTGCCAGGACTGAGCCATGTCCACCCGGGTAGGGCCAAAGGGCACAGGCCACCAGAGAGAAAGAGGAGACATAAGAATTGGTCAGTGCACACAGGACTAGGAGGAAGTAGGAAAGACAAACAAAGGAGGGACCTGGTATGAGATAAGCAGTCTCAGGACGGCAGGAACAGACTCAAAGAAATGCTAGCCTTGCAGTTATAGCATGCACAAGACTTCGGGGTACTTCTTCAGCTGACCAGCCAGCTCATGGGGTTCTCCTCCAACCCAAGGCATGTACACTAGGGACGGACACACCAAGAGGCGCTCTGTGAATTTACATTATTAGTTCCTGTCACCTTCACCCCTTCCTGTCACCTTCATGCCCTGTGTCAGGAGCATGAAGCCAACACATGGTATGGGGCAAGAATGCAGACGTAAGTATGGACTGGGGTCTGGGAGCCCTCTGTAAGTCACAGCAGTGAGCCAGCCTTACGAGATCAATCCCAAAGGGTGAAGGTAATGGAGTCGAAGGTGCCAGGGAGAGCAGACGTCAAGTAGACAGTGGTGACAAAGATGGAAGGTATGAGCCAGTTTGAGCCAGTTAAAACGAAGCATTTGTTCTTGTGCGATTTATGCTCTCCCCCAGTGGGCAGCTTGGAGGTAGGCAGCATATTAATCAATACTGATTGTGCCCTTGCAAGGATTTACATAAGGTAACTCAGAGAGGAAGCCCCATTCCAAATGCGGGTGGCACTGTGTCATGGGCCGGAGTCCTGGACTGCGCAGAAAGAAGGGCAGGTGGCCACCAGCATCACCTCTCTCTCTCTCTCTCTCTCTCTCTCTCTCTCTCTGCTTCCTGACTGCATAGCAGTGTGAGCAGCCTGCTCGTGCCCCCTGCTTTCACCTCCTTCAGTTGATTTGTCAGACATTTTGTCATAGGAATGAGAAAAGTAACTACCGCACACATACCACTGCGAGAAAACACAGAATGGTCTAACATGGAGCTCTTCCTCACGGAATTCAGAGCAGAGGGCGGACCTGCAGGGGAATGGGGGAGCAGAAAACCTGGGGTTCAGGCTGCAGCCAAAAATGGCACTGTGCTGGCCCTGGCAACCAGAAGAGGCAGGCAGGTAGAGAGATGTGCTTCCTCATCCAGAAGATGGCTCTCATATTACAGGCCCTGCCCTTGACTACCAGGCCTTGTTGGCCAGCAATGGATTTTTCTCCATCCCTCCCTCTGACTGCCTAAGGCTTAAGGGAAGGCAAGGAGACTGGAGAGGAAAGCTTGGGAATAGCCCCATGGATGTGCCTCTGGGCCTGGGCCCAGGAAAGTCTTGCCTGGTTGTCTTAGTCTGGGCTCTGCCAGACCCACACAATGGGAGGACAGGAAGCAGGGGCTGACCCAGTATCCACCATGTTTTGTGTCAAGCCCTGGAAAGCAACAGGGAAGAGTGAAGATAGCAAGAGTGGGCAGGAAGACAGCGCTGGCCGAGCAAGAGAGTGGACGCATTATGCGCAGCCCTAAGAGGAGACAGAGGAGGGTAGAATGGTAGGATTGAGGGGCAATGGGGAAACTGCATGGAAAATGTGGATCTGGAGAGAAGACTCATTTAAAGGGGCTTGCAATGCAAGCAGGAAGGCCTGAGTTTGCTTCCTTGGAGAAGCCAGGCATGGTGACACATGCTTGTAATTCTTGAACCAAGGAGGCAGAGGCAGGCAGATTTCCAGTGATTTCTGGGTTGCCAGTATACCCAAATCAGTGTGCTCTGGGTTTAGTAAGAGACTTTGTCTCAAAAAATAAGGTGGAAAATGATTGAAGTCACTGGCTCTCTCTCTCTCTCTCTCTCTCTCTCTCTCTCTCTCTCTCACACACACACACACACACACATACACACACACACACACAAACGCATGCATGCACGCACGAGCACTCCTATTTTCTAACACAGGCTACCATTTTCTCTCCCCGTGCCTTCCACGACAGCCTCTGTTAGTGGGGTCCTAGAGGGATGCTGTGAAGAGTGGGTCTGCACCCAGGCTTGCTTCATTCTTTGTGAACAATATCCAGTGGAGAGGATGCATAGCCACCTGGTTGTTACCAAGGCCCTGGTTCTCCCCATTGTAGGGCCAGAGCCACCTTGTCATCAGCCTTTCCAAATAGCCCATCCAGGTTGCAGCCTTGGGTCATCTGACTCCAAAGCTCGGCTGCCCTGCCTTCTTGGGCCACATTCATCACAGGGCCAGTACCTTAGCTTGGTGTTGTATAGCTATTGCCTCTGCATCATAAAGCAACCCCCCCCCAAGTCCATTAGGGAACTCCCACCCACCTACCCCCAGGAGGGAGAGAGTAGACACCTAAGATTCAGAAAGCTATGCAAACTTACAAGACACTGGAGGTAAAGAAGATGTTCAAGCTCTGGAAGCCCCTGAAAGGGACAAGCTTTTTGAGGCCCCTCCCAGAGCTATAGAACACTTAAAAATAGCAAAACAAAACAAAACAGAGTTCCCTACAGGTTGTGAGGAAGTCAGTGGTGCAGCTCTGACGGCCATCACCACTGCTGGGTGGGCTGTCCTGTGACACAGCCACCTTTGCATTGCCCTGTAAGTAGCCACAGTAAGCTGGTGCAAGAGAATTCACACATCGCCCGAGCCCTCCTTCCTTTCCTCCTGCAGGGGCTTCATCCTGGCTGCCATCACCTTCTGTCCTCTCTCCTTTCCTTCTTCACCAACTACAGGGTTGGGGACCTACTCACTGCAGCCCCAGATAAATAATGGTTAAACACACACCTGTACAACCCTTTTCCTGGAGAGTGGGTATGGTAGCTCTTGGCTACATTTTAACCAGATCTCTTACTCTTGGCTGCTATGGTTCATTTTCTTTAAGACTGCATTTTTACACGTATTCATTGATATCATTTGTGTGTGCATATATGTGGCTGGGCACATGTACCATAGCACATGTGTGGAGCTCTGAGGACAACTTTCAGGAATCACTTTTCCCCTTCCACGGTGTGGGTCCAAGGAATGGCTCTCCAGTTGCCAGACTTGGTAACAAGCATCTTTGGCCATGGAGCCATCTTGCTGGTCCCTTCTGCATCTTTCTTATCGAAAGCAACTGCTCTGAATTGAAAGAAGAGGCAGCAAAACAGCGTCACGTGGAGAGACATTTCTAGGAAACATGTCTGGGACTCTCCACAACTCTCAGGGCAGAGGAAGATGGACACCTTCAAGATGAAGGAGGCTAGAAGGCTCCAGTGAGCAGGATCACTGAGCGCAAGGGCTGTGGATGAGTCCTTGCATTCCTGGAACAGAAAAGGGTGTGAATGGGAAAACTTGCAAAATGAGGCTGCGGATAAGTCGATGACATTGTGCTGAGGTCAATGTCCTGGTTTTAGTGACTGAGCTGTGGATGTGGAAGATGTTCGTCAGAAGGAGTTGGGTGGGGATCTGGGGAAATGACTCAGAGGGCAAAGCCATGTACTTGCCACACAGGCATGAGGACTAGGGTTCAGATCCCTAGAACCCACAAAAAATGGGCCTGTGGGTCATTCCTACAACCCGGCACGTATGAGGTCCACGTACCCCACAGCAAGCTGACCAGCCAAATGTGTGCCTTCTGGGCTCAAGTGAGAGACCCTGTATCCATGGTGATGGTAGAGAGAGGTCAAGGAACACATGCAGCATCAACCTCTGGCATTTACACATGTGTGACCAAACTTTCAAGTCTGAAGTTATTTCAACAAAAAGTTAAAGATAATGTTAATGATCAAATATATCTTGTAGGTCCTTGGGGAGATTATATGCATCAGTTAGAGAGGTGCTAGGTATCCCCCAATAGGGCTTGACAGGTGTCAGCTGTCATCATGGTCACTTTGCATGCCAACATTTATCTTGAGGGCTTAGCTTTAGAGCTAAGTGAAGGGTGATCTACCAGGGCTGCTCAGCTTGCCAGACTGAACCAGAGGAAATAGAGGTGGGAGGGCAAGAGACCTTTGCCCTTTTTAGGGGCTGGAGGAAGGAAGGGGTAAAGAGAATAGAGGCCAAGTGTGTGGCCAGAAACTTTGGGACCATTTTCCCAGCCTGCCTAATCCCACCTTCCCCACTAGGAAAATGGAGACTCAGAGATTCCTGAGCAGCAGCGAACATGAAAGGCGGGGAGTCTGTAAAGTCCTAGTCATATTGTCTGGTCAATAGACGGGTGTGTGTGAAAAGGTTTGGTGGCCTTCTAATGCTGACTTCAGAATGTGATCACATTTGAAAATAAGTTTTTGCAAATGGAATCAAAATTAAGTCCTTGGGTAGACTCTCATCCACCATGAGGGGGCTGGAGAGGGGGCTGGGTGGCTGAGAGTGCTTGCTCTGCAGAGCAGTCAGGTTCATTCCCAGAACCCATGCTGATGACTCACGACTGCCTGGCACTCCAGCTGCAGGGGGTTCCATCACCTCTGGCTTCTGCAGGCCCGTGCACTCACGTGCACAAACCCCACACACAACTACACAGAATTTTTAAATTTTTAAACTAATAGTTAAAACAGCTTAAAATGAATCATAATATTTTCTTAAACTCATTTATCATTCCTAGAGATTTTTTAGGGAACCAGTGTCCTTCTGAAAACTTTTAAGCATTTTAAGACAAATCACAGTCACTTATCCCGCCTTTGCTGTTCCACCCCGATGTGGGGAGAGAATTAATGTAATAAAGAGTGATGTGGAAACTTCTAGAAAATACAGAAAGATAGGCTGGGGTGATGGCTCAGCTGGTAAAGTGTTTGTTGCAGAAAAATGAGGGTTTGAGTTCAATTCCCAGAATTCCCAGAAAAAAAAAAAAGCCAGGCATGGTGGTCCACACCTGTAATCTCAGAACTAGGGAAACAGACTGGAAGAACTTGGGGATTCATTCCTAGCCAGCCAGCCTAGCCTACTCAGTGAGTTACAAACCCTTGAAACACTGTCTCAAGATGGACAGACATCTGAGACTGTCCTCACACATGCACACAACACATATGCATGTGCACCTAAACACACATGTGCACCTGCAGACTGCAGATGTGTAGGCACACACACACACAAAGACAGGCCTAGGGAGACAGTTCAGTAGGTCAAGTGTCTGGGAACCTGAGTTCAGATTCCAGGTACCCATGCTAAAGCTGGGTGTGGTCACATGATCTGTAACCCCAGTGACAGCCAGGGCTACACAGGGAAACCTCATCTCAAAAACCAATAAAAATATATTATAATAATAATATGTACACAGTTTCCATACTGGTGTGGGAAAGCTACGTAGATCCTGAAGACTCTCGCTGCCTAGCTGGTCTACTTGGTCACTGACAGACCTTGTCTTCAAAAAAAAAAAAAAATGTAAAAAGGATAAGTGGCAAACAGAGAGGAGACCATTACAGAAAGCCACAACTGGTCAAAATACTGAGAACTGACTGTGGGGTGCCCAGCCTTTGTGAATACATCAGCTAAACAATTGAAGACCGCTGAGAGAGAGGATTAGTCTTCCGCAGAGAAGAGTTCCTCGAATGGTTAGCCAATCCCAAGTTGTCAACCCTCAAAAATATACACGCACAAGCAACACTGAATGGAGCCAGCAGGTTTCATTTCATATTCTCATACATAGAGGATAGTATGAATTAAAGGATGAAAGGGAGTTGGGGGAATGGGAGGAGTTGGAGGGAAGAACAGAAGGGGTGATTGTATAATTACATTTTAATCTTAAAAAACAAGAACTGAAACCAGGCGCTGTAATCCTAATACTAGCGAGGCAGAGGCAGGTGGATCTGTGAGTCCGAGGCCAGCCTGGTCTACAGAGTGAGTCCAGGACAGCCAAGGCTGCACAGAGAAACCCTGTCTAGAAAACCAAAAAATAAACAAGCAAAAAACAGAGACAGAACTGAGCAACAGTATGATAAATGTAAAAGAAATGAAAATAGAAGGTAGATGGCACCTAAGGAATGACAGTGTGGTTGTCCACACACACACACACACACACACACACACAGAGTGCATATGTCACTCTTGATTACATCAGGAGGCCACATACAGCGGCTGCTCCACACCGGTATGCCTGTGAATCTCTCTGGTGATGAAGCACCCACCACACAGCCTGCGAAGCACACCCCCATCACTGAATGACACATCACTACATTTCAAACACCCTGAGCTGCAATCTGATAAGCAAATTCAGATGACAGTGGAGTGGGACACGTGAGAACAGAGAAGCAGCCAGCATCAGGCAGACACAGAACACCCAGCGCTCTCCACAGACTCAGAGCTGCTTCTTTCAATAAATAAATGGCCTTTAAAAAATGCATGAAGCCGGGCTGTAGCTCAGTTGGCAGCGTGCTTGCCCAGTATGCACGAACCTGGGCTCCACCCCAGGTACCTCATAAACCAGGCATGGAGGCACACACCTGTGCTCCAAGCACTCTGCAGATGGAGGCAGGAACATCAGAAGTTCAAGGTCATCCTCAACTACACAGCAAGTTAGTAACACCAACTCAAGCAAAAGCTCACCCCACCCTGTGGGGGGGGGCATGAGTGTGTACACATGTATGTGTACACTATTAAAGATGAGAGACTTGGCAGAGAGTGTCAACCAAATATGAAAGACTAAAGACACTGCAGAGACTGGGTCCTGATTGACACAAAGGGTTCTAAGAAACTATCTCTGGGACGTGCGAGAAATTTCATAGGGCAGGTTGTAATTGACATTAAATTCACATGCTTAAGTCTGATAGTAACAGTGTGGATTTTTAAAAAGCACTCTTATCTTTTAGAGAGTCATATTTAAGTATGTGTCCTGATTACGTTTGTGGTTGATGTTTTTGTTTGTCTGTTTTTGTGAATTTGACATAGGCTAGGGTCATCTAAAAAGAGGCAACCTCAATTAACAAAATGGCCCCATCAGATTAGCTTGTGGCCAACTTTGTAGTTGAATTTTTTGGCTAATGATTGATGTGAGAAGACCCAGCCCACGGTGGGCAGTGACAGCCCTGGGCAGGTGGTCCTAGCATACGAAAGCAAGCTGCGCAAGCCATGGAAAGCAAGCCAGTAAGCCGTGCTCCTCCAGGGTTTCTGAGTCAGTTCCCGCCTCCAGGTTCCTGGCTTGAGTTCCTGCCTTGGCTTCCCTCAATGGACTGTGATCCATGATATGTCAGCACAAGCCCCTTTCTATCCAAGGTGCTTTTGGTCAGTGTTTTGTTATAGTAATAGGAATCTAATTAAGGTATATGGGTGGCTAAATAGTCCAGTCAGGAGAAGTGGTCACGAAGATGGCCTGGTGGGCAAACAACTTGTAAAAACCTGGCTGCTTGGGCTCTAATGCACAGAACCCACACGGAAGCCAGCCAGACAGTGCAGATATCTGAATCTCAGCATTCCTACTGGGACATAGGAGGCAGAAACAGGAAAGCACCCAGAGTCTGGCCAGCATGTGCAGTGGAAAAAACAGCAGAGAGATGGCATCTCCAACACATTCAAAGATAAAGAGCAACTCAGAGGTTATCCTCTGATCTCCATATTTGTGCCCTGACAGAAGCACCGCATTCACGGCCCCCACCACACACAAAAATAACCCAAGGGGGAGCCCTGAAGATTAGGGGCTGCCCATAAGTAGGCAACTCTTGAAACAGTGTGGCAAATGCTATTTGACAGGGGTCACAGTGTAACCCAGTTGGTAGAGTGCTATCTAATACGCACAAGTCCTGCACAGGTCTTCAAATCATTGGTCCCCAAAGCAAGTGAGTTTACCTAGTCTGTGCCCTGTTCTGCTCCTGAGCTTTCAGAAGACGCCACGTGTTGGTTTCCCCTTTTACCTCTGTGCTGTCTCAGGACAAATTACCTACTCAGGCTTTGTCTGGAATGTCAGCTTGTGTCACCAGAGATCATCACACAATAGGTTCCTCCTAGTGGAGTTGGGCCTGGTGGCTGATGGATGTCTCCTTGGGGTGTACACACACACACACACACACACACACACACACACACACGTCTCTAAGTGAGGTGGACAGGGAGGGACATTTCTGGGAATCCTGATGGATGCTGATGCCGCATAATCACTTCTCCTTAGTGGGTCGTTGGATAGGCACCTGTTTACCTGCCAACTCAGTGAGGCTCTGCATGAATATGAAAGGCAGAGAATCAATATTTACTAAGGACTAGCCTCAGGGCCTGGCCAGGAGCCTGGGGCTTTGGGTCTTGCTCACTTTGTACCAGATTCTAAGCCTCTGAACATTGATGCTGGAGAATGGCGATGGGAGGCCGTGATTACTGGGCTCTTGTTGAACTTTGAGTGTGTGTTCATATTTGTGTATGTATGAGCGATCCCAAATAGGAGAGAGGGAACAGGGAGAGAGGGAAAGAAGAGGGCGAGAGAGGGAGGGAGGAAAGGAGGGAAGGAGGGAGAAGAGAGACAGAAATGGAGGGGGAGGAGAGAGAGGAAAGGAGAGAGGGAGAAGAGAAGGAGAGGGAGGGAGGAGAGAGAGAGGAAAGGAGGAGAGAGGGAAGGAGAACTGCAGGGAGGGAGAAAGAGGGTGAGAGTGAGGGAGAGGAAGAGAGAGAGAAAGCCTGCCTGTAGAGCACAGAAGAAACGAAGTTTTAGGGAGTAAAAAGATTCCCCAGGCAAAGGAGCGATACTGTCTCAAGAAATGGGGCTGGCAAGATGACTCAGCAGTTAGGACTGACCTCTGCTCTTGCAGAGGATTCCAGTTTAGTTCCCAGAACCATTTGATGAGAAACTTGAGTCTGGGGAAAGATTCTCCTGTCCAGGCCTATGTGTTGTGAATGTAGTTTGACTCCTTTGTGGTTCTGGCCTGGTGCCTTAGGGTTGAGAATTCACTGGCCACCGGTGTTAGAAAGGCTTGCTCGGGATGACTGGAGACTCCAGTGACCTTAAAGGTGAGGTGAGTATCTGAGGGACAGAGGTATGTCTAGAGGAAATGCGGGCAAGGGTGGGTTTGTAGCCAATGCCAGTGCCCCACCATGCTTCCAGCAGGGCAGCTCCTGAGCAGCCACCTCATGGCCAGAGCTCTCAGGGCCCACTTGGCCCTGAGAGCAAGATGAAAGCTCATGATGACAGCTTGTGGTTCAAGCTGCATTAGTTAATCTCTCACCTCTGTGACCCATCACCTGACAAGCCCCTTAAGGAAAGGAGGGTTGATTTCGGCTCATGGTTGAAAGTCATTGTCCATAGTGGTGGGAAAGGTACAGCAGTTGGAATTTGGGGCAGCTGGTCACATAGCATCCGCAGTCAGGAAGTGGAGAGCAGACAGGAGGTGAGCCAGGTTCTGAGCCCTCAAGGTCCTCTCTCAGTTACCCGCTTCTTCCAGTAAGGCTGAGCCTCCTAACGGTTCCACAAACTTTCTCAAGCAGTGCCACCATCTAAAGACTAAGTATCTAAAACATGAACCTGTGGGGGACATTTCATGTTCAAATCACAGCACTGTGATTTCCAGGCATAGACAGAGTGTCCAGGCAGTACATTTTCACAGGGACCTAGAGCCTGTGTGTACCCTGGGAGTGCGTACACAGACTACCTAGTCCTCAGCATGGGAGACTGATTGTCTCTTTCTACAGTGACAAAGCAGTGTCTGCAGTGGTGAGGGGCTAAGCATCATGCCTGGTGTGTGGGTGTCCACATATCTTCACTCCCTCCGGAAGAGACTCCCTCACTCAAGTGATCCTGTCATGAGGACCAAGGCCCTCGAGACAACCTTTCGCATCTGGTTGGTGGCGTGGGGAAGGGTGAGGGGCCCAGGCCACATTCTAGGACTGGGACAGCATGGTTACAGTACGGTTTTCCTTGCCTGCCAGGTCCAGAACAGAATGAAGGAAGCAGGAAGGGCAGGGGATCGAGAAGTGGTGCTAGGTACTAGGTGCTAGGTTCTCAGTCAGCGAGGTGACTGTGTGCAAGCAAAAGAACCTGAGTTGAGTTCACAGACTCATGATTGAAAGGGAAAAATGATGGGCATGGTGGTGTACATTTGCATGCCCAGTGCTGGAAAGATGGAAGTAGGTGGGTCCCTGGGGCTCACTGGCCCCAAATTGGTGAGTTCCAGGTGTTGACTCATTCAGGTCTTGTCTCATTTAAAAAAAAAAAAAGTGGTGGGCACTGTCCTAAAGAACAACAGCAAAGGTTGCTCTCTGACTTCTTGATCACCTTCGTGAGTGCATGCGCGCGCGCACACACACACACTCCAGAGGAGAGCAGCTAGACAGAGCCTCATTCTGGGCCCCAGTTGGGCTCAGACCTGATCCTGTTAAAGACACCTGGCCAGGGATAAAACCAGTCCTGCCAGGTGACAGGGCCTGAAGGAGGAAGGAAGGAAGCCCACAGAATGGGGAAGTCACGGAGGGCCCAAGCCAAAGGCCAAATGAAGTAACCTGGTTACAGTCTAAGCAGCATGAAGCTAACCCTGGGCCCTGGTGCTCATGCACATGCCTGCATGTGCACACATGCATGCACAGACCACAGACACATTCATGTGCACATGACCACTCTCAACCGTGTACCCACCATCTCTTGGCTTTGTCTAGATTAGATGCCAGGAGGAAGATGTACTTGTTGGGAGGTCACCCTAACACCAGGACCTGGCTTGAAAGGTGAGCTATGAAGAAAGAGGCACAGAAGGATAGAGGTCCTACTAGGCTGACAGAACAGCGTGGGAAGGTAGGTGCTGTAGTCACAGGACGAGAGCCTCAAAGCCAGGGACGAAGCAGGGGAAATATAGGGCAGACCACAGAGAGGGATGCCAAGCCTCTAGGAGGAAGGAAGATTCTCTTCACCAGGTCCTCAGGGGCCAGCACACTGGAAGCCATTGTAGAGGCTTCTCAGGGGTTCCGGTTATGAGCTCCCTGGGCTGGGGAGACTTTGTGATGTACCTCACTTACTCCCTTGGCAGACAGAAGAAAGGTTCCACAGAGTCCCGTAGCTCGTCCTGGCTCTCTCAGATGGAAGATGTCTGCCTCCATAGCTTGTTCTGAGTAGTAGATGACTTCGTTGGGATTCCACTTCCAGATCAGCCTCTGGCCCTTGAGAAGCTCATCCTGTTCATTATGCTGTTTCTGGATTTCTACCTGGCTGTAGGGATCTTATGCCAATGGGCCAATGGGTCATGTGTGAGAATGCCTCCGGGCCCAGTGACATGTTTATCGAACTGTCTCGGTGCTTTCCGCTTGCTGGAGCTTTGCTCTGTTTGGAGATGGTGATCAGTTCACACAGGACAGAGGAAGTAGATCCTGGCACAGTGGACTTGAGGTCTGTGCAGAGCTGGCAAGAGTCATGCCCTAGTGTATTTAGTGACCTGCAGCATCTCACCGTTCTCTCTAGATGTGATTTTTATTCTTTTGGAGGTTTAGGGGGTGGAAGTTTATATGTATGTGTGCAGGTACACACACCTTGTACATGTGTGTATAAAGATCAGATGGCAACGTAGGTATCTTCCTCAATCACTCTCCACTTTATTTTCAGAGACAAGGTCTCTTGCAAAACCTGGAGCTCTCCATTTTGGCTTGCCTGTTCTCTCCCTATCTCTGCCTCCCAGGGCTGGGGTTATGGAAGCACCCCACCCTGCTTAGCTACTTCATGTAGATTCTGGGCATCAAACTCAGGTCCTCATGTTCGAATGACAAGCAAGCATTTGACCAACAGAGTCATCAACTGTTCCTCCATAATCCGTTTGATTCCAATTGCAGAAATGGGTCTCTAATTGGTAGAACTTGTGTTCACTGTGGATTAATCATCCAAGAGTAATGCTGTACTGACCCCGGGTCCCCACAGGACCTTTGGCTGCTGAAATCTCTTGGACATAGTCATCTGTCTCTCACCTGCTTGTCCTTGGCCAGGTCCCTGCTGCCAATATGGCCTCCTGCCCAGAAATTTCTAAACCCTATTGCCACTTTCCCAGACTCCAGTGCTTGGCTCTCCTGTGCCCCAAACCCTAACCTTCTGGAATTTTCAACTCCAGAAAGCAAATGAGGCCAGAGGGCCTGTCTCCCACCCTGTGGCCTAGCTTCCTCCTCTCCAAGCCTCCAATCTATTGATCTTGTGAGGATAGGGAACCAGAATGGCCTCATGGTGAGAATGAGTGTTTGGGATCAATTGTAGGACAGTGTGGTTCTGGTACCCTCAACCAGTCGCTTTCTCTCTCCGGGTCTCAGTTACCTTATCCAAAATGCTCTTGTCTCGTGGAGTTACGTGCTATAGCGATCTTGCATCACTGTTACAAAATGGTTGAGGGAGAGGGAAACTTCAAACCAGGGTCCCTTGGTGTTTTTGACTTTGGGCCTGTGGTGGACAGCCAGTACTTCAAGGCAAGTGTGCAGAGAAGAAGCTGCTTATTTCACAGGAAGCAGAGAAGGATTGGTATCTCTTAGCTTTCACCTGTGGGGATCATTCAATCATCTCATCAGTCACCGTCTTGGAGTACAGATACCTTCATCCAGTAGCCATGGTAACTAAGTAATTTAGCAGTAGCCAGATATTGTGGTGATGGATCTGTTGGCTCCCTAATAGAAAAAAAGGGAAAAGAAGCTCTCAGACCTCTCACCTGGGATTGTGGCCGTTGCCCAGTCCTCCTCTCCCCCAGCCACATGTGCGCTTGAGAGCTGCTAGAGTATATAGGAAGTGAAGGGTTTAATGACGCAGCCTCCATGAGGTCCATCTGTGATGGAGTAGGATTTTGCAGTGTGATGCAACTGTTGGGGTTCGCTCATGCTCCTGTGAGTAACCCTTCACACATGGTCTATAAGCAAGCCCAACAAACTCATTGGTTCACCAAGCTGCACTTTGGGTGAGGGGGTATTTTGGTGTCTTAGGTTAACTATCTGGGGGAAACAGACATTTGTTCACATCTCCCCAGAAAAAACTAACATGACATTTAGTGACCTAATTTCAGCAGGCTAGGCCCCCACCTTTAACAGGGCATTCTACCCCCTCAACAGTGCCACAGGCTAACAACCAAGTCTTTAACCCATGGGCCTTTGGAGAACACTCGGGATCTAACAATAGCATGCTGTTTGAGAGTGGCTACGGACACCACACCACAGAGTAGCCGAAGGTAGAGGGGCTGTTCAGTAAGCTTGTCTTCTAAGCAATGCCCAGTCCGGGATGGTGGATGCCTGACTCTACTGGGTACCCAGAGGCCACTCTCGGAAGTGCTGTATCAACTGTATGCTATCAGCACTAATCTTATCTCGGGTGCAGGCCTAACAACACAGACTTCTTTTATGTAGTTTTTCAGAGGAAGCTGAAGGAGGGGAGAACACGCCACAGCTACAACGATGACATGGAAGGGGTCCACAAAGCAGCACAGTTGGAAACCAAGATGGCACACTATCAACATCCAATATCACGTGCATTATGGGTATGAAGCACAGGTCTTTGCTTACTCAGCCGCCAGAGGGCTGAAGCAGCTCACTGGTCTATGTAGCTCATCAACCAGGTCCTGTTAGTGGAATGGGTGTGATGTTGGGTTTTAATTGACACAATCTAAAATTCCCCTGGGGTGGGGGGAAGAGTCCCAGTGATTGGCCTGTGGGCATGTTTGTAGAGGATTGCTTTGTGTTAGTTGGTATGTGAGGACCTAGCCGACTGTGGGCAGTGCCATTCTCTGGGTTTGAGTCTTGAACTGTAGAAGGGTGGACATGTCGAGTAGGCATGTATGTTCAGATGGCCCAGGCCTGTTCCTTAACTCCAGAGCTTCAAAACTGCCTGGGTCCCAGCAGAGGAAATCTTGAAGCAGGGTGCAGAATCACATGAAATTTAGGCTGCCTGGAGACCCTGAGCCTTCAGGTACAGGTATAGACATATAAGCATGTGAGTTTGGCCAGGTGGGTGGCCTGACCAACCATTGTAGGCTTCAACCTCCATTCTTCAACCCAGTGGTATGATACATCTTCCCACCTGGGAGTGAAAGCAAAGAAAGCATTTCCACTCTGGGCAAGTCTCCCTGGGAAAGGGCAGGGCACCAGCATTGTCTGAGCATACATGGACACCTGGAATCAGGTGGGGCCTGGTGTAGTCAGTCCATCTGGTTCCCTTAACCACCTATTGTTCCCATCTGCAAACACATAATTGGGTTTTAGGGGTCACGGGAAACATCTGCAGGAACAAATGACTAGTAAGTAAGGGGACCTCCATTTGAGCTCAGTTCCCAGGCTCCCAAACTTCATGTGCTTGATCTATGGTAACCACGATATGCACAAAAGGCCCTACAGAGCCAAGGTGCATTCATGTAAAAGATTGTTTGTTTGCTTACTTTTTGAGAAGACACATTTGTTCCATTTATTTTAACAGTGACTTTGCAATAGGACTTTCACCTTGGTGGACAAAAAAATAAATGGATGGCAAAGACATCTTGTGGGGAATATAGCAAATATTCCCATTTTGTTGTTGTTGTTTTATTAAGAAAAGGGGATGACATAGTTTAATGCTGACAGGGGCTGCACTTTGGGGGAGCAGGTTTTACTTGAGAGCAATTTGTTCACATATGACCATGAAACCACCAGTGAGGAGCCCAAGTCAAAAAGTTCACATGGCAGTCCATAGTAACACGGTGAATCTTTTTATTAAGTGATCTTAGAACCAAAAATTATTCCCATGACAAAAGCTATCCTGGTTACTTTTGTTGTCAGTTTGGACACACCTAGGAAGAGGGAAAATCAACTATAGATTTGCCTGGATAGGATGGGGCTGTTCATATGTCTGTGAAGCGCTTTCTTAACTGCTAATTGATATAGAAGGGTCCTATATACACAGGGATGACAGTGTCATCCCTAAGTAGGTGGGCCTGGGCAGTATAGGATAGATGCCTGAGTTAACTAGGGGAAGTGAGCTAAGAAACAGCACTCTTCCCTGGATCACTGTGGTTCCTGCCTCCAGATTCCTGCCTTGAGTTTCTGCTTTGATCAAATAAGCCATTTTCCCCCACCCCAACCAAGCAACCAAGTTGCTTTTGGCCAGTGTTTTATTACAGCAACAGAGAAGAAAACTGAGCAGCTGCTTTAAATTTGTTTCTATAAATACGGAACAGAAAGCAGTTCCTAAATCCACTGAACATCGCTGACTCAAAAAACCTAAAGCTCCAAGCCAACCCATCACAGAGATGCTTGCACATCGTGTTCACTGCAGCACTGTTCCCAATGGCTAAGGCTAAGCGAGGAAACAAATGGGTGTCTGACCACAGAAATGGATGGGAAAAATGTGAAATAGATACACCGTGGAATTGTTCAGCCACAGAGAACAGCAAACTTGTGTCCTTTGCAGGAAAAATGGATACAACTGGAGATAATCTTATTAAGCAAATTAAGCCAGTCTCAGAAAGGCTATTTTTCTCTCCCATCATTCCTAGGTTTTACAGAGATACATAAAATTATGTATGTGTATATGATGTGATAAAAAAGATAAAGCTGTCTAGCAGGACTCTCCTAGTTTAATTTCTGAAAAGAAAAAAAAAACCCTCAGGGAGAGAAGGGTTATTTTATCTCACAAGTCCAGGTGACAGTACATCATTGTAGGGAAATAAAGGCAGCTAGAACCTGAAGCGATTTTAGTCACATCACATCTACAGTCAAAAACAGAGAGAAATGAATGCATGTGTGCTTGCTTATGCTCACAGCCCTCACTGCATTTGTGCAGTCCTGTGTCCAACCCCAAAGAATGTTGCTGCCTGGTCCTCTAGAGGAACAGAACTTATAGAATGAATCTATCTATATACATGGGGTGAGGAGGCAGTATTAGAATGGCTTGCCAGCTGTGGTCCAGCCAGGCTAACAACAGCTGTCTACCAACAGAAGGTCCAAGAATCCAGTTGTTCAGTCCATGAGGCTAGTATGAGAATTTCAGCTCAATTTCAGGACAGGTGCAAGCTCTGGAACCCTCAGCCAGTCACTTTCCTCTCTGGTCCTCAGAGAGGGAAATCCGAGAGCTCCTGCCTCACAGATTTATGAGCTATGCTGCCAGGTGTAATCCAGACTTAAGGTGGGTCTTCTCACTTCAAAAGATCTGGATTAAAGGTCTATCTTCCCACTCCAAAAGAGCCAGATTAAAAGTGGGTCATCCAACTTCAAGTGATTTTATTAAGAAAAATAAAAAAGTCTATCAGAGGTGTACCCAGCCACTTGGGTTTCAGTTAATTCCAGATGTGGTCAGGTTGACAAAAGTAAGACTAGCCATCACAGTTGGGTCTTCCCACATCAGTTAACATAATCAGGACACCCTCACAAACATACCCACAGGCCAACCTGCTCTAGACAATCTCTAACTGAAACTCCGTCCAGATGATTCCAGGTTGTGTCCAGCTAACAATTAATATGAAGCAACAGTGACAAAGGGAAGTCATGAGAGGGGGAGGGTAAGAAAAGAGAAGGAAGCGGGTGTGAAGGGGGATGTGCTTGACATACAGTATATACTTGTATGAAACCTTACAGATAATAAGTTTTTAAATCTTTAAAGCCAGTAGCAGGGTCTGGCTCCAGAATCCTCAGAGCAGAGCTGGTTGCCTCAAAACCATAGCATGCAAGAAGTGGCACTGAATTGCTTCTTCCCATCTTAAGTCTCAGCCCATGTACTCCCCTTCAGTGGGAAAAAGGGGGGGGGGATGAATTCTTCATCTGCGATCCTGTCTACTTTGTTTCTCTTGATATCTCCCTTCAATTGTTTGTTGAACCCAACCTCACTTTCATGACTCCTGGGAGAACATTAGCTCCTAATGATTCAGTGGATCCTCAAACAAATGCTCTCTGAGGCTGAGTACGTAGCAGGAGCATAATAGCTCCAGACTGGATCCCATGGGGCTTTTCTGCATGGTAGGAAGTACTTCAGCCTTCTGTGTGGCCCATGCATATCTGAGCATGTTTCTGTGTGTGTTCAGAGGCATGGCCTGTGCTGGGTCAGAGAAACAGAGCAAAAACATTCCCCAGGCAATCTCACTATGAATGACCTAAGGCAACAGGCAGACGATGTTCTGTCCTATTCCACACTAGGCCTCAGCAGATCAGCCAAGCGGCTCAACTTTTAGCCTCCTTCCCTTTGTCTTCTCTGGTTCATCTCTGGGGTGCCACATGACGCTCATTTGCCTCCCCCCACTCATTGCCCCAGGTTGCTTGCTTGGCCCCCAGACAGCTAATCTGATAAGATACTCTCTAGCTGACACAACCCAAAAGAAAGGCCTTTTCCCATGCTGCTTAGAAGGCAGAGAGCTCATCTGCACAGATATTTAAATGTAGCTTGTCTTATGATAGAAACGTGGGACAAAGAACTTTGGTGCCCAGGGATGATGAAGTTGTCTAGTATGCACAGGGTCCTGGGTTTAACCCCTAACAGCAGTATGTGCCTGCACTCTGAGCACTCAGAATACAGAAGCAGCAAGATCAGGTCATCTTGGGCTACATATGAAGTTTGGGGCCAACCTGGGCTACATGAGACCCTGTCTCAAGAGAGAGCAAGAGGAGGAAAGGAGGAGTCGAGTAGGAAAGGGAAGAGAGGAGAAGCAAGAAGTCCAGTGTCCACCAGAGCAGAGTAAAGAGCACACAGACTGGAAAACAAAGACATTTGCACTTTTGACCTTCCCTGACAGGGCCCTTTGCCCATGAACTTGGCTGCACTTCAAGGAGAACGGTGGACTTGGAAATCTCCAGTAAGCAGGCTCCAAGTAGACTCTGGCCCTTTTGGTCCATCCAACAACACCTCCGATGGGCGATGCTCCTAGCTGTCTGATCTATAGCCAGATGGGTCTAAGAAGAAGAGAATCTTGGGGAGGCCTCTGACCTCAGGGAAACCCACCTCCAACCTCCTCCTAAGCACTAAAACGGTGAGCCCAGGCTGTGTGTGGAGTGTGGCTCCCCTCACTAACACACACTAAGCCCCACTGGGCTCCTGGTCTGGCCAGTGGCAGCTACAGGAGCTCACTGGGCCTCACAACACTTTTCTGGGGCAAGACCAACATCTGGTGAGCACTTGGTTGTATTTGTCAGATAAACGGTGCTGCTCATCCAAAGTAGCTAAGATGACCCAACAAGGCCACATTCCACGGAGCTCTGCTCCAGGCTCTGCTTGAGTTGAAGCAGCTCAGCTTCTGCTCCTCCCATGCCTCAGGCCTGCACGTGGAGCCCCATCCTGTGCTGCTTGTTTCCCCGCTCACTCATGAAGCAAAAGCAGAGACCACCAGCCTGGAGACCAACCCTGTGAGGGTCCCTCGCCATCGCCGTCACAGGGCCAGGGCCTCTGCTGCTACAGTAAGAGGGGAATGTTCCTGGAACCTTGGATGCTCTGACCAGCCCTAGGGGGAGACAGAAACCTGCCCAGGTTGTTACTGTACAAATATTTGCTAGGTGACTGACACAATCGCCCGAGACCTGGCACTGCAGCAAACTGGGCGGGGCCGTTAGGTCCCAGGAGCTGGCTCTGCGCAGCTGAGGGGTCCCTGGGCAGAGTATTCTGGGTTCTCTATCTTAAGCTTTTTGTGCTCTCTCTCTCTCTCTGCCTGTCACACACACACAAACAGCCTGGTCTTCAGGTGAGTCTCTGTTCTGGGCACTGGTTCCACGTGGCTGTCTTTTGTGTTCCTTCTGAGCCCTCCACCGGCTGTTGGTTTGGGCTCAGTTGCAGCTCTCACTCTTGTGTTCTGAGCTGACCCCCCCCTCATAGTTTTATTGTCCATAAAGCCTAAACTGAGGGAGTCATTGCCATCCACAATCCTTGCTCACAGCCTTCCCTACAGGCTTCCAGGTGAATTTAGGTGTGAGAGAACCTGTCTGCTCTCACTGTATCTAGCATAGGCCTGGCACACAGTAGGTCTTTCACAAAGCCTGGCATGTGTGAACATTCCTAGTGTGTTTTCTAGGGTGCTGGAGCAGAGCCCTTTAAATTTTTTCAACTCCTGGTGCCCCATTTCCCCCTACAAATGATTGCATGGGTAAAATAAATATGCAAAGCAGGTCAATGACACAAATTCCTACTTATAGTAAATCATAAAGAAACTTATTTATTGTATTTTCATGTATTTATTTCATGTATGTGTGCCCACATACAATGGCCCAAGTGTGAAGGTCAGAGGACAATTTTCAGGAGTCAGTTCTCTCCTTTCCCCGTGCAGAGCCCAGGGAGTGAAACTCGGGTTCCCAACACCGACAACAAGTACAGTTACCCACTGAGCATCCTGCAGCCCCAGAAACTGGCTTAAAAGAAATTTTGGTATACACATATGCTACCATTTGTTAAAGAGGAAAGCAAATTTGCATACCAGTGTGCTGGATAGGTTATTTATTTTACAGGAAGAGTTGACTCAGGCTGGGGACACAGTTCAGTTGATAAAATGCTCACGCAGGACACATGCAAGCCTGGGGTTGGCCCCCACATACATTAACGGTGCACTTCTATGAGCCAAGCCCTTAGGGAGTGGGGGGGATCAAGGTCATCCTTGGCTAAACAGTGAAATGGAGTCAGCCTGGACTACATGAGACTACATCAGAATTAAAATAAAACTTCTCACTTCCCCCTAAAAGAATTAAATTTGGGATAATTTTTTTTATTCTGCAGGACATAGGGTATCTTCAGCGTTTTTCGGAGTTGATCAATACTTTGATTTTGGAACTGTCAATGCTGAGAACACTGCTTCACACACATAAAGATAGAAAGTGGAAGAAGTGTGGGTAGGGCCAATTCAGAAGTTGTTGGAAATTCATAGAATCTTTTATGAAATTCAAATCTATTCAAACAGTAATTTTTAAGCCTTGGAAAAGATCGTTTTAAATTGTGTGTGTGTTTGTGTATGTGCATGCACACATGTCAGTCCAAAAGAGGGCACCAGATGTCCTGGAGCTGGAGCTAGAAGCAGTTGTGAGCTGTTCCACATAGGTGCTAGAAACTAAATCTGTCCTTTATCAGAGCAACAAGTGTCCTAAGCACTGAGCCACCGCCCCCCTCCCCCCAGCCTGTAAACAGAGCATTTAAGATCAAACTTTCTCACACAGTTAGAAAGAAATAGTAATTTTGGAGGCTAACAAGAAGACTCAACAAGCCAGGGCAGTTACTGGTCACCTGAGTTTGATCCCAGAAACCACACGGTAAAAAGAAGGGACCAACTCCTTAAAGTTGTCCACTGGCCAACACACACACACATGGTGACAATAGTGTCCCTGTCTCCCGACACATACAATTAAATGAATAAATAATTTTTTAAAGATGTAAGTGGGCAGGGTGTGGTGACGCATTCCTTCAATCACAGCAAGGCAGAGGCAGAGCCAGGAGGCTCTCTGTGAGTTTGAGGCGAGCCTAGGTCAGCCAGGGCTACCCAGCGAGACTCTCTCAAAACACCAAGCAAACAAAAAGTACTTATTTTGTACTAACATGCTAAAGGAAGTGGACAGGGGAACGTGAAGTCTGTTTTCCGCAAGGGAACATTATGTGTCTATAAGAGCAGAAACCTGAACGCATAGTAAAATCAGTGTTTGCTGGCAGTGCCTCAGACCCAATGTCACTTCATGTCAGGGACCTCTGGAGTCTAGGAGGGCAGAGGAAGGTCTGTGCTGCTCAGCCCTGCCTGGGTACCCTGACAGACACAGAACTACAGAGCCCGAGCCAGGGTGCCTGAGATTATCCCAAGGAGGAAGTGAGTAACTGAGGCCGGAGGCAGTTCTGGAGCTGTGTTCTCACCTGCAGCGGGGGATGGGCAGCCTGCCCACCGTGCGCCAGAATGACTAACGGGGCTGGAGTGCCTCCAGGCCTCTGGCCATGCCAGGTGGGAGGCAGGTATGGCCAGGGCAGGATTCCATTGTGGCCTGGGGCTGAGTCACATCAACAGCTACTCTCTGCTCAGCCTTTCCTTTAGCCCCAGCTGGAGGCCCATCCCTTTCCCTAACAGAGGGAGGAAGCAGGCCTCAGAAAAATCAGTATTTGGTCACAGATCTGGATTGAACCTGGCCTGTGCCATGTTAGCTGCATGAAACTGTGTCACATCACGAGGCCTTACTCACTCTTTGTAAAACAGAGCTCCAATCAGAATGCTGCCAGGCCATTGAAAGAACTGAGTGAGACAATACTCAGAATACTCCGAATGGGGCAGGAACAGCAGCTTGGTCAACGAAGAGCTCACCAGGAAAACACAGGACCCGCTAAGTCATGCTAAAAAATGAGGATGCTTTTTACCCTACCTCTGCAGAAACAGAGACAGGAGGATGGATCCTTAGGGCTCGGTGCCCAGCCAGCTTAACCAATTTGGTTGGTTCCAGGCTAATCAGAGACACTGTCTTCAAAACAAACAAACAAAAACAAAACTGTGGAGAACACCTGAGGAATGATCCCAAAGAATGAATCCTCTGAGCTCTGTATGAACAGCCACACAGGTACATGTACACAGACAGAGACAGAGACAGACCGACAGAGAGGACAGACACACACACACAGATATGGACATACCCAGAACCCTCCAAATGTTTGCATGTGAAAGGGACCCAGTTCACAGCGGCTACTCTCCTGTACCTAAAGGTCCCTGTAGATTGCCCTTCTGTGCATGTCTGAGGCTGGTAAGTGGGTAGATGGGTCCCTGAAAGAAGACAGTGGATGGCATTTTCCCAAATGCTAATGGCAGTCGTGGAAAATAAACCATGATGGGAACTTGGGGGTACAGAGGGAGTCTGTGCTAGCTAGCTGTGATTGTCAACTTGACACACTGCGAATCACCTGGGAAGAGGGTCTTAATGAGGTGTTGCTTGGATCAGGCTGCCCTATGGGCATATCTTGGCGAGCTGTCTTGATTGTTTTAACGGATGTGGGGAGCCCCAGCCTGAGGATAGGTTGTGCCATTTCCTGGTTTGGGGCCCTGGGCTATAGGAGAGCAGAGATTCTGTCTGAGCAGGACACATACATGCATTCATCGCTCTCGGCTCTTGCCTACAGCTATGGTGTGGCAGCTGCTTCAAGTTCTAGACATTGTACTAGTCTAGACATGGAACTAGACTGTGACGTTGCACTGTGAGCTAAAATAAGTCCTTTCTCTCATAGATTTTTAAAAGATTTATTTATCGTTTATGTGTATGTGTGTATGTGTATGAGTTTATGTGTGCCATGTGTGTTCGGGAGGCTAAAAGAAGTCACTAGTTTCCTTAATACTGGTTCACAGGCAACTGGGAGCGGCCGTGGGGGGGGGGGCGGGAGAAGGGAACTCAGGCCCTTTGCAAGATCAGTAGGCCCTTAAACTCTGAGCCACCTCTCCCGCCCTCCAGCCCCTCTCCCAGCACACACACACAAGCTAGTTTTTGTAAGGGAGTTTTGCTCCAGCAGAAATGGAACTGAGACAGGTTCTGACAAGGGGACCTAAGTGAGGTGCCTAGAACTTACCCCTCCATACTGCACACAGAGAACCAGGTACGCCGGAGGGCTGCAGTTAGCACAACCCACACAGTGGAGGCACTTCCTGTGAGTTCAGATGACCACAGGTGACCTTGCTTTGCCATCGCTGTCTATGTGACCTCGGGCACTGGCCTAGCAGCCGAAAAGAAGAAAAACAGCAGCAGTGGGCAAGGGTGTTGTGAAATTGGGGTGGAAAGGTACCGTGCGGGTGGCCATCAATAGATGGGGAAGTCAGAACTCAAAGGCTGTTGAAGGCCAGCCATCCGTTGAAACGGCCTTTCTGTGTCACTCATTTCCCAGAGTGACATAAGTACCTGAGAACTTGCTCCTGCCACACTGCAGGTGCTTCCTAGACCAGCACTAAATACAGTCGCCCAAGCTCAGCACTGTTCTTAGACCCAACGCACCAAGCTGTAGATCTGACTAGGGGTTTCCTGGTCCCTGAGAGGGGGAGGTCCCTCCTCACTCTTCCACACAACTTTCAGTGGTTGTCATGCTATGGGGGTGGGGAAGGCTCATTCTGACATCCTAGGGCAGACATTTTGAGGTATCCCCAAGAATCTGGAGACTCTGGAAAGGGAAAGCTCCCCCCCCCCGAAAATGTGGAGGGAGGGTCATAGTGTGTCCCTTACCCAGTTCCCCTCAAAACTCAGGCAGCTGTTTATTGATCTTCTCCATAAAATAGGTGTGAGCATGCATTTGTATGTCCGAGAGTGGGGGGGGGGTGTAGATAGGTAGGTAGAGGACAGATTTTCAGGGAGACAATTCTCTTCTTCTACCTCATGGGTTCTGGGGTTAAACTCAGATCCCCAGGTTTGGCAGCCTTTACTGTGTGAGTCACACCAGCTCAAGTTCTTGTCTTGAAACCCAGGCTGTCCTGGGTTGTCCCACACCTCCAATTCACACATGGGGAGACTGAGGCTCACAGAGCTGGTGCTCTGCCTCGGGCATAGAGCAGAGATACTGCTGATACCCAGGGGATCCTGGTTCTCTGGAGAGTAGACTGGCTCACTCTTTCCTGCCTGCCAAGCTGGTAGGGCTCCCTGAAACAGAGGCTGCGTTTGGAAGTCAGGGTGGCGCCAGGAGCCTGATGTATTAGTGGTTAGCAGCTTTGTATCATTAAAAGCTTTATGGCTTTGGTACTCATTTTTCTTCTTGCTCTTTTTTTTCTCCCTCAGTAACTTTTATGTGTTTTACGCGTGGTCAGGAGAGCCTGCCTCCTCCCTGGCCCCCGGGTGCAGGGTTAATAAAAAGTGATGTCAGAAGCTGGGGTGGGGTGAGTGGTCAATGGGCTTGGCGGAACTGCTCTTCTGCTTTGGCGAAAACAATTCCCTATTTGGCAAAGGGCAGTGTTTGCCCTGGGACAGAGCTCTGCAGCCCTGTGCCAGGCCCTGTTTACCCTGGCACCAGCTACTGCTGTGGCCAAGTGCTCCTAGGCTGTTGAACTTCCTGGATTTCTAATCATACAACCTGGGGGAGCAAGGAGAGTGTTCACAGGCGTCCCTCACAAGGTGTCCAGGGGCTCCGCCAACCCCATCCCGGCTTCTGAGGGGAAAGCAGAGTGGACTGGGCATTGGGTCCAGTGTGTAAAGCTGAAGAACAGGTAACACACCTGTGCCCATTGCTGAATTCCTTCCTATGACTCTTGTCTGGCTTGTCTGGTGTCCTCACTTTAGCTAGAATGTGGCTGGATCTACACAACTCCATGTGTCGGTCAGGACAGATAAAGTTCCGTGTCCATCAGCCTTGTGCTTGAGAGGTTGGGAAGGCAGCTGGGTGATGAGCTGAGTCCCACCCCTAGAATCTATGTTAAAAAGAAAACAGAACAGCTGCAGATACACCTGTGACCCAGTGCTGTGGAGGGGGAGACAGACAGACCCCTGGGGATTGCCGAATCAGCCAGTCAACTGGGCTCATGAGTTTCAGGTTCAATAAAGAACCCTGTCTCAAAACTAAGATAGAAAGAGATTGAGGAAGACACTAGATGTTGAGCCCTGACCTCCACAAACACACAACATATAACACACACATACACACAAATAAAATAAAATACAACCTTCTAAAGATTTTTAAAATTTATTTGAAATGTCTGGGTCATGTCTATGTCTATGTGTGCACACATACACAGCCATCCACACCCAGCAGAGGAGGAGGGCACGTACTCGGGAGAAGCCCTGATGTGAGGCCGAAGGTCTCCAGACCACAGCCTCAGAGACCAGCCTCAAAGACCATAAGTATATTACCTATATGGATGTGTTTATGAACATGGGGTGTGGGTGCCCACAGAGGCCCAAAGAAGGTGCTGGATCCCCGGAGCTGGACCTACAGGTGGTTGTGAGCCACCTGATGGGGTTCTAGGAATGGAACTTGGGTCTTTGGAAGGCAGCAGGTGCTCGTCACTGCTGAGCCGAGTCATTTCTCTAGACTCAATTAGAGAGAGAGAGCTGTACTAGACTCAGTACTGTACTGAGACAGTTCATCTATCAGACCTGAGTACTCACTCAGCCAAGTTGGGGCCCAGCAGCCCATCAAAACCTCACAGTGGGACAAGATTAACTTCAGAAGTTAGCACAGGACTCTGAAAGCCCAGCCTGCAACTACATCCTCTGTCCCGAGCCTCTGTACCTGTAGCCAAGCCATCCGCAGTCCACTGTTCAGCCTTTGCCCTGTGGTGCTCATGATAAATGGAATTAGGCATACCTCAGTTAGCAGCAAACCAGTGACACACCCAGGTGATGCCGCACTCAGGCTTGTCCTTGGGGAATGAGCCAGTCTCCAAAGCCATTAGTGACCTCTGGAGAGGGAACAGAAGGAGTCGATGCTTTCAGGCAAGTCTCACTGTCTGTGTTATTTTTCTTGGTCGAGGATTTGTGTGATAGAGTGTTTGCATGCAAGAGGAGGTCAGCCGGCTACCTTTGGGTGACGTCCTCAAGCCCACTCTCCTTTACATTTGGAGACAGAATCTCCAAGCTTGCTGACTAGGTAGGCCCTCACCCTTGGGGAACCACCTGCTTCCATCTCGACAGTGCTGCAATTAAAATAAGCAAGAATCACCATGACCAGCATTCTCTACATGGCTTCCGGAAATTGAACTCAGCTCCTTGTGCTTGTGAAGCGAACACTTTACTTCATCCTCTTAGCTGAGGATTAAGGGTGCGTGCATGCGTGTACACACACACACACACACACACACACACACACACACACATTCTCTTCCGTTCTGAAAGGCCAAACAATGCTGAACCGATCCTGATGGCTCCAGGACACTCACATGCCTCAGATAGTGATCTCTCCCTTCCCCCGTGTTCAGAACCACACAAAAATACCCATTTCCCTGTGTGAGCTGCCGCCCTCCTCTCGTTACTCTCCCTGAACCTCCCAGGTAGCCAGTGGCAATCCTCCTATTTCAAATTCCTTAATTCATCACATCAGCGAATTTGAGACAAGACCTCATGCAGCCCAGGCTGGCCTCAAAGTTGCTTTAAGGCTGGAGATAGCTGTGAACTCTTGATCCTTCTGCTTCTACCTCTCAAGATCTGGAATTAAAAGCCTGTACTATCATGTTCAGTTTATGTGGTACTGAGGCCCAACTCCAGGACTCGGTGTACAGCAGACAAGCCCTCTTCTTTCTGGACCACACCTCCAGCCCACCACACAGGATCCTGAGGACCTTTTAAGAATTGCCATCCCATTCCCCTCCTCTGTGCTCTCACCATTAACGTGGCTTCGGCTGAAGACTTGAGGGCCAGCACTGGAGAAAGCATGCATATGCACTAGGTGCCTACGTAGTCTTCAGGGGTAGAAGGAGGAGGAGGAGACTGTGAATGAACAAACTTGGCAAAAGCAAGACGTGCGTGAGAACAGAGAGCCCAGAAGGTGGGTTGACAGGACAGTCACCTCAGAAGTGGTGAGTGGGGACATGGACTCTGTGTAGTGGAGCTCTAGCACAGCATAGGCCCTTCACGCCTACGCATGGAAGAAGTGTGAGTGGGGGACATGTGGAAAGATAGGGCAGAGGAAACAGAGCGAAGTCTTTTACTGTCCTTCAGCTCCCCATTCAGCAAGCTGCAGGCACCGGCCTGTGTCTGCCCTCCCAGTAGTAGGGATAGCAAGCATGTACCGCCACCCAGATGTTTGTTTGTCAGTTGTTTTCACTCTGTTGTCTCTCTGTTTGTTTTAGTGTGGGTTCTGGGGGTTGAATTCTGGTCGTCATGCTTGCACACCCAACACTTTCCAGACTGAGCCACCATCTCCCCAGCTCCTGCCCATGGGAGCTCCCCAAACGGATGAGGGAACAGAGGACCCCTTGATTCAAGTGCACAGGGCCAGACAGCTAGCTGGGCTAGAATTTACAAGCTTGTGGAGGGTTCTGGAAGCAACTGCCATTTTGGGGCCCACATTCTGTGCCAAGCTTTGCCACACTTCCAACTGGCCATCGTGTTCATGTCTCTTTAGATATTAAATCTCATCAGTAGAACGATAAAGCTACTTTCTGCTCCCACACTTCTTTGGGCAGCCCTGTAATCAGGGTGGGTTTCCTAAAGGGACTGGGATTGGGTCTAAACTTCCTCCTGCAGACAAGACACAGTCCCTTTGGTGTGGCCAAGAGATGATCCAGCATGAAGAGGGAGAGGCCCAAGGCACAGATGACTCCATGGCCCAAAAATGAGAATCAAAGGAGCCTGCAGGATTGTGCAAACTGCCCACAAACTGCCAGTGAGCCCTGGGCGAGAGAAGAGCTGTTTACATGCCTACATTTCTCTTCATCTACCCATAAGTACAGGCTGTCACAAGAAGCTAGATGGGACCACAGATGATGGACCTCACCAGGCTCTGCATCCCAGACACCTGCTCAGTCATTCACCCATCCACTCACCCGGGCAGGCAGCCATCACTCCTCTATCTGTCTATTCCCACATTCGTTTCCCAAGAGTGTGCCAGGCATTGTGCAAGGCTCGATGGATAAAAGCCACAACTTCTCAAGAAGCCTGCGTGTCCTAAGAACCTCGAAGGCACTAAATATAGTACCCCTGGGTGAGCTTGCCACAATGATAAAGGCATGTGCCTGGAGCCCCAGAACACACAGCAGAGGAGTCTGTTTTTTTCTGGTATCTCCCTAAGAAAAATATTTAACCACTAGTTTAAAAATCAAAACAAGATTTTACACCTGATTACCTCTGCAAACTTTTTCCCATCATGAATGTGGAGCTGAACATCATTCTCAAATGCTCTTTAAATTCCAATTGAACTGAAGGCTGGCCAAGAAAACCAACTAGAAATCATTCTCAAAACCCCCTTGATTCCTGGGGCCATGCAAAAGGCCTGGGATCTTCCCAGTTTGTAAGATGTCTGGGAAAGGTGGTCCTGACATCCAGCAGCCATAGTCAAGTCCAAGGCTCAGCATACTGGGGTATGTGGACTAGGAAGATGGCTCAGTCAGTAATGTGCTTGTCATTTAAGCATGCAGACTTGAGTTTGAGCCCCAGAATCCACATAACCCAGCGAAGCGGGTGGAACACACTTGAGACCCCAGCATTGGGAAAGTGGATGAAGCTCATTGGCCGGCCAGCCCAGCCAAATTAGTGAATTCCACCCAGGCCAAAGAGAGATCTTGTCCCTGAAGATAAGGCTGAGGGCCGATAAGATGGCTCTTCAGGTAAGGGAACTTGACACAAAGACTGAGGACTTGAGTTCAATCCCTGGGACCCACATGGTGGAAGGAAAGAACCAGTTCCCAAAGCTGTCCTCTGAACTTCACAAGCACACGATGCATGCAGCCACACACATGCTTACACATGTGTAAAAACATGTCAAAAATTTTCCTTTAATTTGTTTATTTAATCACTCCACAGCCTGATCCCAAGCTCCTCCCTCCTCTCCTCCAAGTCCCACCATTACTCCCCACTTCCCTGACTCTCCCCTTTCTTTCTCCTTATAGAAGGGGAGGCCCCCCATGGTCACCAAACCACTCTGGTACATCAAGTTGCAACTAGGCCAAGCTCATTCTCTCTCACTGAGGCTAGACAAGGCAGCCCAGCTAGGGGAAAGAGATCCAAAAGCAGGTAACAGAGTCAGAGACAGCCCCTGCTCCCATTGTTAGGGACTCACATGATGACCAAGCTGCACTTCTGCTACATTTGTGCACGGCCCTAGGTCCAGCCCATGCATGCTCTTTGATTGGTGGTTCAGACATTGTGTGGGCTCAGGTTAGTTGACCCTGTAGGTCTTCTTTTAGTGCCCTTAACCCCTCTAGGTCTCCCGGCCCTTCCTCCTACTCTTTCACAAAACTTCCTAAGCTCTGCCTATTGTTTGGCTGTGGGTCTCTGCATCATTTCCATCAGCTGCTGGATGGAGCTTCTCAGAAGACATTTAACAAACTTGTAATTTAAAACAAAATCCTGGGTCGGGAATGATTAAGGAAGATACCTAGCCTCCACCTCTGGCCTCCATGTGTACATTTACCTGGTCACACCCATGCACCCACATGCTGGCAAACCCACAGAGTGTTGGGGTCTGGCCATGCTTTGACTCTAGGTCCCTGGGCCAGTGGGCCTTTGGGAAACCATGCCATCTCCCAGAGCATGTTTATGAAGAAGACCCAAGTGTCGCCTCTGGGCTTGATGAGACAATCTTTCCTTTTCCTCCTCACAAACCCCTCCCACAACCGGGAGAACAGTCTGCACATTTTTTTTCTTGACTGTTCTCTGTCACAAACAAAGGAAAAGATTTTGCCTTAAAATTAGCCACTGGTGACATTCGGTAAATGTCTCTGGGACTGTGGGACAGAGAAGGCTCTGGCAGCATTCACGGGCACTACAAGGAGAAGCCCCACAAATACTACAGAAGAACCCCACAAATCACACTCTAATCAATTACCTCTCTGTAATGGGTTCAATGTGAAATGTCCCCCAAAGGCTCCTGTATTGAACTTGCTGCACCCCATCCTCCAGATGATGATGCTGTTTGGGAAGTTCATAACACATTTAGAAGGTAGAGGCTTACTGGAGGG
>CM053748.1:53014086-53036668 GCA_028658305.1 Pachyuromys duprasi
GGGAGAGCCTGAGTGAGGGAGAGCCTGAGTGAGGGAGGTGAGCCTGAGTGAGGGAGGTGAGCCTGAGTGAGGGAGGTGGGCCTGTGTGAGGGAGAGCCTGTGTGAGGGAGAGCCTGTGTGAGGGAGAGCCTGAGTGAGGGAGAGCCTGAGTGAGGGAGGTGAGCCTGAGTGAGGGAGGTGGGCCTGAGTGAGGGAGGTGGGCCTGAGTGAGGGAGAGCCTGAGTGAGGGAGAGCCTGTGTGAGGGAGAGCCTGTGTGAGGGAGAGCCTGAGTGAGGGAGGTGGGCCTGAGTGAGGGAGAGCCTGAGTGAGGGAGGTGGGCCTGTGTGAGGGAGAGCCTGTGTGAGGGAGAGCCTGTGTGAGGGAGATGGGCCTATATGAAGAGGGCCTGTGTGAGGAAGACCTATGTGAGGAAAGTGGGCTTGTACAAAGAGCGCGGGCCTGTGAAAGGATGCAAACCTATGTGACAAAGGCTTCTCTGACCCTCAGTTTCCTCCTCCATAGCCTCGGGATCAGTGCCTGTCAGTTGGGAGCTGAGTGGGCCTGAGATAAGAGAGAAGTGTGCGTGGAGCCGGGGACACAGCTTAGTGGGTAGAGTGCTTGCCTACCACACACGGCTTCTGTTTGATCCCAGCACTGCATAAACCAAGTTTGGTAGAAACACACGTAATCTTAGCACTGGGAAGGTGAGGCAGGAGGATTTGAAGTCAAGGTTGTCCTTGACTACACAGCAAGCTCAAGGCCAGCCTCTGCTGCAGATGAGACCTTGTTTCCAAAAAAGAAACCCCAACAAAGCCAAGAGCCAAGTACAAACCAGTCCCTCAGCATACACTCAGACTGTCTCAGCTGTTCTACTGGTCTCCTTCGTTTTCTGGAAGGCAAGAAACCAGCTTTATCTCTGCATCTCTGGTTGCCATCCCAGAACGTCAAAGTCAATCAATCAAACTGCCTGTTGAGTAAGCACCCTCCACCCCTGGCACTGGCTTCCCGTCTGTGGCCGGGGAAGTGAATCGTCAGCTCCTCTGGCAGCTGGTGACTGGTGACTCCCTGTCCTCATCCACCCAACCACCTTCCCCTGGCCCCCAGCACACCCTGGGGAAGTACAGCGGAAGGCTTGCACTCCCTACAGTCCTAGATCCACAGAAGCTGTGTTGCTCACTCTGGCCAATGAGACACAGCAAGAGTTCCTAGAGATCTTGTACTTTCCCATGGCGAAGAGAAGGCCATGTTGCCACCCTAAGGCAGCAAGCAGGCACATGTGCTCAGGACAGACCAGGAGGATGAAGAGTGCCTAGTCTCCGATGGCATCACCTGCTGCTGATCCTTTTCATCAGCAGCCATCCATCCACTTCCAGAATGGATGGAATGTGGTACTACTTGAGAAAAGTTTGGAGGGTGCGCCTATAGATCAGCTGGCACCGAGCTTCCCTAGGGCACATGAAGCCCTGGGTTTGAGCCCCAGCACTTCTTAAAACAGGATGTGGTGACACACAGCTATAATCCTAACACGGTCAGCTTCACAGTATGTTGGAATCCTGCCTGGGCTACCTGACACCTCTTCTCAAAACTTAAAATAATAGTGATAATGACGTAGTGGAAAGTTTTGATGTCATTAAAAACCCAGTTATGTTATGTAAACATGCTTTTGTTTTACTACAAGGTGTGGGGTATGTGGCTGATTCAGACAGTCCACAGCAGCAAACCATGTGCCTCATGCCAGCTTTGAGGGGAGCTCTCTGCCAGCTGAAGATGGTTTAATTCTGAGGACTCTGGAGAGAGAATAAATGCCAGACGAGCCCAGAGCGTGTTGGGCTCTCCAGAGAAGGAGAAGGCTGCTGCTCACCCCTGCTGCCCCTGGCTGCTGTTGATACAGTTTGACGAGAAGACACTGGAGAACCTAAGATTGAACTTGCCCCAAGGAACTATGTCCCTAAACAGCAGGGCGTAGCTAAAGAGAACTACATTCCCTCTCTCCACTACCTGTTCAAGTGTTGGAAGGGATTGGGGTGGTACTTAAGAAACATAAATGAAATAGATTTTAAAAGTATATTCTACATAAAGATAAACATTTAAAACATCTTTGCCAGGTGTGCTGACACAGCCTTTAATACCAGAACTTGGGAGACAGAGCCAGGAGCCCACTCTGTGAGGTGGGCTCCCAGCGTGCTTGGTGTCACTGTGTCCCTGACAGGAGCCATCCGCTCTCCTCTGAGTCCATCCCCTTGTCTCAGCTACTGAGTGCATTCTCGTCGACAGAGCCCCTCCCGCTCTATTCAGGACCCTCTATCTCTGTGCTGGCGTTTGATTCTGTTAAGGGCTCAGGAATAGCTGCAAACTGACCACTCGAACACCAGACTCAGACTGATGCAAGTTTACTGAACGCTGTGAACAAAAACTGACCAGTCAGGGTCCCAATCTGAGCTCAGGAGCCAGACCACGACACTGATCTGTTTCTAAGGCAGGCTTTTTATACGAAAAACCTTAACCAGGTAGCAACCAGGTAACCTGGTGTAGGGAGTGAGAAGGGGAGGGGACAGCATTACATCATTATGACTAGCTAAACATAATCAATTTTCTTCTAAGTGTATTGTATCTATTTGCTAGATAAAGCATTTTAAGCTGATTGGCGGGAATATAGGCTTGGGGACTTTCCAGTTCCCCACCGTTCTGAGATAAAGGAACATAGCAGGATGTTGCCATCTTAACTCTAAGAGGACATACATTTATCTTTAACTAAAGCAGAACATGCATTTATCATCTATTGTTTTATTCTAAGCAGTTAGTATTGAACTATTGAATTGCACCCTGGTCTCAGGCCCTACCTGAAAACTTGAACTTAATTTTACCTTATGATCAAAATGAAAACTTGGAGGCAAAATGGCTCCTGATATGATAAAGGCAACAGCAGGTATTAACAGAGGGGCTACAGTTATGCTAAGAACTAAAGTAGGTCTCAATGGAGGGGCTATAGAGTTTAAGCAGGTTGCAATAGATTAGATTTCAGCCTCCCTCCTGATACAATCTAGGAATTTTTTTTTCTTATTTACTTTTTTTTAACTTATTTTACTTTTTCTTATTTTTTTCTTATTTACTTTTTTTCATAATCATAAACTTAACTCTGCAATCCAACTAGACTTGGAGGGGAATGAGAAAAATATGGAACCCAAAGAACTTCTGTGAAAGCAGAGATCACAGGGTACCCCGAGCAAATGGGATGGGGGTGCTCTCCTGAGCCACAGAAGGAATGATCTGGTGGGTAAATGCCCTCAAGTCAACAGACTTAGAGATGGCCACAGTCAAAAATTGTGATCTTGTTGGTCTTGCCATTCCTGGGCCCAAAATGCTCCACAGCTTCCATGATGTTCATGCCTTCTTTCACCTTCCCAAAGACCACATTCTAGCCACTCAGCCTTGGCAGTGCAGATTTTAAAGCCGGGAACCCTTTTGTGTTTGGTCCAACGTTTGCCATGGACAAGATGCCAGGACCTGTGTGCTTCAGGATGAAGTTCTCATCCTCCAACTTCTCCCTGTAGATGGACCTGCCAGTGCTATTAATAGCGTGTGACATCACTGCCCTGGTACATGAATCCTGGAATAATTCTATGAAAGGGAGAAACCTTTTTATCCAAATGCTTTCTCTTCAGTGCTCAGAGCACAAAAGTTATCTGCTGTCTTGAACTTTGTCTGCAAACAGCTCAAAGGAGACGCAGCCCAAGAGCTGGCCATCGTGAAGAACATGGTGAGTTTGACCATGGCTGTAGCAAGAGGGGACAGGGGACAGCGGTTCTGCAAAACCCAATCTGGGAATCTTGATCGGATTCCTTTTCTCTGCGGGCTAAAGAATAAAAAGATATCTGGAGGGCAATGGGCAGCAGAAGAGAAACCTCAAGCAGCACAGCCAGGTCAGCCAGGGGTGAGGACTCACATGTGTACAGCAAACACACAGCAGAAAAAGCCCACCCTTCTCTTCTGGAGGCTGGGGGCTTAGGCTCTGAAAGATTTCCTTCCCCTCGTTTAGGGTTTTACTGGTCAGGAGCTGTTTGGTCTGTGACATGTCCTTGAACACCAGGGGCCTGCTGGTGGGAGATAAGAGCTACCAGCTTTTGCCTCAAGTCAGGACATTGACAAAGAAGCTGGCCATCTTGGAAATTTGCTACCTGTCACCTACCCGTGCTTCTCCTCCCTATCTGCCTGCTTACCAGGGAGTGAGTGTGTAAGTGCTAGTCTCTAGTTCCCTCTAATTGTCAGTCACTGTCATTTTCACAGGACACTCCACACAATTTCCACCACTAACAGAGAGACATATAGTTACTCTTGTTGTTGAGTAGAGACTAATGTAGCCTAGGTTGACTTCAAACTCACTACACAGCTGAAGATCAAACCTCTGATCTTCCTGCCTTCACCTTCCAAGTGCTGGGGTCAGAAGAGTGTACCACCACGCTTGGTTTATGTGGTGCTGGCAATCAAACCTAGGGCCTCATGCATGATTAGGAAACCCCTAACCACTGAGATACATCCTTGACCCCAGACATTCCTCCTGGACAAATGAGGAAACCGAGGCTCAAACAGGTGCTTCTGCTAGTCTCCGCCACCCTGCTAGTACTCGGAGCAGTCATGACAAACAACCAGCCAGCTTTCCAGCTCTCCTCCCCAACCCTTGGCCCTGCAAATTGGCTTTGACCTTTCGGAGACTGCCTTTGAGCTTCCCCCCATTTCAATGGGAAAATCACAAAGGAAGCAAGGGGGCTGGCAAGGCGGCATGCAGGACTAGCCGCTTCAGGCCACGCCCCTGCGGCCGCTCAAGCTGCAGGGTCTGTTTGCACAGTTGAGGCTGAGTTAGACACCCACCTCCAGGGAAGCTACTCAGCCAGGTCGACTGTTGACTCTGGGATTAGCAGCTCCACAGGAGTTCTTTTCCTCTGAGATAGAAAGAAAGCGGACCGCCTGACAGGTAAACAGGCCACATTGTTGGAGAGGGCTCCTTGATGGGCCAGATCTTTGAGGTCGCTGGCTCCAGAGCTTGGCTAGTCAGCTTACTCTGGGGGCCAGGAGGGGGCCTGGTGCCTGCTGCAGTTTCAGGGATAAAGGCTCCAGTGGTCCCGCCCTCCCAAGCCTCCCTCCCTTCCTTTGCTTCCCATGGATCGCTTGTTCACCCAACTGCCAGCTGAACCAGAATGGGGAAGCCTGGCACAGTGGCATAGCATGTATCACGCTGTACGTCTGTAAAGGTAGCTGGAAAGAAAACTCAAAGGCCTTCCCTGACCTCTTACTCTTCGGATGGGATCCAGAAGGAACCGATGGCTTAATTTCTGTATTCAGGCCCCAGTTTGGTAGTGAGGGTCAGCAGGGAGAGCCAGCCACCCCACCTGTGGCCATGCTGTTTCATGCATTCTAGCATGTTTAAACAGCTGAACAGAGAGGGCGGATCAAGACTGTGCCAGATCTGTCCCACATGTGTGTGTCCCCTTCAAAGGGGACAGAATACGAAGGCCTCAGCATTTGAGTGTGCCTTAGTTCCTTCAGCTCTGCCCTACATTGCTCTGTAGTCACATTCTCTCTGGGACATACATGGTGTTCCTACCGACTCAACAGCCGATACATGCTCTTGGGGCTGGGAAGAGGGCTCCATGGGTTAAGAGCTTGCTGCTCTTGCCTGGATTCAGATTCCCAGAACCCAGCAGAAGCCAGCATGTGTCAGTACCCCAGTCAGAAGGGTTGCTAGAGCTCTCTTGCCAGCCAGTCCAGCTAAATCGGACCCCATCTCAAAGAAACAAAGCAGAGATAACAGAGGAAGGCATCTGACGTCGACCTCTGGCCTCTCCATGAGCACTCACAGCTGAGAGGTACACCCCACATCCATGCACACACCACGCACAAGAAAAATAATGAATGAATAGGTATTCTCTAAGCATGGGGCCATCACAGCGGGGGTATATATGCCTTCATTGCAGAGAACAGGACGGAGGCCGACCTCTGACCCACATTGGGTCAGCAAGTCTGTGTGACAGGTGCCCTGGTATCCAACCACCCTGCTCCAGGAAATCTCCTGGGCTAGGCTGTGACAAGTGGTGACTTTACAGGCCCGAGGTCATACTAATCTGTGCAGTTTCAACCTGTTGCTCACTGGATGCCCACACCCAGCACCCCAGCCTCCTGCTCTGTGCTGTGCCCTTCATTTGGTGGTACAGCTTCCGGACACCAGGGTCTTAGGTGAGCATGACGGGGCCTTCCATGCTGCTGCCCTGAGGCCTGTCTCTCCCCACCTACTTCCCACATGTCATGCATGAAGCCGTTTTCCTCCTAACTGAAATATTTCTCTAGGACTCTAGGGCGGGGGGGGGGGAGGGGGAGGAGAGAGGCACAACAAAACAAAGCAAAAACAAACAAACAAAAGCAAGCAAGCAAACGAACAAACAAAAAACCCAGAACATTAAATGGCTAAGGAAGTTCAGGAAAATTACAAAATTCAAAAAGCTCCTCTCTGAGGTTGTGAAAGCAGTAACAATTGCTGACAAGTGAAGACTCTCTGACCTATAGAGATGCCTGCAAGTTGACCAGAAAGCCCTGAGGAGGATGCTTTTGTGAGGTGTCACCATGCTGGAGTGAACTGTTCAACGATGCACTCGCCTTTGAGTCACCCATGGTCCTGTGTGTGACTTGTCACTGCTTCATGAATCTAGAATTGGGTAGACTTGTTTCTTTGGTCTGTCATCAATGTCTTATCAGAGGTGAGAGAGATCTTTGTTCATGTCTCCCCAAAACAGTCTTAGTTAGGATTTTATTGTTGTGAAGAAACACCATGGTAACTCTTTTAAGGAAAACATTTCATTGGGGCAGACCTACAGTTTCAGAGGTTTAGTCCATTATTGTCGTAGCAGGAAGCATGGTGGTATGCAGGCAGACATGGCGTTGGAGAGGTAGCTGAGAGTTCTACATCTGAACCAGCAGGCAGCAGGAAGAGACAGTAAGCCACTGGGCCTGGCTTGAGCTTCTGAAGCCTCAAAGCCCACCCCCTACCCCCGCCAGAAAGACATTTCTTCTAGCAGGGTACCCCTCCAATAACGCCACTCCTTATGAGCCCATGGGGGCCATTTTCATTCAGAACACTACAGCACAGAACTTGGAAGGACACCCATTTATTTTCCTTACCACCCAGTACCAGCACACTGTCCAGCTTTCCAGAGACAGACCTAAAGCCTCTACAAAGCCAATGAAGCATAAAGTCCCACTGGAGTTCAAGAAAGGCTACAGTAGGCCTTTCTCCCACCCGCTGGTACGATACAGGCCACACTAGAGAGCCAGGCTGACCACAAAAGCTGCCAGAAGACAGGAGAGTATCTGAAACACTAAAGTTTTCTCTTTTTTTCTTTTATTTATTGCACACACATGCATGCATAGCATGCCTTTAGAATTCAAAGGACAGTTTGTAGGATCCAATTCTCTCCTTGCTTTGTGGGTCCTGGGGATCAAATTCAGGCCATCAGCCTTGGGGTAAGGCATATTTACCCTCTGAACAATCTTGATGCCCCCCACCTGTGTATATGTGTGTGCACTTATGTAGAGGCCAGAGGTTGACAACACATGTCTCCCTCAATTACCCTCCACCTTATATTTTGAGACAGGGTCTCTCAACTGAATCTAGTGCTCATCAATTCACCTAGACTGTCTGGCCAAGGAGCCCAGGGATCTTTCTGTCTCTGCCTCTCTACCATGCCTGCTAGGACACTTTTTTAAAGTGTTTATTTGTTACTTATTGTGCGTTTTTGTAAAAAAAAAAAAAAAAAAGCATTCGTTTCCTAGTGTGTGTGTGCACATGCCTGTGCATGCACAAATGCACACGTACATGTATGAACGTCTGAGAACAACTTACAGAAGACAGCTCTCTCCTGCCATGTGGGTTCCAGGGTGGAGCTCATGTCATCAGGCTTAGCCCTGAGTGCCTTTACCTGCTGAGCCACCTTGACTGCCCTACCTTCAAGCTCAGATCGTCATGCTTACAGAGCAAGCATTTTTGCCCACTGAGCATCTCCGAAGTCCCCAGACCTTTTTTTTTTTTTTCATGGTGACCATGCATACAGTTTCCCACCCTGTGTCTAGAGCCCAGACTCACCTCAATAGGCAGGCTCCTCTCAAGGTCCTATAAAGACTCAGAGGAAAAGGAGATGGTACAGCTTAAATATAGCCAAGGCCAAAGCCAGACCCAGACCCTTCCCCAGAGTGGACAAGGCAGAGCTCTGCTCCCAGTAACAAACGTCTGTCCTTCCTGAAGATCAGAGCTGACAAGGTAGGAAGGGTGCTGTTAGAGGAAGCGCCTGTCCCTAGGGGAATTCAAGGAGTTATAATCTGCTAGAGACGCCAGTGAAGGGATTTCTGCTGCAGGGAAGTTGAACACAATGATATAAAGGAGAGACGCACATCACCTGTATTCACCTCACACGTGCTTATTACTGAAGTCTAGTCACACCTAGCTCCATGCCAGCTTCTTGCTGATATGCTGTGCACACTGATGGAAAGGCACAAATCCTTCAAGCATCCATGTGGTTCCCTTTCAGCTGTTCTGGTTTTCATTTAAGCCCTGTCCTCTGTTGGGGAGCCACAGAGGATGCTCACAGCCAGTGGATGGTGACCCAGAGCATCTTGGCACATGTGTGTCGCACTATTACATCACTGTGGTTGATACCATTAGGCTGGTGACTGGAACTGAAGTACAGGGATGTTCATCTCTGTTTTTGCAATTGACCCAAACATGTTGGTATGTATTAAATCAAGGCCGAAGAATCCAGCCCAGCTAAAAGCCTCCACCCAGGGCAGCTGAGACCAGCTCAGACTGGAAACCCACAACATAACAGTTCCTGGATCACAGCCAAAATTGGCCAGTTATCAGAGACAATAAGTTTGCATAGTATACATGCTCTACAGTCCTCATATCTCAGGAATGATGTCCAGGGGCCAAACAAAACCATTTTGCTCTGAAGCAGCTTAACCGGAATGCAGAAGGGAGTTTGTTCCCCTGAGGCCATCTTGACTTTTGAAATGGAGAAGGAATAAGACCTGATGTCAGTCCTTGCTTCTCATTTGGTTACATCTACAAGATACAAACCTTGCAGGCTGTCCAGAAGACAAGGTTACCATCAGAAGGACTTAGGCAGGCCCGGCCCTGTACCTGGTCCTTGGGATCTAGTGATAGTCTCTCATGCTCTTGGTTAGTTAGGCTTTGGAGTACTAAGATAAGGCCACATCTGGGGAAGAGCTTAGACTCTGTGTCAAGTCACCTGACTCCTGGCTCCAGCCCTCACAATGGTTAGGTTATTTCATGTCTCTGTGTCTCCATCTCTACCTCCATGGATGGGCATGAATGAGTCCAGTCTTTGAAGAACTGGGAAGATGGGTTGAGAATATGCTCATTAAGAACCCAAAACACAGAAATACCCCAGAGCTGTCCCTTCCTTGCCCAAAGATTCATGAAAGGCTGAACCTGGAGCAGCTGATCTCATTGTCCCCCAGGAGCTATGGACGTGTGGATGGACAGGAACCTGGAGAGCTGCCGTAGTTCATTTTTTAGTCGCTGTAACAAACAGCTGAAGCAAGGAACTTTATACACAAGGGTGACGGAAAGTCCAAAATTGAAAAACCCCATCTGTTTGTTCTCTGGTAAAGACCTTCTGCCTACATGAACATGTGAATAGCATCATGCTTGATGATGAGGAAAAAGAGGTCACATGATGAGGGAGAAAATAAGAAAGTATGTGGAAGGTCACTCAGTCTTCTATAGCAAGCCCATATCTCAGAAGATAACTTTCTTCTGTAAGACCCAATCCGCTTCTGGAAACCAGCATTAATAACCTACAATGGTGCTGAGACCACACCAGATTATCTAACCTGCACAACTATAAATAACTTTGAGTTGTAAGGGAGATGAAATAACAAAGGGAAGGGAGGGAGAAGAGAGGGAGGACAAGGAATAGAAAGAAGAGGAAGGGATGGGAGGGAAACAAGAGGAGAGGAGAATTCTGTTGGCATTGGTTGTAGTTTCTGTATTTGCCAGTTGAATCTTGTAGGTTGATGGTGCCAGGTTCTCACAGATTTTTTTTTGTCTAGTTGTCCTATCAATTGTTAAACTAGGGATGTTGAAATCTTTACTTATAATAATATATTTCTCTATCTTTTCAGTGCTAGCAGGTTTTGCTGCACCTGTTTGGCCACTCTGAGGCTTGGTGGGTACATATTTGAGACTGCTGCATGTTCTTTGTTGATTAGCTTTGTCAACATGTAATGCTCCTCTCCATTGCTGGCAATTTTCTTTGATGTGAAGTCTACTGAATATAACATAAACACAGCACTGTTTTTAGTAGTTTTAGCGATTGAACTAAGGGCTTCATGAACACTATCACATCCTCTACCCACTTCATTTATTGATTAATATTTCTATAATATCTTTCCTCTTCTTTTCTTTTTCAGTGTACATTTGTAATTTTCCTCAAGGGAAGCTTTTGTGTAGCCAGCCCATCATTCATTTATGTTTGCCGATCTCTGTCTTTTAATTGATGTTTTTATGTGTTTTATATTTAATGTACCAATAAACACTTAGGGCTTCATTGCCTTTTTTCTTGTTTGTTTTCTGCTTCTCATTTATGTATTTTCCTTCCCTTTAGATTATGTGAGTTACTAGCACATTTTTAAAGATCTTTTTTAGAAAAATCCACTCTAGTTTATCTATAGTGTTTCTGAGTGTATGTTTTTGCATAGCAATTTTAGGGGTTTCTCTACATATGAAATTTTATAGGCATAAAATCTTATGTCATCATTTTATCTATATTATTGAACACAAAGATGTATTTTATGTCCTGCTTATACTTTCCTTGTGTTTCCTCTATAAACATCATTTGAAATCACACCAGTCAGCATTATACTTCTGCTTCTGTTGTCAGGCATAATTTAGAAAACACAGAAAAGAGTATTGTATTTACCTATATTTTGCTTACTTTTAGTCTTTACTTCTCACTCTTCTAGTTCCTTCCTTGTTTCTTTCTGTCCATAAAAGTTTCTTTGACGTTTTTTCATTAATAAGTTAACAATAAATATAAATAAATAAATAAATAAATAAATAAATAAAGTTTTCCTTTGCCTGGAAATTGTTTTGATTTACCCTTTATTCTTTTCATTATTCTTTTTATTTGTGTGTGTAAGACCTAGAGAGGATGGCCAGTGTTTGAGAGCACTTGCTCCTCTTGTAGAAGACCTGGCTCGGGTTCTCAGAATCTACATTAGGCTTCTCACAGCCACCTGTCCCCGTCTGTCCTCTGCAGATAGCTGCACACAGGTGATGCACAGATACACACTCAGCCACATACATATATGCATATACACTTGGGCATATACATATATGCACAGAATTTAAAAATTGTGTGTATGTGTATGTCTGCGTGTGGTGTTGAGTACCTGTATATGGTATTGTGTATTCTTATATATGTGTGTGGCATATGTATATGAGTGTGCAAATGCGCACACCCATGCATGTATGTGTGGAAAGAGGAGGACATTTGGTGTCTTTGTCTATGGCTCTCTCTACCTAACTGCCTTGAGAAAAGGTCTCTCACTGAACTAGAAGCTCACTGTTCAGCTAGGCTGGCTGGCCAGAATTCTCAGTATCCTGCCTCTGCCCCTCAATGCTGAGGTCACAGGCAACACAGCCATATCCCCCTTTTATATGGGTGCTGGGATTTGACCTCAGAATCTCATTCTTGCAGAGCAAGTGCTCTTGCCCACCGAGCCATCTCCTAGCCCCTTCCCTTTGTTCTTAAAGGATACATTTGTGGGATACAGAGTTGACAATTCTCAGCATTGGAAACACCCTGTCACTTTCTTCTGGCTTTTAAGGTCTCTAATGAGAAGTCTGCTGTTATTTGAATTTGTGTTTCCTCATTTTCTTTGGCTGCTTTCAAGATTTTTTTTCTCAGTCTCTAGTTGACAGAAGTATAATCATAACTTAATTATAATTGGCGTAGATGTCTTTGTGCTTTTTTTTCCACTTGGAATTGTCTCAGCTCAGGGTGGTATAACAGAATATCACAGTCTAAGTAGTTTAAACAATAAATATTTATTTGTCACAGTTCTGAAGGCTGAGAAGCCCAAGATCAAAGCACCGGCAAACTCGATGCCTGTTGAGGGATGCTTCCCATGCTGGAAAGCAGTCTTCTCACTATGCCTTCACAAGCTTCTAGAAGGAGGAAGCACCCAGACTCTCAGAAGGATGCTAATCCCAGGCCCAGAGATGCCCTAGTCATTAAGAGCTTGTTGCTCTTTCAGAGGACCAGAATTCAGTTCCCAGCGCCACCTAGAACTCCAGCTCCAAAGAATCAGTGGCATCTACTGACCTCCATAGGAACTCCCAAGCAGGCGTGTGTACATGCAAGAGACATACATACATACAAATAAAGGTTGTAAAAAGTGGGTGCTTTGCTTATCTCATTTGAGAATTTCAACCTAGTTCTTCATATTATCTCTGTTACTCCATCCCCAAATGCACTAACCATTGCATTAGTTGGACTTCAAGATATGAATTTAGGGGAACAGAAACATTCAGTTCATAGCATGGACCCCTCATCTTAGTTCTATGATATCGTGTTTCTTGCCAAACATGGGCAGTTTAAGTCACAATTTTTCTTTGTATGTATTTTCTTTTTTTGTATATATTTTCTTTTCTCATTGTGTGTGTGTGTTGTTTTCACATGTGTGAAGGTACACATGTGTGCTCATGCATATGAAGGCCCCAGGTTGATTTTAGGGATTATCCTCCATCGTTCCTCCTTATTCATTGAGGCAGCAGGATCTTTCTTTCTTTCTTTCTTTCTTTTTTTCTTTCTTTCTTTCTTTCTTTCTTTCCTTTTCTCTTTTATTGAAAATAGTTTTTTCCAATTACATGATATATCTTGATTATGATTTTGCCTCCCTCTACTTCTCCAAATTCCTCCTCTCCTCTTTCTGTATCTCATTAGAAAACAAACAGGCCTCTATGATATAATAGTAAAATATAATACAATAAGATAAAAGCAAGACTAACACATTAAAATTGGACAAAATAAACTGAAGGAAAAGAGTCCAAAAGAAGACACAAGAAACAGAGATCCACTTGCTCCAACACTCAGGAATCTCATAAAAACACGAAACTGGAAGCAAAGAACCTGTAAGGTAAAAAAAAAAAAATTAAAAGAGAGATAGATAATAAGAATATAAATAAAATAAAAATAATAAGGTAAAACCTGAGAAAGAGAGAGACTCTGGCAGGACATTTTGAGACAAGGAATCTCCAAAGACAACCACTACGTTTGTTTTCTGTTGGCCATCGACTGCCAGACACACAGCCTACCTTTAAGAGTAGTTTGTTTTCCCAGTGAGAGTCCTTTGGAGAAAAAAAAAAATCAATTTCTCATATCAACTGGAGATAACTTCCAGGTCAGGCATGCAGGCATGTGTCCACTTCTCCTTTTAGCTCTAGGACCCTGTCTGGTGCAGACAGGTGCAGGCCCTGTGCATGCTGCCTCAGTCTCTATGAGGCATACGAGCTTTGATCACGTTGATTTAGAGGACCTTGTTTTCTTTGTGTCCTCCAACCCCCCTGGCTCTTACACTCTTTCCTCCTCCTCTTCCATGGGGTTCCATGAGGGGAGGGATTTGATGGGATGCCCCTTTAGGGCTGAGTGTTCCGAGGTCTCACACTCTCTCGGTAATGTCTGGAGACCAGCTCGGCTCTTTGACTCAAACCCGGAGCTTACTGATGAGGCTGTTCCTGCCACCAGTTTGCTCTGGGGAACCCCTGCCCCCACCTTCCCAGGCTGGAATTACAAGAAGAGTACCATGCTTACCTAACGATTACGTGAATTTCTGGAGAACCAAACCCTAGTTCTCGTCTTTGGCCAGAGTCATCTCCCAGCCCTCTCCTTTCGAGCCCTCACACCCTCCTGTCTTCCTGGAACTCCAGTAGCACATATGTTTGATCTTTACATAGCCCACAGGCCCTGGGGGACTACCTGACTGCTGCTGTCCTGGTTTGGTTTTGAGTTTAGGTTTGGTTGCTGTTGCTGTTGTTGGGTGTGTTTTGGTTGCTGTTGTTTTGGGTTTTGTTGTTGTTTTGTCTGTTCTGTTTTTTGTTTGTTTGTTTTTCTTCAGTATTCAGGGCAGTTCTATCTGCAGGTTTCACTGATCCTTTTCTCCATCACCTGCACTCTGCTTCTGAGCCCATACGTTGAGATTTTTCTTTCAATTATTTTTTTTCCAGTTCTAAATGTTTGTTCAATTCTTCCCCCCCCCCCTTTATTTCTTTAGTGAGTTTTTCTGTTTGTTTTTGCTGAGGCTTGATACTTTTTGTTTCAAGTGTGATCGTAATTGTCAAGTGTAATGTTTTCATGGCTATTTAGTTTGACAGGGACATGGGGTGAGGCACTGCCTTGTCACTTGTCAATGGAAATAGAAGCCAGGCTCCCACTCAGCCTCCGGTAATTCCCAGTTAGGTGAGATTCCTCATAGCTGCTGAGGTGGGTGGGAATTCTGGTTCCTGTGTGGTCTTTACTGGCTCTGAGAAAAGTCCTTGGACTGCAGTGTGAGTCCTGATTGCCCAAAATGCCACAGCTGATACCACTGCAAGGTAAGGGAGGTGGGGGAGGGGTTCCTCACCAGGGCTGGGCAGTGATTAATGTCCCAGTTCATCTCCCCTGGACCACGGAAGAGGGAGTACTGAGCTACCTGCACAGGAGCCTTGCAATAATGATAAACGCAGCCTAGGAGCATAGCTCTGCCGTGTGCATGCACGGAGCCCCTGGTTTGACCCTCAGTACCACATAACCCAGGTGAGGGGTTGCAGACCTGCCATCCAAGCATGTGGGAGACAGAGCAGGGGGATGAGGTTGTGGTCATCCATGGCTTCATAGTAAGTTCAAGGCTAGGCTGGGTGCACAAGACCTTATCAAAGAAAGAAAGGAAAGAAGGAAAGAAAGAATTCTAGACAAAAGGCACCGGTCCCAGTTAACAGGCAGCGGTGTGACCACCGTTCTTCTCTGTGGGGTTGAGTATCCCTTTCCCAGTATTTCACCTAGAGAGAGTTTCTATTTATACTCAGCCATTTGTTCATTCATTGTCATCTGTCCCTGTTTCTGAGCTGGAAGCTTCTTTGTTTGAGATACATGAGACAAGAAAAAAACCTCAGGAAACTCAGCAGCATGTTATGTTGAGGTCTCTCACCGATCTGCCTCCTCTTCTCCACACTCCAGGCTTCATGTTTGTATATTGCACATGGTTTGCCTTTAGTTGCCCTTAGCAGAAACAGCTGGGAACTTGTTTCGTCCACCTGGAGCTGGAAGTTTCCTCTTAGCTCCTGCGTTGGTGGTGAGGGGGTGTATGGAGGCCAAAGGTCCCTTTTGAATGTCTTCCTCTAGCACTCTTGACCTTATTTTTTAGACAGGGTCTCTCACTGAACCTCCTCCTTGATTCGGCTGGGTTGGCAGGCCATCCAGCCTCAGAGATTCACCAGTCCCTGCCTGCCCAGTGCTGGGGTTTCAGATTACTGGAGTTTCCTCTGTCCTCCTGTGTTCGTGGTAGGATCCAAACTCATATTTTCAGCATGCATGGCAACATTTTGCCCACTGAGCCTTCTCCCCAGCCCCACTGTGCTCTTTTCATAGGCACTTTTTTTTTCCCAATATTATATTTTCTCTGCCATAACTCTGGACTCAATTGCTTCTCTGTGAAACACTAGTTCTTTTTTTTTTTTTTTTTTCATAACATAGAAGCCAAGAACTACAAGCTACATGTGGCCAGTGCTATGGAATGTCACTGCTTCTAGGCCCTCCCAGTGGGCAGAATGAGGAAGTGTGGGTATGTGTCGTAGACCACGTGTACCCATGTATCTGAATTTAATGTGTATGTGTGTGCGCGCATGCGTACATGCGTTCATACTAAAAACTCCGGTGCAACATCACCACGATCATTTGAGCATTTTCTCTTTGATTACTTGTGTATTCCTTCTCTGAAGAAACGTGGCTGTCATTATCTACACTATTTGCTCAACACTGGGGTACAGACAGAGTTAACCTGTCTGAACCTGTGTGGGAAATAGATCTACAGAGTCCAAGACAATGTTTCTGTGCAGTAACGTTTGTTCAGTTTAGCCTTGTGGGAGCTAAAGGAAGCACTGCGTCCCAGAGTTACCCAGCTCTGTGTCCCGCCTCCTTCCCTGTGACTGTGTCACTCGTCATGAGGTTTGAGTCACTGGCCGCAATCCACAGTTCATCTGATGTTCCTCCTCCACTGCTGATGTTGTACAGTTTGGATAAAATTCCCCTTTGTGGCACCTGCTCATACGGGTTTCACAGGAACTCAACTGTCCTAGTTCCTTTTCCTGTCGCTATGACAAAACATTCTGACAAAGGCAACCTAAGGGAGAAAGGCTTTGTTTTGCTTACGGTCAGGATGCAGGCCACGGCGGGAGAGTCAAGGCGGCAGGAGCTTGCAGCAGCTGGCCACACTTCATGCACATCCTGGGAACAGAGGAATGCATGCATGATCTTGCTTAGCTCCCTTTCTCTATAGATACAGTCCAGAATACAAGCTGGGAAAGGGTCTTCCCACTCAGGCATGCCCAGAAGGCCCATTTGCTGGGTGATTCTGAAGCTGACAATTAATGTTAACCATCACAGCACTCAACAACACCCCCCCGCAGCAATCCTGTCACCCTGATTGGCTTTTTGTCCTAATGGTTTTATTTTTGCAGATATCATTGTGTAGTATGTGTATGTTGTGTGTGGTATGTGTGTATAGTGTGTGTGTGTAGTGTGTGTATGCAGTGTATGTGTGTATAGAGTGTGTGTGTAGTGTGTGTGTGTGTGTGTGTACTGTGTGTATGCAGTGTATGTGTGTATAGAGTGTGTGTGTAGTGTGTGTGTGTAGTGTATGTGTGTGGCATGTATGTAGTGTGTATGTGTACTGTGTACAGCATGTGTGCAGTGGTCAGAGAGCAGCTCTAGGGAGTTCATTCCCTCGTACCTTCCACCTTTATGTGGGTTCAGGGATTGAACTCAGATCAGACTTGTCCAGCAATCCCCTGTACCCACTGAGCCATCTTCCTGGCCCGTAGCCCCTTCTGTTGGTACTGGACAGTGTGCCAGAGTATGTTTATGGCCTCCTTGAGTGTTGGGAATCAATCAAGGACACAAGGAAGGAGAAAACCAACTCCCACAAGTCGTCCTCTGACCTATGTCCCTCTACATGCAAATAAACAAATAAAATTTAAAACTTTAAAAAAGAGTATTTTGGGGATTTTTGTTTGTTTTGTTTTGCTGAAAGAAAGGAGAGACTTGGTTGGTAACGTGCCCACTGCCCAAGCATGAGGACCTGAGTTCAAATCTCCAGCACTCATGTAAAAGCTAGGCATGACAGTAAACATCCGCAATCTTCTTTCCTTCCTTCTTTCTCTCTTTCTTTCTTTCTTTCGAATTGGTTTTTGAGACAGGATTTCTCTGTGTAGCCCTGCTCTCCTGGAGCTTCCTTTGTAGACTGGCCTCGAACTCACAGAGGTCCCCCTGCCTCTGCCTCTGCCTCTGCCTCTGCCTCTGCCTCTGCATCCCAAGTGTTGGGATCAAAGGCATGCGCCACCATGTCTATCTAACACTTCAATCCTAATGCTGGCAGGAGCAAAATAGGCGAATTCCTGGAGCTCACTGGTCAGCCAGCATAACTGAGTTGATAAGCTCCAGGTTCTGTGAGAAACACTGTCTCAGGAAATAAAGTGTGGAGTGACCGAGAAAGACGCCCAAGACCTCTGGCTCCACACACAAGCGCATACATGTCACAAGTATGCACACATATACATACAATTTTTTTAGGTGTATGCCCAGTTGTTAGAACTGTCAAAGGTGTTTGAATTTCCTTCCTGTCTCTGTGATTAAAAAAAAACTATGATAAAAGGCAATGTAGGTAAGAGAGTTTATTTCATCTTGCACCTTCAGCTCACAAATGCCCCTAAGGAATGCCAGGTTAGAAGCATGTAGAAAAAAATAAAAAACCCACAAAGGAACACTGCTTGCTGACTTGCTCCCAGGCCCATATTATATTACCTTCCTCCTAGACCCCAGGCCACCGGCCTAGGAATGGTACCACACACAGTGGACCTACATCAATTAGCAACCACAAAAATGCCCCCAAAGACAGCCACATACCAGTCTGGTGAAGGCACTTCTTCCATCCAGGGTCCCTCTTCCCAGGTGTGTAAGTGGACAGCCAAGATTAACCATCTCAAAAAGAATATCATTTTGACAAGTTATCTTTGTACTTTGACTGAATATAAACCAAGCATGCATGTACGTAAACATCTATTTCTGAACTCTTTTCTGAACTCTTTCCTGTGTTATAACGAATTCACTAGATTGTTGCATCTTTTAAAGGCTCAGGACGTGGTTCTGTTAGTAACAGTGCTTTGTAGCATACACAAACCCCATCCCTGAGTAGATGGAGGATCAGAGGTTCGAGGTCAACCTTGGTTATATAGCAAGTTCAAAGCCACCCTGGACTATGTGAAACCCTATCTAATAAATAAACAAGCAAGTAAGGAAAGAAGTAGGAAGATTAAATTTCCAACTTTATTCTCCTTTCAAAATGGCTTCTGTTCTAGTTCAGGGGCCACATGGTCCCACCCTGCTGACCTAAGAAAGACTTATCAATGTGCTCCTCCTACCCCTGCGTGCAGCACCTGTCTACCTTCCCTCATCTCCTGCAGTTCAGTAGTTGGTTTTTATCCTCATTATTCTATTTCTTAATTTTTTATTTGTTGCATTATTGTTTAATTTATTTGTATGCATGTGCATTCTGTGTGTGGTATGTGAATGCAGGTGCCTCAGAGGCCAGAAGAGGGCGTCAGATCCCCTGGATTTGGAGTTACAGGCAGTTTTAAGTCGCCAGACGTTCTCCAGCCTGTGTCTTCTCTCTTTCTGGCTCCACAGTCTCTCTTTTCCATCATCACCACCCTCTTCCCCCCAGGTGAAGTCTTCGTGGTCTCAAGTTGCTTGGCCCCCATTGCCTTCCTCCCCCTGTACCTGCTGGCTTTTCCACTCTTGTCTGACCACGAGACACCAAGACCCTCAGATGCTCTGCCCTGTCTACCCATCTGCCCAGGGGACAGAGCAGGTTCTGAACCAGAGAAAACAGGCTTGGCCCTGGCTGTACCTCCTCTGGAAAGCAGCCCTAGAGGCTGAATTCCAGCACTGGAGCCGACCTGGAGGAGGTGAGAGCCCTTGCCTCACCCCACATCCTCTCTGGGCTGGCTGTCACCCTGTGAGCACCTTGCAGCCCACCTGGTTGGCTGCCCTCTGGCCTTCTATTATGACTTGTAGAACAGAAGGATGTTCTCTATACCAGGACATACAGTAAGTCGTCACCTGCTGCCCTGCACTTCGAGGGCGTTGTACCTTATTAAAGTCCCTTCTAGTAGCCATGGATGACACCCCTGGCTCATATGCTTATGAACAGGCTTCTTTCTGGTAAGCATAGTAGCCAATCCTCACTTCAAAAGGCCATCTGACCATCTTAACTCCTTCCCACATCATGACACGAGGAAGAGGCTTCACCATTAACTTGATGAGGTCCCGTGCGCAGGGACACAGTGGCTGCCTTCTCAGTGGACTGGAAATGCCAATCTGTGACTATGGCTTCCCTCTTATAGTAACCAATTCATGAATCCACTCACCGATGCATTCACTCCACAGCACCGGCCCTAAGCCAGATCCATGGAAGCAGGGAAAGGGACTAAGAGACAGCAAAGCCTGTAATCACTTGTAAGAAACCCCTTGTCCGACACCCTTCGGTGACCATTCCAAGTCACGGAAGGGGGGTGAAAAGGTGGCTCAGCAGTTAAGAGTGCTTGTGCTCTTGGAGTTTAGATCCCAGCTCTCACATTTCCCAGCTCACAGCTATTTGCAAGTCCAGCTGCAGAGGCTCCAACACCGTCTTCCGGTCTCTATGAGCGCTGGCACACACGTGTGTGCACGCTCACACATGCCTACACAGACATGTCAAAAACATAAAGCCAGTTTTACAACGTTAGCAGTCACTGAAGTTGGTCTCTCTGGGAAGATGCTATTATTATAGGTACTTGAGGAGATTTGGGAAGGGTAAGGAAGAGAGTAAAGCATGATGGGGGGGTCTCTGTAAGAGATTCTGATGTTCACCTTCCTCATGGCCATTTGCTACCTCGTCTCCCAGTCCCTCAAGACACACTAAAATCAGGGTAGTGGACCTCACGCTTCCCCAACCCTCACCCCCAACAACTAGTCTTGTACCCATCTGGCCACTGGACTCTTCAAATGCCCCTAAGAAAGCCTAGGGAGGCCACATTCCCAACTTGGCTTGTCTACTGTGCAATCTTATTTGTGTCACTTGGGGCCTTCTAGGAAAGGAGAGTCTGCTGGAGGTCATAATAACGAGTCTTCATGAAGATTCTTACAGGAGCATGAGTGAGGGGTTATTCACAGGGGCGCCAGCACCTTGCCAGTGGCGACACCCCTGAAGAAAACGTTCCTCCCTCTCCCAACAACCAACCACCGACTGTCTGTAGACCACAGGGAGATGGAATGCAGGTGGGCCAGGCTTCTGCAGGTCTTCTGTAGGTAATCGTAGCTGCTGGGAACTCAAGAATGCAGCAGCCATACCGTGCCCTGAAGACATTGCTTTTACGTTCTCTTCCTCCTCTATTGTGTTCCCTGAGCCCTGGAGAGGTTGGTCTAAACGTCCCATTTAGGGCTGAGTCACTTGCCCTCATCACTTTGACCAGCTACGGGTCTGCAAAGCAACTGCTGCCTACATTATAAAGCTTCTTCTCAGACCGATGGAACACTCTGTGTTAGGAGCCCTCCCCTTCAATTAGTGCAAAGATATGTCCAACCCAGGTGTTCTGGAAACACCCCTGGATCCTGGCTCTCAACCACCACCTTCAACATAACTCATACTCCCCACTAAGCCCCGATTCACGATGAAAAGCATGACAACTGAACACAGCTCACATGGCCTGAAGCAAAAACGTCTGCCACAGGGACCATGACAGAAGTGTGGACACGGAGGGGGATTCCGTGAGGAAGCATTGACCTTACATTGGCGTTACACAGGTGGTATGAATTAGAACAAGCAGGTGTGTGTGTGTGTGTGTGTGTGTGTGTGTGTGTAAATGCCATAACAAAACCCATTGCTATATATGGCAGTCTAAAAAAATTAATTAGAAAGAAAAGAAAAAAAGCACCTAAGTGCTTTCAATTGATCTGAATTCAATTCCCAGAACTCATGTTTAAAAACAAACAAATGACAACAACAAAGCAAGTATGGTGGCATGTGTGTATAAGCCCAATTCTGCGGGAGAGGGAAACAGACAAATCCCGGAAGCTTGCCTGACACCCATCCCAGCCTGCTTGGCAAGATCCAGGCTGCTGGGAGACCCTGTCTCAAAAGGCAAGGAATGACAGCTGAATTTGTCCTCTGACATCCACGCCCACGTGCACATATGTAGACATCGCTCCCCCACACGTGTCCCTGCGATGCGCATACACAGAAAAGGTAGGAAACATCGAGAAAAGTCACCTGGGGGAAGGGAAGAGCACGTGCATGTACCTGGAGATGGGACAGCTCAGGCTGGAGAGAGCCTGCCCGAGTTGTTAGAAGCCTCAAGAGCAGCGGTGGAGAGGCTCCTGTGATGGGGCTGAGCTCCAATCCTGTCCACCGTCCTCTCAGAGCGGCCTCTGTGGCAGAGCAGCTGCCTTGTGCCCCTACTTCTCCACCTTCCACTCACTTTTCAAACCTCCTTGCATGACTTGCTGCCACCTTCATACCTGGTGGAGCAAGATGGCACCAGACAAGGCCCACTTGGTATTCCCATGGCTGGGCCTGGCTTACTTGCTTCAACTTGGCTCTTCCCCTCGAACCCCTGGGAGCCCCTTTTCTCCTCCCCTGATGCTCCTCCACACTCCGCTGTTGTTGGACCTGTTGTTCATTCATCAAGGATGCTGAGCGTCTCAAGAGCCTTCCCACACCCAGTTCTGGCTTACCCTTCATGGCCCTGGACACACTGATTGAGGTCTCCATCCTACTCAGACCTTCATTTAGTTGGGAGCCATGATCCAGCTGATGCCCTGAGCATGAACAGTAGACCCTGTTGTCACCTTTCTCCTTCGCTTTCCACAGCAGTGCCCGCCATCTGCACTGCCACCCCCAGATCTCCTCCCTAAGTCAGGTCACGGTCTCTCACCAGGGATGCTGAAACAGGACCCCCCCACACACACACATACACACATACACACATACACACACATACACACATACACACACATACACACATACACACATACACACACATACACATACACACACATACACACACATACATACACACACATACACACACACATATGCACATACATACACATACACACACATACACATACACACACATACACACACATACACACACATACACACACACATACACACATACACACATACATACACATACACACATACACACATACACACACATACACACATACACACACATACACA
>CM053748.1:53037168-53093436 GCA_028658305.1 Pachyuromys duprasi
ACACACACACATACACACACATACACACATACACACACATACACACACATACACACATACACACACACATACACACACTGTTGGGGTACTACACCCTTCTACTGAACCTCAAGGCTTTGTAGGCTCTTACAGGAGTGTTTAACCTTTTGGCCATAGTGGCATGATATTTTGGTCAACAAATGCGTTGGGCTGCATCATAGCTCTCCTTCGACACAGGCTGGACACGCTGGAAGTCCTCTTTCTCTAGAGGCCTGCAGGCCTGTTGAGTCTGTCCCACCCGCCTGTGCAACCCTGCCTCTGCTCCCTCTCTCCTTCCTCTTCAGCCACTCTGGGCTTGTCAGTTTCTCTGTCGTTGCATAACCAAGTCCCACAGAAGTTGGGAGCTAAAAACAACACTGAGCACTTATTAGTTCACACAGTTCCTGAGGGACAGGAATTCGGGAGCGGCTCGAGCCGGATGGTTCTAGCTCAGGGCTCCTGCGGCCTTAGCAGAGAGACCAGCAGGCCGCACCTCGGAAAGGCAAGTCGGCTAACAGCTAACGTGTCTCTCAGGAAAGCCAGCCAGGGGACAGTGTTCCTCTCTGCTGACAGAGAAGTGACCACACAATGAAGGAAGCAAATTCATGAGAAAATTTAAGGATTTTACATAGCACAGCAGCTATTTAGCAGCAAACATCTGAGATTGAAGCAATCAGGAGGACTCTCCGTACAGATCAGTCAGTAGAGTGCTTGAATACCATGTACATAAATAAACCTGTCACAAGAAAGAGAGGAGGAGAGGAGAGGAGGGGAGGGGGGGAAGGAGAGGAAAGAGGCAGTGCCCTTCAGGCTCTTGTTTCTAGTGTAATTGTGGGAGCTCTAGTTTCAGCCCTTTTGGGCCCCCAAGACACTGTCCACCCTGTGTCTCTATATGATAGACACGAAGGCCTACAGCCCTCACATGCCACTTCTCAGGTCACTTAGAGACAGAGGACAATCCCCTGCTGGAATTCCAGCCACTGTGAGCAGACTCCTCCCATGGCTCTCTGGATGCTGGATTGGTGGAGTGGGTCGGAGCCTCCATCAGGAGCTAAGCTGTGCTGTAGAGCTTAGGGGTGCCTGCTAAGGCTGAGAGACCAGCTGCCTAGTGCCACACAGCTGTGCAGGTCCTTGGGAAGAAGCCTAGACTCTGCATGCTCAGATGTCAGGGATCACAGGCAACAGGAAAGAAGCACAGCTGCAAACTGAAGGAGTAGGCCACCTGACTGGTCAGCAGAGACTTGAAGAGTTCAGAGCCCTTGTCCCTGGAAGAAGGGCCCTGGAGGAACCAAAATAGACAAGACGGGGGTGATTAGAATCTCTGCTCTGTTATAGCTTGAGTGATTTCCACCCTGCAAGGATGTTACACCTCACAGAATAAGGCAAGGTTTGACAAAGCTGCAGGATGGAGCTGAGCCTGGTGGTGCACACCTTTGATCCCAGCACTTGGGAGGCAGAGGAAGGCAGGTCTCTGTGAGTTCCAGCCCAGCCTGGTCTAGATGGTGAATTCCAGGCTGTTCATGGCTAGTTACACAGTGAGACTTTCCCCCCACCCCATTGAGCAAGGGCTGGGGAGATGGTTCTGTGTGTAAAGTGCCTGCTGCAGGAAGACCTACGTTCAGACTCCAGAACCCACATAAAAGCTGGACGTGGTGCTACTCATCTGCCATCTGTGCACTGCACACTGCCCATGAAAGATGGGGACAGGAGACTCCCAGAAGTCTCAGGCAGCCTGGCCTTTGCAGAGGTGACAAGGGACTCTGTCTCAAACCAGGAGAGGGGTGGACTGATGCCCCAGGTCCTCTTCTGACCTCCACATGCACGCTATGCACACACACACATATATCACACATGCACACACATGCACACACATATCACACCCATCCTAACATAGACATGCATGTACATGCATGAACACACACACACACACACTACAGGTTTCCTGGTTGGTCATCTCTGCTCTCATACCTGCACAAATCACGCAATGGCAGCCTCCAGCCTCGTTGGTGACATCCATCCAAGGCATCTGCCTCTGCAAAGCTGTGCTGTCTCGACCCACTGCCTACTGCCCTGCCGTCAGGTTTCCAGCACCCTGGAGCATAAAGACTATGTTTCTCCCAGACTCCCTATCTAGGCTCCTTATCTGACCCATCCTGCTTATCCTGGTGGCTTTGACAGCGTCTGCACCAGCATCCCCACCAGTCTGAGGGCAGCCCCAGGGAACCAATGAGACCCCTGGTATATGGCCACCAGACCACAGTGCCCCCAGGAAGCCTTAGGGGCGCTAAACTCCGGCAAAATCCTGTTTGCTCGTCACTGTAACACTGTAATTATAGGATTATTCCCATTTTAGCTTAGCCTGTTATTTCATATTTGAAACAGGGTCTGATGTAGTTCAGCTTAACTTCCAACTTGCTATGCAGCCAAGGATGACCTTGAACTCCTTATCCTTCATCCTGCACTTTCTAAATACTGAGATTACAGTCTTGTGCCACCGTGCCTGGCTTCTGTGGTGCTAGGGATGGAACTCGGCGCTCCACACACGCTTGGCAAGCACCGTCTACCGACCAGGCTACACCCGCAGGCCTGCTCATCTCACAGTTTAGCCTATCTCTTCCAGGAATCCCTCTTCTCATGGAGTCAGGTATCACCACAGACAGATGTGGACATCTTCAAAAGACCATCTATCCCAGAGGACACACACGTTCACAGGTGTTTGCCAGCCTCTCTAATGAAGCCCACAATAACAGCCATGAGGCCCTTCTTTGGATTTCCATCAAAATTCAGTGGCTTTCAACTGATCCCTTCTGGTATCAGAGTGACAACAGGGGCAAGCACAGAGACGACAGGTCAGGACTGCTCCTTGACCTTCCTTACCTACCAGGTAAGATCAAATGCACACTCCAGGGGCCTCTTCTCCAAGTTAAAAAATTCCAGGAGCCAGGGCCGAGACAGAGGGGTCACAATGACTACAAACAAGGGTGCAGTATCACTTCTGACAGATGCTTTCTATCACTCCAGAGGCAGCAGGTCAGTGACCAGCAAGGAAGGGCTGCAAATGCCCTGTGACTCACTGGCCCAGCTGCTCTGTGTGTGTGTGTGTGTGTGTGCGTGTGTGTGTGTGTGTGTGTGTGTCTCTTCCAGCTGGATTCTGTGTCATCATTCCTCACCCCCACCTCACTCTGGACCTTAGCTTGGTCATTATGTGGCTATCTGTTAAGTCTCTCTCAGGACCTCGTCATCAGGGATCCCTTGGAGAAGGGTACCAGCCATGCTACAGACTTGCTGCAGAGCACTTGGCCCAGTCTTCCTCTGGCCAGCTCACCTGACAGGAAGTGGTGTATAAACCTGGGAGAGGGAACTTTCCTGTCTGTTTGTCTTAATGATCAACTTGGGCCATTTCTGCTCACCTCTCCTTTGAGGTACAATTTATGCTAGGAATCTTTCCTGCTTCTCTGGGCATGCTCATGACCAGATGATGCTCAAAGAGAATTCTGGGTGGCTCTGTGTCTAGGGTTCTGGCCCGCATCTTGTCCCCCACTACTAGGCCAGGAGTTCATGGTTAGGGCCCTTGAGTGGTATTATAGAACTCAGCCGATTCTAGGCAGGTCCTTTCCATGGGAATATCTGAAGCTTCTAATTAATAGCAGTGACATACAGTCATTATAGGGAAAAAAAAAAGATTGGCAAAACACAGGCAAAGAAAACCAAAATAAAATATGATAAACATCATTTGCAGTTCCACCAGCTATACATCTACTGCTGGCATTCTGAAACAGCTTGAAAAAAATCTATGTGTGTATGGGAGAGAGAGAGAATATGTGGGCACGCTCTCTTCCTAGCACGCACGCAGCAGTCAGGAGACCACTGGCAAGAGTTGGTGCCCTCTCCTTCCACTGCTTGGGTCCTGGGGACCCTCCTTCCACTGCTCGGGTCCTGGGGATCCAACTCGGGTTATCAATCTTAGAAGGAATCCCTTTATCTAGTGGGCTGTCTTCCCAGCCCATCCAGCTTATTTTTTGAAATGGGCTCTCTCACCAAACCTCCAGAGGTAGATTAGCTGGTTAGCAAGCCCCAGGGGTCCTCCTGTCTCTGCCCACACCTACCTCCACAGTATCTAAAGCTTTCCTCTGAGGCCTGGTGCTGCACAGCAGCCAGCTATGGAAGCATCAAGCCACTGGAAGCATTGGGTCCCTAGTTTGCCAGCATACCACACCCACACAGAGGTGGGCAAGGCCCAAAAGGAGTGGAATCTTTCCCAGCCCTGGACTGGTTGAGGTTCTGGTACTGTAAGACATGGACGGCCCCAGGCCGCATTCCTGATTCCTCTCCTTTCTTTTTAAGCTCAGTGCTCTCTGCAATCTTGAAGCCATCAGATAGCTCCAGGACAGAGATAGCTGCCAACCATCCACCCATCGGGGCCCCAGGCAGAGTTTCCAAGTGCAGCAATCTTTAGAAGGGACAGGCCTCATGTGACTTTCACTTGCCGTCAAACATCTGTGACATGAAGATGTCACCTTTCTGAGCTCATTCTCATCTACAAAACAAGTGAAGATAACACACTTGTTCTTTCAGACCCATTGCACAGGCATGTGTGAGTGTGTGTGTGTGTCTGTGTGTGTATGTGTGTCTGTGTATGTATGCCTTTGTGTGTGTGTGTTTGAGTCTGTGTGTGTATGTATGCCTTTGTGTGTGTCTGTGTACATGTATGTACATAGGCATATGTGTGTTTTCATGTGTCTACTGCATGGATGTGCAGTTCATCTGGAGGCCAGAGGCTGATGTTGGTGTCTTCCTTTACAGGGTTTCTCTCTAAACCTGGAGTTGACCAAGGTAGCCAGCTTGGGTCAGGGCTCCTCTGTCTCTGCCTCCAGAGCTCTGGAATTACAGGCTAGTCACAATGTGCAGCTGGCTTCTACATGAGTGCTGGGGATCTGAATTCCAGTCTACACTTGCCTATCAAGCACTTTATCCACAGAGTCATCTCCCTACATTTGGGAGTCATCTCCCAAGACATTTATTATGACTCTTAAAAACAGTCCTCATGTGAGGAGATGAGCTGGGGTGTCTGGGCAGGGAGCTCCCCTAGGAATGGGGAAGAGGGAACGGGAGAGGGAGGGTAAGAGTGGGAGGAGAAGAGGGAGGGGCCTATGACCAAGATGTAAATTGAACTGATTAACAAAAAATAGTTCGAGAAATCCTGAACAAGGTACAAAGTGACAGGAGTCAGCACTAGGCCCTTGCTGAGCCCATAACCACAGGCTCATCCCCTCCCCTGCAGTCCCTGCCCTCAGAAAGGCTGTCATTTCTCCTACTTTTGCACTGTGTGTCCGTGTGTTTGTGTACATGAGTGTGTACATATGTGTGTGAGAGCAATAGACTTATATTTATGGGATATGGAGGATAAAGTCAACCTCAAGCGTCATTCTTCAAGTGCCAGACACCTTGTTCTGTGAGACAGAATCTCCTCATTGGTCTGCAGCTATCAAACTAGGCTAGGCTGGCTGGCCATTGAGTCCCAGGAATCCCCCTGCCTCACCCCCAGAGCTGGATTATAAGTGTGTGCTACTATGCCTAGCTTTCTTTTTTTGTTTCTTTTCGTGTGGGTTCTGAGGATCGAACTCAAATCCTTGCGTTTGCATAGCTGTCTGAAGCATCTCTCCAGCCTCCTTTGCATTTTTCACGATACAATTTGTGTACCCAGAAGCCTTCCTCTGGGAGAAACATTTGTGTGGTATGATATCAGCCTAATTAAGGACTCCATTTTGGGGGCCTGTTTGCTTCGCCCAGCACCTAACTCCTGCCAAGCCTTACTGGCCCCAGGACAGGCCAGCTACCTGCACATGCGGGCTTTGGCGCCCAGGGCACCAGTGGCGCCCTGCCCCCGCCATGATTGATATCTTGATTAGGCGCCAGGAGCTGGCGGGCCAGGTGTTACCTCGGCCGGGGCTGGAGGCAGCATGCTCTACAAGGCCGGCCCTGAAAGGCACAAGCGTGTTCCGCGGTAGCAATGAGTCTTTGTTTGCCTTGGCAGCTCTGTGGCCTCCCTGGGGCCGGCCCCATAAAGGGTTTCTGTTCGGGCTGGAGAACTCATTGTCAAAAAATTGTCCCTCAAAAAAATTAGCATGGTACAGTGGAGAAAGCAGAACGCCCGGCAAATGACAGCTGCCGGCCCCAGACAAGGGCCAGGGAGAAGAGTTCTGCAAGGTGCCACCTCAGAAAGGCACCTGTCAATCCAGACTGGGGGGGGGGGGGGGAACAGGGCAAGGGCAGGTAAGGGAGGGAAAGATGGGGATCGTGAAGTCGGAATCCTGAACCCTTCCCATGGGACAGCTCCCATTCCTGAGGGTGTCAGGGAGGCTTCCAGCCGGGTGGGTCCCTCTGTGAGCTGCAGTTGGTGCTGGATTGAAGAAAGAGGGATTGGATAGCAGTGATGTAAGAGATGGGGGAGGAGGCAGGGGAAGGGAGGGAAAGAGGCAGAGGAGAGAGGGAGAAAGAGAGAATCCTAAAGGTTATGTGGTTAATTGAACATCAACAGCCACAGATACAATTATGCCCTTTTGTGTCTTTCTCCCAGAGTGTTGACGGATAAGTAACTAGATTAAAGGAGCCGGGAGCCCGGGTTGGAAGGGCCAGGCAGTAGGGGGGAGATCCCTTCTGAATGGTGACCCAGGGCTCCCGCAGACCCCAGCAAGGAGGGAAAACAGTCAATTAGAGTGGAGAGAAAAGACAGAGGGAGCTGGGTTTCGAATTTGCGTAGAGGCTGGGGCCCCGGGCTGCCCCCCCTCATGAGTGGCAAGAGGCAAAGATTCCCAGGGGAAGAGCCTGGAGTATTATATTAGGCTGAGACACATGACAGTTGTTGAACATGTCAAGCCAAAGCCTATGTGTGCCTGGTGTGTAGAAGACAGGGAAGAGGGTGACTGGGCGGACATGTGGGATGTGTGCGCACATGACCTGTGTGTGCCTGAGTGACACGGATGTAACCTCCTTACCAACGAGGCCGTTCCAGTGAGATGCTCCTATGTGGCTCACACTGGCCTAACTCCCTTGTTGAGACATGTGTGCACATGTGTGTGCATGTGTACCTGGGCATACCTGAGCATGGCTGGACACGGAAGCGTGAGGCGGTGACTCCATCCCCCACAAAGGCTGGCACCTCAAGATTCCCTAGGGCCCTCAAGAGCCTGAACCTAGAACTGACCCCAGGCTCACTGGGCATCTCCCTGCCTCACCCAGCCTCCTATTTTCTTGGAGCCCCACCCTCACCCCAAGCCAGCCCCAGCTAAGCTTGCTTCCTCTTTTTAAGTCTTTTTTATTTGGGGGGAGGGGGGATGTGTATGTATGTTTTTAAAAATCAAGTCTCAAGTGGCTCAGGCTGGCCTAAACTCACTATGTAGTTGAATATGACCTTGAATTTCGTAGCTGGGGGAGAGGGTTGTATATGTGTGTGTTTGTGTAAGTAGGTGCACACGTACATGCAAGAACATGTGCACAGTGTGTGTGTGTGTGTGTGTGTGTGTGTGTGTGTGTGTGTGTGTTGTGTGTGTGTGTGTGTGCACATAGAAGCCAGAGCCTGACGCTGGTGTCCTCCTCAGTTGCTCTTCATCTTACTTTTTGAGGCAGGGTCTCATGCTAGACCTCCCCTAGGCCGGCACGCAGTGAGCACCAGGGAAGCTCCATTCTTTGCCTTATGCTTGTGAGGCATCTTCCCAACTGAGTCATCATCTCAGGCCCCAACCTTGAACTTCTGGTTCTCTGACCTCTACCTCCCCAGTCCTAGGATTACAGGCATGCACCATCTCACCTGGTTTATGCCTGACACACTCTAACCTTGGACTTGGAGCATGTTAGATAAGCACTCTACCAGTTGAGCTAATACCCTCCTCTCTGAACAAGCAAGGAAAAGACATGGACGAATCCAGAATCTGAGCCACCTAAGGTTAAACGCTAACCCCTACCTTTGTGACCCAGACCATGTGACTAGGTTGCCAGAATACTATGGTCAGATTGAATGTTAAGACTGTTTTAAGGGTTCGGTGAGGTCCTGTGTGGAGGCAGGAGGGAGACTGTGTATCCTGGCCTACCTGGGACAGTCTCAAGTGATACCTGTGGCCCCAACACAATTATCCACGGTGCCCTACACTCTCAGGCGTGTCCCAGTTTGGATGATGAATTCGATGGCTGTCCCAAATATAAGCGGGGCTGCAAGGAATGATTTTCCATCTCTGTCTCTTTGCCCTCTGCTGAGTCACTGTTTTTTTTAAATCTTGCTCTGTGTGTTCATGTGTGTGTGCCATGGTTCATGTACGGAGGTCAAAGACACCTCCCAGGTGACAGTTCATGCCTTCGCCTTTGTTTTGAGATAGGCTCCCATTTTTGTTGTGGGGCCCCTGTGTACACCAGGCCCATGAGCTGGGGCCCTCCTACCTCTGCCTCCCGCCTCGACTCCACATCACCAGGAGCACGTGTCCACACTGCCTCCCTTGGCTTTATGAGCATTCTAGGGATCTGAACCCAGGACCTCAGGCTTGTACAGTAAGCACTTTACCCAGAGAGCTGCCTCCCCAGCCCTTTGTGTCATTATTGAGGCATCGCTTCAAGGCTCCATCATGTCACGAACTCCTGAGAGAAAACCCTGCAGCCAGTGGGATTCCTCTCCATCCTTTCCATACCACAGGACTCCTCAGAACACAACAGACCCTGGGCGACCTGATACCTGTGCAGGAGCAAAGGGACTGCTCAGATTCTGGGTGCAGGCGATGACTCTGCTCGGCAGCTTTCAAGCAGAAAGCTGCTTTGAAAATTCTGTTTAAAGTACACTAGACCCATGGAGAAACACTTAGAAAGCAACCCCAGAATGGGACAGGAGATCTTTGTAGTATAATTTCTACTTTGTGCATATAAACAATAGGACTCTTTCTGAAGCTTTTTCTTCCAATTGTACATTGTTGAAAATGTTTTTCCATCAGATTTAAATATTTAGAAATATCCCATTGACAAGAACATATTGTTAAATAAAATTTTAATTAAAGAGTAATACATACTTTAAAGAGAGAGAGAGAGCCATGCAGGGCCGATGAGAAAGCTCAGTGGCTAAAGATGCTTGCTACACAAACCTGAGTTCAATGAGTTTCCATATAAATATGGGAAAAGAAAATGGATTCTACAGAGTTGTCCTTCAACTTCCTCATGTTTCCAATGGCTTGTGTGCCTCGCCCCTGTGCCCACCTCTCTTACACATTCAGAATAATGATAATATTATAATAAATATATAATAAATATAATAATAAATATAATAAATGTGTAAACATTTTAAAGTCACTCAGAAGAATTCATAAATTGAAGATATTTGGGGACATTAGGAAAAGCATAGGAAAACCATAAATCACCTGCAAAGTATCAGGTAAAAGAGTAATGTCCAGGACTGGCAAGATGACTCAGAAGGCAAAGGAGCTTGCAACCAAGCCTGACGATTTGAGTTTGATCCCTGAAACACACACACGGTGGAAAGAGAAAACCAACTCTTTTCCCAGAGTTGTCCTCTGACTTCCGTATGTGTGCAGCTAGATGACACAGAGCATTCCGGGAGACATTTCATATGCAGGCAAACTACTAGAGTAGAATAAAGTTGAGAGGGTTTTCACACACACACACACACACACACACAGGAGCGCACTTACTGTTTCTCGGGAAGCGCTGGGGGAAGCACTCCACCAACACAAAAGAGTAAACTAGGAATGACAGATGGGCAGGGCAAGCCGGAAGTCGCAGAAAGACATGGCGAACACTCCCCTGGAGAAAGGACAGCACAGTATGAGAAAGTTATTCCATACAGAAAGGGAAAACTGGGGGACAGGAAATCTGTGACTTTAAACAGCAGTTTGAATATTAGTTAGCCAACAAATGGAAACGGAAGGCAACCATTAATTTTGGAGAAACAAAAGAAGTATATGAGGCAAAATAATCAGGGCTGGGGAAAAAACTGGGTGTGGTGGTGTGTGCTGATAATCCCCTCACTGCGGAGGAAGTAGCAGGAACCCTATCTGAGTCAGCTGACTCATGTTCCAGGTAAAACAGAGATCTGTTTCAAAAGAGAGAACTAAGGAAGACCCCCTGAAGTTGAATTCTGACCTTCACACACACACACACACACACACACACACACCAATAGTCATGGTATAAAGCCCTGCAATGAATATTTGCAAGTTTGTAATAATTTAGAACTTGGTATTGACTGAGCCAAAGTTGTTTATCAGAACTCTACTTCCCAGGAGAGACAGCATCTCCGTATATGGTCCAGGCTGGCCCGAGAGCCTTCTGCCTCGGCCTCTGAAGTCTTGGCTTACAGGTATGTCACACTATGTGAGCTAAAATGGTCTATGGAGTTGATTTTCTGCTTCTAGGGCTTAAACTCAGGTCAGGCTTACGTAGCAAGGGCCTTTGCCTACTGAGCAGTCTCCTCAGCCACTAAAACACTCTCATATAAGAGGAAATCAACAGGCTGGTGAGAGGGCAAAGAAATCTTGTGCCATCATTTTTTGGTCCTGGTGGTGTGACTTAGTCTGAAAAACACAAAGAAAGGGCTATATATTCTTGCCTCATGAGCGGGCCTGGAGAAGCAGGAGTCAAATTCTTTGGATCCAACCCACTTCTGAATTCCTCCAACTGACAACAGAAATGGGATTTTTCTGAAGCGAAGGTCAACTTGCAAGACAGTTTTTTTCTTCTAGCACATGGATCCTAGGGCTTGAGCTCAGTCCCCCTAACCTCTAACTGTTCCTTCATTTTATTTTTTTAATTCTCCCTAGAAGGGTTGTTTTTAATGGATTTTTCTCATACACTGTATTGTGACTATGGTTTCCCCTCCCCCAGCCCCTCCCAGATACCCAAATCCACCCCATACCCATTCTTCCTCTTTCATTAGAATACAAACAGGCAATAACAACAACAACAACAATAAATAATACCAGACTAGAAAAAAATACAAAAGCCAAAAACAAAACAAAAACAAAAAACACAAGAAACACAAAAAGATTTTGGGAGATACATTCCCACAAAAAAAAAATCAGAAAACATAAAAAATCCGTAAAGGAAGAAAAAAAAGCCCAAAGTATTATGAGAGCTAAAACCCTCAAAAAAAAAAAAAAAAAACTCCCTTGAGTTAGTGTTGCAGTCTTGTGTTGGCCAGTTGTTGTCCTGAAGTGTGGTTTGCACGCCCAGCAAGACTCCATTGGAGAAAAATAACTTTTCCTTTTTGAGTGGTTAACAATGGCGGATAGTTTCTAGGTTATGGATGGGGACTTGTGTCCACTTGCCCTCTCAGCACTGGGACCCCATCTGGCTTGGACCTGTGCATGCTGCCACAGTCTCTGTGAGTTCATATGTGCACCAGTCCCCCTGTGTCCAGGACTGTGTGCCGCGTTCTGTTCCTGTGTGTGTGTGGGTGTGGGTATGTCTGTGTCTGTCTGTGTGTGTCTGTGTGTCTGTGTCTCTGTGTGTGTGTCTTCTATTCTCACTGGCTCCTACAATCTTTTCTACCTCATCTTCTGCAGAGTTTGCTAAACCCTAAGAGGAGGCATTTGATAAAGACCTCCCATTCAGAACTGAGTGTTCAAAGTCTCTCACTATCCATGTTGTCTGGCTGTGGGTCTCTGTATCTGCTACAAGAGGAAGCTTCTGAGCAAGATACTAATCTATGTCATTATGAGCCGTTTTGTTGCTACATTTCTCTAGCAGATCAGTAGTATTTGTTTTTTTGCCTACGTTCATAGCCTATCTAGTTTCAGGTTCTTAGCCACCAAGGGAAGTGTCAGGCATGGGTTCCATCTCATGGAGTGGGCCTAAATTCCAATCAGATAGTGGCTGATTACTCCCACAACTTTCATGACACTATTTTACCAGCAAATCTTTCAGGTAGGTCACCATTGTAGATTGCAGAATTTGTATCTGGGTTGATAGTTGCTTTTCTCCTTTGGAAGTGTTCAGAATAGCTCCCAGTACCGTTAACACTAGTTATTGATGAAGGCTCTAGAGAATCGCCAGCTTTATTTCTCTGTGTTTAGTGAATCATGTGGGTGTTTTTTTTCAGCAATAAAGCCTTACCATCAGTTTGTATAGAGCAGCCAATGGCCTTGACAACAGCCTGGATTATTTAGGGGTTTCCATGAGCCCCTTTGACCAACAACTCCCTTAGATGTAAGCCATTCCTGGTACTGACGGTGACAGATATCTGTTTGGTACTTTGTCTTTCCCATTATTTGATGATTCTAATTTAGATTCCAATTTCTTTCAAATATGTATATATTTTAAGAAACTTCTACTGTATTAGGTTTCCATAAAACCCCTTAAATTGTCCTTCATTTTGGCTGTCTCCTCAAATTCCCTCCCATGCTTTCTCCCAATTTGATTCTGTCATTCTGGTTCCCCGCCTATTCATCCATAACTATTATATTTCCACTTCCTAAGGAGAGCTTTCCCTTCCCCCTAGTCCCTTACCCCATAGCTAACCTCTGTGGTTATATGAATTATAGCTTGCTTATCAGAGACTTAAGAGCTAACATCCACCTATAAGCAAATACATATCATATTGGTCTCTTGGGGTCTGGATTACCTCACTCAGGATGACTTTTTTTTAGCTCCATCCATTTACCTGTGAATTTCATGGTTTCATTTATTTTTACTAGCTGAGTAACACTGCATTGTGTAAATGTACCACATTTTCTTTACTTATTTATCCTTCAATGAGCAACTAGGCTATTTCCAAGTTCTGGCTATTATGAACAGAACAGCAATGAGCATGGTTGAGCAAATGTCTCTGTGGTGGCATGAAGCATCTTTTGGGTATATGCCCACGAGTGGTATTTTGCACCCCCACCAGCCATGGAGCGTACCCCACGTCCGCACCACCACGAGCTCTCACCTGTGTCATTGCACTTAACCATTCTCCCAGGTGTAAGATAAAATCTCAGAGCAGTTTTGGTTTGCATTTCCTGGTGACTAGGGATATTAAACATTTTTTAGGTGCTTCTCAGCCATTTGTGTTTTCTCTTTTGAGAACTCTGTTTAGATCTGTACCCCATTTTTAAATTGGATTGTTTATTTTCCAGATGTCCAAAACTTGTGTAGGCATAACATTTTTATTGATTATTTGGAGATTTCATGTAATGAACCCTAATCACATTTACTTCCCAATCTTCCCAGGTCCACCTCCCCACCCCTGTAACCTCCCCAAAACAAAGGAGAAAAAAAGGAAATAAATTTCTTCCTATTTGTGTTGCCTGTGTGCTCACTGGAGCATAGTCATACTCCCAGTGGCCAGCCCCTTAAAAAAAAAAAATCTGAGTCCTTCCCCATCCATACCACAAGCCACCCACCGTAAAGATCACTTCAGAGACTCTGTCACAATTTATAAGAATTTGTCTCTCAATGGCTTCCTGACTAGACTTGCTCTTGCATGGGGGTGGGCAGAGAGAAGTTGTCACAGAAGCCTTCTCTGTCTCTCATTCCCTTCTGAGAGAATTTGCAGTGATCAATGCTCCTGCTAAAGGAGCTCCGCTGCCTTGGTGTCAGCAGCAGCACGAATCCTGGGCTTCCACACAGGTTCTGGTTATCGCACAAGTGTCCACATTGCCTCAGGTGGCTTCAGAAGGCTGCACAGTCCCCAGACATCCCCATGGCCTTTGGCGGTAATGCAGGCTATGGACATCAGCATGGCCTACAGAGGGAGTCCAGCCTACAGACACACACAGGGCCTCTGGCCACAGCAGCAGCACGGCCACAGGATGGCCAGGGTTTGGTTTGGTTTTGGTTTTAGTCCTTTAGATATTTTGCGTATCAACCCTCTATCAGGTGTATGATTAAAATAAATCTTTTTCCCATTCTGCAGGCTGCAGCTCTGTGCTAATGATGGTGTCCTCTGCCTTACAGAAGCTTTTCAGCTTCATGAGGTCCCACGTATTAATTGTTGATCTTAGTGCCTGTGCTATCAACATTCTGTTTAGGAAGTTGTCTCTTGTGCCAATGAGTCCAAGGCTATTCCCCACTTTCTCTTCTGTCGGGTTCGGTGTGTCTGGTTTTACATTCAGGTCCTTGATCCCTTTGGAGCAAATCACAATAATTATGTTATAGATGCCTTGTATCCCTAGTCTCTCCAGGACTTTTATCATGAAGAGGTGTTGGGTTTTGTCTAAGCCTTTTTTGCATCTAATGAGGATGATGATGTGGCTTTTTGTCTTTTGGTCTATTTATATGATGGATTACACTTATTTTACATGTGGAACCATCTCTGGGATAAAGCCTACTTGATCATGGTGATCTTTTGAATGTGTTTTTTGTATTCAGTTTGCAAGTGTTTTATTTGCATCTTTGTTCATACAGAGAATTGTTCTGTAGTTCCTTTTCTCTTTTGGGTCTTTATGTGGTTTGGGTATTGGGGTAACTATATGGCCACATAAAATGAATTTGGCCATGTGCCTTCTGTTTTTATTTTGCAGAATAGTTGGAGGAGTACTTGGTGTTAACTCTTCTTTGGAACTCCAGTAAAATTCTTCATGAATCCATCTGGCCCTGGGCTTTTGTTGTTGTTGTTGTTGTTTTGTTTTGTTTTGGTTTGGTTTGGTTTGGTTTGGGAGACTTTTAATTACTGCTTTTATTTCACTAGCAGTTATAGGTCTGTTTAGGTTGCTTATCTGGTCTTGATTAACTTTGGTAGGTGTTACACATGAAATTATCCTTTTTTTCTTTCTTCCTTCCTTCTTTTCTTTCTTTCTTTCTTTCTTTCTTTCTTTCTTTCTTTATTTATTTATTTATTTATTTCTACGTTTTCCCAATTTGGTGGAGTACAGGTTTTTAAAGTATGTCGTTATGAGTCCCTGGATTTCCTCAGTGCCTGTTGTTATGTCCCCTTTTCATCTCTAATTTTAATAATTTGGGTCTTCTTTCTTCATCCCTTAGTTATTTTGGTTAAGGGCTTATTTGTCAATATTACTGATTTTCTCAAAGAACCAACTCTTTCTTTCATTGATTCTTTGTATTATTTGTTTGTTCATCTCTATTTTATTGATTTCATCCCTGAGTTTGACTTTCTGACTGTCTGCTCCTTTTTTATGTTATTTTTTTTTCTCTTTGTTTAAATGATATTTTGTACTAAGAATCTGTGGTTCTGGCCAGCTGGGGATGAAGAATCAGCCCTGATTCACAAGAGACAAGCACCACTGAAATAAAACTCGGCTTTACTGGGGCAATTGATGCTGGACCCGAGGAATCAGCTGTGACTAAGGGGAGACCAGTAGCACTGGGGTGCCATCTGGGAGGATGTTATTTCAATATTTTTGTAACTGTTAACACTTGCTCTGTGTCTAAGTATGAGGTCTGTTTTGCAGAAAGTTCTGTAATATCTGCTGTTTAGTTTATGATGTCACTTAGCTCTAACCCTTTTCTGTTTAGTTTTCATCTGGATGACCTGTCTGTTTGGAAAAGTGGGGTACTGAAGTCTCCCGCTATCACCATGTGAGGCTTAATGTGTGATGTAAGCTGTTTCCTTTATGAACTCCCTTCTGTTTCTTTGGTGAATGCTCTCATGTTTGTTGCACAAATGTTTATAACTGCAATGTCCTCTTGGTGGATTTCCCTTTGATGTATATATAGTGTCCTTCCCTATCTCTTCTGATCAGTTTTAGTTTGAAGTCTATTTTGTTGGGTATTAAAATGGCCATATCAGCTTGCTTCTTAGTTTCATTTGCTTGGAATATCTTTTTTTTTTTAATCTTTTTACCCTGAGGTGATGCCTATCCTCGATGTTAGGTTGTGTTTATTGGATGCAGCAAAAAGATGAATCCTGTTTTTAAACTCAGTCTGTTAGTCTCTGTCTTTTTATTTTAGAATTGAGCCCACCGATATTGAGAGATGTCAATGAGTAGCATTTGACCGTACTTTGTTGTATGGTCTGAGGGGCTGTATGCTTTTTGTTGTCCTTTCTCTCTCTCTCTCTTTTTGTTTGCTTGTCTGGCATTATATATTCCCTGTGACTTCTTCTGTGTAATTAACCTCCATTGTGTCAAGCTTTCCCTCTAGCACCTTCTCAAGAGCTAGCTGGTAGCTAGCTATTGTTTAAATTTGGTTTTATCTATTGTGATTGAAAGTTTTGCTGGGTATGATAGCCTGAGATGTCATCTGTGGTCTCTTAGAGTTTGTAGACGAATCCTACAGGCCCTTCTGGCTTTTAGAGTCTCCGCTGAGAAGTCAGGTGTTATTCTAAGGAGTCTGCCTTGATATGTTATTTGGTCTTTTCCCCTTGCAGCTTTTATTATTCTTTCTTTGTTCTGTATACTTAATGTTTTGACCCATATGTGTTGACCCAAGAATTCTGTTGGGAGAAGACCTAGGGGACTGGCCGGGGTCTGTGGGACCTTGGTGTTGCCTTTCCGCCCGCTCCAGCCCACCGCCCCTGCCTCTCTCCAGCTGTGGTCCCTCCCATGTCTCTCTGCCCAGCTGACATTTTGGCTATTTGGCCTCACAGCTGCTGGATCTTGCCCACAGATAAGAAGAGGGCAATCTGCCTGCCCTATTCCCTCTCAAAATGACCCAGTGGGGAATGGGGTGAAGCACTAGAGGGATAACTCAGTGTTTGGCTCCTGAGCATGAAGGCCTGAGTTTAATCCCCAGGATCTGTTCGTAGCGGTGCGTGCTTTTATCACGGCTGAAAAAGCAGAGTCGGGAGAGCCCATGAGACTCAGTGGATACCAGCCTAGCCTAATTTGTGAACCCCAGGTTACAGAGAGAGGGGCTCTGCCCTCAAAATTTAGATGGAGGGGGTGTGTTCTGTGAGGAGAGAAAGCTCAGCAGGTAAGATTGCATACTACACTTACAGAGGACCTGTGCTAGGTTCCCAGCACCCAGGCCAGGTGACTCACAACCACCTGTAACTTCAGCTCCAGGGCACCAATGCATCCAGCATCTTGCAGGCACCACAAACACATACCAACACAGAGCTACACACATACACATTCTTAAAAAGATGGATTTACTATTATTATATGCGTATATATATATCATATGCAAAAATGCCCATACATGCATGTGCAAGTGTTTGCATGTATGTATGGAAATTTCATACAAAGCTGGTGTCCACTCAGAGGTCAAAAGAGGCAGTCACATCCCTGGAACAGGAGTTAGAGATAGAGCAGGGTGTGAGTGCTGAAATTGTAACCTAGGTCCTCTGCAAGAATAGCAAATACTTTTAACCACTGAGCCATCTCTGCAGCCCCTAAATTAAATTACCAAAAAAGAGGGGCGGCTCCTGAAGAACAGCCGTGATTGAACTCTGCCTTCCATATGTGTGTGACACACACTCTTTCTCACACACACAAGCAAAGAGGATCGGGCAGCCCTGGTCCCGCACAGAAAGACTAGTTACTCAGACGCCAGGCCAGCAGGGATTTCCTCCCCTTTTATTTTTACTTTTGTTGTTTTCTTATTTTGTTGTGTGTAGTGTGTGCTCATGGTGTGTTCAGAGGTGGAAGGTGTAGGGTGTCCTGTGCTGTATTTCCCTGGTGCCACAGAACCAGGAGCCGGGCTGGCAGCTCACAAGCTTCAGCAATCTTGACTCCATCACCCACAACGCGGGGAACAGACAGGCATGGTCGTGCTGGCTTCTCTTCATGTGCCTGCACAGGAAGCAGCGTTCTTACCCACTGAGCTAGCTTCCCAAAGACACAAACAGCGTTTTTTGGTTTTTTGGTTTTGTTTTTTGAGAGCTTAGTCCGTAATTGTGAGATGCTGCCACCAGGTGGCTCCCCTTCGAGCCCCTCCCTTCTGGACCACTGAGCAGCCTTGGGTCCAGGCCCAGAAGAGGGTCTCCATGCTTGCTCAAGGCAACCTGTGGAGGGCTGGAGTGTCAGCCTTCCTCTACCTTGGTACCTTCAGCTTCTCTTCTCATCCTTCACCCTTCTCTCTGTGGCCCCACTCACCCGGCCCATCAGAGGTCCACAGGCTGCTAAAGCCGCCCCTCTTGGAGTCTCTTTCTCTCAAGACTCACTGACTCCCTCAGTGGAACCTTCTCTAAGAGGCCCAACGCCTCCTTACAGAGCTGGCCAACATCTTCTACCAGTTCTTACTTTCCTTTGTCTGTACATGGAGTTCTTCCATCTTCTGGTTTTTTTTTTTTTTGTATGCTTCTCTCTCTCTTTCTCTCTCTCTCCCCGCGTTCCCTCCTTCCCTCCATCTTCTGCCTCCCTCTGTCTAGGTAGGTAGGTAGGTAGGTAGGTAGGTAGGTAGGTAGGTAGGTAGGTAGGTAGGTGAATTGGCTTGTGTGGGTGGGTACACACCCATTAGCAGGCAAATGTTAACATTGAGTCTCTTCTTCAATTGCTTTCCACTTTATTTTTCAAAACTGGGTTTCTCATTGTAGCTGAAGCTCACCGGTTTAGCTAGACTGGCTGACCAATGAGCCCCCAGATCCTCCTGTCTGGCTCCCCAGTGCTAGGATTACAAATGCATTACTGATGAGTTCTGGAATAGTGACCTCAAGTTCTTTACCAACTGAGCCATCTCCCCAGCCCCTTCCTAGCCTTTCACAGGGCTTCTCCACCAAGATTCAGTCTTTAAAAAAGACGACGGCAAGCTTACTAAGTATTTGCTCTTAAGATACACGAATAAGAGAGTCTGCTCGTCAGATAAATTTTTAAAATTTTTATTTACATGCCAATGTCAGAGGACAAGTTTTTGGGACTTGGTTCTCACATTGCACTGTGGGCTCCAGGACTGAACTCGGGCAGTCGTGCTGGCAAATAAGGCTTCCCACCAGTGAACCATGTCACCAGCCTCCAGTTAAGCCATTTTGATTGGACACCTTGTTCAGGCCAGTCCCCACGCTGGCCAGGGAAGTGAATGAGTAAGTGAAGTGCCTGCCTCATTAAAGGGGAGCAGAACAATAGATGGGAAGGAGAGCAAAAAACTTCGGTGAATAGGTGGGTGGTGGGTAGCTAGGATGGGCGGCTGCTCGGTCGCTCCTTATTTCTGTTATTTGTCGGGGAAGAATCAGGTCACTTGGCCTGGGGCCCGCAGAAGCAGTGTCCCTAACAGGACCCAGATCAAAACAGATGAATCACTTATAGGCAGCCTTAGTGAGCCAGCTGCTACACGGGGAATGAGGGTAGGCGGGGTGGAGCAGGGTGGACGGACATACCAATGCCAAAATCATGCTGTGGGGACACCCTGGGGAGCCAGTCCACAGTCAAAACAGGCCCTGCCCCAGATGGGAGCTTGTGCACGTCAAGAGGGAAAGCCTAGGGACTCTTCCAGAAAGCAGCTGTGACTCATTAACTGAGCACCTACTAGAAGCCCAAGGGTGTCCCATAAATCAATCTAGATCTGGAAAACCTTGGGAAGGAGGGTTGGCCTCCTTTATAGGAAAGGAAATGAGAAACCAAGAAGGAAAATGACTGACCCAAGGTCACCCAGCTGCAAGGGGCCGTGTCCAGACTAAGCCATTTCCTCTCTTGGTTCCCACCTGGCTGGTACATGTGGCCTTAGGGAGATCCTGGCCAGCATGGACCAGGCCTGAGAACTGACAGAGCAGGAAGGGTGGCTTCTGGGGCATCTGTGGTGGATGCAGCAATGGAAAAGGACCTGACGCCCTGGACACTTTAGCTAGAGAGGTCTGTCATCCAGGGGTCCTGGGGCCTTATCACTGCCTTGTAAGTCCAAGAGTGCCTCCCTCTCTGGACCTGAGCTTTCTCAGACATCTTTCAGGAGTCAGTTCCACTGCCATGGGCCTCAGGGACTGAATTCAGATCATCAGGCTTACATGGCTAGTTCTCTTACAATCTGAGCCATATTGCCAGGCCATATTCCGGTTCTGGCTCATTAGTAGAGTCTAGCTTGCACAGGGTCCACCCCCAGCACCACACAAGCCAGATGTAACGGAGTCAAGCATGCCAGCACGCAGGAGTTGGGGTCATATGTTCAGAAGTTCAGGGTCATCCTTGACTGCATAATGACCGTGAGGCTGGCATGAACCTTTTCTCTCAGAATGACTTGGGGCCACCAAGAAGGGTTCAGGAGCAAGAAGGAGCCCATGGATGCTTTGGTACTTTCTGGTCACCCTCACCAAGGTGGTGGATGACAACCTACCCAGCTCTTGGGCACCTTGAGGAACTAAGAATGTCACAGATGTTCACTGACAAGTGACAACTACTTTATCATGACTGATGCACTGCCCCGCCCATTGGCAACCTTAGGGCAGTGCGCTGCCAAGGCTATCACCCTGGGTCCAAAGAAACAGGGGGCTGGAGAACACCTACACCCCGGAGCAGAGAGCTTGTCATCATTCAAGGAACAAGAACACCGAGACGTAAGGTTGCCCATCTCACGCAAGCGTGAACTTGACTTGAACACAGGTTCCATCTAAAGTGCTGTGTGAGCTTGTGTGAGTCTATTCACGCACACACAGAGACACACAAATGTACACACACACACAAACACTAGTGTAACATGCACACATACTTCACAGGTCCTCATTTCTGAGGTAGGTTAATGAAAGTATCTTTGAGGCCCTCTGGATTGCAATGCTGGGAGTCAATGCTGCGAAAGGGCAAAACTTGCCAGGCGTGGAGTCTTCCCCACTGGTATCAGCCTGGCTCTGAGAGTTACCTGAAGGCAGAGCTGGATGGGTTAAGGCCCCCTACCTGACCTTAACTTGGTTAGCAGAGAGTGTTGGCTCAGCAAGGGGGATATAAAGAGCCCCAAGAAGGACCCCAGGAGCAGTTAGAGACTGGCCTGAGGGCTCTAGTCAAGGACTCAAGGTCTTCCTCCTGAGGTGAGAGGTGCTGTGATGGGGGCCCGGGATGCTTCTGGGGCTCTCCTTCCACAGCAGCTAATTTATTGTGATGCAAAAATCCAGCTCCAGGGCGGGAAGCAAAGCTGCTTGCCAAGCACGCTCCCATCCTGTTCCCTTCCACATATTTTCAGTATTTATTGTCCCCATATGTGATGCCGAACATTCAAAAACATGTTGCTGAGATTCCTCCAGAAAGGCCTGACATTTCACAATATCCCTCCGATGCCGGGGATTACTGCTCAGGACGGAAAACGTGGTTGATTCAAAACAGATTGGGGCGGGAGAAAACAATGGCAGGGGCCTGTAGAGAGACCCCCAGCTCCACTGCGGAAAGACTGGAGGAGCAGTGGGAGCCCACGTCAGAAGGCCAGACCCAGGGGCTCTCAAAAGGGACAGCCACCTGACGCTAGCTCTAGCTCGCTCCACAACTGCTGGGACCAGGGCTGCTGTCGGGGATCTCCCGGGAGTGTGCCTCCGTCCTACCCTCACCGCCTAACTGCTATTTCTAACTCACAAAAGGAGAAACCCAGCTTATGCTCAGCAAGCTAGTCAACCGAGGGCAGGCTTGCCAGTCAAGGCTTCCACCCATAGATGCTGGGTTTGTTATCACTGTTTGGAGAGCTGTGTGTGTACTGTAGTGTGGTGTAGTGTATATATGCTGTGTGCACAGAGGTCAGAGGAAAATGTCAAATCAAGTGCTTTCTCGTTCTCTACTTCACTGCCTTAAGACAGTCTTCTCACAGAAGCCAGATCAAGGCTGGCAGCCAGTGAGCCCCAGAGATTCTCCTGTCCCAGCCCTCAAAGCCCTGAGGTTATGGAAAATCACACACGCTTTGTATGTGGGTGCTGGGAATTTGAACTCAGGTCCTCATGCTTTCCCAACAAGTGCTCTTACCCCCTGGGCCACCTCCTCATCCTTTCTTGAGAGAGGTTTTCTGCAGCCCAGGTTGGCTTCAGATTCACTATGAAACTGAACATGGCCTTGAACTCCATCTCATGAGCACTGGCATTGCAACCTAGAGGGAACCCCTCCCAGCCCCCACTGCCTGGAGTCAGGGAGCTGTGTGGGTTCTGAACTTCAGGGTGTCCCATGGAGAGCTCAGTGCAGCTACGCCCCATCCTCAGGCCCCGTGGACGGAACACTACACTGCAGTGCTGCTGTGCCCTCCTCGGTGTGACCTCAGTGGGTCCTGGAAGCTGTGTGCACCTGCATTAGTGACTTTTCCCGTTACGGTGACGAGATGCCTGACAAGAGCAACCCTAGGAAGGAAGGTTTATTTTGGCTCACAGTTTGAGGGTTCACAGTCCATCACAGCGGGGAGTCGCGGCAGCGGGACGTGAGGCAGCTGCTCACAGGGAAGTCACAGTCAGGAAGCAGAGATGCTGTGCTCACTTTCTTCTTTTTCTCAGCCAAGAACCCAGCTCATAGAACAGCGCCACCATATTCAGGGTGAGTCTCTACTTCAGCTTACCTAATCTGGAAATGCCCTCAGACACAACCATGAGTTTGTCTTGAATCCGCAGCCAGTCCAGCTGACAATTAAAATTAACTAATAGGAGCTGAGGAAAATGGCTCCATGAGTGAGCACACTTGCTCCCCAAGCACAAGGACCAAAGGGGAACCTATCCACCTATAACTGCAGTGGTATGAGGTTCAGAGGCAGGAGGATGGCTCTAACTTGTTGGGTAACAACATATAGCTCCTGGAATTCCAAACCATAAAAGGCAGAGGCAGGAGCATGGCAAGTTTCTGTCCAATCTAGGATATATAGCATGGAAAAGAAAAAGGAGGAGGGGTAGGGAACGAGGAAGAGAGAATAGGTGAGGAGGAGAAAAAGGAAGCTAGGCCATGGCTGCTGCCAAGGGGCAGCATCTCCAAAGGCAGATCTCCAAAACGGAAGCAAGGCTGTGTCCTAGCCTGGTACAGCAACCGATGACAAAGGACACACTGAGTGGACCTAAAAAGGACCTCCCAGAGCTCAGGGTAAGGAGGCTTCATGCCACACACTCCTGCCTGACGCTACCTAGCCAAGTCCCAGGGTCTCTGTGACCATAAACCCAGACTCCTCAGTTCTCCACGACGCTACTCTACAGTCTGAGCAGCGGACCCCAGATAAGGTGGCCAGACATTGAAACGCAAAAAAGTAACTTCCCAGTTAACTTCAGATTGTAAGGAACTGGGCTGGAGAGATGGTTCTGGCAGTAATAAAACGGGAGCAGTGGCTTACCTATTTCTTTAAAGATTTTTATATTTACAGTTGTGAGCCTAGCCTTTAACGGCTGAGCCATCTCTCCAGCCCTCTTTAAAGATTTCTAAATTAAAATGTTATCTAGTTGTTTTTCTAGTTTTAACTCTCATAGGTTTGGGTTTTTTTTGGGTTTTTTGTTTGTTTGTTTGTTTGTTTGTTTGTGGTGGACAAAACATGAAAATACATTTGCTAGTGAAAGTGAAGGCCAGGAGAGGGCACCAGGTGCCCTGGACTTGCAAGTACAGGCAGTTGTCACCCGGCATTTTGCGTGCTGGGAATCGAACTTGTATCCTCTGAAAGAGCAGCAACCCGTTAAGCCCCCAGGCATCTCTGCAGCCCCTGGTAGCACACTCACAATCCCGGTGCTGGTGAGATGGGGCAGGCTGGCCAGCCAAGATGAACTAGCAAGGTCCAGGTAAACACAAGAGAACCTGCCTCATTAACACAGAACTGCACCCAAGAACACCGACACCCACACCCCTGACCTCCACATACATGTGCCCCCACATACACACTTGCATGGACACACAAATAGCTACAAAACTTGTGGTGAGCAGTAAACCAATTATCAGTATATCTCAGGGACCAGTGAGGTGGCTCGGAAGTAAAGGCGCTTGCCACCCAAGCCTGGTAACATTTGTTTAATCCCTGAAGCCCACATGAAAGTAGGAGGGAGAGCTGAGTCCAGAAAGCCAGAGCTGACCAGTGCGGTGGTGTGCATGCACCCCACACATCACCCCACCCACCCACCCCCACACGAAAGGATCTGTAAGAAAGAAAGCATAATGGGAAGAAAGGAGAGAGACCTTCCCTCCATGGTATCTATCTCAATGTGCCCAGTGTACCTTTAAAGTTTTTGTTCATTTAAATTGTCCTTCTTTTCCATGCTTTTGAGTTAGGTTAAGTCTTGCCAGTTAGCATCTATTGCTTCTGGTGTCACCAGAAACTAAGGACCAGTGAAGGCCGCCTGGCAGTGTGTCCGGGCCGAGGGATGCCAAGCACTCAAAGACCCTGCCGGGGACTGAGGAGAGACGGGCCGCCAAGTGCATCTGAGGCAACGGGGGCTGCTCTTGCGTACAGGCCTGGACTGGCCTCCACCCCCTGGGCCAGAAGAAAGGAACCCTGGACCAACCCCAGCCCAGAGCAAGGCCCGGAGGTCCCCACTTCAAAGCCTCGCACTAATGCCTCTGGACAAGCGTGGCCGAGCCTTGGGGTGTTCCCTCGAGTATGACAGCCCCTGTTCCCAAACAAAGCCAACAGGAGCAAGGCAGTCCGAGGCCAGGGGCACCCTGTGACCCAGCCTTGGCCTACTGAGGAAAATGTGATTTCACACTAGGCCCACAGCCAAGCATTCATACCCATCCAGGGCCTGCCACTTTGTACTGGCTGGTCATGGGGTATCTTCCTCAGATACCCTCTGCTCTCCTTTCCCACCATGGTGAGGACTGAGTCCTAGTCTCTAACACATCTAGGTCCATATATCAGGTCTCAAGCTACCTCTAGTCCCAGAGAAAGGCCAGAGAGGGGAATAGAAAGAGAACAAGCTTGGAGCCAGGTAAAATCTTGTTTTGGCTCCTGATATTAGGTAAATTATATTCTTCCCTCATTCTAAGTCTCCCTCATCTGAAAGTAGTGACCTTGCCATCAAAGCAGGGTTATTGGAAGTCTCATAAATACCTAAATGACTTTTCCTCTAGAGATACAGATGTCTATCTACCCCTGGTAGTGCACTAAGGACAGACCAAAGTAATGATTCCACCCAAGTCCACCATGGAGAACCAGCAGGTTTATTGGGATATTTACAGGATGATCATGGATGACTCACAGGCAGCTGCATCTTGAAAGCCCACTCCAGCTCAGAACAGCTGCATCCCTGAAGCTTCCTAATGACTTGCGGGCAGCCCTGAAGTCCTGAAAGTCTCTTTTCCCCAGCAACTGCCACTGGTTACATACCCTTAGGAGGGCACTTTGTGAATCATGAACGTTTCAGGAACTTTCTGAGTCTTGTAAGTTGTTTATTCATTTATTGAGTCTTGTAAGTTTGTCTTCCTGAGTCTTTATGTGTTTTATTACATTAATTTGTTTAATTGTGTGGTGGGTGTGTGCTCAAGTGAATATGCATGCTGGGGGTTGGGGGTTGACACATGTGCCCTACATAGCATGTATATGGATGTTAGACTATAGTTTACCGCAGTCAGTTCTCTTCTTCCACCAAGTGAGTCACATGTATCAAACTCAGCTCATCAGGCATGGCAACACTTTATCCAATGAGCTATCTCACTGACCTACTTCTTGAGTCTTCTCAGCCTCCCTCTGTTAGAGTGTTTCAGTTTGGAACTTCCTTCTGGAGTCTTAAGGAGCCTCTGTCCTAGCATGCAGCAGAGCAGTCTGCCCTATAGCCGCCAGTGTCCAACAGGCTCTTCTAAAACTTACTTTCAAGAAATCTGGCAGTGTGCAGAAAAGTGGTTCTTCTGCCTTGGGCAGCAAGAGCCCTTTAAGTTAATTCTGTGCTGAGTGTCTCTAGCTGGGCTGGAAGATCTAGAATGACATTATTCATTTGGTAACATTAGAGACAGCAGCTGGGTTTGTAGTTCTTTTACAAGCAATTGTCCTGTTCTGAGAAGAAATGTTCCAGGATGGGAAAGATACTACAAATCTCTTAAAGTCTGCGGTGGGGTTGGACATTGTAGAATGTCATGTCTAGAACCTTCTATTGATCAAAAAGTAGCCAATATCTAAGAGGGGAGAAAATAGAGTCATCTTCACCATCATCATGTTATTTGGTGTGTGAGTATCATAGTATGTGTGTGGTACCTGTGCATATGTGTTTGCAAGTATCAACTCCATGCCTGGGCATAGACCAGAGAAGGACAGCAAGCATCCTTTTCTGTCTCTCTCTGCTTACTTCACTGGGACATGATCTCTCTCTGCTAGGCTGACAGACAGCAAACCCCAGCAATCCTCCATGACACCGGAGTTACAGGTGTATGGCTGTGCTCAGCTTTATGTATGTGGGCACTTGGGACTTGAACCCAAATCTTCATGCTTGTATAGCCATCTCCCAGGCCCAGACTCCATCTTTTGATGTGATTAGTGGCCAAGAACTTTCAGCCATTATTTAATAGATCATGGTGGGTGTTGTGTGTGTGTGTGTGTGTGGTATTGTGCTGTGTTTTTATACACATACACAAATACTAGACTAGCTGTTCAAAGAGTACTGGGAGTCCCCCTGCCTCAACCTCCCCAGTACTGAGATTACATGTATACACCACACTCTGATTCTTTTCTATGGGTTCAAACTCAGATCCTCAATGCTTGCAAAGCTAGCACATCAGCAACTGAGCCATCTCCCCAGACCAGATGTCAACACTCTTATCCATGCCCATCTCTGCCCAATGTCCATGGGCTTAATCCAAATTACAACACGACTGAGGATTAAGGCCCATTGGTTGGTTCACTTGGTCATTATGACAGAGAGCTTTTAACTGTCAACTTGACACAACCTCGAATTACCTGGGGAAAGTTTTCATTGATGCAGCTAAACTGTCTGAGATATTATATGGATCAGTTTGGCCTGTGAGCATGTCTATGAGGGATTGTCTTTACTGTTAACTGATATAGGAAGATTCAGCCTATTGTGGGAAGTGCCATTCCCTAGACACAGAGTCCAGAACAGTATAAGAGAGGAGAAAACACTAGGGAAATCAAGCAAATCAAACATCCATGCACTTATTCTCTCTCTCTCTCTCTCTCTCTCTCTCTCTCTCTCTCTCTCTCTCTCTCTCTCTCTCTCTCTCTCTCTTTTGCTGTTATTTTGTTTTTTGACATCATGTCTTACCATATAGTCCTGGCCGACCTGTAATTCTATATAGACCAGGCTGGCCTTAAACTCACAGAGATCTGCCTTCCTTTGCAGATTAAAGGTGTACACCCCTACAGTCCTCTGTGTTTTGACTGTGGGTGTGTTCCATGAAGTTCCTGCCCTCACTTCTCCACAATAATGGGATGTAACCTGGAATTACAATGCAGAATAAACCTCTTCTTAAATTGCTTTTTGTCAAGGTGTTATCACCGCAACAGAAATAAAACTAGAATTACCATATAGTGGTAACTACGTATGAGATCTCCCTATGTTCTCGGAATCAGTGACACTCGAAAAGCTTAGCTCCAAGCCTTGATACCATCTATCACAATGTAGTATGTGGCTGACTGTGAGGTCCCTCAGATAATGGCAGGAAGACACTGGGTGGGGGTACCCAAACTGAGTATGATAGATGCAAAGGAGATGGCCAATGACAGAGGGATGAACAGGGATCAGGCCAGAGCATGGCCAGAGTATGGCCTGCTGGGCTAAAGATGTAAACAGGACTGGTGGATCTCAGAAGCTCAAAGGAAAAGATGTCCAGAGATGGGAGTACCCACTCCTCTACTCATGGAAACCATAGGTGTAGCCCCATACATTGCCAGACCCAGTCTATTACGAGAGGTGGGTAGGCCACCCAGTGAGAAAGAAAGGGACAGCTTTTGAGTTCTACACTGCAACTCTCACTTAGCATCTGGCCCCAGTGGTGGTTCATGGGCTCTGTAGCAAAAAGGTTAATCCAGTCTATCCTGAACTCCAGGTCCTTCTGATGGCTGACCCCACAGTAATTTCTGCTCCTGACCATCCAGCTGATAGACTGTGGCCTCATAGGAGATCAGGGAGAAGGCTGCTTCCCTGAGAATGGGAACTGTCTACAGCAGAACCAGACCTGCCACACAAACTAAACTCCAGAAATGCAGCATGGGAGCCAAAGAGATGGTTCAGTGGTTCAAAGCCCTTGCTGCCCTTTTATAGGACCTGAGCTTCATCAGGCGGCTCACAATCACCTTTTCCTCCAGCTCAGGGGGTCCAGTGCTTAATTCTGGATTCTGCAGGCTCACGTGTGGCAGGCACACACAGCCCCAAATGTAGACATAAATAAAGATAGCGTTCTTTTAAAGTACGTCAGGATGAAGTTGAACTCAGTTGACGTAGGGAGGCTGACCCACTCTGTGGGATGGTGAGACAGACGTGACTCCGAAGTTCCCAGAGGCCTGGATCTGCCCGGGCCTGAAGCCAGCTTCCGGCCTGGCAAGGACAGGGTGGATGCTATGCCGTCTTTGCTACAATCTGTAGATTTTGTCTTGCTTCCCTGGGGACTGTCCCAAGCAACCTGGCCTGTGGTCGGGGGAGGAAAGGGCAACAGTCTCTCTGGTCACCCTCCCTTGGCTTCTCCAGCCTGCTGATTGCCTTGGCCACAGTGGTGGGAACCCCTGCAGCCTTGTTCTCCCAGCAGGAGAAAGCAAGAGTCTGTCCTCTCCCAGCCCTGAACAGCCTCGTTGAAACTGTTGCAGATCTCTGTCTTGGCTGCTCAGGCTTCAGGTGTGGGCCTGTTAAGAGAGTGTGGAGACTAGGCCTAGAAGGATGCAGAAATGAAGACCACCTTGAGTGCCTCGCTCAACCAACATTGTGCCAGGGATGGGAGGCAGCTGGATGGAGGTACTAACTAAGATAGGACACTTATCCCATCTCAGGAAGGCATCCCAGCTTTGCCGTGTACTTGAAGCATGTCCTGGACAACTCATTTTAACTTTCTGAACCTAATTTTGTACTGGAAAATGAATTTGGTCTCAAACTTTAAGAGATCATTAGGAAGGAAGGGCTGAGGGTATGGGCTCAGTTGGTAGAGTGGTTTCCCAGCATTCATGAAGCCCTGGGTTCGATACCCAGCACAGAATAAACTGGGTGTGATATGGAACACTTGTAATCTCAGCACTCAGGAGGCAGAGGCAGGATGATCAGGAATTAAACTAGGTCATCCCTAGTTACAGTGAGTTTGCAGCCAGCCTGGGCTATATCCTGTCTCAAAAACAAACAAGCAAACAAACAGACAGACACTGGGGCTCAGGGCAGAGCTTAGCATTAAGAGCACACACTAAACTCGCAGAGCACCCAAGATCAGTCTCCAGCACCCTGGTCATGCAGCTCACCACCACGTGTGAGGTCCAGGGAACCCCTCCTCTAGCATCTGAGATCACCAGCCACTCACATACACAAACACATACACGCAAAATTAAAAATAAAAATAATATCCTTTTTTTAAAAGCATGCATCAATAAATATAGTAACTTCTAACAAAACAATAAAGACTATGAGTAAGATTAAACTAGAGAAAGTCTACAAAAAAAAACCTGTCTTAAAAACTGTCCTAGTTTGCTTTCTATTGCTATGATAAAAATACTATAGCCAAAAAAATTAAAAAAAAAATTGAGGAGAAAAGGATTTATTTAGAATGTGCATCCAGAGGTATTTCTTCAGTTAAGATTTCTTTTCCCAGATTACTCTAGCTTGAGTCAAGTTGACAAAAACAAAACAACAACAACAAAAATACCCAAGGAGTTCAAAGACCCCTTGTCAACTTGACATACCATTACAATACTAGTAAGCCTTTCTTGACTTCAAATCCAGCACAACTTGGGTGGCTCTTGTTCATCCCCAATATCTCATATTAATATCAAAATCACAATATGAAACAGCAGAGCTTTAAAAGCCCCACAGCCTTTAAAAATTCAAACACTTCAAAAAATTCAGTCTCTTTAAAATTTAAGAGACCAGCATCATCGACATGACGCTCTGCTTGCAGCTGGAGAGATAACGCAGTGATTACGAGCACGTGTTGCTCTTGCAGAGGTTACCTACATTCAATTTCCAGAACCATCTTGGTGGCTCACAGCCACCTGTAACTCCAGCTACCAGGAATATGACACCCTTATTAGTCTCTGTAGGTACCAGGCATGTACATACTATAGCATACTTACAGAAAAAACACTCATACACATAAAATAAAATAAATCATGCAGTCATATATACATACACATATGTATAACATATATCCTCTTTCAAAGTTTTCTCATCTATGGTCTCCTATGGGGGGAAAAAGAAGTCATGCATTTTCCTACTACAAGAGGAAAGAACCAGGGCACAATTACATTCAAATAACAGTAAACCCCCAACTCCCGACAGTGTAGATGTCTTGGCGTCATGGTCTTCTGGGCTCCAGAGGGCTCTGTTTTCCCAGCTCTGCAGTTTGCAGCACATAGCTTATCTCACAGGCTCAGGCCAGCTCCCCTACCCAGCTGCTGCTGTCCTTTATGGTCATTTTAGGAGACTGGCATCACCAATATGTCAAGGTCTCCACTGTAGATGAGGCTGTCCCCTAACTGATGGCCTCTCCTGCCCTCTCTTCGGGGACTCGTCCACCTGGGACCAAGCCCCAATGTCGCTCCATGACCCTTCAATCCTGGGGCTTCTCCTGCAGCTGAGCCTTGTTCTGTCACCAGCGGCTTTTCCTGCCTTCTCACAGTGCTAAGCCTCAGCTGCTCTCCGTAACCCCTCTTGACTTCAAAACCAGCAGCTCTGGGGTGGCTCTTGACACATCACCAGATTTGGCTCCTCCATGAGAGGAGGCCGTGGCCTCCTCCGGACATTGCTTCTGTGTGCTGGCTCTGAGGAAATCCTCTCAGATTGCACCCCAGTGCTACTGGTCTCCCTTTAGTCACAGCTGGTTCCTCGGGTCCAGCTGACCAGCATCAATTGCCCCAGTAAAGCCGAGGTTTATTTCAGTGGTGCTTGTCTCTTGTGAATCAGGGCTGATTCTTCACCCCCAGCTGGCCAGAACCACAGATTCTTAGTTCAAAATATCATTCAAATAGCACCACGTAGAGTCTTTTCACTGGCCTGGCCTCCATCGTCCGCACTGCTCTCAGTATTAACTTTCAAGCTGCCGAAACAGTAGCCCATTAGGCTCTGAGCACTCAATGGCTTTTCCAGCCAAAAGTTCCAAAGTCCTTCCAAAACCCTCCCCAAAACTACATGTTCAGGTCTGTCATAGCAATATCCCTGAACCAGATAATCTTAGCGCGTGTCATCGTGTCAAATTGACACATACACACACACACACACACACACACACGTGTAGAGGTGTAGATGGATGGAAGAACAGACAGATGGGGAGTAGATTCGTGCATTGACCCATGGATGGCTGAGTGCAAGAGCAGCAGTGGAAGGATGGTGTTCGGGTGTGTGGGCTGCTTTGTGGAGGGTGACTGACGTGTGCTTGGATGGATAAATAAATAGGCGTATGAATGAGTGAGTGTCTTGGTCAAAGCTCTATTGCCATGAAGAGATGCCATAATCATAGCTTCAGAGGCTTAATCTACTATCGTCATGGTGGGAACATGGCAGCAGGCAGGTAGACATGGTACTGGACACCTTGAGAGTTCTAGACCAGCAGAAAGAGAGAAAGCCATTGGGCCGCCTTGGGCCTTGAAACCTCAAAGCCCGCTCCCAGTGATATACTTTCCCCAACAAGACCACGCCTACTCCAAAAAGGCCACATCTTCTAATCCCTGCCATAGTGCCACTCCCTGATGACTAAGCTTCAACCATATGAGCCAATGGGGGCCATTCTTATTCAAACCGCCACAGTGAGTAAGGGTAAAATGGGGGAGAGCTGGCTGACATGTGGATAAATGATGGAAGGATGGAGGATGTCTACATAAGTAAACAGATGGGTGGATAGATGGATGAAAAGGTGGCTAGATGGGTACACGGATGGGTAATCTGTAGATGACTGACGAGTGGATGTGTGGGAAGGTAAATGGATGAGTGGGTGGTTGTAAAAGTGGATGGGCAGACGGGTTTGGGAGTGGGAAGAAAGATGGATGACTGTGTGGGAGAACAAATAGATGGACTGGGTTTAAGTATGCAGGTAAGCGGATAGAGAGTCGAATGAGCGGCAAGAATGAAGGAGTGGATGGGTGGGCGAGCGGCAGAGTGGGTAGACATAGGTGGGAGCGGAATGAGCTAGTGACTAGGTGTGCATGGAAGACTGTAAAACGCTGAATGAGGCTACTGCTAATGAGGTCCAGGGTATGTGCCAGGAGAGATGCTGGAACGGTGATAAGTGCCTCAAAGCCAGTGGGCACACCACCACTGCCCTTGGTCTTCTGCAGCTGCCTGCCATCCCTTAATTCCCAGATTATCTCCTCAGAATATGCACTGCCCTTGGCCACCCACTTTTTGAACCTCACATCTGGTGGGTGGAGCCTGTACTCTGAGGCTGAAGGAACTGCATCTCGGACGCGCCCCTTTGGACTCTGGGGAGCACAGTGCTGAAGACAGCCGCACACAGGTGTGGAAGGACTCGGGATCCCCTGACAGCTCCAGGGAAGGCGAGCTTCCTGAGGCCAGCTGCACCCTTCCTGCCAAGCAGCAGGAGTGTGGGGCCATAGTCTGGTAAAGAATGGAAATCAGAAAACAGACAGCCTCTGTATGGGACAGCCTCCTCCCTCTGCCTCCAGCCACCCTGCTGCCGGAGCCTCCACAGCCAGGGCATTATCACAGTCAGCCCCTGTCTGCCAGGCAAGCTCCAGCAACCGCTGCCTCCCATCAGCCTTGTGGGAACACTCTTGTCCAGACTCAGCAGCTTTGAACTGTCCCTAAAAGAGCACCATCTAGGGATGGGAACATAAGTCAGTGTTTGCTTAGCATGAGTGAGGTCCTGGGTTCATCCTAGCACTGAATAAATGGGAGGGGGTGTGGGGGGGCATGCTGTAATCTTACCACACCTGACTTTGTTACATGGGTGTGAGGATTCAACTTAAGGCCTCATATTCGCAGAATAAGCACTTTACTAACTGAGCTATTTCCCCAGTCCCCAAACCATGATGTTTTGAGATAATTTGTTATGTAGCCACAGATGACTGGAACCTTCTCCAACAGAAATCCATGCATGTGGGTGCCAAAAGACACACGCTAGAATGTTTACTGAACAACTGTGGAGAAAGCAAAAAAAAAAAAAAATAGAGACAACAAGGTTCTCCGTCAATAAGAAGCTGATATGAATGATGGCCATAGAGGCTTACTATGGGATAGGTATCAGCAGCAAGGGAGAAGGGGTGGGAGGTGCCTATGTCTCAAGCAGGGTGATGACCAAACAATGTGGACACAGAAGCAAGTGGCATGGAGGTAAGGACAGGCTGAGAGTGTTTGTACAGTCTTAAATGCGGAACAGCACGACATTTTGTTTGTGTATACTTCTCTATAGAGTGAAAATACAAGTGTGCAAAGGCGTGAAGCTCCTCGTGGTGGGTGTTCCTGGGGAGACAGAAAGGAGAGGTGGGGAGCTGTGTAGCGGGGAGATGAAATGTTTCCTGTGTTTTATTTCCTTTAAGGAAAACCTGGGGGCTGGAGAAATGGCCGAGTAAGTAAAGCGTTTTCCACACAAGCATGAGGACCTGAGTTCGAATCCTCAGAACCAATGTAAATAAGCTGGCCTCAGCAGTGTGTGCCTGCGCTGGGGATGGTGGAGACAATGAGGGTTACTAGGGACTTGCTGGCTGAGCAGCCTGGCTGAATCCTCGAGCTCCGGGCTCGCTGAGGAGACCATGTCTCAAACAGTGCAGTGGAGAGCTAAGGAGATAACTCAGTAACTGTGCAAAGGTGAGGACCTGAATTCTACCTCCAGAACCACATCTGTAAGGCAGATGTGGTGGCACATGCTTGTGATCTCAGCAATGGGAAGGAAGAGATAGGCAGGTCCCTTGGGCTTGCCGGCCAGCCAGCCATCCTAGTCTACCTGCCCAGTTTTAGGCAAAGAAAACCCTTGTCTCAAGAAAAAGAAAATCTAGTGGAGAGTGATGGAGAAAGACACCTGACACTAACTTCTGGACTCCACGTGTATACACAACCCTATGTATACCCACACTTCATAAACCCACAAAACATGCACACACAAAATAGAAGATATGGTGGGGACGATAACAAGCCAGCCTCTGACCTCAGTGAGCACACCGTAACACACACACCCCGACACATATACAACATACCCAAAAGAGTCATGAAACGCAATTAGATTACCACAAACAAAATACAGCAAAAGCAATTACCTTTTAAATACTTACTCTCAGACTTCCATATGCATACAACAGATCAACACATACACGCACAATAATAATGATAAATAAATTTTGATTGAGAACCACCAGAATGATGTAGTCCATTTCTTTGCCCCCTATGGTTCCAGAACCTTCCATATGCTACCTGTACACCTTATTCATTGCTTCAAATCTGCTTTTACTTCTAGGGAGAGAAGTTTGGTTCACACCATGGTTGGTTATCACTTCAGTCACCTTTAATGTCTTCTTTCATGTCCCCACTTGAAGAAATTTTCTGGGCTCTTTACCCAGGAGTGGGATTCCTGGCCCAAGAGTCTATGCAAACGAAATCAAAATAAAGACTGTTTTCCAGACTGGTCGCACCTGTTCCCACTCCCACACGCAGCGGCGCACAAAGGCCTCGTCTCCCCACGCACCTGTCAACACCTGGTATCCATTACCCACCCTCCTGATTTGCTATTCTGATGGGCACAGAGTGGGAACTCGCTTCAAATTTACATTTCATTCATGATCGTGAGCTGGGCCATCTCTGCACATGTGTCTTAGTCACTAGGGAGTCATCATCTGAGATTTATCTACTCATAGCCATCACCATCTGTATCTTTGTTGGTTGGTTTCTTTTTGTGTATTGTTGTTATCATTGTTTGTTTCTTTTTCGCTTGCTTTTGTGTGTGAGTATACAAGTTCATGTGTGCCAGTGCATATGAATATTAGGGTTCAGCCTCAGTGTTCGTTATTAAAATTTCGTTTTGTTTTTTAAGTGTGTGTGTGTGTTCATGCACATGCTCATGAGTGCAGTGCCCAGAAAGCCCAGAAGGGGGTTGGAGTTACAGGTGGCTGTGAGCTGCATGACATGGGTGCTGGGAACCAAACTCAGGTTCTCCGCAGGAGCAGTATGTGCTCCTAACTGCTGAGCCATCTCTCTAGCCCCTCCACCTTATTTTCTTTCTAGACAAAGTCTCTCACTGAACCTGTTGCCCTGTGAGTAGTAGACTTGGGGCTGGTCGAGCCATGATCCTCCTCCCTTGACCAGCATGGGGAAGGGGTGGAGAATGCCAGTCCTACATCTGTGCAGCACTTTACAGGCTTCCTCCCCTCACCCCCACCTCCCACCCCCGTGTGTAATTTTGGCTGTCCTGAAACTCACTTTGTAGACAAGGCTGGCCTTGAACTCACAGAGATCTACCTGCCTCTGCCTCCTGAGTGCTGGGATTAAAGACATGGGCCACTACTGCCTGGCCCATAGCACTTTAACTGCTGAGCCATATCCCTGTTCGCAGGATTTTTATGTTCTAGCATGGGTTCTCTGGATTGAACTCAGGTGCTTGCAAGGAAAGTGCTTTACTAATCCAGTTCCACCTCCAGCCCTGGTTTGCTGTTTTAAGCCAGGGTGTCACTCTGTAGCCCAAGCTGTCCTGGAAACCATGACACAGCCTAGACTGAACTTGGATTTGTTGTCACCCCCTGCCTCAGTTTCCTGTGTGCCTTCATTGCACCCTCAGGCATTGTACTTTTCCAAGAGCAGGTGGTAAAGTCGAAAGACCCACTCTTTCATCACCACATCCTTGCTATCAAAGTTAAATAGTCGGTTAATAGAGAGCTTGCCTAGCACACACCAAGTCCTGGGTTCAAGCCCCAGAATCACAGAAAACAGACATGATGGTGCACACCTGTAATCCCAGCATTCAAAACAGAGACAGGAGGAGCCGATGCATGTTCAAGGCCATCCTCTACCAAATTGTGAGCTCTAGTCTAGCTATGCTGCACAAGACACTATCTAACAACAACCACAAAAACTAATAGTGTATTTCTCCTTTTATAAACATCTGAGTTGGTGGCTGACCAGGGAAGGACAACAGTTCTGCACACACAGCCACCCAAAATTCCAAGGCCAGGGAATTTTCTTGCCCCTCTATTCCCTTGGACATGATCCTTGTCATCCAGAGTGAGATCAGTTGAATATTCTAGAAGAGGAGAGTTCACAACTCTTTTTATGTTGCCCACGTTCTATTGGCTGGAATTCGGTCCCAGGCCATATTTCATAGCCCTTGGTTGGAAAATAAGCTAAGAATTCTGATGGCAAGCTGGGTAGCCACGTGTTTGGCTAAACTTTGGAATATATATACTCAGTGAGAAAGAGGAAATGATGAGGCCAAAGAACAAAACAAGCCAATTTTGTCCTTCTTTTTTAGCTTGCTATCCATGGCACTCAATTCTTTCGTACAAACTTTAGAAGAGGGCTGTTGGGCTCTTTCAGGAGTCTAGCTAAATTTATAGTAGGATCACTTTTAGAGCCAGCTATGGAGGTTTAACACCTTTGTCATGTTAACTCATCCTACTTGTGTATATAGAATGTTTTTTGTTTTATTTTCAATTCTTATAAATCTTCTTTTAGCAAAGAGGTTTGTTGAACAAGATGGTCTGTATTGTTGGGTCAATACTAGGTAGTTTATAGGCTCTATGCTATTGCAAGCAGCAGCTTATATTCTACCATTGCATGTAACCAAGCAGAGAGCTCCCTGCTCCAGGCTGGTCTTTCTACAACACATGAGCTAAGAAATGGGTTTCTAAAAAATAGTTTTAGTAGAGTTATTTAAAATGGAGGAAAGAAATGAAGTGGAGAGAAGGGAAACAAAGGAGTAAGATGGAAAGAATAACTATGTTCAAGAATCTTCATGTAGCCCATCAACGCAAAGCTAGCCATTGTCTGAGCATTGCCAACTTGGGTATAAAGCAAAGCCATTGGCATGCACGTCCATCTTCTGGCCTCTGTGAGTTTTCTCAATATTCTAATAACTTTCCTGTTGACCAGCTTGGGGTTCCCATGCAGTTGATCAAGTTGTCCTCAAATGACAACATTGCTTCTTCCATCCCTATTTCTCTCATGCTTTTTCCCTCTTCTAAGCTTTGGTCAACCCCAATTATAATATGTTAGAAAGAAAGAAAGAAAGAAAGAAAGAAAGAAAGAAAGAAAGAAAGAAAGAAAGAAAGAAAGAAAGAAAGAAAGAAAGAAAGGTGGGAGAATGGAGGGAAGGGGCAGAGGAGGGTGTTCCACAGGTGTCTTCAGGTTTCTAACGCTATGGTAAACACCACGACCTAGAGCAACGACCCACAGGGTTTCTCTGTTACTGAAAGAAGTCAGGGCAAGAACTCAAGGCAGCAGCCATGGAGGGGCACTGCTTACTGGCTTGGTCAGTCTGCTTTCTTACACACCCCAGGACCCCCTGCCCAGGGGTGACACTGCCCGCAGTGAGCTGGGCCCTCCCACACCGACCACCAATCAAGAAAATGCCTCACAAGCTTGCCCACAGGCCAGTCTGATGGAGGCATTTTCTCAGTTGAGGTTCCTCTCCTTGATGACTCTAGCTTGCGTCAAGTTAAAAACTAACCAACACAGCAGGTACGTAAAGGTGCTTGTTTCCAGTCCTGATCACCTGAGTTCCATCTCTGTAACTCAAGGGGTAAAAAGAGAGAACCAACTCCTTCAAGTTTTTCTCTCACCTCCACATATATGCCAAGCACACACACAGGAAAGAAAGAAAGATGGAACTTAAAAATTAAAAAAGAGAAAACATAGTATAAAAATATAGTTATTTTGTTCTAAATCTTAGTGTAAATGTCCCTAAGACATCTTCATTAATTATGATTCTTTTAAATGTTTTTGGTATTTATTCTTTATAAAATGAGGAAAATTGAGCTGGTGAAATGATTCAATTGGTAGTGGCACTTGCCCAGCAAGCCTGATGACATGAGTTTGATTCCCAGAGCAACTGTCCTTTGACCTCCACATACACATTGTGACACACACACCATGTTACCCCACGAGCAAATGATGCCCCTAGACAATAATAATGAAAAGAAAGAAAGAAGCACCTAAGGTGTTCCCTTCTATTATTGGTTTTCCAGGAGGCTGAGTCACCACAAGTGGCAAGAATTTCATTGATGGGCTTTCTAAAGCTGTGCTGTTTTTGAAACTCTCAAGTTGCATGTTCACTAAAAATATGCCAAGGCTGGGGAGAAGGCTGACATGGTCAAGTACCTGATGTCCAAGCACGGGAGCCTGAGTTCAAGTTCCCGAACCTACATTTTAAAAGCCAGGCATAGCAGCACCTGTAATCCTAAGGACAGACACAGAAGAATCCCTAAGGCCACTGGCTGGCCAATCTACATGAGTTGGTGTACTCTAGGTTTGGTGAGAGACCCTATCTCAAAAACAAGATAGAGGGCCAGGCATAGTGGTGCACGCCTGTTAGCCTAGCACTCTGGAAGGCAGAAGCAGGCAGATTTCTGTGAGTTCAAGGCCAGCCTGGTGTACAAATGGAGTCCAGGACAGCCAAAGATACAAAGAGAAACCCTATCTCAAAGAGAAGAAAGAAAGAAAGAAAGAAAGAAAGAAAGAAAGAAAGAAAGAAAGAAAGAAAGAAAGAAAGCAAAAGAAAATATAGAAAGCTACTGAGGAAGACACCTGACATCAATCCCTGGCCTCCATATGTGTGTATGCACATGTATACACATATATTGAATATACACACAGAGACACACATGCACACATATACACACACACACAAACACTGTCTTTCCTTACCAGGTCTGCAATCCAGGCTATACTAACTAGCTAGGTTAAATTAACTAGGTCAGTGCCTATGGGGAACAAGTTAGTTACACTAACTTTATTAAATGAACTGGCTGGCATCTTTCCTGATCTGTCTAATTCTGGAACAAAATTTGGAACAGCAATGACACATTCTTTGAAGGTTTAACAAAAGTTAGCTGTTACGACTGTCTGAGCTGGGGCCAGGAAGATGGTTCAACGGTAGCAGAGCCTGCCATAAGCCTGAGGACCCACATGCTAAAAGAAGAGAACCAGCTACAGCTAGGTCTTCTCTGACCTCCACATATAAGCATGGTATTCAAACGCTCCCCCTATACACACAATACATAAGCAAATAAGTAAGGTTTTTAAGAAGACCATCTGAGCCTAGACTTCTTTTTTAAGTAAAAGAAGTCATTGTGGTTGTCATTTCAAATTTTTGTTTGATTGCTTGCTTCCTTTTTTTTTTTTTCAAACAAAATCTCACTAGTAGCCCAGGCTAGACTCAAATTCATTAACCTCCTGCCTCCATCTCCCAAGTGCTGGCATTTTGTGGCTCAGGAAATTGCACCCAGAGTCTCATACATGCTAGGCAAGCTCCCACTGAGCTCCACCCCTAGACCATTTCTTCATTATTTGGCTTTTTGGCTCATGTTTTACTGTGGGGGCTTCTTAGCTGAGTGGCTAAGCATGCCTGTGGATTGTTCTGGTCTAAGCATTATATAATTTCCCCTAGAAACTATCTCTTTAATCCAGGTCTAATTTACTGGGATATTTTTTTCCAGACATACGGGCATCCTGTACCATTGATTTATGGATCCAATGCATGGGGACCAGTGAACACAAATTGTGTCTTCTTTCAAACGCTGTGGGACTTTCCAGGAGGCTCAGCTGGAGGACAACTTTCAGAACACTCCACATATGCCTGGGGGGAAAGGGGGCTCTCTGAGATGCTATTTGATTTAGAATCCCTCCAACCCTGCAAAGGGTCATGTCTTAATGACGTGGTCCCCTACTTGGCACTGCAGGGAGGTAGTGAAATCTTAAGGGGTTGAGCCTAATAAGGGATGTCCAGGTCATTGGGGATGGGCCCAGCAAAGAAACTGTGGAATGCTGGCCTCTTCCTTTTTCTGTCTTTCACCTTCTAATCATGAGGTAATAGGTTACACTCTGCCACACATTCTCTCCATGATGTATCTTCAGGGGCCAAAGAAACAGAGCCAAATCACAGGTTGGAACACCCAAAACCATAGCTGACTCTTACCCCCTCTTCCTTCCCCTTCCCCTCTTCACCCCTCCTGTTGCTTCCACCTTCTGAGTGCTGAGACAGTGGGTCTGCCCAAACCACACCTGGTTCATGAGGCTCTAATAGGGAACCCAGGGATTCCTGCACCCTAGGCAAGAACTCCGCCAACTCAGCTACACTCCCATCGGTGTAAGCAATGTTCCTATCACAAATGCAGCCACATCACCTCTTCTTCCTTCAGGGGGGAGTAAAAGGACCTTCAGCTGAGGTGGTAACAGCCCGGCTCCTCCCTGACACTGTGCGGTGACTTCCTTGCCAGGAATCTTACAGGAGACCCGCACTGATAGCTCTCTGGACCCGCTCACTCTCTACGTCACCGGGCACTGTGAGTCCTCCCTCTGTCATCTTCTCCCAGGGCTCACTCAGCTCCTCATACCCTCTGAGATCCAGCTCCTAACCACACTGTCCCCGCAGACACCTGGCCTCCAGCCAGGGTGAGCAATCTTCAGGCCCTGCTATACCACACCCACCCCACTTCTGAGCCTCACCCAGTTCATCCCACCACCCTAAGCACTTCTCAGAAGGGCCTCCTCCCACTCATCTCCTCCTGCATCACCTCAAGACTTGGCTCGCCTCTTTTTATTCATTTTAAATTATTTATTTGTTTATTAAATAGTTTACTTGTTTAATTATCCCACAAGGTTATACAAGACCACTTTCATGCATGTATATGATATAAGTCGACCATAGCACTTCCCTGATAGCCTGCTGCCCTCCACTTTTCACTCTCATAGTCCCCTTTCCTCCCCAGAAAATTTCAATTTTGCTTGCATGTCAACCATACACTTCCGAGTTTATGTGTCTGTAAATTCTGGGACCCACAAATGAGAGAAAACATGTGATGCCTGTCTTTCTGAAACTAAGACTTGATTCACTTAATATGATCCTTTTCTTTTAAGTCCTTTCTACTGCAAATAACCTCACTGCATTCTTTTGTTGTTTTATTTTGTTGGTTTTTCAAAACAGGATCTCTCTGTGTAGTTTTGGCTGTCTTGTAGTTCGCTGGATAGACAAGGCTGGGCTTGAACTCACAAAGATCTACTTGCCTCTGCCTTTTGCTTCTGACTTCTGACTCTTGCCCTCCTGCTTCTGCCTCTGCTGATAACTATATTCCTTATGGCTGAAAGGCATCCATTGTCTTAGTTATTTTTTTTTCTGAGATAAGACACTATGACCTTATAGAAGAAAGCATTTAATGGGGGCTTAGAGTTTCAGAGGGTGAGTCCATGATGATGGCAAGGAGCATGGAACCAGGCAGTGGATGAGAGCTTACATCTGATCCCAAGAGAGAGAACTAAGCGTGATATGGGCTTTTGAAACTTAGGTGACGCACACCTCCTCCGACGGGACACACTTACTAACCCTTCCAAACAGTTCCACTAACTGGGGACCAAGCATTCAAATATATGAACCTATGGAAGCCATTCTTAATCATACTTCCACATCCATTGTCTATCTAAACCATGTTTTCTTCTCCGTTCCTCTGTTGCTAGACACTTAGGTTGGTCCTGTAACTTAGCTATTATGAATACTGCAATACATGTTGGTGTGAATGTTTGTTTTTACTTTTTCTTTTTGAGACAGTGTCTTGTTACCAGGCTACCAGGCTGGCATGAAACTCTAACTCACTAAGATCCACCTGCTACTGTCTCCCAAGTACAGTGACTGAAGGCCTAAGCCACCACACAAGACTTCAACCTCTTCTCACAAAAGCGTCACATGAGAGGTGGCTCAGTGAGTGACAGGATTTGTTTCAAAAGCATGAGGAAGGACCTGAGTTCAGATCCAAGTACCACACAAAAAGTTTGGCCTGGCCACATTCAGTCTTGTCAGAGACAAGGGCTGGGGGACCATTTGGGCCAGCTGGCCAGCAGCCTAGCTTTAGTTCAGTGATATAAACTGCCTAAAAGACTAATGCTAAGTGTGACAAAGGACACTGTACATTCTCCTCTGGCCTCTACACATGTGTGCATAGGCACACACACACCCAAACATATGCACATAAACCACACACACACATACATAAACATACAAAAGCATAAAGGGCCATCAGAACAGCTCAGTGGGTAAAGGCACTGGCTACCAAGTCTAAAACTTTAATCCCCAGGACACATGTGGTGGAAAGAAAGAATCAACTCTCAAAAGTTGTCCCCTAACCTCCACATGTCCTCACTACACTAGATAGATGATAGATGGATAAATAGATAACGGATAGATAGATGATAGATGGATAATGGATAGATAGTTGATAGACAGATGACAGTTAGATAAATAAATAGATACAGAAGATTAAAAGCTGATAGATGATAAATGGATAGATAAATAGATGCATAGCTAGCTAGCTAGATGATAGATAGGTAGATGCAATTAAGTTAAAAATTAAAATTAAATGATTGACTATCTGGACACCTCTTCCTGACATGTCCTGCACATACGTGGTGTCCCATGAGTTGTGCTATGCCTAGTCTTGGGTAAACCTCAGCTGTCTATACAGGAGTTACATCTGGAATTTAGAGCCAAACCACAGAGGTCCTGGCAAGAACTCAACATGCAGAAGTTGCTGACACATTTGGAACCTGCCTACCATCCACAGGCCATAGCATCTCAGGCCCCATCATCAGGAATGCTGAAAATATGGCTCAGCCAATGAGACAATCTGATTTTTCAAGTCCTGGCATTAAAACCCACACCAAGCCGTGAGGACTAACCCGTGGTCTAAGTGTGGCCAGCAGTTGCCCCAGCTTTGCCATCTGAACACATCAGGGAGGCATCAAATCCAGGCAGGGGATGAGTTCCCATGAAGTCACACGCTTGGAGTGCTAAACAAAGAACAAAGAAAAGCAGTTAAGAGTGGAGTGGGGGAGAAAGTTCTAGAAGGAAGGATGAAGTAGTGCCCTCCTTCATCAGTGTTCTTTCCCCACAGGTCCTGATGTAGGTCAGCTTTGGACCCATCTTAGAAAAACTGTTTCTCACCCCAGGCTGCTCCCCACTCCTCCCAGATCCTTCACCTCCTCCCAGCTCCTCCCAGCTCCTCCCAGCTCCTCCCAGCTCCTCCCAGCTCCTCCCAGCTCCTCCCCGCTTCTCCCAGCCCCCTTGGCCTACTCCCATAGCATGGAAATGAACACCTATTTAATGGAATGGAAGTTTTAAAAAAATGGAGTGCTGCTTGGAAGCCAGATACAGGAAGCCAAATCTATCCCAAGACTGAGTGAGGTGAAGCTGTTGTGAAGTCAGAGCCTGGCCTGCGGGTGGCAGCGGTGAGGAACCCCAGCATTGACCCCTGAATTCCTGAAGGAGGGCTGTATCCTTCTGATGGATCTAGAATCACCTAGGAGACAAACAACTGGGCATGTCTGTGAGGAAGTTTCTTGATTGGGTAAACTGAGGTGGGAAGACCCACTCTAGTTGTGGCAGCACCATTCGTGGCCTGAGGTCCTGGACTGAGGAGAGAAAGTGAGCTGAGCACCAGCGTTCACCTCTCTGCCTCCTGACTGGATGCCGTGTGGCAGCTGCCTCAGGCTCCATGCAACCCACCATAATGAACTATATCTTTAAACTGTGAACAGAAATAAGTCCTTCCTTCCTTAACTTGTTTTTGTCACACTGTTTTCTTCCCCACCTCTGCTTCCCTCTCCCTGTTTTCTTTCTCTCTGTGTGTCTCTCTCTTTCTTTCTCTGTGTCTCTGTCTCTGTGTGTGTCTCTCTGTCTCCCTCTCTCTCCCTCTGTGTCTCTTTCTGTGTCTGTCTGTCTCTCTCTCTCTCTCTGCATACATACGTTTCTGCCTGTGGAGGTCAAAGAACAACCCCAGATGTGGGTCTTTGCCTTCCACCTTGTCTGAAACCGGAACTCTTTGTTGTTTTATCATTGGATAAATGGCTCGTTCGCTTCCTGGGCAGTCTCCTGTCACTGCCTGCCAACACTGAGATTACACACCTTGCCACCATGTCTGGCTTTACCTAGGCTCTGAGCAGGTCCCCATGCTTGGTGCAGCAAGTGTGTTACCCACTGAGCATTTCCAAAGCCTTTTTTTTTTGCCAGATATTGTGTCAACAGCTAGGGAAGGGTAACAAAGTCGATCTTTCTGTGGACTCCCAGAAGGTGCCCCACGTTGTGTCCTCTGCCTCCTACCTGAGCCAGGCACCTTCCAGGGACAGGCAGATGGAAGAATCAGAGATTCCATCCTCACTGCCCTGGTTGCTGAGGGTCTGTGGTGTGGTCAAATATCCTCTTCCATCTCCTGTGCTCAGTGGAGCACTCTGTTTTTAGGGATGGGTGAGGTCGTTTTTGAGAAGCGAGTGGTAGAAGGAGGTACGGGGGGGGGGGGGGATACCTAAAAGACCTGGCCTGGTGTCCCAGAGGTGAGAGCAGGTACAAACAGGCAAGTGTGCCACTCCCCATGATAACTTCTGAATGCACCCTTCAGTATCAGGCACTCTTGGTAACTTCCCACTGTCCCAGTCATTAAGGGGAAAGAGCTGATGGGAATACATAAGTGAACATTAACACCAAAGCATCTGGGTGCAGAAGGTGCTGAGCAAAGAGGGCTTCAGAAAAGCATGCCAGAGCAGCACCTCTGGTGAGCTGCATTTAGAGAGGACATGTGTGTAGAATAGAAGGAAGAAGGCAGTCCACATAGTGGGAGTGTACTGGAGTAGAAATGGGTGCGAACATTCCTGAGTGTGTGTGTAATAGCCCAGTAAGGTGACAGAACATGAACATCAAGGCAATGTACTCATGGTGTAGCCTCATTGGTAGAGTACTTGTCTAGACTGCAAAACCCTGGTTTTGAGTCCCCAAGCTACTTATAAAAGGAGGCATTTAATTTGGCTTACAGTTTCGGAGGGTCAAAGTCTATGATGTTGGAACAGAGGAACAGCTGAACAGTCACATATCAATTAACCACAGAGCAGAGAGAGTCAAATGAAAATGGCACAAGTCATTTCCATTTTTGAAACCCAAAAGCCCACCCCCAGTGACATACCTCCTCCAACAAGGCCACACCTCCTAATACTTTCCAAGTAGTTCCATCAACTGGTGACCAAGTACTCAAACATATGAGCCTATGGGGGCCATTCTAGTTCAAATGATTACACATTCAGAGTTTGAGGCCAGCCTGGCATACAGGAGATTCTGTCTCAAAAGCAAACGAACAAAAATGACAATGAAAAGGGCCATTGAGATGACACAGCAGACAAAGGCACTTGCTGCCAAATGACCTGAGTTCCATCTAGGGGCCAAACCTTAGGTTTTTCTGCTTGAACTCTACCATCAAGCTTTATCTCCACACCACATATATAATATATGTGGTTGGCTTCAAACTCACTCAATAACCAAGGATGACCTTGAATTTCTGGTCCCCCTGCCTTCCTCCACTGAGTGCTTGGATTAAAGGTATGTGCCACCATACCTGGTCTATGTGGTGTTGGGAATGGAACCCAAGATTTCATACCTGCTAAAGCAAGCACTCTGTTAGCTGAGCTACATCCCCAGCCTATCTTATTTGTTTTCTAAGTGAACAGCCCAGACCGACCTCAAATTCATAATTCTCCTACCTGGACCTCCTGAACTCTGTGATTACAGGCATGTTCCAACATAGTCAGTCTGTTCTTGATTTTTTTTTAATTACTTTGAAGAAAAGTGTTGACTAAGCAACAATCTAGAAAGTTCCAGGAACTACACCAATAACAACAACAACAAAAAAAAATCTCAAATGTCACCTCCTTCAATAGGCACCTGGCAAATATGTGGGACACAAACAAACATCTATGTAAGCAAAACACTCACAGATAGAATAAACAATGTAAAAAAAAATAAAGTAAACTATGAAGGAAGAAGGAAGAAAGGAAGGGAAGTAGGAAGAGGGGCAGGTGTTATGGCCCACCTCTTGACATAGGAAGGCAGATGTCTGTGAGTTCAACGCCAGCCTGGTCTACATAGTGAATTCCAGGCCAAGACAACCAGGGGTACACAGTGAGACCTTGGAAGGAATCTGCTGTTTGTACTTAGGGAGACAGACAGCCCCTCTGTGGGTCCCTGTGGCGTCATCCTCCCTTCCACCCATACTTCAGTAGAACCCCCCCCAAGTGAGGTCAAGACAAGGAAAGCAGGAAAGAGCCCCCTTGCTTTTCCCTCCTTGGTCTCTTGCTGTACAGAGGTGAGAAGACAGGACTCAAGCATCAGTCCATCTCCAAGGACTTCCAGTCACCCTCCACAGTGTGTAGGAATCTGCCTTGCTGCACCCCAATACCCATCCCATCAACCCTCCACTGGATGCACCTTTGTCTCCTAACTGTCCTGATTTCCTCTGGCCCCTCAGCTTCCCAAGAAGGCCCCCATAAACCTGCCAGCTCTCCAGCTATGCAGGGGACCAGAGGGAAGCATGTCTTCAGCCTCAGGTCTGTGGTCTCCTGGGCCTAGGATAAGAGATCAGCAAGCATTTGTGAATAAACAAGGAACATCATTGCCTAGACCAGCTATTTCCAACAGAGTGACACTTCTCATTTCTGTGGCCCACCAAGTGGAAATATCGTTTTCACAAAGCACATTAGTGGTGGCTGGAGACTAACCCGCTAGGATAATGGTGTTACACAGGGCAATGTTGCCTGTGTCCTAGGTGCTGGGAACTTGACTACAACTCCTTGGAACAGGAAATGATTGACACATCTAACTGAAGTGGGCACCAACAGACTCAAGGGGCAGCCCCAGCCAGGGGGATGATAGAGACATTCTAAGTCTCTACCTGCCTAAAAGAACCTCAGAGTCAAGGCAAAGAGGCCTGGGGAGATAGGACCTTCCCTAGAGAGTGGGGTAGCCAGGAATGATCCTGTCCTCACTGGAACATCAAAGCCAGGAACGAGAGCCAAGGACCCGGGACATGTCTGTCTTGTGTAACACTCACAAAGGGGTCCGGTTAGGATGGCACCTACCAGGCCCTCATTCCTAGCTGGCAGGGGAACACAGCATGTTTTTCATGATATGATAGCTCTGTTGCTAATGAGGAGACCATGAAGCTCATGAAGAAGCCCAAGGGAGACCTGTGAGGCCTGATGGCCAAGCTCCTGGCCACCAATTGCCTGGCCTCTTAGCATCCATCTGTCACTCAGAGCAGAGCCCCTTTGGCTTTCCCTGGTATACTCCAAGCTTCCCAGGGTGGAAACAGGTCATGTCCATTTGCCAGGGCAGGTAATGATAATGCCACCATCTCATTACCTTCGTGTACTGAATGTACCGAGGGCTTTATGTGTCTTGAGTGCTCACAATGGCAAGTACCTTCCTGGCCAGGCTCCTCACTTCCTCACATGTCCCACTGGGAGGGAAAGACTGGGCAAACCTTGCCCTGGCCAGCAAAGGCCCTCACACAGGCAAAGCAGGGGGCAGGGGGCCCTCCTATGGCTGGGTCTGGACCAGTCATGGAAGAAAAGCCCAGAAGAGCCCTGCAGGGCTGAAGGCAGAGAAGGCCACAGGGGTGCCATTGGCAGCCTTCCCAAGAAGTGTATGGGGGCCACACAGAGCAAGGGTACTAGGGCTGGAGATGCAGCTCAAAGCCCTGAGTTCAACTTCACAGCACTGCAGAAAAACCAGGCGTGGCTGGACCAACATTACCTTCAGCACTTAGAGAGGTAGAGGCAGGAAGATAAGAAATTCAAGGTCAGCTCAGAGCTGCCAACTCTTGGACTCTTTTCTTTCAAGGAGTGGTCTTGCTTCTTTGCTCACTCTGATTAAACACTTGGCTGCTTGATCTAAGCAAAATGAAGAAGTTAAAGGTCATCCTCTGCTACCTAGCAAATTGGACTATCCTGGGCTTACATGAGAAAGAATCGAAGAAAGGAGCGGGGAGGGAGGGAAGAAGGGGGAATGGAGTTACGCAGGAAGAAAAGGAGGAAGGGGAACCAGAGGCATGGACCAATCCATAGATGTTGGTCCACCCTGGAGTAGGAATGGAGGAATGCAGGAGAAGATAGGGTAAAAGGCTGCCACCCCCCACAGCCCTGCTTCTGGAGAAGGTTCAGCAGACTTCATGGGCATACCACTATTCTCTCTCTCTCCTCTTTCTCTCTCTCTCTTTCTCAGCAAATGGCTACTTACATCTGCTTCCATCCTGCCAGCTCACAGCCACCCCCATTCTGACCATATTGATTTACTCTGTATTCAGGAGACCTATGGCCCCCAACAGATGGGCCTCCTGCCTCCTCCTACCTCCCACAGGGAATCTGTCTCTTGTCCAGCTGTCTCTGCCTGGGGCAAGCAGTGAGAAGAGTACCACTTCACACCAGGCATGGATTCTCCGGCCCTTACCTTTAGCATTGCTTTGAATGGCAGAGCGGTCCCACAACCCAAAAGTCACAACCCCATTGCACAGTTCAACACTAAACCCGTTGGGCCGGTACCTGTAACTGAGAGATTAGAGGTTCCCAACACATCCTCATATACTCTGTAATTAATAAATACTCGTTGTGATGAATGCATGCATGAAGGAACAAAGGGAAGAATGGTACTAATTGATAGCATCTTCTCACTGTATTCCAGAGGCTATTCCAAATCTCTCTGTGTTATCCCATCTTCACAGCAAGCCAAAAAGTAGGCACTGAAATGCTGACCATTCTACAAGGGAAAGCTTAAAGTTCAGCAGTTCCTATACGAACATAGCTAAGCCTATATATCTGGGATTCTTCCATCATTCCCTGCTCTTGGAAAGCCTCTGGCTTTTCAGGCTCTGAGAATACCCTGCCATCTGAGATATTTTGATGCCTGGCACTGCTCCACCCAAGCTCCCGTTACTGAGTTAAGTGCCACTCTCTGCACACCCCCACCCACACTGGGAAGAGGCAGACAGTGAGCCTTTCACACTCGAACTTGAATTAGCCATGAGCAACTTTGACGCAAGGTAAGTGGAGTCCCCTCTGCAAACCATGCCATCTTGGACTTTCTCACTGCTGTGATGAAATGCTCTGACAAAAGAAAACTAAAGGAGAAAGGGTTTATTTTAGCTTACAGGTCGAGGTACGTTCCATCATGGTGAGAAAGTTAAGGCAGAAGAAGCTTGAACCAGCTATTCACACTGCATCCACAATCAGGAAGTAGATAGTGATGAATGAATGAATGTAAGTACATAGCTCAATTTCTCTACCTTACACAGTCCAGGGTCCCCTGCCCAGAGAATGGAGCCACCTACAATTATGAATCTTCCCACATCAATTAATGCAGTCAATATCATCCCCCACAGGCATGCTCAAAGGCCTGTTCTCCAGGTAACTATGGATTCTTTCAAGTTGACAGTTAGCAATAACCATCACCTATGCTTACTCTCATGTCTTTCCTCACATGAGTACAACTTCCTGTCCTTCATTCAGTATTAGCCTAGATCTGGCTCTATGCTAGGAGTTGGCCACTGCTCTGCCCACAAAAATTCTCAAGGGTATTCAGAGAGCCTAGTACATTCAGGAGGGGACTCCAGAGCTCCACAGAGTGCTGCTGCTGGTCAGCAGTGAACTCCCAGCCATAACAAACCCACAGGGAATGATGTCTCAGGGGTCAAGAAAGTTAGCAAGGGTCTGGAGAGATGGCTCATCAGTTGGGAGAACACATTTGCTCTTGCAGAAGACCCAAGTACAATTCCCAGTACTGAAATAAAGTGGTTTACACCTGCCTATGACCTCATCCCCAGGGGGTCTGATGCCCTCTTCTGGCCTCTGTCAGCGCCTGCACTCACTCTCACACACACATACACACATACACACACACACATACACACACACACACATTTTTGTTTTTTAGCTCTGGGCCAAAGCAAGTACTGAGTTTCTTTTTTAATTATATTCTTACCTGTTTATGCAAGAGTTGATTCTTTCCTTCCACCATGTGGGTACCAGGAATCAAACTCAGGTCCTCAGGCTTACCAGAAAATGCCTCCATCTGCTAAGAATCTCCCCAGAACACAAGAGAGATTGTAGTCAATGGAAGTGTTGCCCAAGTCCTGTGCATGTCCCTGATACCAGGTTTTGGCAGGGTCTGCAGTATCCACACACACCCCCCCCCTGCCTTCCATAGCTGTGGGAAGCCAACTGACTTCATGGAAACTCAACAGCCTCCGAAACAGCGGGGAAGAAAAGAAACTCCCCATGCAGCCTTTGCCCATGGTCCTATCTTAGTTTGCTTCCTATCACTGTGATAAAACACCATGACCAAAAGCATCTTGGGGAGGAGACTTGTCTACAGGCCAAACTCATGAAAGCAAAAAATTTTCCCCACTGAAGTTTCTTTTCCTGATGACCCTGGCTTGTGTCAAGTTGGACTAAAAAAGCAAAAAAACTAACCAGGACAGCCACCCGTGAGCTACTAGTCCTCTTTAAAGGCCACCTGTGCCTACTGGAGAGCTGTCAGCTGAGAGCTGTCCTGTGTGGAGTCTTGCAGGAATCCCTGCAGCAACATCCTAGGCCCAGGAAAGGAAGTCCCTCATTGCAGATCTCTGACCCTGCTCCAATCACAGCAAGGCTGAGGGAGATAGGTAGGCAAGATGCTTTTCCATCTTCATAGACCAAGGAGTCCCCTTCACCATCCAGTTGCCTAGACAGAACTCATCTGGTCCTCACTACAGCCCTGTAAAGTCAGTAGCCTGATTATTGACAGATAGGGAAACTGAGGCCAGTATCATCACAACATTTGTATCAAAGCTGAGAACAGCACTAAAAACTTTCAAGACTCAGTGACAAATGGTCCACAACAGAATGAGAAGGCAGTGGCCCGTCTTAGTCGACAGCTGCTCCTGGTGTCCTTGACATCCCTCCACAGGCAGACCTTCCCGAGAAAGCTAACGTGACTGATGCCCAGGAAGGAGCCAAGCTGTCCCAGCTCTAGGGTAGGCCCTGGATTTGGTCAATGACAAGCAGAACAAACTTGGGCAAGCGGCTTAGCATTGAACACACACACACACACACACACACAGAGAGAGAGAGAGAGAGAGAGAGAGCACATGCACACCCATCCAGCCCTCCGCCGATACTCTTGAGTGCCCTGTGTAAGTGAGTGGGTGGGTGATGGGAGCTGAGGAGTTGCTTCCCGGAGACAATCTCTGCAGCTCACTCAGAGCCCCCTTCTTGGCTGGGTGTCAGCCCCAGCCTTATGCACAGGCAGCTGCCTCTGGGGAATGATTTGAAGGGCTCCAAGAAGCAGTCCACCCCTTGGGAATAGCCCCCATCCCTGGCCAGCATGCTCACCTACCTGCCACAGGCCTTTCTGATAGCAGGGTAAGATCCTCTGAGGAGAGTCCCCGCAGGAGACTGAGCCCTGGCACTGCTCTGAGAGACCTCCATTCAGCCTTCACTGTATCCGTCCAACACCCGCTCCACCTCCCCACCCACCCCCACCAGCTCAATCTGTAGCTCAGGATCCTCTTGGTTAGAAATGGGGAATCCCAGGCTCAGAGAGGGGTGGAGTGGGTCTGTTCAGGCCCCCAGTGGGTAGGGACAGTTTGTCATCGCACCTGGAGACCTGGATCACCTCACTTTTCAAGTTGTCATGGCATGAAGTTCAAGGACCAGACCCTCCCAAGACTAGGTCCTCTGCAAAAATAAATACATAAATAAATACATAGATAGATAGATGGATGGATGGATGGATGGATGGATGGATGGATGGATGGATGGATAGATAGATAGATAGATAGATAGATAGATAGATAGATAGATAGATAGATGATAGATGGTAGAAGCATCACAACAGGAAGAAGGAACTATGAAGCAAGCAGACTACCTCCCCTCAGTCCCTGCATTCCATACACCAGGCTCCCTGCCCAAGGAATGGCAGCCCAGAGTTAAGATGGGTCTCCTGCCAGGCATGGTGGCATGCATCTTTAATCCCAGCACTCTGAAGGCAGAAGCAGGTGGACCTTTGTGAGTTCAAAGCCAGCCTGGTGAACAAAGCAAGTTCTAGGCCAGCCAACTATGCAATACAGTGAGATTGGGAAAGGAAGGAAGGAAGGAAGGAAGGAAGGAAGGAAGGAAGGAAGGAAGGAAGGAAGGAAGGAAGGAAGGAAGGAAGGAAGGAAGAGAAATGGGTCTTCTTCCATCAATGAACTTAATCAAGATACTCCCCATAGGCACGCCCAGAGAGTAAAGTGTCCTTCCAGGGTGTGTCTGGGGGCTTGTCTCCTGTTAAGGTCATGACGCTAACCATCAAACTTTGTTTAGCCGATAATATACAAGAAGCCTCCTTCAGGCTCTGAGGCTTAGAACAACCCCTGCGCACTCAGCTCACAGGTTGGCTGCTAGGCCAGGCTCAGCTGGGCGAGGCACGTAATCCAGTGGCTTCAGGCAGAGCTAGGCCAGTCATGCTCAGCCAGTGGCCAGCTGATGGTTAGCCAGAGCTGTGCTGGTGACCAAGCCATGTGACTCTTGCTCACCACCAGGCCAGCAGCTAAAAGTTCATAGAAGGTACAGGACCTCCTGACACAGACTAAGGACAGGTCAATCATTTTCACACACAAATAATGAGGCAATGGGGATGAGGGTATATCCCAGCCAGTAAAGTACTTGCACGAGGCCCTTGGCTCACCCCCAGCACCACACAAGCAGGATGGAGTGGTGCATACCTGTAGTCCTAAACATTTAAGAAGTGGAGGCAGGAGGATCAGAAACTGAAGGTCATCCTCTGCAAATTCATAAGTCTGGGACCATCCTGAGCAACCCGTGACCTGACCTTAACCCTCCTCCACCTTTTCCCCTAAAAACAGGGTCTGGAAGATAAACAAGAACAGTGTTCTGGGTAAAGGAAGCTTCAACAGCCCTTAGGGTAAAGGGAAGTTGGGGGTAATGGCTGACAGTGGCTCTTCTGAGTAAATGCAGTTAGTCATCAGGGCCATTCACAAGGACATCCAAACAGGATCTCTGTTTTCACAAGAGGAAGTTGAGGCACAGAGTAGGTAGGTAACTTGATCAAGGTCACACAGCTGGCCAATAACAGAATCTTGATTCCCAGTCAAAACCCTGAGTACAGAATTTACCCCAACCCCGCCCCCTCTCTCTTTCTCTCTCTCTGTATGCTCATGTGCTTGTGTGTAAAGTGTCTCAGCATACTCTGTCTTCAAGTCTTATTCTTAGTCAAAGCCTTTTTAATAATTTACCAAGTCTAAATCAATGATCTTGTTCTTTTTAAATACATGTATTTGGTGTGTGTGTGTACATGTCTGTATGCACAGCATTGAGTGTGTGGAAGTCAGAAGAGAGCCTGCATGAACTGGCTCTTGCCCTTTGCTGTGTGGGTGTATGCATGCACATGTGTAATTGGGAAGACTTGTGAGAGCAAGTTCTCTCCTTCTACCATGGTACCCAGGAATCAAACTCAGGTCCTCAGGCTTGGTAGCAAGTGAAACATCTTGCTGATCTCCAGGGTACAGGATCTTAGACTTAGCTCTGAGCCCCTCACTGTCACCCAGAGCAAGTCCTTTACCACGTCCAGCCACTTTCTGAGAGAGTCCTAACAACAACAGAGTCCAGTCCTAGCAGTAGACCAGCCACCTGAACACTTTGTCCTATTTGCCTTTTCCTGGGTTCCCCTGTCTTTTTCCCTCCCTGAGAGAGTGTGTGTCTGAAAATGTTTGGGATGGAGCCCCAGAGCAGGTCTGCCACCCCATTGGAACACTGCTGTCCAAAGATAGGTCTACATTACTTTAGGCAAGCCTTTAATTCCAGGGGCCTCCTTTGCATGGCCGAAAAAGGGAGCCAAAAGCAATTGCCTCAGATGCTGCGGTCTGACTCAGAGGGAGGTGGCTTCTGGCCAGCTAAGGGTTCTCCAGACAGGAGACTAGGAAGGACTGAGAATGGAGATAAGGACCATAGACTAATCAGTTCTAGGGACCTTGTAACCAAGAGACCCCAGCTTTGGGGCAGGATATCACAAGGGGCTGAAGTTGGAATCTCTAGGCCAACAGCTCCAGAACACAGTAGGTTTGAGGAGAAGCTGATGCCAGGAGACACTGCCAGCCAAGGAGGCAGGCAGGAGGGCAGCCAGCATGTGCCAAGGCCAGGGCACTTGTGATAAGAGTGCCCAAGTGCCTGTCAGTTAGGAGGTCACCAGTGACCTTGGTGAGCCTGTTGGGGCAGTGGGAGGGCAGGAGGTAGCTGTGGAGGGCTTATGGACAGCATGGGAGCTGTCAGGAGGGACAGGCCCTCCCACAGAGCAGATAGCTGGGAACACCAAACACCAGTGATAAGGGATGGGCAGATGTTAGGGTGGGCTGACCTGGGGCTCTCAACAGCGGCAGCATCCTGAACCTGGCAGGGTAAGACAGGGCAAGGCAGCTGCTTGCCAAAGCAGGAAGTGCATCAGTTCAACCTAGCTAGGCCTGGCCCTGGTTAGCATTTGACACATTGCCTTTACTGAGTTACAAACGTGGGGCTTTAATATGTACATTTCTATGCCACTTTGGGGATGAGGAGGATGGCTGACTGGACATACAGATAGATGGCTAAGTGGGTTGGTGAATGGATGGATGAATGGCTGGGAGCATAGACCTCTGGGCAGATGGGTTGGTGAGTGTGTGAGTGGGCAGATGGGTGTGGGTAGATGTGTGGGTTAATGGGTAATTTGGTGGGTGGGTAGGTGAATAGATGGTAAATAAGTAGATGAATATATGGGATGTGGGTAGATGGATAGACGTAGAGGTGGGTGGGTGGAGGGATAAGTAGGCATGTGGATAGTGGGTAAATGAGTGAGGTCATGTGAGAGTGGGTGATAGAGACAGATGAGTAGATAGATGTGTGCGAGAGTGAGTGGACTGAACATTACCAAGACATGGGATCAGGCATCAGTAGATAAGTGACCAACTGAACAGAAGCCTGTTTTGAAACAAGCCGGAAACACTTCACAATCTTTTTTTGTCCATACAGAAAGTCTTTTAAATTCACATTGTGTTTTTCTTTGATTGGACTATTGCCATCTTGATAAGGCAAGGCCTTCTTCCCATTGCCCCCAGAGAAGGAGACAAGATGTCTCTCTGCCACTCCTATGTGGAAGAGATGGCAGGTAGTTATGAATGGTCTCCAGTAGAGTGATGCAGTGGGCAGTGATGACTTGTGACACTAGAAACTGAACCTAAGGCCTCACAAATCCAAGCAAGGGCTCTCCCATGGAGCTATATTCTGAGCTCTAAAGAAATGGCCCAGAATTTGGGAGTTGGAGAAGGAGGGTTAGAAGAATTTCTAACCCTTAGCTACTTAGGAAGTTCTTGTCAAGCCTGGGTTACTGGTGTCAGAAAGAAAGGTAGGTACGGTGGTGCATGCCTTTAATCCCATCCCTGGAAAGGCAGAGGCCCACAGATCTCTGGGAGTACCAAGCCAGCCTGAGCTGAATGGAATGATTTCTTTAAAAGATGGGGGTGGGGGAAACAGCCAGGAGTGGTGGTGAATGCCTTTTATCCCAGCACTTGGGAGGCAGAGACAGGAGGCTCTCTCTCTCTCTCTCTGTGAGTTCAAAGCCAGCCTGGTCTACAAAGTGAGTCCAGGACAGCCAAGGCTACACAGAGAAACCCTGTCTCAAAAAGGGGGGTGGCAGAGAAGGGAAGAAAAAGGGGGATTCTTTTTCTACTCCTTACCTAGAAGCATGATTTAAGCCAATGATTTAAGCTCTCTGAGATTCAGCCCTCTCATAGTTGCCTGGGGGTCCAGGACAGTGGAGAGGGTCACATAAACAATAAAGGTAGAGCTGGGAGAGGGCTCAGTGGAGAAGAATACTTGCTGCCTGCCAGAGGACACAAGTCCAGTTCCCGGCACCCACATCAGGTGGCTCACAGTGGCCTGTAACAACCTCTGCTGGTCTCCAAAGACATTCGTGCTCACCCATCCATGCACACACACACACATACACATAAATAAAAAGTAAACTTAAGCAAACAAACAAAAAAACCTAAAAAGTGTAGAGGCTGGGCATGTGGCTTGCCTGACACACAGTCTGGGCCCAACCCCTAGCACCCCATAAACCCAGCATGTCTGTTATTCCCAGCACTCAGAGCGTGCAGGCAGAAGGATCTGAAGTTCACAGCCATCCTCAACTACATAGCTGCTTTGAGGCTAGCCTGGGCTACATAAGACCATGTCTATAATAAATAGCATTAGCCAGCACAGTGGCACACACCTTTAATTCCCGAACACAAGAAGCTGGGGCAGGCAGTTTTCTGTGAGTTGGAGGCCAGTTTGGTCTACATAGTGAGTTTCAGGACAGCCAGAGATACATTGTGAGACCCTGTCTCAGAAAAGAAAGAAAGAAAGAAAGAAAGAAAGAAAGAAAGAAAGAA
>CM053748.1:53093536-53111681 GCA_028658305.1 Pachyuromys duprasi
AGTGATTTTCTGCATAGAAATTATCATTATGATCACACAGATTAATAGATTAATAGACTCTTACAGCCAAGGTGTTACCAGGGCATAAACTTGTAACTGAATTTTAAATCTGTTAGATAAAGGTGTGACCAGAAAAGGTAGGAGGCTGACCCAAGGTTACACAGCAAAAAGAAAGCAGGAAGACATCTTCAACTCCTGCTTAGGCATCTCAGGTTCCTGCTGAAATCTAGCAAAGAGCTCTCCCCACCTTCCTGAGCCAGGCAGGCCCTACTCATCTTTGTCCCCTAGTCCCCTCCCCCTTCTCTAGGCAAACACGATTTCATTCAGTCTCAAACGTGTGAGAAGCTGAGGCTGATGCATAATTCATGACGGCAATTTGCATTCCCTCGCCAGGCCTCCAGCCTCCTCCCCGCCCCCGCCCACCCGCTCCTCCCGTGAGCATCTGCCTTCCCAGGGACCGTTAGCTCCGGCAGGCACTCGCGTCTTGGGATGCCCAGGCCAGGACGGGTCTCACAGAGCCAAGAATGGGTGTGAATCTCAGGACATTCCTTTCCCTCGGGACCATGTCAGAGGCAGGCTCAGGACCCTGTGGGGGTCGCCTTGAGGCAGGACAAAACCTGCAGGTGCACTTGAAAGCATACATGCATGTACGGGGCTCCTTCCCAGGAAGGTGTGCCAAGCCCCAGGGTGGCCAAGGTCAGGTCTGCTGGCTCCCAGCCATCGCCAAACGCTTCTAGGATGAGAAGCCAGGGTCTGTGGGGCCCGAAGCCTTCATCCTCTGAGCTGGTGTCTCAAGGACTCCCACGCTGCTACACAGGGCTCGGCTGTGGCCTGGGGGGCAGGAGATCTTAACCCTAGCTAGGCCTTCTTAATTTCAGCCTTTCCCTGGAACAGGGTGGCAGGGAACCTCATGCTACCAAAGACTCCCTCTCCCAAGACCCAGAACTAGCTACATGCAGGGTCTGTCAAGCCAGGTTCACCCATTCAGGGCCTTCCCACTGCAGGGCTCCCACAAGAGAGAGGCATTAAGACGGGTGACAGCCTCTAGAAGTTCAAAGAGGCCTGTGAGGACTCAGATGGGCCTGGTCACCTGTAGCTGGTGCCCTAGACTGACTGCCTCTGGAACAGGCTGCAGATCTGTCCAGAGGTCTCTGAGGTATGCCACACTGATAGAGCCTGGACTCAAACCTAGGTCACAGAAGGTCCATACGCCTTCCTCACCAGTGTGCCTCAGGAGCAGGGATAAGGGATGGGTTGATATGCCTCCTGGCCTATGCCAAGGCTGTTGAGAGGAGAGGGGGGGACAGCCCGCTGAAAATCTTAGCCTTCTTGTATTCTGTGGGCTTGGAGAGGTCAGCCAAGCTTCTCAGCCCTCTCCCCAGCCTTGCCCTCTGGGGCCTTCTGTTGTGTCTGCCAGATTCAACCCAGTATCTCACATCTTTCCTCGGAAGCCCTTGCTGGAACTGCCTCCTGCCTGCCTGGGCCTCACGCCCAGGGCCACAAGAGATAATCAAGAGCCTGAGGATTACCCCAGAGACTAGAGACACCCCCACAAGGCTGTCTAGGGATCTGACAGGGCCTGTGACTTACAGTTCTGGCCCAGCCAGGAGTGGGGGGAGTCCTCTCAGAAGGGAAAAATGAAGTTTTCAGAACTGAAATTTTCTGTCTTAGAGACTGAAGTTCTTGCTGTGTGGAGAGAGGAGAATTTGGGGGTGCAAGAGGAAAGAAGGGGTAGCTACACAGGCTGAATCTGAAGAGAGTTGGCCATTGTGCTCACCAGTAGCTCAACTTTGGCCAGGAACCTAGCCACTGAGTGTTGCTAAGAGACCAGGCAGTGGCCCTTTTATGCAGATGAAGATGCTGGGTCCAGAGAGGGTTAGAAACCTGTCCAGGCTGCATAGCTGTGTCTCACATTTCGACACATCCCACCATCCCTCCAGTCATCCTTCGTGTTTCATTCACTGGAGAACACCCCTCCCTTGGTTCTGATGGGGAAACAGAGTCACGGTGATACACATTGGGAATTTTCTATCAGGTTCCTCCCTCACTGCTCCATCAATTCCTCATACTGTGGATGCTACACGCCCCTCTCTGCTGAGGGAAGACAAAGACCCAAGACGTGACTTAGCCTTTGCCACAGTGGCGAGAGTAGCAGATGGGACACCCAGGCCTGTGACTTTGATCTTGGTCCCACAGCCCTTTGAACCCCAGGGCAGCAGGCTGCTCTGAGTCTAAGACCAGATAGATGCCTGGAAGCCGACTCCAATTCTACTGTGCTGTGGTCCTGGCATATTCCAGGGTGCGCAGTGTGGAGTAGGTGATGTCCATTCTAGCCTCACAGGTCCCTATATGAGGACATACATACAGGGAATCCACTTAGCATAGCAGTGTGCTGCTCCAAGGCACACCCCCTGAGGCCACTGCTAGGCACCACTGGGCATACAGCTGTGTGCCACTGTGCATGGCTTATGTGCCCCTGGGGATGGAGCCCAGGGCTTCATATATGTCAGGCAAACAATCTCCCACTTTAGCCACGTTCCCAGCCCAAGCTTATACAATTTTAAAAACTTGTATTTGAAAAATAAATGTTCTGGCATTTGTAAGAGGCCAGGTCGGAGCTTTCAGAAGCCAGAGGGCACAATTAAACTCTAATTGTCCTCTGATTGTTCAGAGTTTACCAGCCTTATCTCTCTCCTAAGCTGTAATTGTCCTTTGTCCAGGGTTGGTGCCTGGATCAAAGCCAAGTGCCTGTTCCCTGGTGGAAGCTGCTCTTGGCCATGGTGTTGGGCAGAGGTTCCCACCCAGGTTTCTTCCATCTGTCCCCACAGTACAGCCATGCTCACAGCCAGGCTCACAGGTAGGCTGGTCCTTTCCTGAGATTGCCTGTGACAGCTGTTTCCACCATTACCCACTCACGCCTCAACAGGGAGTGGGTGTTAAAGAGGAGGTACCTGAGACTCAGAAAAAACCAGCACCCGGACCACCATCATGCAGCCAGGGCTTCCAAGAGTTTCTTCTGTGGATAAGTGAAAGGGTCCTTCGAAGTGAGGCCTGGAGGAAGGGGCTTGTACCTTCCCAAGGCCTGGGGCCCAGATACCCCAAGCCCTCAGGACACTTGGCCAGACCCCTCAGGTGGGTCTGACTCTCATTCCTGGGTCACTGAGGGATTCTGGGGCTGTGAGGATGTGGGTGGGACTTCTGGGAGCCTGGCTTGCTTATACCTGAGCCTTCTGAGGCTCTCCATCTCCAGGGTTCCAGCTACTTAGTTCCAACCTTGCCTTCCACGCCTGTGAAAGGGGCAGATGGCCTGTGATCACTCTGCCTAGTGGGAGTCTTACAGCTCTAGGAAGTTTGTGGGGTGATCTCCAAGGCTGCACAGCACTGATAGGTTCCCTGTGGATACAGGTGCTCAGTCCCAGGCTTGGCCAACTTCCCTGAGAGGACATGAAGGTGGAAGGTGATGTATTTGGGGATGGAGCATGGATATCACTAAATATATACTAGATAACAGTATGAAATTTTCAAAGGATAATTTTTAAAGATATATTTTATGTTTAATTATGTGTGTATCTCTGTTTGTGTACCTGTGTGTGCATGCGGGTACTCTCAGAAGCCACAAGAGGGCATTACAAGTGGTTTTGAGCATGGGTGCTAGGAACTGAACACCAAGAGGAGCAACTGAGCCATCTTTCCAACAGATAATTAAGTTTTTTGAAGCCATTCACATATACCCACACACTCACACACATGCACACCACAAGTGTGCACAAGCATGTGTACACACAGGAGAAACATATTTCTCAGGCTCTCCCCCAAGTCCCCTGTGATTATCAGCAGCCAGGAAGAGCCAAAGTCGTGGTCCTGAGAATCTAGGGTTCCCCAGGGATTCAGCACTTGGAATTTGGAGGCAGAAAGATCAGAGATTCAGAATCATCCTCAGCACATATAGAGCTCAAGGCCAGCCTGAACTACCTGAGACCCTGTCTCAAAAGAAATTTTATTTTAAGTGGGAGAATTCACTGGAGATAATGCACTGGCTAAGATGTTAAGAGCACTCTGCTCTTACATTGAATTTGAGTTTGGTTCGAAGCACCCACACCGTGGTGCACAATCCTCTGTAACTGGGTTCAGTGGTTCTCACACCTCCTTTGGCCACCGTGTGGTCATCGAGCACAAAACGGGGGCCCTGGAGGGCAAGGACAGCATAAGAAGAAGAAGACCAGAGCCCCTCGGTGATGGATTGTGACCCAGAAATGTAATCCAAACAAACCTGTTTTTCCCTGAGTTGCTTTTGGTCATGGTGTTTATCACAACAATAGAGGCAAACTAAGGCAGGGCTCAGGGGCAGGAGGCTCAGGGGCAGGCAGAGGTGCGTACTGCGTGCATGTGCCTGCAGCTCTGCAGTCCTGTGTTAGTGTGCACATGTGCCTGCAGGTGTGCTGGCCTGTGCTGCTGTGCATGTGTGCTTGTGGGTGTGTGTGAAGGCCAGAGGTCCACATCAGCATGTCCTCCTCAATCACTTCCCCACCGTATGTTTTTAAGACATTAACCCTGGAGCTCAGCTTGGGGCTTCGGGCTCCAGCCCCAGCCAAACCTGCAGCGCACGCTTTGTCCTGGTCCAGGCTGAAGGGCCTGTGGCCCAGGCAATGGTGGCAATGGCAGCAGCTGCTTCTCCTCTTCCTCTTCCTCTGCCTCCTCTCCTTGTTCCCTCTCCTCCTTCAGATGTACTTATTCTTTATTGTGTGTGTGTGTGTGTGTGTGTGTGTGTGTGTATGTTTGCTACATGTGTCCATGTGTGCCCTGTGTGTCTAGGTCCTGTAGAGATCAGAAGAGTGAGTCAGATCACTTGGAACTAGAGTTGTGATGGTTGTGAGACACCATGTAGGTTCTGGGAAGCAAATCCAAGTCCTCCACAAACCTCTGAGCCACCTCTACAGCCCTGTCTGTTCTCTAGCCCCTTTTTCTTCTTTTGAGACAGGGCCTCATGTAGCCCAGGCTAGCCTCAAATTCTCTGTGTAGCCAAGGATGACCTTGGTTTTCTGCTCCTGCCATTTCCACTTACCAGATGCTGGGATTACATGTCTGGTCACTGCAGTGCTGGGGCTAGAACCCAGAACTCTGTGCGTGAGAGGCGAGCTCCACCAACCCTGCTGCATCTCCAGCTTTCCAGGGGTCAAAAGTCACTGAGGCAGAGAAAAAGGTCCCGAAGAACACTTCGTGGGGCCTGACATGGGGAGGAAAGGGAGAGGCAGAGAAGGAGTCCCTGGACAGGAGGCAGGGTGCTAGGGAAGCCTGAGAGAGGAGAGCTACCACACCAAAGGAGGAAGGAATGCCAAGGTCACTGAAGTCAGGCTGATGAGGGACACCAGGATAAGTGTACATGTGTGATTAGGAGAATATTGTCAGACTCCAGCCACAACTTAGGAGCTGAGCTACACTGTGGCTCAACTGTGAAAAGAGGCCGGAGATCCCCAGCCTGAGTCACTTCTTTATAACCAGCTCCCCCCCCCCCCCCCGGGGAGAGAGCTCTGGTCACACAGCCAACAGGCAGCTTAGATTCAGGGAATACCCAGGAGGCTGACCTTACAGGATCTGAATCCCAGTCTGTGCTCTCTAGGGTTCTAGTCCTAAATGAGGCAGGCAGTTTGGGATCTGGGTCCAAACAGGACAAACTTAGGTCATCTGTCCCCATACAACTCAATGCCCAGCTATCACCATCATCCTTAACATGACCCAGCTCAGGGCTGAAATTTCTCTCAGCCCTTGGGTGAGCCTGAAGCCAGACCTATCTCCTGGGGACAGGAAAAGGGGGGTCCTGGTCACAACTGGGGCAAAGGGGGAGAGAGCCTGTGTAGACAAGGATGACCTTGAACTTCCGATTCTTCTGTTTCCACCTTTCATGATGTCAAGCTCCATCATGCCCAGGTCATGCTCTGCAGGCAATTGAACCTAGTAAGACAGGCACTCTGTCAGATGAGCTACATTCTTTTCCTGAGGACCAACTTTAAACTTAAAGTACAACCACATGACCTTATTTCTCAGAGGACTAGCTGAAGCCGGCCAAGCTAGGCAAGGCCTGGATGAGGGGATGCTGCCTGGAACATGGCTAGCCACTAAGATGTCTTCATCTGGGCCTCCAGGTGCCTGACCTGCTAGCAGTACATCGGCCTGACTCAGACTGGGCTTGTTGATTACAGAAGGTATCTGGGATCCATCAGTGATGGTTAGACAAGATGACAGCTAATACCAAGGATACTCAAGCAGACACACCAAACCAAAAAAGTGGCAGGCCTCAAAATGCTACAGAGGACCAGGGCACACGGCTTCCTGGGTTCCCAGTGCAGAGTTCCATCATACAGGCAGCCCACCTGGGACATCTCTGGTCATAGGATGCACCTGACAGCTTAGGTTCAGGAGACCCCGGAGATGACTTAGTACAATATAGGTACCAGTCTGAGAGCCCTCAGGCTTCTGGGGAATGCCCAAGTCTGTGCCAGTTTGGAAAGTCAGGAGTGCTTTTTCAGCCCTGGGCCTGCAGGGACCTTGAGAGCAAGGACCCAGGGCAAAGGGGAACCACAGCTGCCTTGGCCAGCCCCAGCCCAGCTATAGATTGAGAAGACCCCCAGCCAGCCACAAGACACAACAGAGATAAGGAGCTATCACATCACTGATGGAGACAGGGAAGGCAGCCAAGGCAGGCTCACTCCAGACAACCAGGAATCCCACCCCCCTTCCTTAGGAGTCGATGCTCCAAGATGCAGAGTGACAAAAGTGACCCAGACACTTTGTCTTATCCAAATTCTATGCTCACTAAACCCTGAGCATCTTAGACTTGAGACAGGCAGGCACCTTGGGTGATGGAATAAACTCCCATCCAAAGAAGACACAGCATTAACTTGGCCTTCAACCTAGGAAATGGCTGCAGAAAGGCAATGTGCCTTAGGCACTGAATCCTGAAAAGGAGTCTGGTGTCCCCAGCTTTCCCAGGAAGCCAGCAACTGGGATTTACACAGTTTAGTGAATTGAACTCGGAGCTTCAGGAATACTAGGCAACCACTCTACCAACTGAATCACGCCCTAGTATTTTGGATATAATACTCTAATCTTTGCTGCTGCTATATGCTCCCCTGAAACTCCTTCCTTCAGCTGAACAATTCCTGGCGTCCTCCTTGCAGTCTTGGCTCAAGGCTGCCTCCCCTAAAGTCACCTTGACTTCCTCTTTCTCCCCTATCCTTGCTCTCTCCTCCCTCAGGTAAGCTCTTTCTTCCCTCATCAAAAGGGAGCAGTTTCCCTGAAGGCCACCTGAGTGCCCTGGGGGTAGAGGAATCCTTCAAGTCCCTGGCCATCAATGGCTGGGCAAAGACCAGGTCCCAGAAGACACACCCATATGCTAAACTCACAATGCTAAATGTGCAAGCCCAGTTTCCTTGCACTATTCCTGTCTGGAGGAAGAGTTCCTTTCTCTCTCTCTCTCAGAGCCAGGTGTGGTAGTTTACTATTGTAATCCTCACACCAGGAAAGTAAAAAGAGGAATAAGACTCCAGAGTTCAAGGTCATCTTCGGACAAGCCGGGTTCTACCACAGTGCCCTGGCAGTGTGTGGGGACTGTGGGCGGGGCCCTGAGGGGATCATTTCCAGGAGATTCCAGCCACCTCTATGCTAAGGTTCTTCCACAGAATAACGTGATTGCAAATTTATTTTGCAACAAAATGAATTACGGTCTGGGTGTGATGGCACACATCTTTAATCCCAGCCCTCAGGAGACAGAAACAGGTGGGTTTCTGCTTCCAGAAAGTAACTCCAAGGGTAAAGGCTCTTGCTACCAAACCTGACCCAAGTTCACTCCCTGGTGAAAGGAGAGAATCTACCCCTACAAGTTGTCCTCCGACCTTGGCACACAGGCCATGACACGCATGGGCCCACAAACATGCACATACAAATAAGCAAATGTTTTTAAACTTCAGGGGTACATATTAGAAATAGAGGCTCTGGGAAGTCCTGTAGCAGGGTTTGTCTGAGGTTCTTCAAGCCAGAATGACACCAGTGTCATGGCCCTGGAATGTGCCCGCCAGTCTATACTGAGGTGGTAAATTCTCAGATTAAACAGAAAAGGCTGAGCTGGCAGTATAGCTCAGTTGCTAGAGAGCCTGCCTAACATTCAGGAAGCCCTGCATTCCGTTCCTAGCACTGCTTAGAGAAGCAGGGTGAAGGAGGCCAGTGGCCCAGCGTACTGAAGACATGGCAGAAAGATTGGAGCTCAGAAAGGGAGGGCTGTTTTCTTTCTTTCTTTTTATATTCATTTATTTATCTTCGTGTATGTGTGTGTACATATTTTGTTGTTTCTAGACAAGGTCTCTCTGTGTGGCCCTGGCTGTCCTGGAATTCTCTGCATAGACCAGGTTGGCCTCAAACTCAAAGACCCATCTGCCTCTGCCTCCTGAGTGCTGGATTAAAGGTGTGTGCCACTTCACTCCACTACATGTGTGAGCATGTTGTGCATCAGCGCACATGTGTGTGTGGAGGTCAATGGATAGTCCAGCTCTTACACACTTCTGAGGATTCTCAGGTCATTGGGCTCATGAGATAAATGCCTTCATGTACTAGACTATGTCACTGCCTTCACCCTCTTCCTTCCTCTCTGTCTGTCTCTGTCTGTCTGTCTGTCTGTCTGTCTGTCTCTCTCTCTCTCTCTCTCTCTCTCTCTCTCTCTCTCTCTCTCTCTCTCTGTGTGTGTGTGTGTGTGTGTGTGTGTGTGTAGGCCAGAGGTCAATCTCAGGTGTCTCAACTGTCTACCATTGTTTTCCTCAGCCTCCCTGCATCTTATTTTTGGGGGACAAGGTCTGTCACTAACTAGCTGGATTGGCAGCTAGTTACCAAGCCCAGGGGTCAGCCTCCCCATGCCCCATCAGCTCCGAGACTACAACCGCAAGGCACGTGGCTTTTTATGTGGTTTCTAGGGATCAAACTTTTGTCCCCTGTGAAGCAAGCACTTTACTTAATCTAAGCCATATCCCCAGCTGAGAAGCCCCTGTCTTTAAATGCTCTCCTTCATGTTTGCTTTCTCCTGCTAGGCTCCCAGGATGTCCTAAGAAAATGTATCATATGTCCTGTAGCAAGTGCCTAGAACCTCAACACAGCAGCAGCTCCTGGGCCTGGCCTGTGAAGAGGTGGCCCTTTGATATGGTCACCATAGTCTCTCTTGTTTTCTCTCAAGACACTAGCCTCACCAAAAACCCTGGTTTAGCCACAGTGGGATAGGCCACTTCTCCTGTAGAGCCTTCAGGATTCCGTGTCCCCTCTGATCTGCAGCTCCTGTGGACTGCCCCTCTCCTGGCTGCAGCCAGGAAGTAGCTCTGTGGGACTTCTGAGCCCTTCTTTCCTGCCCTGCCTTATGGGAACCACCAGGCCAAAGTGGCAGCTCTTGCTGATCTCAAGACTACCCACTCATTTCTAAGATTTGGAGCCCCGGAAAAAAATTAGTTCTTTTTGCTTCAGAAACAGGGAGTCCACTTTTGCTGGCCTTGTCCATCAGGTCAAGACATGGCATCAGTGGGAAGAATGCTGACCCAGTGTGCACAAAGCCTAGGGAATTTATCTCAGGGGCTCCCCTGCCTGACCGAGGGACTCTGCTCCCTTCAGTGTTTCCAGAAGCTCTGCCCAGAACACCAGGGAAATGAAGAGACCCTTATTCTGGCGAAAGAACCCAGGGCCAAGGAGAGGAGTTGAACAAGGAGAGGAGTGTTGGAGAGGGTAGAAGAAACAGGATCTGGGAAGACTTAGGGGAGTGTTGGCATCCTATGTGAGGAAGACTATAGGTGAGCAATGATGAAAGGTGAAGTGAAGTCAGAGGCCAGGACTGGGGGGAGGGGAGAGGGAGGAGGGAGAGGGAGAGAAAAGAGAAGAGAGAATGAATGAGGCTCTGTGTACGAGGACAGAGCTGGAGTTCCCCAGGTATACGGAAGCTGAGCAGGGTGGCCCAAGACTCTGAACAGATGGAGGAACCCCCCCTTCCCGTACAAAAGCAGATGCCCTGAAGGCCTGAGCCAGGGAACTTAGGCTGCAGAAGGAAACAGAGGAGCCAAGATTGGAAAGGAAAAAGGGAAGCTATCTCCACTTGCAGATGACATGATCTCGCACATAGCAAATCCTGAGGGAGCCACCCAGGAACTATTCGAAGCAGTAGGTTAGTCAAGCACAGATTCAGAGCACAAGGTCGCTGTATAAAAGTTGATCTCTAAGCCTGCTGTGGTGACCCTGGGCCAGATCCCCGTCACCATGTAAACAGAGCATAGCTGTTCAGGGCTCTAAGGCCAGCACTAAGGAGGTAGGAGAATCAAGGGCATTGTCAGCTACGCAGTGAGCTTGAGGCCAGCCTGGGCTACACGAGATCCCCTCCACTCTCTCTCTCAAAAAAAAAAAAAAAAAAAAAGAAGAAGAAGAAGAGAGGGAGAGAGAAGAGAAAGATGAAAACAAGATAAACTTAGAATAACCCAGAAATCCCAGAGCAGGCATATGAAAGTCAGAGAACAACTTTCAAAAATCGTCCCCTTCTACCATGTGGGTGTGAGCGTAGAACTCAGATCATCAGTTTTGGCACACTGTCCCCTAAATATACAATCAATCAATCAGTGAAGGGGGTGTGGTGGTACACCTGGAATCCCAGCACTCTGGAGGCAGAGTCAGGCAGATCTCTGTGAGTTTGAGGCTAGCCTGGTCTACAAAGTGAGTTGAGAACAGTCAAGGCTACACACAGAGAAACCCTGTCTCAAAAGACAAGCAAACAAACAAACAAAATAAGCCAGGCAGTGGTGGCACATGCCTTTAACCCCCGCACTCAGGAGGCAGAGGCAGACAGATCTCTGTGAGTTCGAAGCTAGCCTGATCTACAAAAGGAGACCAGGATAGCCAGTGGTACACAGAGTACAGTGGTACCCTGTCTCGAAAACCAAAAACAAACAAACAAATAAAAGAATCAACAACAGAGCCAGGGAGAGCTTGCCACACAGGCAACAGTATCCCGCACCCCATTTCTTAAACTCACATAACTAGCCTGGCCCAAGGTGCTGAGAGGCAGACAGGAACATGACCCCAGGAGCTCCCTGGCCAGCAAGCCTTACTGAATCTGTGAGCTCCAGGTTCAGTGAGAAAGCTTGTCTAGAATTTAAGGTAGAGAAACAAATGAAGATGTCCTAGTGTTGACCTCTGGCCTTTGCATGAACAGCCATGGGAGCACACACATACATGAAAACTAACTAAAGAATTGCATACCTTAGAGCAATGCTAGGTTTGCTGAGTATAGGAATTAGACCTCAATCACACCCTTATAATAAGCAAAATAAACCTGAGACAGTTGGATTGTTGTGAGTTCAAGGTTAGCCTGTCTACGTAAAGAATAGCCCCAGACCAGCTGGGAATGCATAGTGAGACCTGTCTTAGAAAATAAAAAATAAAAAAATAAAAGCAGCCCTGAGGGGTCAAGAATGGCTCAGGAGTTAAGAGCACTTGCTCTTCTAGAGAATCCAGGTTCAATTCCCAGTACTTACATGATAGCTCACAGCCATCCACAACTCCAGTTCTAGGAGAGCCAATGCCCTGTTTCTGACTTCCGAGGCGGTGCCCAGACATCCGTGCAGGCAAAACACCCATGCACATAAAATAGATTTCAAAAACTTGTTCAAGTGGTTGTAGGTCCACGCAGCCCTGGCAGTGATGGGGTGGAAGCAGGGGACAGACCCCACTGCTGGTGTGCTTCCCCATCTTCTGGGTTCACCAATGCCCCGTCTTCTGGAGAGTCTTTCCTCAGTCTTCTCCTCTCCTCCACTTCCCAGGTTCCCAGCCTCTGGTCCACAAGCTCCAAGAACAGCTAGTGTGGAGCCAGGTCCCCCTCTCCTTTGCCTCTCATCAGAGCTCTTGATGCCAGACCCATAGCTACCTCTTCTAAAGCAATAACAACAGTACTAACTGTGTTGGTGGAAGGAGATAATATCCAGTGTGAGATTATTAGATACCAAGTGCTTTACAGGCATTTTTACATTTATTGAATTAATTTTATATGTATAAGTGTTTTGTCGCATGGATGTATGCACTGGGCACATGCCTGGTGCCCACAGAGACCAGAAGACGAGGTTTGGATCCCTGAAACTAGCACTATTGGTGGTTGACTGCTGTATGGGTGCTGGGAACCAAACCCAGGTCCTCTAGAAGAACAGCAAGTTCTCTTAATGACTGAGCCATCTCTGCAGCTGCTTACTTTTAAGTTATATTTCTCCATTTTGGGGGGGACTCACTCATGCCACAGGGTATGTGTGGAGGTGGAAGGACGAATTTTGTGAGTGGGTGTTCCCCTTCGACCTCCGAGTCTTGGGAATTGAATTTAAGTCGTCAGCCTTGGCAACAGGCAGTATTTACTCTTTGAGATATCTTGCCAACTCTGTTTCATGGAAGGCACCTGCATGCTTGTTTGTTGAGACAGGTTCTCCTGTAGCCCAGGCTAGCATAAAACTCATACATAGCTGAGGATGACCTTCAGCTTCTGACCTTTTTTGCACTGCCTCCTGAGTGATGGGATCACAGGCCCTCATCATGACCTGGAGATAGTCCAGGGCTCCCCTGCATGACCCTAAGCAAGCACTCTCCCAGCTGAGCTCCGTCTCCAACCATTGTTTTACGTCTGTCATCTGATGACGATAGCATTGTTATTATCCCCGTTCAGAAGAGAAACTGAGGCTCAAAGAAGGACTTCGATGGAAAATGAAACAAAAAAACAGAGTTGTGGACATGAAGAAGACTCCGTGAAATATAGTCTTTTGACGTGTGAGTCCACACTAAAGCCCTGGAAGGCACGGTCCTCTCTACCAGCCACCGTCTGGTGTGACACCTCCTCCACATTGCCTACCTCTGAGTGCCCTGTTGTCCCCTCTAAAACCCTTGGACCCCTTGTCTGGTCTCTTGAGGAAGGACTAGCCCTGAGATGGCCTCTAGGGCCTCCAGCTTTCTTGGGCAGGAGGGTCCAAAGAAGAAATGACCCAGGCCCACCAAGGGAAGATGCCCAGCTATGTTCCAGGAAGAGGCAACATTCTAAAAGGAGGTGAGTCAGGGTGCAGATGAGTGAGGCACACCTTCAGACAGGCAGGCAGGCAGCACTTGGTGCCTCAGGTGCTCAGCCTGCAGGCTGCAGGTGCTTTGAGCTCTCTGTAGGGCTGGGTGCACACACTGGAATGAGGCCCCCTGGACAAGCCCTGCTCCATACTCTAGTCCCCAGAGGACCCCAAGGAGAAGCCGGCACTCCCTGCCTGCTTGCTGGCGGCTCAGGTATTTTGTGTGAAGCACAACCCTTCCCCAGGGCTCTGTGATCTACTTTCCCACTTCCTGCCTTAGAAATAGCTCATCACAGCCATTTCCCCACATGCCCTCCTGAGGGTAACCCCCACACACATACACACTACATTCTCACAGCCTAGGAATTCCTGAGGGCACAGCTGGCCTTGGATGATGTTCAAATACATTTTTCTTGAGTGACAGGGAGGAAGGACAGAGGGAGGAGAGACTCGGGGCCCTGGTCCAGCTTGTCCTTGAATTTGCTAAGTTTACTCTTCTTGTCTTCCAGCTGCTGTGTGACCTTGAGGGATCCAAGCAGAGTCTCTGGGCCTCCCTCACTAGCATCCAGTAGAAAGGCCAGAACAGTAAGATAAGAACCTTGCAAGCAGAGTCTAGCCACAGGAGGGTTGCAAGGCCAGCTTGCCAGCCTACACTTGAAGCCAACACAAGGTGGTATAGCTAAGTCCAAGCGGTGGTACATGCTAGGGTTAGTATCCTAGTTCCTCTGGGAAAGAGACTTGGAAAACATAGCTGAGGCCCCTATGTCACTGGGCCATGATCTCCCTTGAATGGGGCAGCTTAGAACTGAGACAGTCAAGAAAATTTGGTTGGGCCCGCCTGGTTCCCAGCCTATCTACATACAGAAGGACCTAGAGCTGCACACATGTACCTAGACACACATGCAGAGCTTCTATGAATCTGTTACCTTTTTTGGCTCACACCCCACGCCAGTCCCCTATCCAGCCATCCACGTCAGCCCAGGACATCCAGACACTCACGTATTGAAATTGCTGAAGGCTAGAAGGATTCCATCTGTGAAGACTTGTTCTTTAAATTTAACTTATTTACTAACATAATTCATTGATTTTTAGAAGGTTCTCACTTAGCCAAGGCTAGCCCCACCTGAGGATGATCTTGAACTTCTGATGACCTTTGGGTTTGAACTCAGAACTTGGCACATATGAGGCAAGGGCTCTACCAACTGAGATACTGCACCAGCCTCCGGATCAAAGATTCCTGTAGAAAGGCTTTACAGCGTTTGGAGAACCCAGCTAGCAGTTGTTTGTTATCACCTCACTTATTCAGAACTAGCACAGAACATAAACACCATGTTTAGTGGCATTGTATGAAGGGGGAATCCAGGCATAGAAAGGTTGTGCAACCAGCCATAGGGCACACAGCTAGGCAGGTCAAAGTAACATTCTGGAAAGCCATGCTGTAGTATCCCGAGGGATCCATCCTCTTAGCATTTGGCTCACCTACACTCTTGGAAAAACTCTATGAGCAGGAAAGCTAGACCAGGGTGGACCCTCCAGGTAGGCATCAGAAACTACCCCTCCCTCAGTCTACCCTTTCCTCTCTGTGCATAGCTATTACACTGGCATTTGGGGGTTCAGCCTCTACTTAGAAGGGGCCCTACAGCCAGGTACACAGCAAGCACTTGAGAAGTATCTAGGCTACTTCATCAAGTTCCATTTTCTGTGGGGCCTCAGAAAGTTATATCCCCTCAGTGGGCCTCAGTTTCCCCATCTGGAGACTGACACAGATCTTCTAGCCCTTCCTGAGACCTCAGCAATGGCCTCTCCCAGACCTCTCAAACTACTAAACCGTAAAGACCCGCCTCCCACAACTTCTGGGTGCAGCATAAGAGATTTTGTTTGCGACTGTGTCCCCAGAGCCACCCCTGACAGCAGACTCGGTAGCTATAGCAGCTGCTCCTCCACCCGTGGTGCACAAGCGACCGGTTTCAATGGGCGACGGCTCTTCCAGACTGGTCCGGAGGCATTCTGTCCTTACACTGTGCCCAGAGTTACCAGCGGCCACCAAGGCCTCAAGGGATGGAATTCTGGGTCTCCAGCCAGAACCTGAAGGTAACTTAAAACCACCCCAGGTTTCTAAGGCCCCCCTCCCTCTCACAGACACAGTATAGGTGGCTGTCCCCAAAGGAACAAGGTTGTCTGCTTTCGTGTAGGGGACTGAGTGGCCTGAGCATAGAAGAGCTGCTCTCTGGAACCAGACGGATGGCACAGCAGTTAAAAGTACTCCCTATCCTTTCAACAGAGTTAGATTCACAGGTCTTGCATAAGGTGGCTCACAAGTACCCACAAGGCCAGCTCAGGGGGCTCCAAAGTCTCCGGCCCTCTATGGGCAATAGCTCTCACATAAACAGAGACACATAATTAATGCTTAAAACATTTCAAAGTGGTACTCAACAGACAGACATGCAAATGAATGAGCACACGAACCAGCTGTGTCCCAAATGGCTAGAAAGTTCTCCGAGGTTAAGAAACTCTTGAGGAATGGTGAGCTAAGAATGACAATCAGCAAGTACTAGGCACTCGCCTCGTGCAGTGGCTGCTCCCAGCACTCAGTTCTGCAGTGTGAGAGCCAGCCTAGCCCAGGCCCTCGTGGCGTTTAGCCTTGCTCCTATTTGGGGACCCACATGGGTCCCCTTGTCTTGATACCTTGCTCACCCTTGGTAGCAAAGACCCAGAGGAGCCTCTGGCAGAGCAGCCAACAGCAGTCTGGTGTCTGGCTGGCTCTCAGAGCTGAGTTGAGTCCTGTGTGCCTTCTACTCCTTCCCAGGCACGGCTGGAGATTAATTATTAATGCTGAAATAATTGGCATTCATTACCGTGCCCGTCATCCACGGGGGAGTGGGCCCCGCATTAACCAGTTCATCGCTTGGTGATTGATTAATTAAAGCTGAGCTTTTACAACACACCCTCGGGTGACAAACCACACTCTCCCCAGGGTGGAATACAAGAGCCGGAAGAGATAGCTTTTCCTGGGTGCCGGAGAGGAGCCAGGAATCTCACACAGATCTTTATTTATTGGTGCCCTGGCCCCAGGTGACACCCGTGTGGATGGGCCTGGCACTTGCCTGAGGCAGCAGACGCTTGTGTGTGAAGCCGAGCTTTACTGTGAGGCTGAGCGCTGAGGCAAATTGCAGGCTTTGAGAACGCTGTTCTGTGAGTAACCTGTGGGGCACAGGGTGCTCTTAAAAGCAAGAAAACTAACAAAGGTGTGGTCAGGAGCAGTGCCTTCTGCCTGAGCCGGGTCTTACTGCCTCCCTCAGCCTCAGTTGCTCCAGTACAAAAGAAAAAGAAAAAAAGAGTCTTAGAATCCCAGCACTCAGGAGGCTGAGGCAGGAGCATCATGAGTTTGAGGCCAGCCTGAGATAACATTGTGAGCTTCAGGCCAACCAACCTAGGCTAGAGAAAAGAAACAGGAGTGGTTTTGTTTGCTTTTGATGTGTTTTGAGATAGTCTCATGTAGCCCAGGCTGGCCTCCAAACTGGCCATGTAGCTGAGAACCTTAAACCCCTGATATTCCTGCCATTACCTCCCAAGTTCTGGGATTCCAGGTAGGTATCACCACACCTGGTTTATGCTCTGTAGGGCATCAAACTCAGGCACGCTAGACGGGGTAAGTACTTTGTCGGGAGCTGCATCCCCAGACCCCTGAGTTGGGTCTTCAGTACCTGTTATGCCCCAGCTGCAGAAAGGCAGCAATGGTGAGCTGCAGGCACTCCCAGTGCCCCTGAAATGGAGCCATTAGCCTCTGAGGAGAGTAAGCCAGCAGACAAGCCCGGGAGAGGGCTTCACATTCTCTAAGTATCTGGCTCCTGTCCGGAGCACTCCAGGGTGAACCCCAATAAGCTAGACCACGAAAGTGAGGATATGCCAGTAGACCAGAAGCCCAGGGTGAAGGGGGCTGGCTCTGGGGAATAGTGCCCCAATGGAGCCATCAGACAGGCCAGGGCCACAGGGGTGCCAGTCACCTGAGTGCCTCAAGGACCAGCCAGTCTCTGTTTGACTGTCAGGCTGGCAGTGGTGGGGCAAGGGGTTCCTATAGGGCATGGCTCACCTCATTGGTTCCTGGGCATTTCAGAGTGACACTCCACCCCAACCCCAAAGAACAGCTTTTCTTGACCTCAGGCAGACAACAGCAAGGTGAGGCCTGAACAGGCTTGTCTTGCTCAGAGGGTTTCCCGGCTCCCCTGCAAAGGACAGGCCAGCAAGCCCTGCCCCCAACGAGAAAAGTGGACAGCCCCATAGAGTAACAGCAAGGACTCCCTGACCCAGAGCTGGTGACCCAACAGCATCCTCTACCTTCGGGCTTCTAAGGAAAGAGGCGTGTCACCAGCACAGTGTCTGACAACTCTACAATGGTTTCTTGAGGGCTCTGTGATTCCAAGGGTTCAGAGAGACTCTGGGCTGATTCCATAGTGCCAGGACCCCTGAGTCCTAGAGATATCCACTGGGGTGACACACAGCTACCCACGGTAGCCGGAAGGCTCTCGATTTTCTGTGCGATGCTGGATTCCTCAAGGCTGTTTGTACTCTACCCACAGGCCCTACAGTAAACAGAGTAGGGGAAGTGTGCCAAACCAACCCTCATCCTTCATTCCACAGAAGGGCTAGGGATTGGGCCTAGAGACCCACCCGCACCCTCACTGTCACTGGCAGAAGCTGGCAAAGCAAGGAGTAGAGGTGGGGGATGGGCAGGTGGCAAAGTTGTCTCTAAGAACCACGGGAGATGACCCATGGCTCTGCTTCTGCATCCCCTCTACAGACCTAAGGCCACCCTGCATCCCTGCCCTAGGGAACAGGGGGTGGGGAAGGTTCCTGCCACCCTTCCCTGGCCCCTCTGTTTTTTGGCCTCACTACCCTGTGGGAACTTTGCCCAAGGAGTCTGGAAGAGCTTTCTTTGAAATCCCAGTTGGGGGGTGGGGATGTCACTCAGTCGGTACTGTGCTCACTCGCCTACAATGTGCAAGGCCTGTGTTCCATCTGTAGCATAGACGAAACAGGTATACCATGAT
>CM053748.1:53111781-53175338 GCA_028658305.1 Pachyuromys duprasi
AAGGGAAGGGAATCCCAGTTAGAAGTGCCCTCAATGAGTCAGTACTCTAAGCCTCCTCAGTTCTCAGCCCTGGCTGGTTTTCCCTGGGCCTGTCATGGCCAAAGAGACCCTATTCCTGTTCACAACTGGATCCTTCTCTACAGGTTGGGGTGCAGGTGGGCAGGTGTCTAGAGCTACAGATTCTCAGCTGCACCAATGAGGTGGGTGGAATGAAGGGCTGCTTGGGGCTTCTGAGAAACCCTTCCAGGATGAATAGAGCTGTCCCTAGGCTCAACTTCCCCATCTGTTAAATGGGTTCCACCCTCCTGCTCACCAACTAGGTCATAAAGATAAATGAGCTGGCAGAGTGTCCGATGTGGAGGAGAGTATCCGATTGGGAGGGAAGCAGGCACTAAACATTCTTCTGGTACGATCCAGGCTCCCCACTGACAGCCATCACCTGCAGGACAGATGCAGCTGCCTCAAGGGAAGGTGGGGAACCCTTCCTGACACAGAGCATCAAACTTGGAGGCAAGGAATGGGGGTGTTGGTAGAGGACTTGCTCAGCATGTGTGGGGTTCCATTCCCAGCCTCACATAAACTGCATGTTGTGGTGTTTTCCAGCATTCAGGAGCTGGAGGCAAGTGGATCAGGAGTTCAAGGTCATCCTCCACTGCACAGTGAGTTTGAACCAAGCTAGGCTTTGGGAAACCCTATCTTAAAACAAAAACCTGGGGTGGGGGCAGATGGATGGCTCCCTGGGTGAAGGTGCCAATCCCCAGGAGTCACATGGTGAAAAGAGAAAGCCAACTCCTGAAAGTTGTCCTCAGAATTCCACATGATACTTGAGCTAAACAACCACAACATCATTGTGCCAGAACCCTGCCCTGGCAGCCCCCTGACAGAGGCATTGTTGGCCCCTCATTTCATTAATGAGGATTCTAAAAAGTCGAGTAGACTGGAGTCAACTGCCAACCTGCTGGAGGCCTAGGCCAAGCTCGGGTACTACTGCTGGAGTTGTCCTGGCTAGCTCCCCCACCGCAAGGCCAGAGGCTGGACCAGCAGCATCCCGGCCTACCCAGCTTCACTCTGTCCATGGTTTATCTACCCTCATCCCATCCTGGTCCAGCAGCCAGGAAAGGAGCAGGGCTAGTAAATAAATGGATGTTCCCACATCTGTGGACAGAAATGGCAGTTTAAACTACAGCCTAGGCTGGGGTAAACCCCAGAACAGTGCTTGTTCCCTGTGTCTCCTGGGCAGCCCAGTGTTTCTGAGAGACTGGAAATGACTGTAAGTCCCTGCTCTTCTATTTGAGCTGAGCACCTGAGTGAGGAGCATCCTGGTTATGGCTCAGTGTTGCCATCTGTATAATGGACTGAATGACAATCTGCTGACTTTCACACGCCGGTCGTGAGAATTAAATTGAGATAATGTGTGGCTGTCACAAAAGCTGGCACTCCATAAAAGTCTGTTAAATGAATAAAGACCAGATAAAAGCCCGACTTTTAAGGTATTCTCTCTTTGAATTTGCAGTGACATCAAGGTAATGCCTTGGTACTAAATGGCCAGAGAAAAGCAGCAGGGCCTGAGACATCACACTAAGGACACCTATGCAGGCCACAGAGTGGCTTACAGGGCAAATGATCAGAGCTCCCAACTGCCAACCGCAGCCCACACTTTAAAAAAATGACTGGACAAGTCACAAAGTGCAAGGCCGACAGTACCACCCATATGAGGAGGAAAGTGGAAATGGCAGGGCTGGGTTAGCAGGTGTGATGTCCTGGGTTTGATACCCATGCTTGGTGGCACATGCCAGTAACCCAGCAGTTAGACAGTAGACACAGGAGAATAGGTTCAAGTTCATCGTCAGCTACTTAGCAAGTTTGAGGTCAACATGCGCTAAATGAGCCCCTATCTCAGAAATAACACCAACAAGGCACCCTTCAATGGTAATTTATGATATCCTAGACCCCTTCCCTCTTCTTCCCACTCTCTCTCCTTCCCCCCTTCCAGTTTCCAGGCCTCCAGCACCCCCAGATCAGCAGGATTCTCCAAGGTCCACACATTTCAATGTGATGCCCCCGGCAGTGCTCTTGAGCCTGGGAGGCATGACTGTGGCTCTCCTGAGCTCTAGGAGCCTCGCCACAGACCAAAGCTGCCCTCCCTCTTTCAGGACTTCACCTGGAGCCTAGTGGACACTCCCTTGATGGTGTTGCACTGTCTCGGGAGCAAGGCCCCGCTATGAGCAGCAAGGTCCCATTCTGAGCCAGCCCAGGGGACCTTGAAAACACAAACCAAGGACAACCTGGGGACCTCTAGCATGGATCTTCTCCTGCCTGCCTGGGATGTGGGGGAGACGAGGGGTAGACTGGGGTCTGTCTTTCCCTCCTGCAACTCAAGGCCTTCAGCTCCCTAGAGTCAGTGAAGACCCAGGGCATGTTTGAAGGTCAGCTAAGAATGAACTCTACATGGTGAGTACCTGGCACTGCAGAAGACAGAAGGGAACACTTGAGGGGAGTGGGAATAGTTGCCTCCTGACTCTGCCCATTCCAGTGGTCCCAGATACGGCTGGGATGAACAAGAGAGGGAAGGGCCTAGAAGGCATGCGAAGGCAGGGAAGAGAGATCTACACAGCCAGAGGCTGAAGCCAGAGGTACTGGCTCAGGTGCAGTGCACCACTTATCCTCTGGGCCCGGGAGGAGGGCTCCAAGGGCATCTGCAGGAAGCCTAGGTCCCTTGAGCCAGGACCACCTTGAATCGGGGAAAGAAGGGGAGCAGAAGAAAGGATGGAGCCTGAGAAATGAAAGTCATCAGCTAAAGTGGTGGCTGTTGGTAGAGTGCTCACCTGACATGCACAAAGCCCTAGGTTCAATTCCCGGGATCCCATAAATCATGCAAGATGACACAGGCCTGTCACTAATCCTAGCACTGGAGAGGTAGGGGCAGAAGAATCAGGGATTCCAGGTCATCTCTGAACTACATACATGAGAGAAAAAAACTGAAAGCCAAAACCCCCCAGCTGGCCCAGATCCACAGTACCTGGCCTCGTTGTATCTCCCAGCCACGGTAAGTGTGTAGGTTAGGCCCATAGGGACACCAGGGTTTGGGAGCCGCGCTGCTCAGTAGCTATTGGCCCTCAGGCATCTGGAGCCTCAGACCCTTCACATGCCCTTCTCCCTTCGGTCACTTTCATTCTTCCACCTGCAAAACCATCCCAGGGCAGGGCTAGGAAGATGACTCAGTCAGTAGTGTGCTTGCAGATAAGCATGAGGACCTGAGTTCAGGTCTCCAGAACCCATAGAAAAGCTGGGCATGTGCTAGGGAACTGCAGGGGGGGGGGGTTCCCCAGGGCTTGCCAGCCAGGTATTCTAGCCAAATTAGTGAGCTTGAAAACATTTATTTTTAAAAGCCCATAGGGCTCAAATAAAGGCAGTATGGAAGTCTAAATCCTCCCAAGCTAGCAAGCATCTTGGTGGGGTGACCTTGGTTAGGGTGTATCTGGGCTCTCAGCTTTACCTCCCACTCTTTGGGAAGCAAAGCTATGTGTCGCAGTGTCTGTGAGACAGATGACAGAGCTGACTAGCTCTCTAGGTCACACCCGATGGTGGCTGAGCTGTAGTAACTGCTAAGGCCATCACCGACTCCTTCTCAACAGTTGAGACTGCCATGGGAAAGCACAGTTCTCATACCCACCACCGTGTCTGCTTACCATCTAATGGCAGGATCTGAACCTGCTGCCTCAAAATCACCTCTATCAGAACCTGGAGGTGAGCATGGAGGGCTGGGATGTGGATAGAGAGCTCACGTGCCAGGCTGTGCACACTCCCTTCCTCTGAGGCCTGGAGGCTTAAGTGGCACCAGAGAACAATTCGCAGGAGCCGATCTCTGTTTCCGATCTCTGTTTCTGCTATGTGGAACCTGGGCTCTGACTCAGGTCACTAAGGTTAGCATCAAGTACCACAGTACTTTTGAAATGCAAAGATCAAGCGTTGGTGGAACATAACTAGTTGGGGGCTGGAATGGTAAACAAATGTGTAATTTGCTAATTGCCTTTCAGTTGGTCTTCTGCCATCTCTTCTGGCTCACTGCATGGCATATGTGTCGGGCAAGGGCCCTGAGAGTGTAGAGAGCGGTCCGTGGGGCCTGCCGGCATCAGAACTGGACACCTGGGCCGACACCCTCCTCCCAGCCGCCCACTGCCCCAGACATCACACAAGGCAGAAGGCCTGTGGCACTCCATCTTTTATTGTCTTAAACTGTACACGAACGTAAAATACTTAAGACAGCCAGTCTGTGGGGGGAAACTGTTTGGTTTTAAGTTATTATGAAACAGAACCTAAGGAGGGCTTTATTAAATAAACTAAAGATGAGACTTACAGATACACACCTGCATTCTACCAGTCATTTATTTTACTCTACCTTCTGGGTGTGTACAGACAGAAATGACACACCAACTGAATTAAAAAAAATTCATTTATACCCTGAAACGCTGGCGGGCCACTCAAGGGATTGCTTAGAAGTCTACCTCACAGGAGATGGCCTCACCATCTAAGAAAAATTAAAACTGATCCGCTGGCCTCTTTGGTTCCAAAATTATGTATAATACATTTAACTGTATTCATTTTTCTGCTGCTATAAAAATAACTTTTTTTCAAATGGCAGTTTCTGACTAACCATGCAACTAAATCAGTGCAAACATTGAAAGCAATCATTCGCTTAGAAAAGAAGCAAAGGATTTCATTTCAAGTATAAAAATATAAAAGAGTCGTACGAGTCCAGTTTCGCCTAGAATGGGTCAACCCTTTAAATTGCATAGTTCGCGTGGCACTTGGACATCCACAAGGACAGCCACGACAGCTCTTGCCCCAGGGCCACTTCTGGACACACGTAGACCTGCAAGTGCTACTGTCATGTGCGTTCACGCAGGACCGCAAGTGCTTTGTGGGGCGGACAGGCAGGCAGGCAAGTGAAGTGGGCAGGAGCCATGTCCATGGACAACCCCTGGAGGCAGCCCCCCCCCCACAGGGATAACTTCTGCAAAGCAGCCGAAAGCTCTCCTCGTCTCTCCAAGACCAGCTAAGCAGCTCCCGGAACTACTCCACTCTACGGTGCCTCCTCTGGGCGCTTCCCTTTGCCTAGTGGCCACCCCTGCCCCTCTCACCACAGCACTAGGATGTCCCCAGCAAAGGGCACTGATTGCAACATTTTTTTCCTTCTCACTTAGAGATCACTCGGCCTTTCCGCTTCAAAGGTCATAGCCGGTAGGCTCTTTTTCAATTCTGCAACTGGCACAAATGACCTGTCAGTTGTTGGAGACGAGTTTAAAGCATAAAATTAAGACCCTTCTTCTCCCCCCGCCCCACCCCTGAAAACAAACACACACACAAGTCACATCAGGGACCCAAATGACAGACAGTCAAAGGGTCACTGTCCCTGCTCCATGGTCTCTGTGACAGGCGAGTCCCTCCTGGGCTATTCGCCTTCTCCAAGAGCAGGGTGGCACAGCTCTGCTGGCCTCAAAGCATGGAGGGTGCCAGGCGGGGAGTGAGCAGGCAGGACTGCACCAGGCGCTGCCGCGGAGAGGCGGGGACAAGCCAGGGGCACACGGCCCTCGCCTGCTTGTGCTCCCACCCTGCGCTTCCTCTTGGTGGCTCTCTGGCTCACTCTGTGTCCTGTCTTTGTGCTTTTATGTGTGCTCAGAAGGCGCAATTCAGAGTACCCGGCCAGCTGGTGGGAATGGTGGCTGCTCACCCCATTCTCTCCGACTGACAGGCATTGGTAGCTGAGCTGCCATTTGTCACCGCATCCGTTCGCTGGTATCCTGGAGGCTGCTGCGTGGGTGGCAGACTGCATGAGTCTGGCTGTGTGTGTCCGTGTGCAGTTAGGAGTCTCTGTGTCACAGGAGGGTCTCCCTCTGGTTCTGACTGGTTTTCTATGAAGCGGGAGAACATTATTTCAGGCCTCACCCTGGCACTCTTCACGGCCCAATGGAGCAACCACACTCAGCCCACCTGCCTCTCCTGCTCCCTCAAAGACCCATGGGCCCGTGCTCTGCACCCACCACCACTGTCAGGCGCAGCCACACTCCTCCACGATCATGTTGGGCACGTCCCGCTTGACGATGTTGTATTCGTCATCAAAGTAAAGCATGGACATAGAGCTCAGCTTGGTGGGGATGCAGCAAGAGTTCACGGGCCCAGGGTTCAGGCCACGCATGCGGTACTGGTTCACCACAGCGGTGTGGAAGGAGGAGGCTGAGCCAGGGACCCCAGCCAGGTAGGCCGGGCAGCTGCCCTCGCAGTAGTTCCCGTAGTAGCCAGTGGGCGCAATGATCCAGTCGCTCCAGCCGATGAGCCGGAAGTCGATAAAGAACTGCTGCCTGCAACAGAGGCTGGTCCTCCCATCACACTCCAGGCCCCGTTTGCGGATCCGATGTCTGCTATCCCCCAGGCGGGCCTGTACCACTACAAAGGGCCTGTGTGACTCCTCTCCGGGGTCCACGAATACAGGTGCCACGGCTAGCTCCTGACAGCTGTCACACTGCACGTCCAGGTTAAGGCGTCTCTCGCCCCGCTCAAACAAGGCCTGGATGGCCTCTGTGATGGGGAAGGTATGCCAGCCGCTGCGCTTTAGGTCCACCTTCTTCTCCACCACGTTCCACCTGTCACCGTGACCCTGTTCCTGGAAGTACACCTTGACCCGTACCTTCCTCCGGCTGCCCTTCTCCAGGACGTATGGGAGCAGTTTCAGGTACAGCCACAGACTGGCCTGCACCACGAATAGGTTCTGGTTGCCTTCGTTAGAGACGAAGAAATACAGGCGGACCCGGGAGGAGGCGAGGCCATCTGTGGAGACGGGGAAGAACAGGCCAAGTTAATTCCATGAGAACACAAGGCAACGGGGAATGGGCTCTGCTGCGTGATGTTGGAAGGAACACTCACCACAGCTGGAAAGTGTTACTGACCAGAAATACCATTCTTGGGGCCCGGGCCTCTGCCATAACCTGCCAGAGGCACCGGAATCACTTCCCATTGAGAAATCAGGACCAGGGTGGAGCCAGAGGGTCCAGACCTATAAAAACCCTGCCTCACCTCTCCCCGGCCAAGGCTCCCTGGAGATCGGATTGTCAGGCCTCAGAGCTCAACTTGTCAGGAGGCCAAAATCTTAACAAGTTGTTATGGGTCTCTGAAAACAAAACCAAGATCCCAGGGAGGATTTAGAGGTGGGGTGTTTAAATGAGGCTCTTCGTCTTCGTCTTCGTCCTGTTAACTTAGGGCATTGCAAAATCAAGCTGAGCCACCTCCAGCCTCTTTCCAGGGGTTACCTAAGCTCGATCTGATCCAGCTCCATTGGGACCTCCTCTGCAAACAAGCAGCCTCTGCTCGGGTTTCTAACACAGAAGCGTGCGTCCTGCAAGCTGCAAAGTGCAGCCCCTGTTTCCAAGGAGTTCCAAGGGACAGGACAGTCAGCCTTGAAAACTCAAGGTCGGATCCTTTGACCAGACCCCAACTCCCAGAACACTACAGGCAGTTCAAGATCTCAAAGGGGGCGGGGGTGGACCTGCGAGTCATCTCAACATTTCAGTTCAGCCAGAAGAATAGTTATGCCAGGCAAGAGATGAAGTGCCTCTCTCGCTGTACATTTCATCAGCCCTTCCCTCTGACAGTGTCTACCTGTTCTGCAGACATGGCTGGTACAATGAGGCCTTCCCCCACCCCCACCCCAGCCCCCTCCTCAGTTCTCACTGGCTCCTCTAATAACACTGACGTCTGACTTTGAAATGGGGGAAACTGCAGCCTTAAAAGCTGGTCTTGGCCGAGCTGCCTGTGACCTGAATCTGTTATTTATAAGTCAAAGAGCTGGCTCCGTGAATCGGACCAGAAATATAACAGCCCCCGCTGTCATTTTGTGCCACCAGGACCAAAAGGCCTCTCGACCTTCCCGAATCACATTTCTGCTCTGGGCCCCAATGCACCTTTTAATCCAAGCCCTCTAATTGCATGTCGAGCTTTCCCTGACTCTGGCAGACAGCTAAAACGGCAATGTATTTCTTTCTAAGCACAAACCAGCCTTGATTGTCTCTGCCTTTCTCCACACCCGGCCATGCAAAACTTTTCATCCCTTTTTATCCCCGGCAGCAGCACAGGCAGGGTCTGCCCGGTGCCTGGGAGAGTAGGGGGGCATTTGCAGCCGGGGGCATAGCTGCTCCCCCCTCCTCTTCCCAGGCTCCCTGCTTGTCCCCCACCCTGGCTACATCGGGCTTCCCCCTCTGCCCTTCTCTGCAGTCCCCTCTGCACAAATGGAGCTGAGCTCCCAGCACAAAAGCCAGCCTGGCGCATTCAAGTCCTGAAAAGGACAGCGGTGTCTAAAGCACTTACACCGCTTCTGCCCGCGAAATTTTCCTCCGTTTTAAACTTCCGGAAGATTTTCTTTTTCTCTCTTTCTCTGATTTTTATATGTAGGTAGTGGCCAGAAATTTGCAAAATGGGGCCAGGGAGGACGTTGCAAAAGGGAATCCCACTCTTTGTTTACTATAAACTCTGCCCCTCTCTCCCGGACTAGAGAGGGCTGCCGTTGCTGCCAGGCAAGCCTAAAGGCATGGGGCTGTTCCTGAGCCGCATCTTTGCGTAAATGATGGACCTGTTGAGAAGCTGCCTTCCGCCGACTCTTGGTGCCCACACAATCGGAACGGAGGTTGCCTAGCTCTTCCCACCGATGCCTCAGCAATCCTGGCAAGCCCATGCCGCCGGGCGAAGCAAGCGGCCCCAGGGGCCGCGCGGCCTCCCTCTCTCTCTCCCTCTCTCCCTTTCCTTCCTCTCTCCCTTCTCTCTCTTTCCCCTCCTCTCCGGCCCACGTATATCAACAAGCACACACATCTCCATCTACACTGCTAAGCCTACACTCGGATCGTGGGAAACAAAAACATTAAGCAATCACCAAGCAAGTGCCCGCAGAGCCAGGGCTGCGCGCATCTGCCGGGAGGGGGACGCGCGCCCAGAGGCGCTGGGGCCCAATTCCTGTAAGCCAGGGTGAAGGGCAAAGTGCTTCCCCGTGGCTGCAGAGGAAGGGAAGCCGCAAAGGGTCTGTGGTCTGGGCGCCGAGGGTAGGAAAGGACTACCACCCCGGGAGGCGCGCAAGGCCACCGCAGAACGGCCCTGCCCGGAGCCTGAACGCCCTCGGGGCGTGCGGGCTGCAGAGGCGGTGAAGGCAGCAGCAGCTTCCCAGGAGAAGGAAAAAGGGAGGGATCGCAGCCACCCCCGGCTTCCCCGCGGCCGAACCCACCTGTCTCGGCAAAGCTGATGATCTCGGAGCCGCGCTCCTGGCCGTCGGCGCCGGGGCTGGCGTGGCCGTCGAGGTGCGGGATCTCCACGCGGCCGTCCTCACGCACCTTGCCGGCGTGCAGCTTGCGCAGGGCCGTGACCATGGCGGCCTTGGGCACAGCGTGCGTGATGTTGGGCCGGCCCCGCAACTGCAGGCGGCTCAGGATGTGCCTCTTCACCGCCTCCAGGAAGTCGCCGTCCACCCGGCCCAGCTCCTCCGGCCGCCGGAAGCCGCCGCCGCCGCCGCCGCACGACGTACAGGTGTCCGGCGAGCCGCCGGGAGCTCCGGGCGGCGGGGGCGGGGGCGGCGCGGCGGGCGACGGCGGGGGCGTGGGGGAGCCCCAGGCCTCGGGCCCCAACCAGCCGGCCGCCAGGAGCAGAAGGCAGGCGGCCCCCAGCGCCCGACCGGGCAGCCCGTCCATGGTGCGCGGCTGGCGACGAGGGCGCCCGCCGCGAGGCGAGGCGCTGCAAGCTCAGGGCCGGGCTCCGGGCTCCGGGCGCGCCGCCCCGCCCCGCCCCCGCCCGGGCCTCCGCCCGCCCGCCTGCCGGGAGCGCCGCCGCCGGCTCGCAGGGGGAGGGGGCCGGCCGGGCCGCGGGGGTTCCCGCGCGGCCGAGAAGGGGCGCCGCGGGGCCCGAGGGGGCGCGTGGGCCGGCGTGGGGGTGGGCCCGGCGGCTCAGCGGCGCGCGGGCGTCTCGGGGCGCCTGGGCATCCGCAGCCCGCCCATCCTCTCCGCGTCGAGGGCCACCGCAGCCCCCCGGCCGGGCGAAGCGAAAGCGGCGAGCGGCGGCGCTGGCGCGGCGGCTGGGCTCGCCGGGGCCGGCGAGGTGGAGAGGGGACGAGTCGGCAGACGCACCTCGCTCTGGAGAGCGGAGCGAGGGCGCCCGAGCCCCCCGGGCGCGGCGCTGCGGAGGGCGCTGCGGCTGGGGCCCCGCGCCCGCACCTGAGCGCCTCGCCCTGGTGCCGCTCGGAGCCGGGGAGCGGCCGCCCGAGGCGGCGCGGGGACGGGCGGGTCGGCCCCCTGCGCCGGGCGGTGCGGGGGAGCGCCGCGGCGCGGGCCCCTCTCCCGGGCGGCGCCGAGCCCTCCTGGGCCGCGGGCCCTGCGGTCCTCCCGGCGCGTCACCCGGCAAAGTTGTCTCCGGGCTCCCCCGGGCGCCGCATCCACGGGCGGGCGGGCCGCCGGGCGCCTCTCCCGGGCCTCCGCTCCTCCCCGCTTCCCCGCTCCCGCCGGCCGGGGCGACGGAGGAGGGAGAGGCGGTGGCAGGGCCCTCCTCGCCGCTGTCTCCTCTGCCTGCCGCGGCGGTGGCGGCCAAAAGTCTCTCGGTGTCCCCGGGATCCGGCGCGCTGGCTGGCGCTCCCGCTGGCACACGCCGCAGGGCCGGGGAGAGAGCGAGGCGGTGGCGGCGGTGGCGGCAGCGTCCCCGCGCCCGGCCGTGACTCGGAGTGCAGAGTGCGCCCGAGGAGGAGTTGTTCGTTTTGCCTTCTCTTCCTTTCCACTCCCTGTTCTTTTTCCCCCCCGAGGGGTAAAAAAGCCGCACAATCTCCGTATGTGCGCGCGCGTTGAGATAGACGTTGGCAGGAAAAAAAAAAGCGGGGGGGGGGAGTGTCGTCCGGGCCGTGCGGGAGGAGACGGTCCGCGCCTCCCTGCTTGGGCTTCCCGGGGGCGGAGGGGGAGGCGGATTCTGCAGGTCGGTGCTGCCTGATCCTCCTCCCACCCCTCTTCTCTCCGCTCTTTCCCTTTCTGCCTTGGCCAGGAGGCTCTCTCCTCCCCGGGCCCCCCCACCCCACGATGCCAGGCCACTTTTGCTACCTCGAAACTTTCCCACCACACGAGTGCCCCGGACCCTCGCCCCCACGGGACGGTGGATAGATGGCACCGACCCGCTCCGGGAGTAGGATCCGGGCGTTTCTGCGCTCCCCCCTACTCGGGGCCATGCAGGCCTTGCCCCTGTCCCAGGCTGTCGCCCTTCGCAACCAGGACAAGCGACCCTCATTCGCCGCAGCCTCCCGCAGAGCCTCCAAGGGGCGATCCTTCGCTGTCCAACCCGGGGCCTGAGGGGTGGGGGTAAACTCGAATGCAGCAGAGAAGCGGTGCCGGCCCATGCCAGTCCCGGGCTGCGGCACCCTCTTCTAGCGTCCCAGGCTGCTGTCCCTATGAGCGATGGGTTAGGCCCCTGGGCTAGAAGAGCAGGGAAGGTGGCGGCCGCTGGAGGCTTGGCCCGCTCTGCCATGATCTGCCTGCACTGTGAAGGAACCCATCTTTGAGGACCCACGGCCTCTGGAGTTCCAGGGCTCGCCAGACTAGTGGGGTCTCCACTGTTCTATCTCGGTCTTAGTACACTTGGCCTCAGACAAACCCGGTTTCTTATGAGGAGGTCGGACACTACCGGCTTTGAATCCAGTCCAACTTCACCTTGCCCACTGTCTTTCTCGCTGTAAAGAGGCGCTGTGATACCTGCAGCACACCGTTTTTTTGGGAGGTCCAAACAGACTAAGCCAGCCTCGCAGAAGCAGATATAAAGATGGTTTGGGGGTACCCTGTGGCTGCCAGCAGTGGGTGGGAGTCTGGTTCCCAGCCCTGACAAAAGAATCCCGAGTGTAACCCGTTGTTTCTGTCCCTCTGCCCACCCCTACCTGGGTCTGGGACAACAATACCCACAGGGCACAGTTCCCAGAGGCAGGAACACAGCCTGCCCCCACCCCTGCCCCCACCCTCTTGCTTCCCAGGACGTTTACCCACAATAGGCCCACCTAACGGCAATCAAGACTGGGAGGCAGAAGTGGATGGGTGTTTTTCAGGACAATCCTCCCTAAGGAGACCTCGGAATTGGGGGCGGGGGGGTCGTTCCACCAAAATCCATTGCTTCCCAACTTCACAAGCCAACCCTACTTGTGGACCTCAGCCAGAACTGCAGTTCTGCGGAAGCACGAAAGTCTGGGAGCAGAGCGCCCCCTCTCTCCCAGTGGGAGGAACAGACCAGAAGTCAGCCGGGCAAAACTAGGGCGGGTCTGACTTTGCCAACTCTGAAGCACGGGCCCAGCAGAACCCTAAAGATAACAGCCCTCTGCCCCCGCTGAACCCATTCTTGGCTGTTCCTGTCCCTGGGTCCACCCTCTGCCCTTCCTGGGCTCAGTGAGCCCTTGGGCAACAAGGAGGTGTTCCTAGCAGCCTGGGGACAGCCCATCCTGAATATGGTCCTTGGCCCACCTCAAGTTTTTTAGTATATCATCTCACCAGGCACCACACACACTCCGGCTTTTTCTGTAGCCGGAAGCACCCACCATTTGGCAAATTCGTCCCCGGTCTTTAAGATTTATCCCAGTCTTTCCTCCTGGGTGAAGCTCTCTCTGGCCCTCTGTGCCCCAAGGATGTAATTTAGCTGATTAGGTGCCCAGTGCCTGGCTGGCTGCCTCATTGCCTGACTTAGCTCCAGCACAGGGGCTAGGCCTCATGGGCCCTGTCTAGTGCCAGACCTGACAGATGACCAGGGACAGCTTATGAAGGAACGACTGATGAATGAAGGAGAGAAGTCATTAAGCCAATGAAAGGTTTAGTGCCCCTTCCCCCAGCGCCAGCCCTGGAGGACACTCCTGGCCTACCCAGATACAGTTTTTCTCACCAGCTGCAGCTGGGCTGGACAGAGCTGGGGAAAGGAAGGACAGTAGCTCTTTGCCTTCAGGAACTTGAAGCAGTCTGCCAGTTGACCCCGCACCGAAGAGGCAAAAGCCACCCTGCCCTCCATGGTGGGAGGAGGGTCCTCGCTTCCAGCCCTGCTGCTAGTCAACTGCGGGGAGGGAACTGGGTCATGCGTAGTCAGAGACCATCTGCTAGAGAGGCTGGGATTATCCTGCCCTCTGCTGATCCCCCAGCCCACAGGAGCTGAGGGTGTAAATTGGGTTCTTCCAGATCACCTTGTATTTTAGAGGAGTCTCCTCAAGGGGAAGGAGTGAGTTCCCGTTGCTTTGAAGCCTCATTTAGCACCTCAGTGCTTCTGCTGGTGACCTCAGCCTTCCGTCTCACCCAGGGAGATGACTGTGCCTGTCAGCTTTGAATACAATAATGCCCATCAGTGTGGTAACCAAAACACCCTGTAAGAGGACTGCACAACCAGGCCACCCCCACATAGGGTTCTGGCTTCTTGCCACTTGTCAAGGAACTCAGACGAACCCAATGGCGAAAGCCAGGGGAAAAGCATGGTAACACTCGGTGCAGGCACACCGAAAGGCAGAGAAACGTCATCTAGGTGTCAGGGCATTTCCTCTCAGGCCAGTTTGGTGTGTGTGGTTCATAACCCATGCTAAGTGTCAATTTAGGACTGACAAAACCTTCACAGGAATAAGGCAGACCATAATAAAACAAGCCTTGGTGCTGGGTGGCTCAGCTGGTAAAGTGCGTGTGCTGCAGGCACAAGGACCTGAGTTTGACCAAAAGAACTGTTGTCAAAGAGCTGATCATGGGCTAGGGGTAAACAGAGCTCAGAGGGCGGGGTACCCTCCTGCCTACAGGAAGCCCTGGTTTCCACCTCAGCACCACATAAGCCAGGCAGGGTGGTGCATACCTGCAATCCCAACCTGGGGAGGTAGAGGCAGAAAGACCAGAAGTTCAGGGTCACCTCGGCTATACAGGGGGTTTGAGGCAAGCCAAGGCTTTGTGGGACCCTGTCTCAAAAACAAGCAAAACAAACAAACAAAAGCTGGGGTGTGGTAGCTCACAACTTGTAATCCCAGCGGGGGAGGCGGACAGGTGGATCCCTGGAGCTCAATGGCCAGCCAGCCTAGCCTACTCAACCAGTTTCAGGCCAGTGAGAGATGCTGACCTGTCCAGAAAGAGGAGGAGGAGAGGACCTGAGGAAAGAGACACAATATTGGTTTCTGGCTTACCGACACACACACAGACTTAAGCCATAGAGCTCATTTGCAAATATTATTGAGAACCCAGGTGCAATGCTTAGGGGGCCACACAGCCCTTGTAGGGTGTGGGGAGAAGCACAAGAGCCTTGGCTAGAGGGTGGGTTTGGCAGTGCTGGGCTCAGAGGCCTGGCATTCGCTTTCTAAGCACTGGCAGAGAAGCCACTGATGTTATTAAACGGCACCAGCTTACAGCATGCTTCTGTAGGACAGCTCTGGCTGCCTGGAAGGGACTGCTTGCTGGCCCAGAGCACAGGCCAGTAACAGCTGAACCAGGACCAGCAAGGGGCAAGGAGCCAAGGCTGTCATGTGTGTGTGTGTGTGTGTATGTGTGTGTACATGTACACAGTGGGTAAGGGCACACACATGCAAGGCAGTGAGTACAGGTCAGAAGACAACCTGGGGAGTCATTCATTCCTTGGGTACTTTCCACCTTGTTTGCTGTAAGGTCTCTGATTGGCCTGCAACGTCACTGAGTGAGCCAGACTTACTGGCCCATAAGCTTCCAAGGATGTGCCCATCTCTACCTGCTCTCCCTGCTGCTCTTTTACGTGAGGTCTGGATATCTGGACTAAGGGCCTCACACTTGAAAATCCGTGAACCCAAGATGCAGGCTGACTGAGCTATTTCTCCAGCCTCAGGGAAAGAGAGCCGTGGGGCTTGCTTTCGAAGCCACTGTAAGAGGCTGGGCGCTGGCTCAATGGCTAACAGCGCTGTGGCTGGGGTGCTGGCTCAATGGCTAACAGCGCTGTGGCTCCTCCTTTCCACTGCTGCCACCCTGCCCAGCAGCTCACAACTGCCTGCATCTGCAGCTCCTGGAGATCCAATGCCCCCTCTGGCCTCCTTGGGTGTCCTCCCCCAATGGTACACACACACACACACACACACACACACACACACACACACGGAGAGAGATTAAAATAATCTCAAAAATTAATAATTTTTTTAAGCACAGACACCCAAGGCTACCGCCTATGTTCTCACCAGGGCACAGGGACAGCCAAGGCCCCAGTGGGCCTGCCTCTTGGGTTCCGGGTCTGATGGCACACAAGGGTAAGATCTGGTCCCTCCTTCAGGGCCCACCTGCAGCTTCCCAGTGCCCAGTTCAGAGCCTGTCCTGTTGAATGCTTCAGTTTATCTCAAGGGTTGACTTTCAAGCTGTGGGGCCCAAGTAGGCTTGGCTGACATTCTAAAAGGCAACAATTTGAGACCCCTGCATAGGCCCTAGGTTCACAGGCCCACAGAAGGCTGCCACAGGTCTGCACCAACCCCCTCCTCAGGAATGCAAACATAGTGGGCACCTCACACCTTCTATGCCTGATGGCTGCTGAGGTAGGATTTGTTTGCTTGTGTTTATGATGGGGTGTCATCTGGCCCAGGCTGACCTTGAATTCAATAAGTAGCTGAGGATGACTTTGAACTTTTGACCTTTCTGCCTCCAGCTCTTGAGTGCTGGGGTTACAGGGATGCCCCATTATCCCCAGTTTACATGCTTCCTACATGATAACCAAGCCCTCTCATAGATAGGCCTTTTTGGAGACAGAGTCTCACCATTCACATGTAGCCTAAGCTGGCTTGGAACTTACTAGACCAGGCTGAGCTAAAACTAACAGAGATCTGCCTGCCTTGGCCTTTAGTGCAGCTACTAAAACCATTTGCCAGCCCGCCTGACTTACTTTTTAACAGACTTGTCATCCATAATGTCGATTTCGAGCTGATATCCTCTGTTCCTGAACCCAAGCCTAAGCCCTACCATTTGTTATTAAGAACAGCCTTAAAGCACGGTTAGGCCCTGTTCTCTGGGAGAGCCCAGAACCAGGAAGGAGCCAGCCTAGAGAAAACACTCCTTGGCTTCCCTACAGCGCTGGGCTGTGTGCAAATAGGATTTACCATGCTTTGAATACTCGGGAAATGTTTCAACAGCGGGCCCCAGGGGATCTCTGTCCAAGTTAATATATTTTCTTAAAAAAAAAAATTAGAGGCGCTAAATACAGCAGTTGGTTAGTGGCCCACTTTAAATTGCTCATCACAGACTATTCCCAGCACAGAATTCCTCTCTGTTCATTCAATAAATATTACAAACTATCCAGGTATGGCGGCACATGTCTGTATTCACAGCACTCAAATGATAGAGGCAGGAAGATCAGACATTCAGGGCTAACCTCAGCTACAGAGGGAGTTTGTGGCCAACTAAGTTACATGACACCCTGCCTCTACAAACAAATAAGGAAGGAGTGCCCAAGATGGCTGCCTGGGCATGAGCACTTGCTGCATAATTGTAAGGACCTGTGTCCAAATTCCAGCACCCACATACAAAGCTGGACATGGCCATACACTCATATAACCTCAGTTCTAGAGTAAGGAGTTAGAGACTCGGAGGCTTGCTAACCAGCCAGTCTAGCTGCATTAAGAGCTAGCTTCAGTGAGAAACCCTGTCTCAAAAGAGAGCAATAGAAAAAGACATCAGAGTCAGGCTTTGGCCTCCCTCTGTACTTACATGAACAAGTGAATGAGCCTACACACATGTACATGAATATTTACATACATACATACACACACAGAGGACCTAGGAGTCCAGCAATGTGTAACTCAGTCCCTGATACCCCTATTCCCAGCTCCAAGCCCAAATTGTCCATGTCCTGGGCCCTGGTCCAGCGGGCAGGTCCTTCCATGCAGCCACTGAGCTGTCCTCGCATGCTGTAGGCTAGTGCCCTTTAATACAGCAGTGACCTCTCTGTCGGTGCTTGGAAAGTGAGTGCCAGGAGCCTGAGCCCAACCCTGCTAAACCCACCCTCTAGCTGAGGGCCTGAAGTTCCACACCCTCCAGGGGCGCTGTGGCCAAGCATTATGCTTAGTTCTCAACCAAATGAGTCCTAAGCCTTACTCTGTGTGTGTGTGTGTGTGTGTGTAGTCACCTTCCATCTTATTTTAGTCCATTAGAATTGACACTGGTGGGGGGAAGGACAGTGTAACACATGCATGCCTTTAATATCAGCACTCTGGATGCAGAGGCAGGAGGATCTCTATAAATTTGAGGCCAGCCTGACCTACAAAGTGAGTTCCCAAGTACAGCCAGGGCTATACAGAAAACCCTGTCTCAAAAAAAGAAAAAAACAGAAAAGGAAAGAAATGAAAGAATTCATCTCCCAGAGCTTGGCCTCCTGATCGGTGCATAGAACTGTGTTAATTTCAGTTCCTTTCCACTGTAGGCTTTTTCTCTCGGCAGGCATCTCCTTCACCCATCTACCTTCTTTCTTCCCTCTCTAGGCCTGGAGCTCAGAAAGGAGGAATTTCAAACAGTCCTCTAGCCTAGGCCATACAATTCTATAGGGGCCGCCTCCCTCTGTATCAGATTATGGGTTAGAGAGAAGGGGAAATGGAAAGGCTTGGAAACCAGATTTTTCTTAATAGTTAAATGTATTTATATCTAATCAGACATTCCCCCTGTGGTGAGGAAGGTCAGTGTTTCAGTTCTGGGATCAGGAGTGAACATGTATTTTGTGCTTGCTGGCTGCACTAGCATAAGATTCTCAGAGTCAATTAAGTGTGGCCAGGGCAGATGAGATGGCTCAGCATATAAAGACGCTTGCAGAGCAATCCTAGAGACAAGTTCAACCCCCAAAACCCACAGAGTGGAAGGAGAGAGTGGGCCCTTTGGCGTCAATGCAGGCATACATGAACACTCTAAATACATGCACGCATACATACATTGAATCTTTTAAAGTGTTAAGTGTGGTGATGCACCCTTCTCAGCCCAGCAGTTCTACGGCGGGCAGGCAGATCTCTCTGAGTTTCAGGCAAGCCTGGGCTACACAGCAAAATCGTGTCTCAAAAATAAATAGTTAAACAGGGTGCTGGAAAAATGGCATGAGAGGTAAGCTTGCTCTTTCAGAGACTCTGGGTTCTAGTCCTAGCATCCAAATGGTAGTCCACAGCCATCTCTAACTCCAGTTCCAGAGGATCTGACCTCCTCTTTTGGCTTTGGCGGTACCAGGTACCCACATGGTGCAAGACATACATGCAGGCAAAATGCCCATACACATAAAATGAAAATGAATATATTGAATTAAATAAAAAATATCTAAGATCTCAGAACCCCAGTATCTTCAATACCCCACTGCCCTGAGGGTCTCTACAAATGTCAAGAATTTGGGGTCTTGCCTTGATATACCTATCCAGAAGAAGGGGAGAGGCAGGGAGAAAGAAGAGGAGGCAAGGACTAGATATACAGCAAGGGGGAGATAGAATAGATCATGCTAACGATATGGCTCAGCAGAATATTCACCTAACAGGCACAAGATCCTGGGTTCAAACCTCGCTACAAAATATATGTCTATAATCACAGAACTTGGCAGATAAAGGCAAGCAGATAAGGAGTTACTCTTGGCTATATAGTGAATTGGAGGCTAGCCTGGGCTACATGAGACTGTCTTAAAAAAAATTACAGAACAAAGTCAGGCAGTAGTAGTTCACACCTTTAATCTCAGCACTCAGAAGGCAGAGGCAGGTGGATCTCTGTGAGTTCCAGGACAGAGAAAGTTCCAGAACAGCCAGGGATACATAGAGTTAAAAAAAAAAAAAACCCAGAACATTAACACAGCTTTTACTCTGCTTGCCTAAGCCTTCTCATAGAACTTTCTGCTGCTTCAAAACTAACAGCACAGAGTAAAGAACTGCACTCAACTTAAATACAAGGTCCTGCCAGGGCCCAAAGAAGGCCGTCCCCGCCACCACCCAACTCTGTGCTGATGGGTTCATGGGGCAATCATGCCTTTTGAGACTGGAGCTCAAGAACCATTAGGTGATTAAATGCAGATCAGCTCAGACATAGGTCCTGGTCACTCGGTCTCCTCCATGCCGATGTGGTCTGCCTGCTGGGCCCTCGGCATGACTCAGCTCATCCGGCATCCCCAGCATCACCTTTGTTTTGTGTGGACAGGACGCGTGGATGTATAGAGCCCAAATGTCAACACCAGGTGTCATTTCCCAGGTCCTGTCCACCATGTTTTTTGAGACGGTTTCTCTCATCGGCCAGGAGCTTGCCTAGAAGGCGAGGCTGCGTGGTCTATGAGTCCCCGAGCTCCTTGCTTTACTACAACGCCCGGCTTTTCCCACAGAGATTCTGAGGCTCAGTCTCAGGCCCTTGGACTTGCGAGGCAGCAGCTTGGCCCATGAGCTACTTCCCCAGCCCCCACCCTTGTTTGTTTCACACATACTGTCCTTATATAGCCCAAACTGGACTTATGTTCATGATCCCCCTGCCTCGGCTTCCTGAGTGTTGGGATCACAGCCCCAGCCCCAAATCATACTCTGGCTCATTACACACTTGTGTGAAGGGCCTGGCTTCTAGGTAAGGAGTACTGTACACAACCGTGTCTGACAGGCTATGGCCCTAGCTCATGTGCCAGGCAGGCAGCAAGCATTGGGTCTCCCATGGCCCAGGCATGAGAGCGGTCTTGGTACTGTAGGTATGCAGAGGGTGAAAGAGAGGGAACTGAGCTGTGGGGAGGGAGAGATTGCTAGGGCACACTTCGGTTGGAGTGACCCTGGAGGAACTAGAACCCAGCCAGTCAGGGTCAGGAGGGATGTCTGGCAGGGTCTCGCAGACAGAACACTTGAGAAGGGCAGAGTAGGGTCATGGTGACTTCCCGGAGCTTCCTGGCCAGCCTGAGCCACTGGTTCCACTCCCTTGGGTGCTTATTCTTGTCCTTTAGAATTTTCCACTCCACACATCTAAATTCTGGCTTTACATGCTTCAAGGAGACCTCAAGCAGAGGGTGAGGGCCAGAGCATCCAGTTAGGGAGGAACAGAAGATTGGGACTTGGGAGGGGGACAGGCAGAACGGTAGATGGAAAGTGACAAGTCAGGGTCACACAGCAAGGCAGCCTCAGGAGCAGGCCTAGAGCACCCAAGTCCCTGCACAGCAGGGACAGCACACCAGAGTCCCTGAAGGAACTCAGGGACTGTACCGCAAATGGCAATGAGATTTTTGTGGTATTTTTTGGTTTTGTTTTTGTTTATTTGTTTTGTTTTCATTTCCTTCTGATCAGGGCCAACAAAGGCTCAGGATAAACAGGACACACTACCTTTGTACACCTCACGACTGCATGCCTGTGTTCCATCAAAGGCCAGACTCTGGGATTGTGAGCTGGGTGACATGCTTGCATGGCCATTTACCACCTGTGCCCCTTCTCCCCTCCTGTCCCTGACATTACAACTGGCTGCTGGAGTAGTGGCCATCACCTCAAGCAGCAGAAGCAAAGAACACACAAAACAGCAAACCTTTGCATCCTCTTTGCTGAGACAACCCTCAAAACGACAGACCTAGAAGCCTGGCCTAGGATACATAAAGACATTTAGTTGGGGTGTATGCTGTTTCCATTAAAACAAGAGAAAAGTCAGAAAGTAAGAAACAGAATAAGGGCCTGCAAGATGGCTCAGTGGGTAAAGGTGCTTGCCACCAAGCCTGACAACCTGTGTTCAAAGCCCTGAGCCCCACATGGTGGAAGAAGAAATCCAACTTCTGAGCCAGTTACCTTCTGACCTCCAAACACATGCCACGGCATTCGCAACCCTCATCTCAACCCACCCACACAAATAAACAACAACAACATTTTTAATGTCAAAAAAAAATAAGCGGAGTGGGCACAAAGCATGGAAAGGAGCCTGAGTTTCGTTCTATGGGTAATGGAAAGGTGTTCAAGACCTTTGTCGAGGGATTCCATGCTTTGATTTGCCCCATGAGATCACTCTGGCTGCAGCTGGGGAGGGAGGGAGGGTGCTAGGTGCTGTTGCAATAATCCGGTGAGAGACAAGGGGAATCATCCAGGGCTTCCAAACAGAGTGATGAGAAGTAGCTGGACATGGCCCCTGCTTGGGGGCCGTGCTGATAGATTGGTTGTGGGCATAAAGGAACTCAAGAGAAAGCAGGTGGGTCGATTCTCTGAGCACCGTGGGACACAGCACCTGTAACCTCAGCACTTGAGGGAGGGGGCTGAGGTAGAGAACCTCAAGCTCCAGATCAGCATAAGCTGAGATCCTGGCTAAAAGCAAGAACAAAGAAACAAAATAGGGTTAGAGGTGGCAGGATGCTTCAGTGCGTAAAGGCACTTGCTGAGCAAGGTCGGAGACCCCAGCTGAATTCAGAACCCATGCAAAGGTGGAAAGAGAGAATCGACTCCAAAGTCTCCTCCAAAGTCTCTGTGGGTGCCGTAGCACACGCACCACACACCACAGTAGCTTGGTTGCTAGAACTCTTCCCTGGCATTTGGGAAGTCCTGGGTTTGATTCCCAGTGCAGCATAAATGTGCAGTGGCCTACATCTGTAATCCCATTACTCAGGGAGGTAAAGGCAGGAGGATCAGGCATTCAAGGTCACCCTTGGCTACATAGGAAATTCAAGGCCAGCCTGGACTAGAGACTTTGCCTCAAAAGAGGCAAGGGAGGTCATGTGAGGTATCTCAGTGGGTAAAGTTGCTTTGCCACCAAGCCTGATGGTCTGAGTTCAATCCATAGGTCCATAGGTCCCACATAGGGGAGGAGAGAACTGGCTCACAAGTTGTCCTCTGGCCTTCACATCCACACTTTGGCATTCACACACAAGTGTGTGTGCACACGTGCATGCACACACATACACGTACACACAGTTACATTTCTTAAATGTAATTTTAAAAATTTTTTGAGACTGAGTCTCACTACATATAAAGCCTGGTTGGCTTGGAACTCACTTATGTAGACCAAGATGGCCTTGAATGCAGAGATTCCCCCAGCTTCTGCTGGAATTAAAGAGGAGTTCCATTGTGCCTGAAAAACATAATTTTTGCAAAGTATTTTAAGAGAGCAAGAAAAAGAAAAACCTGATGACAGAGCTGAGCCCATAGCCAGATGTGATGTCTCTGGGAAAGGCAGGAGCAGGGTATACTGGCCTGAACTTGGAGGCCCATAAGTCTCCATGCTGGCTGCTGAACAGGGAAGGGGATGTTGAAGTTTGGGATTTGGGGCAGAGCTCTAACACATGTGGGAGCTCCCAGCATCCAAAATGGTCTTGGGAGCTGGGGGCAAGATGAGTTCACCAGCACGATGTGTAGATGGAGGAAAGGTGGGGGCCAAGCCTGAGCCCTGGGCACTTGGGCCTGCAGAGGTAGGAGTGCCAACGAAGGAGAAAAGCCAGACCAGGAGAGAAGCATCGAGAGGGAACAGGAGCCAGAGCCAAAGGCTGCGGCAGTGGGAACTGGGCAGCAGAGGCTGGGGTCCCCACATCCGTGGGAAATGTGGTGGGGGAGCATCAGTCAGCCAGGGAGCTTCCAGCAGGGTCACTGCACAGGAGGGCACAGTGAGGCAGAGATAGAGGGGACATGTGGCCAAAGGGGGCTCCCCCATTGTACCCTCAAATGCCCAGGGCCATCCCCCAAACAGGCTGCCCTACCCCTGTTCAGCAAGATCCCCCCAAGATGGTAAAGAGAGAATGACTGTTCTTCAGGTTTTGAGCTGATAGTTTTCCCTCTGGGGTTGTAGAGTCACATTAGAGTCAAGTGACCCTCAGATGAAGTCCATGTGCCAAGTCTCATGACTATATCACCCAATGGCCAGCCAGGGCTGCTCACTGTCAGAGGGAAGAAAGTAGACCCTGTATATGAGCAGGGCTCTGAGTCACACTCTTTTGAATGGTGTCAGAGTAGGTGTTCATGGATCAGCACACACCCCTGGCTCTACTGCTTGAGCAATATGGCTGTCCCTTCACAGGCAGTAGAGGAGGAAAAGGGGAAAGGCTAAAATCATTGAGGCGTAAGTCCTTTGTTAGAATTCTCTCAACACAGTCAAGAGTGAAGAGATCTTTAAAAAGGGGTGGGGGGAGCTGGAGAGATGGCTCAGAAGTTAAGAGCACTGGCTGCTCTTCCAAAGGTCCTGAGTTCAATTCCCAGCAATCACATGGTGGCTCACAACCATCTATGATGGGATGTGGTGCCCTCTTCTGGCCTGCAGGCAGAACACTGTATATATAATAAATAAACAAATCTTTAAAAAAGAGTGGAAAGAACAGCGTACTGGCCCCCTAAGGAGGACTATGGCCACTTGTTCCTAGGGTCATTTTTGCAAAGATAATTTATTTGTGTGCTTGTTTGTTTTGGGGGTGTGTGTGTGTGTCTGTGTGTCTGTGTGTCTGTGTCTGTGTGTATCTGTGTGTGTATGTCTGTGTGTGTGTGTCTGTGTGTGTGTCTGTGTGTGTGTATGTCTGTGTGTGTGTGTGTGTGTGTAGGACTACATGTGTACTTAGAGGCCAGAAGAGGGCATCAGGTGACCTTCTCTACCATTCTCCAATTACTTTGAGGCAGGGTCTTTCCTTGAACCTGGGGTTTGAGTTTTCTCAGGAAGCAAGCAAGTTTCAGTAATCCTCCTGTCTCTGCTCTCCCTACGCCTCGTGGTGTTGCAGGCAGGTGTGGGACACTGTGTTTGTTATGTAGGTGCTGGGATCCGGACTCTGGTCCTCAGGATTATAGAGCAAGCTCTTCTACGCTGTGAGCCATCTTCCCAGTTCCTTACGTGTTTTTGTTTGTTCTGTTGTTTTGAAACAGGGTCTCACATAGCCCAGGATAGCCACAAATTAACTGTGTAGCCAAGCATAACCTTAACTTCTAATCATTCTGTTTCTACTGCTTGAGTGCTAGGGTTATAGGCATGGGCCACTGGGCCTGACTTATGTTCTGCTGGGATGGAACAGGACCTGGGGAACACTTTATCAACTGAGTGAGTCTGTGACCTACAGTTGTTTTTGCTAAGTGTCCACAGAATGATTTCCCACAGTACAGATTATCAGATAAGACTGGCTTTCGAGTCCCAATTCTTGGCACAGGATTTTCTTTTCTTTTTTTTTTTTCTTCTCCGTGTAGCCTCGACTGTCCTGGACTCACTTTGTAGACCAGGCTGGCCTTGAACTCAGAATGATCCACCTGCCTCTGCCCTCCTGAGTGCTGGGATATTCATTTTGTAAATTCAATTACAAATGATGGATTAGAGAATAATTTAAGGGCAAGCAGTCTTATATGACAATTGTGTTTCAATGATGGTGGTGTCTGTGTTTATGTTTGTGTGTGTCCTAGGTGCCCATGTCCAGTAGTTTTGCCACATGAGTTTAAAGTCAATTAAAAGCCTGTGGCCTCTTGTTCTCTCGTTCTGTCCTTGTGCCCTAGCCACAGAGGTGTGTGTACACAACAACTGGATGAGGCTTACCCCCCACTGGCTGACCAGTTATTCTGCACTGGTAAGGGTCTTATTCCTTGGAGACCAAATGGACATGGAGAAATAGCATAGCCAACTGTGCTTCCCTGCACCGGCAGTTCTTGGAAGCCACATGGTATTGTGCAGTGTGGCTGGTCGTCATAGAGCCCTGTGCTATCAGCTTTATCATCAGCTGTGATGGTGGCCATTGAGCGCTGATGCTCCCTCACAGAGGAAAAGTGGGGATGGTCACTGGCTCCCCACCCAAGACCCCAGCCACTCCTTCTTGGGCCTGCTGGCCAGTTGGATGTAATTCTGTCCTAATGGTACATGGCCTTATGGTACCAGGAGGTACTAAAGTATAGAGAGGGTAGGAGGTTAACAGAAAAAGGAGGACTTCACCTCTGCAGCTATAGGGAAGTCACCATCCATGTTAGGGTGGCTTTTCAGAGGTGTGGCTACTCTGTGGGTAAGCCCAGTAAACCTATTTCCCCACATTTGACTTTGGTAGAATCTTATTTTGCTCTGTAATTACAACCCTCCAAGGAAGAGGTAAACATTTGTCTGTGTCTCGCAGGGGAAAGAATTACCTTAATGCTGGTACAAAGCACTGTGGTGGTTTACAGAGGGAAGGTAGAGGGAATAGGTGTGGCGTGGTACGGTACAGTGGGGTTCAGCAGCAATGCAAGACGGTGCAGTGGTGCACGGTGGTTAGTGCAGGGCACTGCAATGCAAGTGAGCACAGCCAAGGCTCCTTTGGAAAGCCACTGCTCCAGCTGAGCCTAGCACCCAGCCAGAACCTCCATCCCGATCGTGACTGTCAGCCCGGCTCACCACAGAAGCACCAGCCCTGTGCACCCCAAAAGTACCACTCCCAAAGGTTCTAGTGAGAAACGAAGGGCTGCTACCTGAAAATGAGAGGGAGGGATCAGAGCTCCCAGGTACGAGCAGAGCTGGGCCTGGGGACCCATGGCCTGGAGGGGGGCTTAGGTTCACTCCCACAGAACTGAGTTCTGGAAGGGTGCGGAAGGATTTCTCTACAGAGCGACGTCAGCATCCAAGCTACAGGGTCCCCTGGCTGTCACAGGGCTGGAAGGGGGCTGTTTGTGCCCCTGGCAAGTCCTTAGAGGTCAAGTCCTGTGAGCAGTACTACCCCACGCCCCAGGGCCCAACGCCATTGCGTTGAGGAACTGCCCAGTGTCTCACTTCCGCACAGGGGCCTTCACCCAAGCTCTCCTAATTGCCCTCTTCCACCTGGAGGTGACCTCCTCTTCCTGTCAGTGAGCAGGGTGTGCCCCTCCCAGCTCCACCCCTCTGTGTCCCGCCCTGCCCCTGCCCTCTTCACTTCTGCTTTGGTTATCTGCTCCTTTAGAGGATGACAGGAGCTGTGCACAGACAATTAGATCCAAGTGTTTCGTTTGTCGTCGTGAGCTGAAGGACATCCCCATGTGCCAGCAGAGAGTGGAGGGTAGCACGTGCCCCCATGCACCAATCACCAGCTTCCACGACCAGGGCGTGGTGGTGCTATGTGCAAGCTGTGTAGTGGCCATTTCCGCCACAGGCGCAGAAGAAGGTCATGCAAAACTCCATTGAAAGCTCCCAGGCTTCAGGAGTGCTCGTCTGGAGACCTGTCTCCTGGGGTAGGTACAAGCAAGACCCCATGTGCCTGGCTGTCAAGGACGTTGTCACTTCCCGAACATGTATTCATTTAAAGAGAAGAGGTTTGTGATGGTTCAGTCTGTCTCCTAGAAGGTCCTGGTAGATATTCTTACATCCTAGCTGGGTGAAGGGGGTGCCCTGAGCTCACTCAGCACCTGCCAGGCCAATACTGAATTAACCAACAATCTTAGAAAGAAAACCAAATAGCTCCGTAAATCTATCCACTGGATAGATGGCTCAGCTGGTGAAGCGCTTGTCTTGTAAGAATGAGGAGCCAGGGTCCAATCCCCAGAACCCATGTTTAAAATCAAGTGTGATGTTTGGTACACACTTGTAATCCTATCCCTGGGAAGGCAGAGACAGTCACCTAAAATCAAATGAGCTAGTCAAAAAGCTAGGTGGGGCTAGCAAGCTGACGTGTGCCACTCAAGCCTGGTGACCCAAGTTCAATCTCCAGAACCCACATAAAAGTAGAAAGAGAGAACTGACTTCCAAAAAATTATCATGTGACCATGGCAATACTCACACATGCACACATGCATAGGTACACATGCGAGCGCTCATACGTGCACATACTCGCATGCGCGCGCACATACACACACCCCAATTATTAAGTTAAAATTTTTTAAAGTAAATCAATGTATCCCAAAGAATGGCATCCAAGCCTGACCTCTGACCTCCACATGCACAATCCCTCACACACATACATACACACAGGATCCAGCTATTTATTAGTGACCCTTTGGCTGTTGAGATGAACTCCATCGGAAGTAATTTTGTTCTCAGGAGGATGGGAGGGAAACAGGCAAAATGGCTCCTTTCCAACCTCAATGGCTTTGTCCGGGTTTTGCTCAATCTCCTGGCTAACGGCTAAACCATCTGAACTCTCAACCAAAATAAATACACCTCTGAAGTTGAACAATGTTATTACATCAAGGCTGATGTAATGGTTCCGAACCATGAGAAAATCGTATGCCTACATAATGGGCCCCTCTGTTCAGCAAGGGGAGAGGCTGGGCTCCTGGCTGCCTGTCAAAAGGAATTTGGCATTTTCCATCTTTGTTAAGCTCTGTGTGTGTGTGTGTGTGTGTGTGTGCAAAACCTCATTAATGATGTTGCAGTCACCGGTGTGAAAGTGTACAGAGAGATATTATGTTATAATTCAAGGTCCCTAGGCAAACCCAAAGAAGAGTTCTAGCAAGATAAAGCTTTTTCCCCCTTTAGCACCCAAACCCTTCCCAAACTCAATTTTTCACAGGGTGGAACTTCAGATTTTAATGGCTGTCTATGAAGTAACTCAAGGTCACGTGGCTCAACAATTGTTTCACCACAGAGGATATATTTGAAGTAGAAATTGGAAGTCATACCTGACCCAAAGAACATGTAGGCATGTGTCTTGGGCCCCCTCTGGGGGTGGGACATGCAGACAAACAAGAGGTTTACTCTGGAAGCCAGCCTGAAGTAAGGAGGGGTCGCCCAGGGCTTAGTCAGCACACGGCCCCAAGCTCCCATCAGCCCTCCCCTGGCCCCGAGAACTCTCACACCTTCCACTCCTCCACACATCAATCTGGAGGACAGTGTCTGGAAGACATGCCTTCTGCTTGCCACCAGCAAGTCAGTCAGAGGCCGCTGTTGACAGAAAGCCACAGGAATGGGGGCTGGGGAGTTGGTGCATGACAATCTGAGTTCGATCCTCCAGAACCAATGTGAAAAAACAATAGCATAGGCCTTTAATCCCAGAGCTGCGGTAGAGACAGATAAACCCGAAGAACTTCCGGTCAGCCTGCCTAACTGAAACACACAGCGCTCCATCTTCTGTGAGACTCTTCTCCAAGGATAAGATAGAAAGTTCACTGGGGGAAAACACACACACACCATGGGAAATCTGCTGCCCGGTGGAATCTAAGCCCGCTAAATCCAGGCTCTGCAGAGAAGGCAAATGATTTTTCGGTTTTGAGTTTTTTTACATATGAACACCAAGGCCCATGGGTGGGGACATATTATCACAAAACTTTTGTTGAACATTTTCACAGGTGAGGAGTGAGAGACTCTGAAGACCAGGACCTGACCTGGCAGTCCACAGACAGAGCCTGCAGGCCCAGGCCACATGCACAGCACAGGAAGACAAGCACCCACAGAACTGACGGGTTAGCTAAGGCCGAACTACGGCTTAAATACAGGTTGTTGTCCAAAAGCTAGTGTGTTCAGGGCTTGTTCCCACTGCAACAGCACTGTGTGCATGCATGTGTTTGTGTGTGTGTATTGGGAGTTCAAAGTTTGCATACCATGGAGTTCAAAGACAATGTATGATAATCAGTTCCCTCCTTCTACCATGTGAGGCTTAGGGATTGAACTCAGGTCTTCACGCTTGGTGGCAGGTACCTTTACCTACTATGCCACCTTGCCTGTCCCTGCTCATTTTCCTGAAGGTGTTATCTCTGAACAGTCAGGCTCTGATGTAGCAGGCTTAGGACTTGAATGTAAGAATCTGAGGGGCTAAAACTCAGAGGTGCTGGCAGGGTCAGAATGATGTTAGGTGAAGTGTCAGGTAGCTTATTGAGAGCTCACTCAGATCAGGGTGGGAGGGAAGACTTGCAGAAACACCATTCCATGGAAGTCTGAGAAGTCCCCAGGTTTGCCGTGGGAGGTGACAGGAAGGGACAGCAGCAAAGGAGCAAGGCATTCCATGCAGTGTGTCAGCTTCTCTGGAAATGTCAAGAGCATGCTAGAGAGGTTTCAGAAATTCTCAGAAATTCGGTAGCCCTCCTCAAATACACTATGCCCTGTGTGGTTTTCAACCCCCACGCCCAACAAGAGTGAGCACTGGAAGCCAGGCAGTGGTGGGGCACGCCTTTAATCCCAGCACTCAGGAGGCAGAGGCAGGTAGGTCTCTAAGTCTGAGGCCAGCCTGGTCTACAGGGTGAGTTCCAGGACAGCTGGGCTACACGGAGAAACCCTGTCTCAAACAAACAACAACACAGTGAGCGTGATAGGACAGGATTCATTGAAACAGAGAGGAGAGAGAAATCACATTTGTATAACTTCTTTGTTTGTTGAGCTGAGTCTCTAGCCCAGGCTAGTCGCCAACCTAATTTGCAACAGAGGATGAAGCCTTTGGACTCTAATCCCACTCACTGCCTCTCCTTCCTCAATGCTGGGATTATAGATGAGCAACTGGAGATCAATCCCGGAGCTCCAGGCAGGCTAGGTAAACTTTCTAGCAACTGAGCTACATCCCCAGTCCCTTCGTGGAACTCCCAATTACAGTATAAGTTATAACTGGCTCCTTTTTCTATTAATTATAGGCATTAATAGCTTTAAATCCTTTACTACATGTACTTATTTAGTCAGGATGGGGGTATGCACACGCTGTGGCATGTGTGTGAAGTTCAGAGGCCAACTTTCAGGAGTAGGTGGGCTCTGGTGGCAGGTTTGTTATGCTAGAACCCACCATTTGAGTCCTGAGAACCAAATTTAGGTGTTCGGGCTCGGCAGCATATGCTTTTACCCATTGAACCATCTCACTGGTCCGGTTGTTAATCTCTTACTGTGCCTCATCTTGATAAATGGAATTTATCATAGTTCTGTGCAGAAGAAGGCATAATATCACAAGGATCGTTCTATCCATAAAGCCAGGCACCTACTGAGGATCCTGGAAAGGTGTCTCCCAGAGAACAGAGGGACTATGTACAATCCCTGTCTAGATGGCACAGACTTCACAGGCCCTTCCCATGTCTTGGAACCTGGGGAAATAGGAAGAGAACAGGATGCTCTCCTATCTCAGTTTGTCACCAGGACAAGAATCTGTTGGCGGCTGGAGTGGTGGTTTGGCAATTCAGAGCTCTTGTAAAGGACCAGGGTTCCGTTCCTAGTGCCCACATCAGGCTGCTCCCAATTGCCTGCCTTCCTCTGGCCTCCCTGGGTACCAGCACTCACATGCAAATGCCTACACAGAGACATGTAATGAAAGATAAGGTAAATCTTCTAGAAGAGAGAGTTTACCGGATAGGAAGAGCTAGTGCTTGTTCCAGCAATCTCGCTGGCTCCTCAGTCCTTCCTTGATAATGCTTGGTTTCTCCTGGAGTGGGAGGAGCCCTGGGCCACACTCACCACACATCAGCTGGAACAGTCAGTCTGTTTCACGACTGTAGGAGTTCCAGCCAACTTGCCACAGGCGGATGCCCCTCACCCTCTCTGCCCTCACCTGGAAAATGGCGGGCAGATGACTTCTCAAGCATGCTAGCAGATTTTTAAGAGGTGGGTAACTAGAACCTTCTTGGCAGGCTGGTAAGACAGCTCAGTGAGTGAAGGTGCTTGCCTCCAAGCCTGGAGTGCAGTATCTGGGCTTCACGTGGTACAAGTTGACCTCTGACCTCTACACACCCGTTGAGACATGGGCGCGTGTGTGTGCGCACACACACACACACACAGATGCTCACAGAGAGAGGGGAGTTAAATAAAAAATTAAAAAGTTCAAGCCAGGAGGGTGATGTATTACCCTTAGGCCTGTCACTTGGGAGGCAGAGGCAGATTCATTACAGCTGCGTCCTGGTGACAAGGCTTGTTAAATAGTGGAACAAGTTACCTGGAGGAGACCTCAGTCTCGCCTCCAGGCAAGCAAGAGACCTAGATGGTGTCTTTGGTCCTCTGCCTTCCCTGGGATTTCTGGCAGACATTTACATCCAGAGAGTGATGGTATCTGGGAGGTCCCAGGGGCCTGAAGCCAGCACTAAGAGGGTGGCCCAGTTTCGGCAAACTACTTTTCTGATAGGCGTGCCATCTGCAAGGATTGCCCATCTGACAGAGTAAGAAGCATTGATGAGACTGCTGGTCTCTGAGGGGGCAGTGGCCAAAGCTTGGGGCCATGGTGTGCAATGGTGGTGGGAAGACCCTCATGGGAGGTCTCTCCACCAGCTCCCAGAAGCCCTACCTGGTAAGAGACTCCAAGAGCTGTGCACATTTTAGTGTCTGGTTTTGCTTCCCTATGTGTTCTCAGGAACAAGGGTCCAGGCATGAGAGAAAAATAAGTCTGAAAGATGGTCAAGGTCAAAGACCAATAGTCCCAAACCCAGAGGGCTTACACTGGGATGCAGTAGCCCTGCACAGGGGCCGTCACACACCACCTGAAAATTCAACATCTACATCGAGGTCTCTTGAGGCTGAGGGCCAGGTTCACACGATCCTGTGTCTGCTCAGCACTGCAAGGACAACTTCTGGAGTTAATCCTCCCTTTCCATCCTGGGGACTAAACTTGGGGCCTCTGGCTTGTGCAGCAAGTGCCCCTACCTGCTGAGCGGACTCACACATCCCATCTCCCATCCGTGTTTGTTGCTTATTTTGTTTTACTTTTTGAGGTAGCATCTCATTCTGTAGTCCAGGCTGGAACCCATTGCAATTCTCCTGCCTCAGCTTCCCAAGGGCCAGGGCTACAGGCCTGAGTCATCAATCCTCTTATCTCTTCTCTCTCTTTCCCTTCCTTCTCATCCTTCCCTCTTTCTACCCCTTTGAGACAGGGCATCTTGAACTATGTAACTGAGAGTGACCTTGAACTCCTGATCCTCCAGCCTCTACATCCTGAGAGCTGGGACTGCAGGCAAGCCTCAGACACCACATCTGGGTTTGTGGGGTAATGAACCCAGGGTCTGTGTGTGTCAGGCAAACACACCAGCCACTGAGCTCAATCCCCAGCTGTCCTATTCATTTATTTAGTAAAGATAGTTGCCCCCCAAAAATGTGACATTTAAACTCCTTGAACTTTCCAAAAGAACTACCTGCTAAAGACAACCCTAAACCCTCTCACCCTAAACCCTCACCCCAGCACATCTTGACCTTGAAGATGGCTACTTTCTGGCCTTTGCATCCAATGGCCACGCATTACAGTTTCAGGTGGTTTGGGGATTAGCACAGAGTTAGAGGCGTACATGAGGCTTTCCCACCTGCCCCAGCAGAAGCCTCAGTGCAGGAAGCAGATTTTCCAGTCCCCTGACCCCAGCACACTGAAGACACCACTCAGCTTTGCCTGTCAGCCAGCCCAGCCTCTCATCTTCTCATCTCTTCCTGGCTCAGAGCTCCCGCTGCTCCCCAGGTGCCTCAGGCCTTGGCCCTCTGCTCTCTCTCTGCCTGGCTCTCCTTCCCTGAGGCCATGTTTGATTACTCCACTCAACCATCCCACTCTTTTTCAATGCCACACCTTCAACAATGGTTCTTCTTTTGTGGAGTGGATGGTGTGTGTGTGTGTGTGTGTGTGTGCTGGTATGTTTGTTTGTGAATGCATGTGCATGTATGTATGCACGAGCATGCTTGTGAGTGTGTATATACTGATATGCATGTGAGTGTGCATGTGTGAATTGGTATGTATGTGCGTGTGCATTTGTGAACTGGTATGCACGTGTGTGTGTATGTGTCTGGGTGTCTGTGTATCTGTGTATGTCTGTGTGTAGGCCAGAGAACAGGCTGCCTGGTGCTGTTCCTCAGGTACTTCTACTTTTCCTTTTTTTCCAGACAACTTCTCATTGGCCTGGACTCACCAAGTAAGCTCAGCTAGCTAGCGGTGCAGCCACAGAATCTTCTTGTCTCCGCAGTGCTGGGATGGGTCTGGGAATCAAGTTCAGAGTCTGATGTCTGCAAGGCGAGCACTTTAATGGCTGAACATCTCCCCAGCCCAGGGGTTCTCCTTTCGGTCCCTGCTCTCTATGCCCCTGTGTATCGCTCCCGGTCTCTAGCCTGAAGGGTCCTCACAGGCAAGGTCCATTAACAGGATCCTGCTTTGCATGGTCAAACTAACTTGAGCGTGCCCTGCGCACTCTGGACTGCCTCAGGAAGAAGGATCCAAAGTATCCACACAGCGGCAGTAAGCATTCTCCTCACGGTCACCCTGCTTCGTCTAAAGCAACAGGGGTTCCAGGAGAGTCTGCAGACCCCTGGTGCCCCCAAGGTGCACTTTGCTTCCTGCTTGTTAGAACAGACTGATCATGAGCACTCACTTACCTTTTTCTTTCTCGTTTTGTTTCTGTCCCTGTGGTGAACTATCCAGACAAAAAGCCATTTAGAGCGGGAGGGTTGATCTCAACTCACAGTTCCTGGTTATGGCTCACACTCACATTCAGGAGCAGCAGAGACAGATGAATGCATGACTGTGCTCGCATGACTGCCTGCTTGTGCTCAGCTCAGTTTCTCAACTCTTATTCCAGCTCAGGGACCCTGCCTAGAGAGCTGTCCAGTCCTGTGTAACTTAACCCAAGCTAAAATCATCTGGAAGGAGAAAGCTCAGTTGAGAAAATGCCCCCACCAGATTGGCCAGCGGGCAAGCCTGTGGTGTGTTTTCTTGATTGATGATTAAGATGATTAAGATGATTAAGATTGATGATGGAGGGCCCAGCTCACTGTGGGCAGTGCCACCCCTGGGCAGGGGCCTCTGGGGGGTGCATAAGAAAGCTAACTGAGCAAGCCATGGAGAGAAAGAACAGTGAGCAGTGACACTCCATTTTCTCTGCTTCAGTTCTTGCCTCCAGGTTCCTGCCTTGAGTCCCTACTGTGGGTTCCATTCATCCTGGATTACAACTATAAGCTGAAATAAACCCTTTCCTCCCCAGATTGCTTTTAGTCACGGTCAGAGAAACCCTAGCTAAGACAGGAATGGTACCACCAACACTGGGCTGGGACTTCCACATTAATTAACTTAATTAAGACAGTCATGCCCACAGGTCAGCCTGATGTAGACAATCCTTCACTGAGATGCTCTTCCAAGATGAGTCTGCATTACATCAAGTTGACAGTTAAAACTAACCATCACGCCTCCTTGATTACCATCTATTTCCCTACATTCTCCCCAGAGAAACAAAGTTCTTAGGAAGTGGGTATCCAGTTGCATACCTGAAGGCCAGAGGTACCCTGGGATGTGGTAACAGAGTGTGCTCATGCTCATGTGGGAAGTTCTTGTCATATTCAGCTCCCAAGTCCCCCACACAAAAACCTGTTCCCTTCAGGAAACCCACAGGAGGCAAGCAACAAGAGTTTCCATGACTACGCCAACCCGAAGCACCTTACTTCCTCACATGGAAATGAAAGGCAGGACGGAGAGCCGTCATCTGCTGAGGCCGTGTTCAGACTCGTCCCGGATGGAATACAAACCACACCCACTACCACAATATATCAGCTTTCAAACGTTTTCCAAAAGAGTTCACATAAAAGAAGAAAGTGACAATGTATGTCTCCTTGGTGCTTCTGTAAATGTTCCAGAACCTAAAGAGAGCAACACAGCATGAGGCCACCTCACTGAAAAGCTTGGCCAGTTCTCAGAGTTGTCCCCCTCAACCTTAGCGGGAAGAGCGGCCTGGCATGAACTTAGCTGCGGGTGGCTCTGAGCTTCAAGAAGTTGTTAAAGTCTGTTATTAAACTAGGTGTGGACAACCTTAGGTCATAGCGAGTGACTTTGTCTCGGATACTGTCTGTTCTTCTAAAACCATCAGCTCGATTCTCTTTGAACCTTTCCTGCCTCCTCCATTCGATGGGGCTGGAATGGAGGCTGGAGAGACACTTCCCAGTGGTTAGCACCTGCTGTTCTTGCAGAGAAGTTCAGTTCTCAGCACCCGTGTAGGGCAACTCACACAGCCACCTGCAACTTCAGCTCTAGGGCATCTGACACCCTGTCTGGCCTCTGCAGGCACCCGTATAAATGTGCACATGGATACAACACATACACACAATAAAAGTAAAATAAACAGGAGAAGAGACAGAAAGAGAGAGACTAACTGATCTGGGGTTCTATATGGGATCAGTAAGACCCTCAAAAAAGAAGCCAGCTTAAGGACGGTAAGGCTGTGATAATTTTCTCCATTCAGTCTATTTAAGAACAGGGATAAGGGAGAAGTGAATGTTGCTGGGCTCTGCCCAGGAGAAGGGTAGGAGATATCCCGGGCCACTGGACGCCAGCCCTGCGCTTTGGGGTGTCACGTACCTCCTTCATTTAGTATTCACAGCCCTGTTAAAGTAGGTGTTATCACATTTTACATGTACAGCCTGAGCCTCAGAAAGATTAAATCATTGCCAATGTCAACAGTTCCTGGGTGGCAGGGCCAGGACAGAAATCCAGATCTGCCCCGGCCCACGCTCTTCCCATCTGGGTGCTCCGTCCAGGCACGCGACATGTCCACCTGCCCACGCTCCTAGCCTGGGTCAGCCAGCTCCCACTAGGGGAGGGCAGGGAAGAGATGGAATGGGGAGCTGCTGGATTGGGCCCATTTACGCCGAAGAAAGCAGAGACAATAGGTGCTTGACACTCAGGAGAGACTCCCTAAACAGGAGGGACTTGGCGTACCTAGTGAGACAACAGGGCTGACAGCTGCCAAATTACACATGTCATTCCAACACACCAACAAGTAGCAAGGTGGAGAGGGCAGAAACGGAAGGGACAGATCTCAGATCCAAGGGAGAGAGGAATGTCGTTATCTTGCATGAAAGTAGGAGAAAGCTACGAATGTGGACTAGCGGAAGGGGGACCATCGGGCAGAGGAGGCCTGAGGCAGGGATGTCTTTCTCATCTCCCCAACCCTGAGCCTGCACTGTGGGAAAGGGAAGAGTCACCAGAAAGCCAGGAAATCACTGAGGAGGGCCAGCCCCATCCAAAGGGAGGGCCGGGCCGAAGGTGCCTGCTGCCAGAGAGAGGCTGAGGCGTGGGAACTGCAAAGACACTCTTGAATGGAAGCACTGAGGTGGCTTCTGTGCAGGTCGTGAACCGAAGGCAGTGGGAAGCGAGCTGATCGCAATCTCTAAGGGAGGGAGAAGGAGGGGAAGGCTAGGAAGCCTCAAGGGTGCGGCAGCTCCTGCCTATAATCCCAGCACTTGGGAAGCAGAGGCAGAAGCACCTGTGAGTTCCAGGCCAACCTGGTCTACGTAGTGAATTCCAAGGCAGCCCAAACTAGATTGTCCTAAAAATATAATAAGCATACAAACGTATGTATATGTATGTGTGTATCTATGTGTGTATAAATATAGATATGTGTGATTATATACATACACACATATTCATACACATATATGAGTAACATATATATGTTATATATTGTTATATACATATTGTGTATTTATATGTATGTGTGTATGTATATATATATATAGTTTCTTTCTCTTAAAGAATCATTTGTATTTGTATTTATGCGTCTGTGTCTGTGCCACTTGTGATCAAGTGTCTGGAGAGGTCAGAAGAAAGTGTTGGGTTCCTTAAAGCTGGAGGTTAAGGCAGTTGTGAGCTCTCCACATGTACTGGAAACCAAATCCTGTCCCCTACGAGAGCCTCTGAGTCTGGTGAGTCTCCAGCCCATTTGTTTGTTTTTGTTTTGTTTGTTTAAGACAGAGACAGTTGGGCTGGGTAGTAGCTCAGCTGGAAAGGCGCAGGCTTTCGAAAGCATGAGGACCTGACCCTACCTCCAGACCCATTTAAAAATCAGAAAACAAAAGCTGGACGTGGTTGTGATATCCCTGCCACATTGAGTGGCTACACCCTTAGGTCTTCCTTGCCAGCAAGCCTAGCATACTTGTCCAGTCCCAGGCCAATGAGAGTTGTCTCAAAGGGGTGGCAGGTACCTGAGGAACACCTAACGTTGCTTTCTGTCCTCCCTATGCACACATGTGCAAGCACACTCACACCTATAGGTTCACAGAGGCACATAGGGGCAATTGGAATATACATGTAAGCAAGCGAGAAATGAACCAGGGAAACACGAAAGTTTTAAACTACATGAGAGATCAAGTACTTTGGAGGCAGAGATAGAGGCACCTAAAATTGGGTGGGGTCCGAACCTACAGCACAGATTAGTGCTAAAGAAAAAGATGCTTCACCCTCTCCAACATAGGACAGGACATTGAAAAGAGGGAGCTGGAGACAGAGAAAAGCTGAGGAAACAGCCTGAAACCCAAATGAGGACCCTAAGCAGCGCTGGGAAAGAAGAGGCAGGGCACTGTGGAAATCCAGGCAAAGAGCAGGCCTGGGAATGTCTGGCCAGTGCGTATTAGCCAGGATAACCAGTGTTTGCTGCTGTAACAAGCAGGCCCCCAGGGGCTCTACCTAAAGAGACTTTTTCTTCTTTTCTCTCTTTCCTTCTCTAAAACCCTCTCTCTTCCTTTCTTCTTTTTTCCTTTTGAAACAGGGTCTTCCTAGGTAACCCAAGCAGCCCTGAAACTCACTGTGTAGCCCAGGATGGCTTTGAACTTATAAGGGATACTCCTGCCTTGTCCTGCCTTGAATTACAGGCCTAGCTCGGAAGCTTTAAAGAAAAAAAAAGACAAGGTTTTGTGCAGCCTAAACTTTTAATTTAACTGAGGATGACCTTGAGCTTCCGATCTTTCTGTTTAGTACTGGACTCTAGGTCACCACCACACCTGGCTTATTTGATACTAAGGGTTAAAGTCAGGGCCTTGTCCATGCCAGACAAGTATTCTACCAACTGAGCTATATCCACAGTCCTTGGGAACTTTCCTTTTTTGTTTCTTAAAAGTGCAATGCCAGTGTTAAGAGGGAGCAAAGTCTTCCACACAGTCACTCCTTTCCTGTGGCATCCAGCACCGCTGCCACCCCACCCACCACGGTTGGAGCAATAGGAGCCATGTTGGAAACTCTGGGCCGGCCCAGTAGCTGCACATGCTTCCACCCACATGCCAGGCCTGTCTCAGAACCACACCCAATGGGAAGCTAGTAGTGGTAGCAGCAGTCTTGCTGGGTGCTTGGGAGGAAAGAAAAAGAATTTTTGATGGGGGAGGGGAGCATTTCTGGGGTTTGAAATGTGGCACAGTAGACAGAGTGCTTGCCCTGCTTTGCAAAAAGTCCTGGGTTCCATCCTCAGTGCCAGATGATGCTAGGGTTCAAGGTCAACTCTGTAGCAAGTTCAAGGCCAGCCAAAGCTACATGAGACTGCATCTCAAAATGGGAAGGAGACAGGGGAATGGTTCGACCCATGCTACAGAACCTCATCATCCAAGTCCAACCCCTGGAGCCCGCATGGAGGGAAAAACGAACCATCCTCTGGCTTCCACATGCACACCTGCATTCACAGAAACTTTTTTAAGACCAAGTTTGGGCTGGAGATACGGCCGGGAAAATGGTTGTCAGTAGAGTATCTGCTACGCCAACATCAGGACCGGAGTTCAGATCCCCAGCACCCTCCTAAGAAAGCCAGGCATGGGCAAATCACCTCTGCAACCCCAGTGCTGACGGAGGGGGACACAGGCAGATCCCCAGAGCTCCTGGCCAGCCTAGCCCCAACAGTGGGCCCCAGGTTCAGGGAGAGACCCTGTCTCAAAAAATCAGGTGAAGAGGAACTGGACTCCAAGCTTAAGGGCTTTGGCTGCTGTTTCAAAGGGCCTGGGATCAAGTCTCAGCATCCACATGGTGGCTCAAACCATCTGTAACTCCAGCTCCGCGGGACCTGACATCCTCCCTGGCCTCCCTGGGCACCAGACATGCATGTGGTACACATACATACATTAAGGTAAAGCATCCATATACATAAAATAAAGTAAAATTAAAAAAAAAATAGGGTGAAGAAAGCTGAGGCATGATAGCACCTTTGATCCCAGCACTCAGGAGGCAGAGGCAGGCAGATCTCCGAGTTCAAGGCCAGCCTGGTCTACAGAGTGAGTTCCAAGACAGCCAGGGCTACACAGAGAAACCTTGTCTTGGAAAACCAAAAGACACAAAATTTAAAAATAAAATAATGAGGTGGGGAGAGACAGAATAGAACATAGGATGTCAACCTTTGACCTCTACATACAGGTTGCACACTTGCTCACACACACAGAGTTGATAGCCATCCTTGAATACATCGACAGTTGAGGCCAGCCTGGGCTACATGAGACCCTACCTCAAAAAAATAAAATAAAATAGAGTGAATGAGAGAAGCCTGATCCTCAGGCCCTGTGGAGGTGCTGGCCTGCCCCATTCCTAACTCACTGTGAGAATTCCCAAGTCTGGTCTGCCCAGAGGGCTGACTGACCCGTTGCTCACTTCCTTCCAATGTTTTGTCCTGAGCACCTGTTGAAAACCATCACCCTTTGAGAGAGCTAAATGGGGGACTGACGGATCCAGGGGACTGAGCAGAAATGGATCCATCAGCATGTGTGCTATGCCAATATTGCAAAACCTCTAACTGTGGGGTGGAAGGGAGACAGGGAGGGAGGAGCAGGCAAGAGGAAGAAAACAGTCCAGCCCTAGGGGCATCTGGAAATGAATGCTAGACTGTTTTGGGGTTGCTCAACAGTAACCTGCCTTCCCAGAGGCTGTGCCAGGCCTGCTGAGGGCTCATCTCACCCCTGCTGGAAGGCGCATGGGCAGCAGCTTCAGCGATACAAGTGGCCTTAAGCGGCAATGCTCTGGAGGTGCCAGGGCAGGAGGGCACCTCTCCCAAGCTAGTGAGAGTGGCAGGCAAGTGTCTGCCTGCACAGGTGCGTTTACAGGCTGAAGTGAGGCCTCTGTCTCCAACACATGTGGTCGGGCCTGAGAACAGACACTCATTCATTCTCCATTTAACCCGAAGCCTAACCCCACTCCTCGAGTTACTTAACTGAACAGCTACTGCTTGGCAAGGTGTGGTGGATTCTAGCCCAGGTCCCTGTAAGCATAGAAACCCCGGGATAGAGCACCTGAGACCCCCAATGCCACCCTCCACCACACACACAGAGCCAAGATGTTCACCACCTCTGATACTGGCCTGTAAAGTTCACCCCAAAACATCCACCGCCCACCATTCCAGTTCCCTCGGCCCACGCAAAAGCTGGCGGAGGGAGAAGTGAGGAGGCTGTGAAAGCTGCGGAGTCAGGCAGCCCGGCTTTTGGCAGGCCTAAGGGATCTAATGAGGCTGTAAATGGGAGGCTGGAGGTGTGCAGGAAACGGCTTTGAACTCCTCAGACCCGCTCAGAAACCATCCCACAGGGCTGAACCGCAGGCGCTTCTCCCTCCCTCACCGCGCTAAGAACAAGCTCCAGGGCCGCTTCTTTCCAGCCGTGCAGGCACCGCCAAACAAGAATATTCAGCGCGGACATCTCTCAGTGTTGAGGCTGTGCAGACTGGGTCACACACCCACCACTGAGAGAGACCCCAGCCTTGCTTCAGCCCTTCCAGCCTCTGGGACTGTGTGTCCTCACCGTGGCTGTCCCTTCATTCAGAAAACAATGAGTTGGGCTGGCCTGAGGAGGCATATCTGCAGCCCACCTGGGGTACCAGCACAGGGAAAGTACCCATCATGGGCTGGCAAGGTGGCCGAAGGGGGAAAGGCAGCTGTTGCCAAGTATGTCGGCCTGAGCGCAGTCCTCAGAACACACATGGTAGGAGAGGACCAGCTCTCACAAGTTGTCTTTTGACTTCCACATACACACTGCCACTCCCTACCACACACATAAATAAATAAAACTTAATTTAAGTTTTCTTCTTCTTCTTTTTTTTTTTTGAAGGAGAGATGGCTCAGTATGTCAGAGTACTTGCTGCTCTTCCAGAGGACCGATGTTCAGTTCCCAGCACCCATATATGAGGCAACTCTCAGCCTTTAACTCCAACTCCAGAGGATCCAGTGTCCTTTTCTGGCATCCCATACACACATGCACAAATTCACATGCAGATAAACACATACATGCTTAATTATAGAATAAAAACAAAGAGCACCTGTAGCCATTTGCCAGGTGATTCTCCCTGCCCAGAGTGGCGGGAAATCTGAACAGGTGAGATGAGTTTTTTGCCTGTTTGTCTTGTGCATGTTGAGGGGGGTGGGGAGAGTTGTATGTGTACATGTTTACCTGTGTTCGCACATGTGTGTGCTTGCATGTAGAGGCCAGAAGTTGACATCTGGCGTCTCTTAGTTACTCACCTTGGGCTTTGAGATGGGACCTCTTACTGAACCTGGAGCACTCCTTAATTCAGCGTGGCTGGGGGGCCAGTGAGCCCCAGAGAACCTCCTATGCCCCAGCACTGAGTGCTGTACCCCGCCTTTCCATGGCGCTGGGGCTCTGACGCAGACCCTCACGCCTGCGCAGCAAGCATCACTCCCAAGCTGCTCTTCTCTAGCTCTCTCATCCTCCTGCCCTGTGACCTAGAAGCTCACCCTTTCTCCCCTAAGCCTCCCCAGTGCCAGCAGAAGAGCAGCTGAAGCACAACAGTAGCTATCTGGGGGGCTCCAAAGGACCAGGAGGCCTGTGTCAAGCCACCAAGTGCCATGACTGAGTGGCCGGGAAGCAGCGGGTGGGCTCTGGTTTGGAAGGGCCTTCCAGAGCTGAGGTGTAGCCTCTATCTGGCCCCTTAGTCCCTATTAAACAACTAACACCTGGGGCTGGGGAAATGCCTAGTGAGCAGGAAGGAGCATCTGCTTTAAAAACACAGGGCCCTGAGTTCGAATCTCAGTGCCAGGTAAAAAGCCAAGTATGGCTGCACATGTGTACACTGTAACCCCGGCATTACAAAGGGTCTGCCAGCCAAGCTCCAGGTTCAGGGAGAGACCCTGACTCAAAGGAATAAGGCAGAGAGAATGGTAGAACAGGACACTTGACATCCTCCCCTAGCCTCCACATCTGCCCACTAGCACAGGTTCCCACACACACATATAAGTATATACCCACACACACACACACACACACACAAAAACCTCAGCCCTCACCCATCCCCCGCCCCTTACCTGCTTGTGTCCCTCCCCCAAAATTGCATCACAAACAAGCCCATCAATGGGCCTTTGTTTCAGGGCTCTGTCTCTACACACCCTTCCTGCGTGTGTTTCAGAACGTTTCCCATCTCAGGTGCTTTGAGCACAATAATAAGAAGCCCCAGGCTAGGGTGGAGGGCATGTGCCAAGAACAGGACTTGGCATGAGGCCCGTGGCTTTTGAAGCTGGCCAGTCACTGGAGGAGAAGTTAGAGGGACAGTGGGGAAAAAATCCTTACATTTTCTGCTCCCTCAGCCCGGCTGCCCTGCTGCTTGGGAGCCCCTGGTTACCCTGGATTGCTTTCATGCCCCTCATCAGACCTCCAGAACTACCTCTCCCTGTCTCTTACACATTACAAGCTAGCTGCCCCTCACCATACCCAGTGGAGGGGTCTGCCCACAGTCCCTTCTTCTATTCCCCGGAAGTAAAGTTGTAGTTCGAGGCAGAACTTATTACCAGAGCCTGGGTTCCAGCAGCCTAGGCAAGCGAAGCTTGACCGTCCATCCTTAGTAAAACCAACTGAAGAGAAGCAATAGTGAAAAGCAGGGACAGGAGGCTTATTCTCTGTGGAAGAAAAGGAAAGAGGTCCAGCAATCCCCCAGGTCTATCTTCAGGGATCTGTGACATTTAAGTGTAAACAGCAAGAGGACTGCATAGCTAAGCAGTCCTGGTCAGGGTGGGGTCCTGCCCATCATGGACCCATCACTGTCCAGACCCCACACTCTCCAGTAAGACTGTCAGATGAACTGTCAGAACCCTGTGAGAACTTTTCCCATAAGTTAAGTTCCTTCTCTGGTTGGCACCAGTCACCAGCCATTTCTTCTCCCAGCATGAGACTCCTAGGGAATCCTAATTTCCCAGGTTCCACTGTCTTAATAGTCTTAAAGACAAAGGGATGGGCGCAAGGGCTTCTCCTCAGAGTGTCTTGATTTCTGCCAATTACAAATGTGCTGCAAGGGTGGGCCGCAGCAAGGCATCCACAGGAAGCCAGCCTGGGCTCCACCCTTTGCCTTCAGCAAACGCTTAACATACAGCTTGAGTTTCTCATCATCTGCTAGCACAAAGAATACAAGAAATAGATGGGTTGTGTTGCTTCCCTGACTGGCACTGAGTGGGTATTCAGTAGGTGGTCCTATTTATATTGCCTGTGCCAGAATGTTACCGGCTGTGACAGGGGTCATCACAGGTCAGCTTTAACCCCCCAGAGGGAGCAGAAGAAACACTGTATCCCTTGCTAGGTGGGGACACTAGGGCAAGTGGCCACCTATCTGGTTGTCAGGCCTGGGGTGTTAAGTGGGCAATCATTGCAGCACTAGGATAGAAGAAACGGGGACTGTGGACCAGCCTAGTTTTTTTTGTTTGTTTTTGAGACAGCAAATCGCATCACCTAGGCTGGCCTTGAATTCAATAATTTATAATCCTTGAATTTATAATCCTCCACCTCTGCCTCCCAAGTCCTAGGATCACAGCTATGCTCTACCACACCTGACTCCTGCTGCAGCTTCAAATGAGTCTCTCAATAGAGGATAGAGGATGCCCACCATCTAGGCATTGTTCGCGAAGTTTCTAACAGGCTGTGCTGAATGAACAGGAAGAGAGTAGGGTAGGAAGAGTGCAGCCAGAAAGACAGAGTTACAGGGGCGGGGAGATAGAGAGTCTGTGTGTCTGTCTGTGTGTGTGCACCTGTGTGTGTGCACCTGTCTATGTGTGCATGTACGTGTGTGTGTGTGTACATGCATGTATATGTACCATAGAATGGGTATGGAGATCAGAGGAAAAGCTTGAGTGTTCTTGCCTTGCACCTTGTTTGAGACAGGATTTATTTTTCTTTCTATTTTTTGTTTGTCTGTCTATGTGTTTTTTGAGACAGGGTTTCTTTACATGCAAACCAGGCTGCCCTCAAAGTCACAGAGATCCACATGCTTCGGCCTCCTGAGTGCTGGGATTAAAGGCCTGTGCCACCATGCCCAGTTTGAGACCCGCGTGTTTCTTATTGTTCTTTGCTGCACACAGCAGGTCAGCTGGCCCAACTCTGGGGAATCTCTTCTTCCTGTCTCCCATCTCTTTGTGAATGAGCATGATGCTTGTACTACTGCATTTTATCCACTGAGCCATCCCCTACCTACATCACCTCTCTCTCTCCCTTTCTCTCTCTCTCTCTCTCTCTCTATCTCTCCCTCCTCTCTCTCTATCTCTTTCTCTCTCTTCCTCCATCCCCTTCTCTTTCCCTCTCTCCCCTCTCTTTTGAAATGGGGTCTCTCACTGGCCTGAATTTACCAAGCCGGCTAGACTAGCTTGCCAGCCTGCTTCCCCAAGCTGCCTGTGTTGCCTCCTAGCATTAGGATAACAAGCACATGCCACCAAACCTGACTTTTTTGCCTGGGTTCTCTGGATTCACTTCAGGTCCTTGTGCTTTCAAGCTACAACTTTACACATTGAACTATCTCTCCATCCCCTAAGCCACCATAAGCCCCTGGAATCAACTGGGTTGGTCAAATTCCAGGCTGCTTCTGCAGAGGACATGCTACCTGGTCCCCAGGCTGCCATCTTCAGAGTGCCACTCTCTGCATCTATAACAGGATGCAGGCTGTACAGAGCCCACAGTTGGGGGGGGGTGCCTATGGCCAAAACTATGTCTCTTCCCACCTCACCGCAATACATTTCACCAAGCCATTCCCTGCTGTTTTCTAGGGAAACCCAAACAAAGGCAGGCCAGCATCCCTTCCTGTACCCTTGGGATTAGCCCCTGGTTTATGCACATGCTTCCAAAGCCCTTGGCAGTCCTGGCCTCTTTGAGTGGAACTCAGTAACTGTGGGTGACTCTCTCCATCAGGGGCCACAAAGATAGAACACACTTAAGAGATGGCAAAACAGGCACACATCAGTGACCAGTGGCCAGGGGAGGAGTGTGGCCCCTGTGGCATCTATTCTGGAGGGCCAGCCTCACCAGCTGTCTGAGGACACCCTCTGCCCAAGACATGAGAGTCCACTGTAAAAGGCAGGACAGGATGAGGAGAGGAGGGAAAGGACTGTGCTTCACAAGCTAAGGGTCGGGGGCAGCACAAAGGGGCCTGCAAGATGACACTACGGCGAAGACTTGCCACCAAGCCTAACGACCCGAGTCGGATCTGGGGCCCACATAGTGGACCTGACTCCTGAAAGTTGTCCTCTGACCTCTACATGCATTTTGTGATATATGTCTATGTATTCACACAAACACAAATAAAATCCAATTAAATGGAGAAAGAAAGAAAGAGAGAGAGAGAGAAAAGAAGAAAAGAAAGAGAAAGGAAGGAAAAAAGCAAGAAGGCAGGCAGGAAAGAAAGAAGAGGAGGGCCACAGGTACAGCAAGAAGGGCTACCAAGTACTACAAGCCACCTCTGGAGCACCAAGTGAAAACTGTCCAAGACAGGGGTGGGAAAGCCTGGGGCTAGGAAAGCCAGGCCCAGACTGCAGCCTTTGAGGACAGGGAAAGCTAGGCAAACACTGCGGCAGGTCATGTGCCTCCTCCAGGGTGCAGGTATTCTGCTGGGCCCTGAGCTGGCAGGAAGCCCCAGCACCTCTCATTAGGTTAGCCGCACCAGTGCTCAGGGTTTTATTGCCTCTGCGTTGCCTCGGAAGAGCTCAGCCCCATCTGGCTGTGGCTGTTAAAAATGTGCTTGGCTTTCTTCTTTAAAATAAAACCCCAATCAAGGGATAAAAGAAAGTGCTTTGGAGCTGGGCCAGGGAACTACTGCTTACAGGTGGGGAGGGATGGAGGGCTGTGGAAAAACTGGGGTGGAGGAAGCAATCCGCTGACATAGCACCTGTGCTGGCGAACGACAGAAGCCAAGAGATGGGTTTTTTTTTTGATGCTTAAACCCAAGGAGAATGGGTAATTTAGGGAGCACAGAACAAATGATCCAGGACAAGGCAGAAGAGGTGTGAACGCGAGGCAAGAAGCGCACAGCTACTTTTAGCTAGGTACCACGAAACTGCTATTAAAAGTCTGCTTTGAAACTGAAAGCAACATATGGTCACAATCCCATCACATGCGAGCTGCCTTCTCCTGCCAGCTCTGCCCTGAACTGTAGGAGAGGCTGAGCTAGAGGGCTTCAAGGTGAGCCTGCTTCCTAGGGCTACACCCCCACCTTCCCACCCGCCTCCTCCACCACTGTGGGATAGCCACCACAAATCTAATCCCCAAAGAATAGGAAACGCCTGAGGCATGATAGTTTGTCATGACCTGCCACCCATCCAAGTAGAATGTACTCAAGGTGCCCTACGGTACTCGTGGTCACGGTCAATGGTCAGCCCAGCCTGCCTGCCTACAGGAGTGCTGAGTCCACTCGACTGGCTGGCCCCAGCCTCCGAAGTCAGCTTGTTTGGGCTAAGAGAGAGCAGTCCTTGAAGAAGAAGCTATCTTGGTGATGGCAGCCAGAATGACAAGGCAGCCACTCCGGGGGCTGATGCCCCCGAGGGAATGTGTCTTCAAATCCAAGGTCTGGGTGCTCTCTGGGGGTGGGAGGGAGTACGTGACTAGGGTGGTTCTCCAAGGCCTTTCTTGTGTGTGGCTGGTTTGCAGGCCGTTTGCATTTCATGCGGAAAGGAGCTTGCTGGATAGCAGTGGGGAATTAGGGCTCCCCTGTTACTTTCCCAATCTTTCTCCATAAACAAAACTCACTGTGGGAACAGTCTTCCTATGTTCTGCAATACAAATTGATTAATGCAATAAAAATGTGAGCGAAACCACCAGCCCTCACAGACAGTGGGCTTATGTTGTCTGCCCTCCTCTCTGCCACAGTGTTTTTCCTTAAGAGTTTGTGTATTGTTCATGCTTTGGCTTGGCACACACACAAAATCCAAAGCCCATAATAACGCAGGTCATTAAGCCCAACAACTATGTTTGGACCCTTTTCAAGGGAGTGATTCAGGCAGGCGCTCTGCTCAGGAATCAGCTTCCAGGGAGTTACCAAAGCTACCCCTCACTAGGCAGGGCCCGGGACCAGCCTGAAGAGCTTTCCCAGGAAAACTGACCCTCCTGCAGCCGCTAGGTGGAGCTAGATGTTTGCAAATAGCGGAGGATTACTATGGCGTGGCTAAGAAAAGACACCTTTTTTTGGTCCAACTTCACCCTGTCCAAATAAAGACAAATGGGCATTGGGAGCTAAGAATGTGTCTCAGTTGGTAGAGTGCTCACCTACCATGCATGAAGTCCTGAGGTCCCTCCCCAACACCACGTAAATCAGGTGCAGTAGCAACTCACATGTTTATACGCTCCAAATGACTACAACTCTAGCTCAGGAGGATCAGAGTTCAAAGTCATCTTCAATTATATTGTGAGTTTGAGGCCAGCCCAAATTACATGAGACCTTATTTTTAAAAAGGAGTAAGTGAGCTGGGCTTGGGTGTGGGGGTCATGCCCACAACCCTGGCACTGGGACAGCAGGACTGGCTGGTGTGAGCTACACAGTGAGTGGCACAAGAGCTTGGCTCAGCACCTATATAGATCTGGAGATGGGGGAGAAGAGAGGAGAACAAAGGAGAGAGTGAGAGAGAGGGACAGACAGACAGACAGAGCGGGGTCTCGTGTATCTCAGGCTAGCCTCACACTGCTCTGCAGCTGAGAATGATCACGAACATTCCCAGTGCGGAGACAGCTGATATGACCCCTGTGACCCATCTATGTGTTGTAGGGGCCCACAACCAGACAATCACTTGACCCTGCAAGAATGTTAAGGGTGTTTTGTTTTAGTACAGAAAAGGTCATATATCTTGTTCAAATAAGCTCAGAAAACAGAGAATTAAAACTTACGGGTCCTGGCTGACGCTGTAACTCAGCAGCAGCGTGCTGACCACAAACACGCAAACGGAATCTAGCTTACGGGTGCTTTGAGGTTCTGAGTGGGTGCTGACCACAAACACGCAAACAGAATCTAGCTTACGGGCACTTTGAGGCTCTGAGTGGTAAAATCTAACCTGATGTGTTTGATGGGCAGTTGTCTTCCTCCCTAAAAACAAAGCCAAGCAGCATTTCTGAAAGCCAGCTCTGTGAGTAGCTGAAGGAGACATTCAGGCTGGTGCTGACCTGGGGGTGGGCTGTGGTACCGTGGTTCCTGGCACCAGATAGAAAAACTTGTGCAGTTTGTCTGTTTGCATGTTTGTTGGTTTGTTTTTGAGGAAGGTTTTCTTGTCACCCAGGCAGGTCTTGAACTCAGTAAGTAGCTGAGGATGACTTGGAGCTTCTGCTCCTCCTGCCTGTGCCTCCTGAGTGCTGGGAATAGACACGTAAAGGGGACACTGGATACTGCACTTGGGCCTTCCTCATGCTAAGTTAGTGCTCTCCTGCACCGAAGCCCTAGAGTTCAGTTGAAATTGCAGTAATAAGACAAAGATATTATTAACACAACAAAGACATAGGGAAGCCACACCAAGGGAAAAGCCCAAAGCTCACAGGCTCAAATTTAGTTAAAGAACCATTGCTGCAATCTAGACAGGCCTGGGGCCTGAGCAGTGTGTTGGAATCTCTTCCTACAAATCAGATTTTCTTCCTTCTTTCTTCCTTCCTTGTTTCCCTCCTTCTTGCTTCTCTCTGAGTCAGCCTCATGTATCCTCACTGACTTCCTACCTCCACCTCTTCTTGCTCGGATTATAGGCACACATCACCACGCCATGCTAAGGACGCTGGGAATGTAGCCGTGTTAGGGGAATACCCCACTAACTGAGCTTTGTTCCAGCCTGTAGAGAAAAAGCTTCTGAGAAGCCACCCAGAAACAGAGGCTCACAAAACAAGTACGTTTGAAGTCCCAGAGAAGATGCGATGTGTAAAAGGGGCCATGGGTAGTTGACAGCCTGAAAGCGATCCCCATGACCCACGTGTGGAAGGAGAGAGCCAACTCCTACAAGTTGTCTTCTGATCTGTGTGGGCCAACACAGGCAAGAAATGTGAAAAATTAAAAATAGATGAAGCATGCTGGGCGGTGATGGCACACGCCTCTCTTTAATCCAGCACTCAGGAGGCAGAAGTAGGTGGATCTCTGAGACTGAGGGCAGCCTGATCTACAGAGTGAGTTCCAGGACAGCCAGGGCTACACAGAGAAACCCTATCTCAAAAAAAAAAATAGCTGAAGCAAAGCAATAGGGTCCTACTGTGTCCATGCTGAGGCCACCTTCACTTCCCCTTTGTCCCTCATGAGCCTGGTGTTGGCATTCCAGCAGGTCAGTCAGAGAGGACAGCGAACTGCCTTCCTCCTCCCCACATGCTCACACACACACACAGACACTATATGGCTGCCCCTCAAAATTAGAAAGACAATGTTTCTCACACAGAGTTAACTATTTTTATCCCATTTTAAAAAATAATTTATTGTTTTTATTTTATGTGCATTGGTGTTTTGCCTGCATATATATATATCTATGTGAGTGTGTCAGATCTTGGAGTTTTAGACAGTTTTGAATTGCCATGTGGGTGCTGGGAATTGAACCCTGGTCCTCTGGAAGAACAGTCAGTGCTCTTAACTGTCAAGCGAGCCATCTCTCTAGCCCTAGAGTTAACAATTTTTTTTTAAATCAAATCATTGTTTGTTTTGCTTTGTTTTTAAGACAGGGTTTCTCTGTGTCGCCCTGGCTGTCCTGTAACTCTGTAGACCAGGCTGGTCTTGAACTCACAGAAATCTGCCTGCCTCTGACTCCTAGTGCTGGGATTAAAGTCATGCACCACCAGCACCTGGCTTATCAAGCCATTCTTAATAATGTATCAAAGCTTTGCATAAGAAACTCAGAATACTGAGATTTTTGTAGAAGAGGAAGCAGCTATTGAAAAATCAATTTAATAGAAGTATGGGGCTGGGGTTGCTCAGTACAGAGCTTGTCCAGCCAGCACAAAGACCTGGGTTCCATCCCTGGCACTGCACACACTGAATGTAGTGGCATATAATCCCAGCAAGTAGGGGGAATAGAGGAAGGCAGGGGACCAGAAGCTCAAGGTCATTTTCAACCATGTAGTAAGTTCAAGGCCAGCCTGGGATACTAGAGACCTTATCTTTAAAAAAAAAAAAAAATTAAAGAATTCCAGAGGACAGAGCCATGCGGCCATCCCTGGCACCACATAAACCGGGTTTGGTGGCCGACATCTGTAATCCTAGCACTCAGAAGGCAGAGGTGGAAAGAGCAGAAGAGTTCACGGTCACCCTCAGCTACACGCAGGATCCTTAGGTCAACCTGGGAGATGTAGAAAATAAAAAATTTACCCGAAATCACATTCTCCTTGTATTAGCGAAGAGTTCCATTCCTTGTTGCCCTCATGGTCACACTCAAACACAAGCCCCATCCTTGTGGCTGCCTGCTGGTGTGTACGACCACGATGCCCAAACCACCCAGAAGGAACCTCTTCTTCAGCATAGAGCACCCATGTTCCAGGAACTCACCTGCTTGGTACAGCCTGGCCCCACTGTCCGCTGCAAGTGCAGCCCAAGTTACAATGCCAGTCACACCAGATACGAAGGCTTGGGAAGATGCTCCGACGGGAAGTCAGCCCTCTGGACTCCACACCTCCAAAGTCTATAGGGACCTGCCAGTGGGGATGACCAGCCAGTTCCTTCTCCATCTGCTGTGGGGCCCCCTGCTGCTTGTGCTTCACAGACTTTGACTGCACAGCCCTCTGCTGGTGTACTCTTGTGATGAGACAAAGTACATTTCCCACATGTTTCAAGACAGTGCTTGAAAAGAAATGTCATCTTTGGGCTGGAGAGATGTCTTCATGGTAAAAGCACTAAGCTCCGCAGCACTGACTGGAAACCCTCAGTGGGGCCATGAAGGAGCCTGGAATCCCAGTGTTGTGAGGGTGAGGATGAGTGAATGACTGGGGTTTGCTGGCTGCCTCCTAGTCCCAGGTTCAGTGAGGGACCTTCTCAACAGAGTGAGGTGGACAGTGACAGAGCAGGGCAGAGCTGCCTTATCCTAGCATATGCGTTCATACAGTAGCATGTACACAAATAACTTCTTTAAAGAATAGGAAAGAAATATCACCTTTTAAACCTGTCAGCCACAGCAAACTAGTCACTCTAGAAGATAAAGGTCTTCTGGCATACAAAGCAGAAAACATTACTAGAGAACAAGACAGCCAGGAGAGGGAGTGTGTGTGTGCACATATGTCCGTCCATGTATGCCCTTCTATACTTGCGCACATGCGCTTGGGAGCCACAGGCCAATCTTAAAAGGTGTTCCTCAAGAGCCACCAGCTTATTTTCTGAGACAGGCTCTCCCTGGCCTAGAGCTTGAGAAGTAGGCCAGGCTGGCTGTCAATGAGCTTTTATATGTGGACTCTGGGGCTCAAACTCCGCTCCACACTCTTGCATGGCAGCTGCTTTACCAACTGAGCCCTCTTCCCAGCCCTAGTGTGTCATTTTTGTATGAAAAAAAAAAAAGACTGTGGCCTCAGTGTCGCCTTCAAAGCACAGTGTGGCAACCCAGGTGAGCATGGAAGCAGGACAGTGTCTTCCCGGAGGGAAGTCTGCTTGTAGGGTGACCTTTAGACCAGCTATTTACAGATGACCGCCCCCCTCAGGGGGCTCACAGTGAGCGGGCCAGAAAAACAAGAAGCATGAGAATGCTGAGCTACAAGGGCACGAGTTAGAAGGACAGTTGATGCCAGCCAGGAAGAGGACTCTGGAAGCCCCATGAGGAAGAGAGGCGCAGAAATAGTTGGGAAGTAAGGTAGGGGCTTATCTTTAAATTAATTAACTTTTTATGTGTATATGGATGCAGACACACGTGGGCATATGAATATGTGAGCGTGTGTGCATGCGTGCGTGCGTAGGTCAAAGGTCAACCTCTAGTTCTTCCTCAGAAGACAGCTGCGATGCTCAGGTCTCTGAGGGCAAGGTATCTGCAATGTGTGCAGTTGGAAATAAAACAGAGAGCACACAGCAGAAGAGGGTTAGAAGGGGGTAGAAAGCTCATGCTGCCATCCCAGAACCTGGGAGGCAGAAGGAGCTGGAGTTCAAGGCCATTCTCAGATATATAGCAAGATAGAAAGTTCAAGGCCAGCCTAGGATACATGAGGATTTATCTTAATAGATTAAAAGAAAAAAAGAAAAGAAAAGAGGGCCATTGAGATGGCTCCGATCAGGTAACAACACTTGCAGCTAAGCCTGACACCCTGTTCTCTCTCATAGCTACAATAAAACCCTCCCCTTCAAATGGTCCTGTCCTCAGGTTATACATCCTGGGGGGTCAGCTGAAAGACCCCATCCCAGAAGGATGGCTCAGCAGCTAAGAGAACTGCCTGTTCCCTCTGAAGACCCAGTTTATTCCCAGCACCCTTCACAGCGCCACACTTCCGCAACTCCAGCTCAGGCATCCGAAGCCCTCTTCTGGCCTCTTCCGGAATTGCATTCACATAGTGCTCAGGCAAAACACCATTTGCAGAAGATAAGGAAGAGAGAGAGGAACAGTGGCTCTGAGGGGGAAGGTTGGATCCCTGGAGCACGCCTGGGAGAAGGAGAACGCCAGCACGCTGGCTTCTGACACCCCAAAGGCGTGCCGCAGCGATGCAGCTCCCACAATAAACAAGGAAATAAATGTAATCTCTAAAACTTCAAAATAAAACATGGAGGAAGATGCCATCATTCACCTCTGTCTCCACAGGCATGAAAATATCCGCACAAATGCCCCTGCACACACCCACGCACCCACACAGGGTGGGGCTGGAGGCTGCTGGCTGAGGTGGAATCACACTGCAAAGGGCGCTACCAATGTTTCTGGGACAGGAGGCCCTCCTTCTGTATCTAAGGAAGCACTGGGGTTTACTCATAGAAGACAAAAGGGGGAAAGGGATCCTATTTTCTCTACCTCTGTTAACTCAAGTGTCTCTGGAAGGGGAAAAAGATTTAAGCATATATCAAACTAAACCAAAAATTTGGCTCTATTTGTGTATGTGTGTGCGCATGTATGTAGGTGTGCAGGTTTTGTGCCATGTACACACACAGACAAAAGGATGAGGCTGGTTATCACCATCTTTTGTTCTCTGCCTCATTCTTGTCAGGGCTCTGACTGAACCACAGGGTCACTGTTACGGCTAGGCTGGCAGGCCACGAGCTCCTGGATCCTCTCTCTCCACCACCTCCTCTCCCCCAGTGCCGCAGTCATACAGCCACGGGGGTGCTCAGGGTTTAAACAGTGAGTCCTACCTGCTCTTGCCATCTGCCTAGCCCCACATGTTTTTTTTTTCTTAATAGGGGAAATGATCTGCACAGCACAGGAGGCCAATCACATTTGAAGGGGTCAACAGTATGATTAATCTTGATTGTTACCCTGATGGAATTTAGAATCATCATGGAAGCAAACCCCTGGGCATGTGTGTAAGGGATTGCCTAGATCAGGTTAAGTGATGTGAGAACACCCAGAAGCATCCATCTGTCTGCTGACTGTGACCAGTGTGACCAGCTGCTGTGCCCTCCCCACCATGATGGACTGTGCACCTTCAGACTGTGAACCAGGAGAAAGAAAAAACCCTTCTTAACCTTGAGCAACCTCTGTCAGGTATTGGATCACAAGACAAAAGTAACTCATCCAGCTGGATCAAATTATATAGCAGCCTTGACCACCATCCTGGGACATGAAGACACTCTACTGTGAATCCTCACAGCTGGAATCTGGTCCCCAACATCTCCCACTCTCGCCTGTCACTCTCTCGTGTTTGCATTTATGCAGAAGTGAAGGTGCACTGCTGGCCAAGACATCATCCTGTCCCCAAATTCCCACCCAAACCACGGTTTGATCAGCGAGAGGAAGTAGCAGTCTGTCACTATGTTTGTACTGAGTTTTAAAATTATAATGTTCTTTTGTTTGTTTCTTTGTTTTATCTGAGTAAATCAGATTTTAGGAAAGTATTTCTAGCTGCAAGTACTGAAAATACACAAGAATTACTCGGCAAGATGAGGACGTGGTAGAGCTCTTGCCCAGCATCCAAGAAGCCCTGGCTTCTATCCCTAGCACTGCATAGACCCAGTATAATGATGTACATCTACACTTGGAGCATTTGGGGGCAGGAAGCAAGAGAATCCGAAATTCAAAGGCATCTTCAGCCGCTTACAAAATTTGAAACCAGGGGGAAAGGTGTCGTACACCTTTACTCCCAACACTCAGGAGACATTGGTAGGGGAATCTTTGAGATTGAGCCAAGCCTGGATTACACGGATCCATCTCAGAACACAAACAAAATAACAACGAAAGTTAGGGTGAACTGATCACAAACATACAGTGCAAATGGGGAACCAACTCACTGCCTTGCAGCAAAGACAGAAGGAAGGGACAAATGAACAGAACCGTAGGGAACCCAAGACATCCTCACTTGAGGTTGATGTCAAGAAAACTGAAAATTGAGATCTGGCCCCACTCTTGCAGGCAAAGGGTTGCCATGGTGCCCTTGACCAAAACGAGCATGCCCAGGGGCCAGTAAGTGGGTCCCTCCACTTGGATCTGCCAAGAGGAAACAGAATCTGGAAAAATGAAACCAGGACAAAACGCAAGACAGTGAGCACCAGTAAGTCTCCAACAAAACATTAAAAAAGACTTGAGCTGGGTGGTGGCAACTGCCTTACTCCCAGCTCTTGGGAGAATGAAGCAGGTAGATCCCTGTGAGTTCAAGGCCAGCCTGGTCTACAGAGTGAGTTTCAGGACAGCCAGAGCTACATAATAAGACCCTGTCTGGGAAAACCAAAGAAGACAAGGAAGAGGATGAAGAGAAGGAAGAGGAAGATGAGGAAGACAACAAGGAGGATGAAGAGGAAAAGAACAAGGAGGAAGAAGAGGAGGAGGAGGAGAATAAATGACAGAGTGCTCAGCCCTAAATACTTTATTCTACAATGTGCTTCTAACACTTGGGGGTAGCGTGAAGAAAGGATAGAAGAATGCAAGGGCTGGAAGATAGGAAAACGGGCTTCGAAATGCCATCTTCCGCCTAAGACTCAGTGGCTACAATCCGGAAGTCAAGGCTGCTGACACCTGTGCTGCGTCTGCACGAGAATGGGCCTGTCGCCAGTCAGGCAGAGGGTCGGTGTGCTGGGACAGTGCCTTTAACCCCAGAAGCTGAGGGGTGGAGGCAGATGGATCTCTGAACATGGTACGTTCCAGGCCTCAAACCAAATGAAGCAAGATCAAGTCTGGAAAAACAGCTTTCGAAAGTTTTAACGCTGGGCAGGAGGCAGCTAAGTGGGCTGTGTGCTTGCCACACAAGTGCGAGGACCTGAGGAGAAGCAGGAGCACGGCGGAGACCTGAGGAGAAGCAGGAGCACGGCGGAGATCTCGAGTGCCTGGGCAGAGGCGGGAAGTGGAGGCAGCTGAAGCAGCTGGGCTGCTAAGCTGGGGTGAGCAGCAGCGACGGGGCGACACACGCCTCAGATCACGGTGGAAGGCCCGACACCTGCGGGTAACCTCTGACCTCCACACGCGTGAGGTGGCACACGCGTATCTACATCCACAAGTGTGTTCATGTACACAACCACAATATACACAAAGATTTTAAAGAATTATAACATCCCTGGAAAGTCAAGGTATTGAGTAACATGTTAAAAAAAAGCTTTTGTATACAGGCAAGCATACGCATACATGGGGGGTGGAGGGACAAGCATGCACACTCACAGGCAGCATGCATGCACTCTCCATGTTATCTTCACTGCCAGAGTCTGAGGGATAAACAAAGAAGCAGTGGCCTCAGACTCGCTCAGAAATACCAGAGGTTGCACTGGGAACAGGAACAAGATAAAGAACAGAGCTGCACAGGAGCAAGGCCACAAGGCCGCCCTTCTAGACAGCCAGGGAAGCATGTGCAGCTATGACTCTGTTTAAAAGGAGAAATATCAAAGTCTGGAGACAGTGGCGTGGTTTGGTAGGTGGAGGCATTTGCCACCAAGACTGATGACCTGAATTGGATCCTGCGGCCCTTGTGGAAGAGAATTAACTGCCCTCAGCTATCCTTCGACCTGTACATGGAGCTGTGGGAGACAAATGCATGCACACGAGAACACACACACAAAGAAATAAAAATGTAATTTTAAAAAATCAAAGTCAGATGTGCTATTACTAGTACTAGTACTTTCCACAAATACTTATAATATTACTTAATCAGGGCTGGTGAGACGGCTCATCACTTAGGAGCCCTTGCTGCTCTTCCACAGGACCAGAGTTCGAGTCCCAACACCTACATCATGTGGCTCACAACCACCTGTAACTCCAGAAGGTGCAACGCCCTCTTCTAGCCACTGTTGGCACCTGTACTCATGTGCATATAACTCGCACACATACACATAAATAAATTTAAAAATACTCATGTGTGTATGCACATAACTGCAACAGAGGACAGCTTTGGGACTCTCTTCTCCTTCTATGATGGGTTCCAGGGACAGAACTTAGGTTGTCAGGCTTCTGTGCCAAGTAGAAGTTATACACATGAAATGTCTATGGTGCTTTATTAGAGTACAGCTCCTGTATCAACACAGGAACTGGACATTTCAATTATTGTCATTTCATTTAAATATTCATTTAAAATTTATTTACTTTTATTTATCCAGTTATTTAGTGTGTATGTGTGTGTATACAGCTATTATGAGCACATGCACGCCACAGCACATTTGTGGCAGGTCAGAGGGCAACTTGCAGGAATCAGTTCTGTCCTTCACATGTGTGGGTCACAGAGACTGAACTCAGGTTGTCAGGTTTTGGTGACAAGCTCCTGTACCCAGTGAGCCATCTTGCCAGCCTGGACTGAATTTGTTTTTGGCCAATGAGATGATTCAGGAAGTAAAACTGTCTGCCAAACAAGCCTGATGACCCATGTTTGATGCCTGGAACTCACGTGTAGGTGGAAGTAGAGAACCAATCCCTGAAAGTGTCTCCTTGAACCTCCATTTGTACACTTGGTCACTTGTGCCCACACATACGCACACACAGATGAAATAAATTTACATACCACAACTCATCTAGCTTAATAAGCACATTTCTGCCAGTGAAATAGGGATGGATTCATTTAATAGGCAGTGTAATTATCTCTGGTGTTTTACACGTGTGCGCGCAGCTCCGGCATGTGGGGTGTGTGCGGTGAGGTACCCTGCTCCATCGCACTCCACCTCCGACTGCTGAGACGGACTCTCCACTGAACCTGGTGATTGTCTAGTGACCAGCGAGCTCCAGCAATCCTCCTGTCTCCACTCCCACCGCTCTGTGGCTACAGACATGCACTTGGTCACACACGGCTCTTCACACGTGTGGGGATTTGAACCCAGGTCTTCATGCTTTTGTATCACGTGCTCATGCCCACTGCGCCCTCTCCCCAGCTCGAGTGCACACGCTCATGTCAGCGAAATCTTTCATTGACATGACTTTCTGGTCAGCCCTCTGGTGTGATTATCTTCAAGGTTTTATATTTTAAGGAGGATGGAGATGTCTCCCAAAAGGAGAGATGAAGTCACAATTATCGCTTGTATTGATGGTTGTTTCCCAGCCCATGGGATTCACCAAGGGAATACCTGTTTGATACCACAGCACATCTGCTAAGAAGAACAAGCAACTGCTAATTCCTTTCCCTGAGACGTTGGGTGGCACACAGGCAAAAGGGCGAAATCCTGAAAAGTATATATTTTTTTATTTGAAAAAGCCCATGATTCTTTAGAAGTGACACAAGATCAGTTTCCAGGGGTCAGACCTTAGTTTCCGTAACCTTCATAAAAGCCACCCATTCCAAGGGCTCCTGCTCGCCCCACCCCGACTCACATTCCATACCCAAACAGGAAATGTTCACTTCTAAAAGATGGGAGGGGGTGTGCTCAGCGGCAGGCTGCTGTCCCGGGGTGTCCTTCCCCGGGACAAAGCTTCAGGAGCTCACCGGAGAGTGGGCACGCCACCAGATCCAGCTGCCAGGGAGCCACAGGTGACAGCCCCCCTGGGCCTCCCCCTCTTCTAAACGGGGAGTCCCCGGGAGTGTGGAGAGGTAGCAGGCCCAGTGCTGGCACTGGCTTCATGTTCGGGGACATGATTTGAACTGGTCACAGAAGGAAGAAAGAGAACAGGCCTGCCTGTCGGGCCTCTGCTGGTGAAGTGAGTGGGGAAGGACCTAGGGACAACACTGCTGTGGGTGGGCGGGGGAGGGGACACCAGACGACAGGAGAGTGACCCGGTCACAGAAAACAAGCTCACTATGGAGTGTAGGCCTGCATCGCCCCCACAGAACGCTTCCTCACTAAATAAGGGTGCTGAGGAGGGAAAGCCCACAGCCAGCACCTGGCTGGCATTTAAATACGGAGAGAATAGCGGCCCACTGATGCCAGGAAGCTTGGTGCAGCCTATCCGGCCCAAGTGAAGGTCATCTTTCTAATTCTGCTTCCAAGGCCAGGAATTTATGTGAAACTGAGAGAAAGGAAGGGATGGAGGGAGGGAGGGAAGGAGGAAGGAAGGAAGGGAGGGAGGGAAGGAAGAAGAAAGGAGGGAGGGAGGGAAGGAGGGAGGATTTTTTGTTTTCAGTGTTATCAGAGCTTAGGTTTTTTTTCTGTGTACTTCTAAACTGATAAGAACTGACAAGGGTCTTCCCAGAGACCCTCTTCTAAAATCTAAGAAAATAAGACAGTAATTTTTTTTTCTTTTAGGGACAGAGTCTGGCTAGGTAGCCCAGGCTGGCCTTGAACTCAGGCTACCTTCCCTGCCTTACCCTCTAAAGTCCTGGGACTACAGGTGTGCACCACCATGCCCAGCTAAAATGAAGCATTTTGAGTTTCAAACAAAAGATGGTCATGTTCTGAAACTAGGGGACATAAGAGGCTGTGACAATCCTTTTTCTGACCTCCAGCACTCCGTCCCTAGAGATGGTGGTGGCCACGGTTAAGGAGGGGTGAGGTGGGGTAGACTCTCTGAGCTCCTGCTGAAATTAAGAGATCCAGTACACAGACAAAGGCATCTTTTCTTTGCCAGCCACCGGCGCACAGGTATCTGTCCCATTTAAAGAAGTGACAGTGAATGCAGCTGCGGAGAGCAGGAAGCCAGGCTGGAGGCGACCTCCAGCCTCACGCTGCGTGGCCCACCCTGCTCTGCACCCACGTCCTGCTCACAGCAAGCAGCACCGCTCTTTGAAACTCTTCTTGCTCTTGTTGCTTTTCCTGCCATTCTTGTCCTTGTTTTCGGACATCTTTTTCGATCGGATTTCTCTCATGAGATCAAAGAACACCTGGCAGTGGAGAGAAGGAGAGAAGAGTGAGGAGGGAAGCCACTTAGTCACCAACCAGCAGCTCAATTGGCAGGAACGCACGTGGCTCCTGTGGCACAGAGTACAAATGTACATTCATTCATTTACTCCTTTTAGACAGGCCCTCCTGTAGCTCAAGCTGGCCTCCAATTGGCTGTGTATGGCCAGGAACTCCTGGTCCTCCCATGCACCTTGGGGTTGGGGTATGGGATACTAGTGATGGCCCCAATGCATGAATTCTATCAACTGAGTCCATCCCAGCCCCCAAGACTACTTTTATGAGCCTGTCCCATTAAAAACAAAGCATCAACAATAAATAAATAAGAAGGCATCCACAGCAGTAAGAACCAGATTTAATGAAACACCCGCCTCCCCGCTTCTCTCAAAAAAAAAAAAAAAAAAAGAGCTCTGCCATTGCACACAGCTTCCAACACTAACAGGATGAGCCTGTCGTCCTGCCAGATCTTTTCCTAATAACATAATAAAAGGAAAATATACTTTTGCAAGCATAGTTCTAGAGTGGCCTGTGAGTTTATTCTTCTAATAGGCAGGCAGTCCCTTGCCACTCAGCCCGATGACCTGAATTCAATGCTTAACACCCACATGGTAAAAGGAGGGAACTGATTCCTATAACCTCCACATGTGATGGTATGAACATGTGTGTGCACACACACACATACACACACATGAAAAAAGGAAAGAAGAAAAGAATGAGTCTCTGCTCTGTCTCATGCCAAAATGCCTCATTTGACTACAAGGGTTGGATGCCATGTGAGTGATAGTCCCCTCCTCAAGTTCACTTTAAGAGCCACCAGTGGCAAATCTGGGAAAAGAAGGGGCAGGAAAGAGGAAGGCAGGCAGAGGGAAGTCTAGTCACAGCCTTAGTCCTCACCTACACCCAGCTCCACACCCCCACACCCCACTCCACCCCTTCACCTCCACCCCATTGCCAAGATGAATTTTATCAAGAAAGATGAGCGGCTGGGTGTTATCTAAACAGGCCTTATCGTCTGTCAGTGAGGTTTTGGGTTTTGCCCTCCTCTACCAACAATCACCAAAGGTCTGATTACAGCCTAGCAGACAAAACATACTCCCTGCAAAGACACACTGGAGATTTCCCACAGAAACTGGAAGCTTGACAAGGAACACAGGCTTTTTTATCTCCACCAGCTCTGAACTGATCTCACAGACAAATCAAGGGGAAAAGCAAGTGCACGAGCTGGGGGTGTGACTCAGGTGGCAGAGCATTTGCCTGGCATGTACAAGACCCTGGATGGCATCCCCAGCACGGCACAAACCCGGCATGGTGGTGCACATCTGTAATTCTAGCAACTCAGGAGAAGAAGCAGGAGGATCAGAAGTTCAAAGTCCTCCTCAGCTACATATTGATCTACAGGCTAGCTTTCCATGACCCCAGGCACTGGGGAGGGAAGCCCAAGTGTCTCAGCTGGCCTCTACACCCTTTTGGCTAGCACAGCCATGGGTCCAAAGTGACAGACTTGTGTTTGATCCTGAGAAAAAAGGCGGGATGGAAAGACTTGTGGGATCATTCAACTGAAAATGCTGCCTTCTCTGCTACTGGGCTGAGCTTCTCTACTGCTTTTCTGGAGGAAGCATATATTGAAGAAAACTCACTACCGTTACACGTTGCTGCTTGGTACAAGTCCCTGCTGGGCCTTGCCTGCAGGTCAAAGCTTGCTCAGAGAGAGGGGGCAGAGATGATAGTATGCAACACCCCACCCCATAATATCCCAGGGAGTTGACTCCCACCCCCTCAAAAGCAACGCCAGCATTTTCATGCTGAGGAAGTTGTTCTGTTTTGTTGTCGTTGTTTAGACAAGGATTCCTTTTGTTGGCCCAGCTGGCCTTGAACTCTGCCTGCCTCTGCCTTCTGAGTACTGAGATCAAAGGCCTGTGCTACCAGGACCAGACAGCCCTCCTGGTTTTTAATAGATAAGGCTTAGGCCAGCTGTGGGAGGCCAGGGCCAGCCAAGACTACACTGGGAGACCTTGTTTCAAGGTGAAGCCAATACCTGGACGGCCCCTGCATCTCCCTCAGCTGGGAAACTGATAGGAAGAAAAGAAACCGACGTCTAAGCATCTCAAGGAGCAATGTGAGAGTTCAGATAACAAGGTGAACAAAAGGCAGATGCTGGGCGTGGCAGCTGGTGGAGTGTGCATCGCATCTGGCAGACTCGAAGCCCTGAGTTCCACCCTGGCAGCCTGCCAGTCAGGTGTGATGCGCCACACCTGTCATTCCAGCATGTGTTACATGGGGAGCTGGAGGTCTGTCTGGACTCCACGAGACCCTGTCTCAAGATAGATGACAAACAGACAGACCACGCCAGGGAAATGGCTCAGTGGGTAAGGTACTTACTGCCAAGCCTGACAACTTGAATTCAATTCCCTGGGATCTACACAATAAAAGCAAAGAACCCATAAGTTATCCTCTGCCCTTCACATGTATGGTGTGGCATGTGCGTGCACAGGTGTATGTGCGTGTGTGTGCATCACACACGCACATACACACAAAGAAATAAATGTAATTCTAACAATAAATAAACTAGATACCTAAAACAACCCAAAGCGACTGATGATGGAGGCCGGTTCCCACTGTGCCCCAGGCTACACAGAGCTGTGTTGCAGGCACTGACTCCCACGGATAGCCAAACCCTCCTGATGTCCCACCGAGAGCACCAAGCCTTCCCCCAGAGCCAGCTAGTCACACAGCACTCCTTGCTACGGTGCAAAGCAAGGGAATGACACCCTACAGCATGAGCCTGGGCCACCCTGTGAGCGGAGACGAAGAAGAGGCAGAGAGATCTGTGACGGAGCATAACTAGGTGCAGACGGCCCTTCTGCCTGTGTGGCTCTGCATTGATTTCCCAAGCCCAGGACGTGACATAAGAGCCCACACTGTGGCCTGTGAAAAGAGAGAAGCTGTAAGGTGCTTACTCCCACTGTGTGGTAACACCCTGAACGCTGGTGTAGGAGAGAAGGCCGCAGTGGCCGTGTGCTTGTGTAAAGCCCAGGTTCCATCTCCGGCACCGCGCAGGCCGGGTGTGGTGGGCACGCCTGTCCTTCCAGCACTGGAGGCTGGAGGGGTGAAGGCTGGAAGAGCAGGAGTTCAACAGCCTCCTCAGCTACACATAGAGCCCTAGGCCAGCCTGTGTGAGATTTTATCAAAAGGACAAAGAGAAAACAGAAAGAGAAAGAAAGAACAGCAGAAACGACAAGCCAATTGCGGTGGCACAAACATGTGCTGCCAGCACTTGGGAGATGGAGGACCACAAGCTCAAGGCCTGGCTATGTAATCAAGCCTGAAACCAGACTGCGGGTATTATGAGACCTGTCAGAAAGACAACTGAGGAGGAGGAGACAGAGGAGGAGGCGGAGAAGGAGGAGGAAGAGGAAGAAGAGAAACGTGGCGGAGGCAGCTGGAGAGGCGGCTCAGTGGTTAGGGAGAGTACCATTCCTGCAGAGGACCTGAATTCAGTTCCCACTACCCGCACCAGACAGGTCACAACTACCTACACCTTCAATTCCAGGGGGTCCGACGACCTCTTCTGGCCTCTGTGAGCACCTCCACTCACATGTGTATAACCCTAGACAGACACACAGACAGAGACACAGACATTCACACAGACACAGTCAAAATCAAAATCCAGGTGAGATGGCTCCGTCTTGAGACTGCAAAGGGCAGTCTCCAGAACCCGCGCTACCTTGTCCACGTTGGCACGGGTCTTCGCTGACGTCTCCACATACTGCACGCCCCACTCCTCCGCCTTGCCGCGCGCCTCATCCACGGGCACCTGCCTCCGCTCCTCCAGGTCCGACTTGTTGCCCACAACCAGCAGTGGGATTTTATCTTCCTCGGCCTTGACTCGGAGGATCTGTTCCCTGTGGATGATGCATCAAGAACAGCGAGGTTAAGAAAGCTAACGCGTGGGGCGGAGCCATCGAGATGGCTCAGCGCTGCAGGGGCTGCCCTCCAGACTTGAGTTTGATTTCACGGTGAGCGGTGAAAAATCACTCCTGCAAGATGCCCTCCAACCTCTACGTGAATGCTATGGTGCCCGTACCAGTGCGCACACAAATAGGTAAGGTTGCTTGGTTTTGTTTTATTCTAAAGCTAGCTTACGAAGTCAGCTGTGCAAGCAGTTGGTAGTGTGCCTCAGTGCTTACAGCGCATCCAAAAAGCTTGGCTAAAGAACGAGAGGAATCGTCCCATTTGGGGAGTTTTTTCAAAATGGGTCTCTACTGGCAGAGCCGGGCTGGCTGGCCCTCAGCTCTCTGCCATCATGATCATCTGGTCTCTCTCCACCTACAGATTTCTCTGTCCCACACTCTTACAAAAGAGACATCCGCACAGGAAGCCAGGTTGCATCTCAACAGGGCTCCCAGTTTAGGGGGGAAACCAAAAAGGCGGAGGCGGGAGTTGGGGAGGGAAGAAGAGGAACCCTCTTCGAATCTCAGGGATGAAAAGAAAAAGGGACCAGGGCTGGGGCCCAGTTGGCAGGGTGTGCGCCTTGCAGGCAGAGCCCCAGGGTCCATCTCCAGCTCTCTACAGACAGGCAAAGTGGCACATGACAG
>CM053748.1:53175838-53245340 GCA_028658305.1 Pachyuromys duprasi
TACGAAAGGCCCATCTGGGAGGCCAACAACTCAATTTTTAACTCTATTTTCTTATTTTTTTCATTTGGCCAACCTCAGGTTGGCCTCAAACTTGCTAATAAGAGCCTTGAACTTCTGACCCTCCGGCCTCATCCTCCCAGTGCTAGGATTGCAGGCATGCACCATCACACCTGACTTTTTAAAATCAGCAGAATATGAAGTAATTCACTGGAAGGGAGGAGAATATGATTAATAAATACATAAAGCCACACCCAACTTGGCTGCTCCAGAAGAAAACTGGAACAAAACCCTAGCTTATCTAAAGCTAAGAGTGTGGGAAGGTAAGGTGGACAAATCGCTGACCTCACAAGCGTGAAGATGGGAGTTCGGATCCCCAGAACCCACACAATATGCCAAGCAGCCAGTCTAAAATCCTCGTGATCAGAAGGCAGAGGCAGGGCACCCTCCAGAGCACGATAGGTTAGCACACGGGCCCAGTGAGCTGAGAGGACCTGTTTTCAGTAAATAAGGTGAAGACACCTGAAGTCTGCCTAGGACCTCTGCATGCAGGAACACACACATGCATGTGAACCTGTATACATATGCAAACGCCACACAGACACACAGACACACACACATATGGGGAAATTGACACAACAGGCAAAGCTATAAATCCTATGTGCTGAGGCTGTGTGCAAGAAAGTGATTTGTATGCGTGTGTGTTTACAACAATGCAATAATCTAGAAATACTTGTATAAATTAAACAAGTATAACCTGAAATACTTGTCTAAATTGTAGAAGAACCAATGGTTAGAGTATACGGCTATTAACAAGAAAGAGGAATTTACACCCGTACCTACTGTCCCGAGAGGTAGGAGCAGGAAAAATAGAAACTATGATGTCCCTTGTTTTAAAAAGCCTGGGGCTGGAGGAATGGCTCAGCAGCTGAGTGCTCACTGATCTTGCACAGGACTGGAGTTCAGTTCCTACCTCAGGCTGCTCATAACCACTTATAACTCTAGTGCCAGGGGATCCAACACCCTCTTCTGCCTCCTTGGGGCACTTGGACACACACACACACTCGAGGCTTGAAGAGGGCCTGAGGTGCCATGAGGGGTCTGGCAGCTGTGGCTGGCCGTGGCAGGGAAAGAGGAAGAAAGGTGTGGACGGGCAAGGCCCTTTGGAGACAGAGAAAGGGGAGCCAGTCAGCAGAGCTGGAGACAAGGGCTCTGGAATGGCGCCCAGGCTGGCTTCATGTCTGAAGTCCGCACTCAGACCAGGGGCTTGACTTGCTATTGTGGGGGCGAGGCAGGCAGAGGGGTGCAACTATTCTACTTTCCTTCCGTTGTTGTGTAAAACGCCCTGACTACAAGTAGCTCAGAGGAAGGAAGAAAGGGCTCCTGTGGCTTACTTCACTGAGGGAAGTCAGGGCAGGAACTCCAGACCTGCTTGCCATTCCACCTTGAAGCACAGAGCTCACTCTTGGCTGTCCTCCTCGGAAGCCCAGCAGAAACCGTGGAGGACACTGCTTGGCGATTCTTCTAACACCCCAGACCAACTACCCAGGGAGTGGAGCCACCCACGATGGGCCCGGCCCTCCTACACCAACCAACAATGCCAGCTGGCCTTTGCAGGCATGTCCACGGCCAGCCTAATCTGATCAGTCCCTCAACTGTGACTCCCTTCCTGGTGACTCTAGACTGTGTTAAGTTGCCAGTTAAAGCTAACTAGGACACCATTTATATATATTTTTTTATTTGTGTGTGCTTGTGAGTGCACACTTGCGAACTCACAGAACAGCTTTCAGAAGCAGGTTTTCTCCTTCCCCCATGTGGTTCCCAGGACTTGAACTCAGGTGGTCAGGCTTGGCAGCACGTGACTTTTCCTGCCAAGATATCTTGGCAGCCCGAGAAACGGATTTTAAGGGTAGAAAGAGGCGGAATGGAAAGAACTATCTAGGAGAACTGTTGAGTTTGAAATTCTTGGAAGACAGCCAGATAGGGTGAGAGGCCACAGGAAGGCAGAGAGGCTCTACCCTCCAGTGTGAGGAGACCCAGGAAGCCGCTTGAGTGGATGTGCATGGCCCAGGCAGCGTGGAGGGCTGAGAAGGCTGGCCAGAACCTGAACCAGGGAGAAAATCCTGAGCACGAAGAAAGCCTTAGACAAGGGGTAAGCCCTGGGGGAAGTGAGCTCTGAACGTCTAGGACAGGCACTGGCGAGTGGGAACAGCAAGGGCTGTGGAGCCTCAGTGGGGAGGAAACGGCGTTCCTTGCTTGTGATTTTAAAATGCATTTAAGGTGAAGTTCCATGGGGCTGGTGAGCTGAGGTTTTCTTTTTGTTTTGTTTTCTCTTCAATTTTTTCCCTGACTGGCTTGCTAGTACAGGTACTAGGGGTGAAGGGTAGGGTGGGTCTTTGCAGGAGGACCTGGCAAGGTGTCACCTAAGCCCAGGGTGCCAGCAGAGCCCAGAAAGAATGTGCTGGGGTCAGCGTTTATAGGGCAGGTGGAATTTGAGCTAGTGATTAGATAGATTACAGGCTCGGGGGCTGTGGCGTTTGAGTGAGATGTCCCTGTGGGTGCAGTTGGAACCCGGTCCCCAGTTGGTGGTTCTGTTTGGGGAGGTTTAGAGGGTACCATGGAGGTATGCCACTGGGGGAGGGCTTGAGAGCCTTTGAGGTAAAGTCTTGGCCGCTTCCCGCTTCTTCTCTTGGCTTTGTGCTTATATTAGATGGGGCTCTCAGCGGCCGCTCCTGTCACCATGCCTGCGACTGCGGCCGTGCACAGCCACCACCACAGACCCAACCTCCTGGAACCATGACCCCAAATAAACTCTTCCACAAGTCGCCTTAGTCATAGTGTTTAATCAGGACAACAGAAAAAAAAAAAACAAAAACAGCTACTATAGGGATACTGAGTCAGACTGTCTTCTTTATAGGTATGAGATTTACTAAAAGTTACTTAATGCCATAGGCGGACAGACAGACAGCAGCATATCAGGGCCTCTGAGCTAAAATCAGGTCTACATGGCAGAGTGAGGGCCCCTTCTTACGCATTTTCGAGAAAGGGGAAGGTCCGATACCAAGTGATTGGTAGTCACAGCACATGTGGGCTGCCCGGCTGTCTCTCTGACTCCTGCTAAGCTGGGGTCTTGTATGCAGAGTCACTTGGTGAGGGCAGGAGAGCAAGAATACAGGAGAGCAAGTTGGCTCTGGGGTTCTCCCTGGCCACGCCCTCCCCATGCTTCAGTAACAAATGCATGTTGCTGGCCTACAGTTACAGTGGGAACCCCAGGTGAACCGTGGTTCCTGAGGGTGATGAAGTCAGAAGCAGAATTTATGTCCTCCATCTGTGAGGAAAGCGACCAGGAAGGAGGTCCGGCGGTGACACGGAGTGGCAGAGGACCTGAGGCTGGGAGGCAAGGCCTTAGCATATGGAGACTTTGAAACAAGGAGGTGACTAAAAAGAGTGAACAGGAAGTGGCTGTGAGATCAAGAAAGGACTGGGATCTGGCCTGGTCACCACAGGGCTTAAGATGTGGAGGCCTTAAGGACAAGAGTAGAGGAAGTTTCTTAGAATAGAATAATGCTCCTGCAGGCCTCGCTGGTTGCTGAGGTGCATGAAGTGCTGAGCTGAGCCCTGGTAACGGGGAACTGTGGGCATCCTCACCGCAGCAGAGGCAGAGCTCTGGTGGGGTGTGCTGGCCTAGCAGAGCCCCTAGCAGACCTGACAAGGCAAGTTCTTAATTTTGTTACACATTTTTATGTTTTTGTTTTTGCCTGCATGTTTATCTGCGCACCATGTGCATGCATTACCTGCAGAGGCCAGCAGAGGGCACTGGATCCTGCTGGATTGGAGTTACAGACAGTTGTGAGCCGCCACAAGAGTGCTAGGAATTGAACCTGGGTCCCCTGAAAGAGCTCTTAACTACTGAGCCCCAGGCAAATGTATTTATTTATTTTTGCAAAAAGGGTGTGCCACCATCCAAACCAGGACAGCAAGCAGCATATGTGGCCAAGAAGCTGGAGAGATGGCTCAGAGGTTAAGAGCATTGGCTGCTCTTCCAGAGGTCCTGAGTTCAATTCCCAGCAACCACATGGTGGCTCACAACCATCTAAAATGAGATCTGGTGCCCTCTTCTGTCCTGCAGGCACACATGCAGGCAGAATATTGTCTACCTAAACAAACAAACAAATAAAAAAGAATGGCCCCGTCTTTTATCCCTTTGGCGAGGAGGAGCTTAGCTATTCCTTTTTGGCTCAGGTTCAACCTCACAGTCCACTCCCAGTTGGCTAATGTGGAAAACAGCAGCAAGAGAATGGAGAAAAGGGGTCAGGAGTCAGCGGCTCTGGGCCATCAAGTTCTGGGAATGCAGAGGGCCATGGGGTGCGGAGGATTTGGGTAAACAAGAGTTTTACAAGGTGGGAGATGGAAAGATTTGAACTGCTTTGTATAAAAGTTGGGGGGGGGGCAGGGAGATTTATGAAATATCGGTCCCTGGCATCTGTCTCTTTTGGTAGAATAACTAAAAGCCATTTCTCACAAGGTACACACCTGGTACTCGGGAAGTGAGAGGAGAATCTCCTGAGCCTAGGAATTAGAGGCCAGCAGGGGCCACGTGACGACACCCTGACCCAAAAAACGAACACAGGGTGGCCAGACGGACGGCTCAGATGCTGCGTGTTTACTGCTCCGGCAGAGAGGCCCTGCTCCATTTCCAGTACCCAACCGCCTGGAACTACAGCTCCAAGGGGCCTGGTGCCCTCCTCTGGCCTCCGCAGGCACTGCTCACTCCTGGTGTGCCATAAGCACACTCAGGCCTTCAGCATATCAAATAAGGGTAAACTGCTTGCTTTGCAAACATGAGGGCCTGAATTTGATTCCCAGCACCCATGTGAAATAGCTGTGGCGGGTCTAGGGAGATAGAGACAGTGAATCCCTGGGGCACACTGACAGCCTACTCTTCCTACTCAGTCCTGTCTTGGACAGTGAGAGACCTTGTCACCTGAGAACACCCCCGGCCCTTTTCCCTCATACCCACATAGGGAGCTGTGTGAACACACACACACAACACCTCATGAAGAACCCATTGCAGAGGCTTCTGAAGGGAAATGAGGTCATCTTTTCAGAAGAAGAAAGGGCATAAGAGAGGCCCAGTGATGGAGATACTTCTGTCCTAAGGTGCCTTTCTATGCATTTCTCCAGATGCCCTGTGACATGGGCAAGGCAGACTGTGTTTCCTGTTCCACAGGCCGTAACTGAGGGGCAGTAGAAGGAGCTCCTTGACCACACAGCAGCGTAGGGGGCGTGGATTGCACTCCAGTCACCTGAGGACACAGGGATAGCCTCGGAGGGAGAAATCTTCCTGCCCCACCTCTACTGTGAAGAACCAGGACCTTGCCTGTCTTCACATGGCATTGGTCTGGAGGCCGGTGCCTTTCTCAGCACTTTATAGAATATTCTAGTGAAATCTGAACTTGTATACAAAAAAAAAAAAATCTCTCTTTAAAAACATTTTAGTAATCAGATGTTTGAGGGCTGGGGAGATGGCCCAGTGGTTCAGTGTGTACTGCTCTGACAGAGGACCCACATTGAGCGGTTCACAACTACTGTAACTCCAGCTCTAGAGTACCTGACGCCCTCTTCTGGCTCCTACGGGCTCCTGCACTCACATGTCCCCCCCCCCCCATATAAAATGGAACATAAAACTGAGTGTTTTGAAAAATGCTACAGGCAGTGTGCTTCCAGGACACCAGATTTTACAAACTAACAGCTGTATTTCACCAAGAGATACAAGTGGTCCCAAGAGGCACAGCCAGCACACGGAGGGGAACACAGCCGAGCAAGAGCCCTGGCATCAGCTACCAGGGTCACAGCGCCACAGCGTCCTCGGCTGCCTTTCCATGGGCTGTGTCTCATTTATTTTCTATGTCAATTGCCTACTAGTGTTCCCTGATGAACTCCCCTGGGTGGCCCTAACACATCCACTTTATGTTTCCTTCCTTTAAGACAAAACAAAGACGTTATTTTTAGTTTGTAGTTGTATATGTGTATATGGATGTGTGCCAGTATATGGATATGTGGATGTGAGTACAGGTGCCAATGGAATCCAGAAAACGGCTTTGGATCACCTGTAGCTGGAGATACAGGCGACCCAATACGGATGCTGGAAACTGAACTTGGGCTTTTTTTTTTTTTTTTTTTTTTTTTTGGTCAGGGTTTCTCTGTGTAGCCCTGGCTGTCCTGGACTTGCTTTGTTCACCAGGCTGGCCTCCAATTCACAGAGATCTGCCTGCCTTTGTCTCCCAGTGTGAGCCTGTGTTCTTAACTGATGAGCCACCTCACCAGCCAGCCAACCTGCTTTTCTCTTCCTTCCCCTTGGTCTCTCCCCTCCCCCTTGTCTGACTTTTTCTTTTTCTTTGGGGACAGGGTCATGTCATGTTTCCAAGGCCTGGAGCTCCTGATTCTTTGGCCAGCTTCCGAGTACCAGGTTTTTAAAATAACAAGTCAAGGGGACCAATGGGGCGCTTTCTAGGTTTTTCTTTTTTACATTTATTTACTGTGTATATTTATGGCATATGTCTGTGGGTCTGCAGGCCTCTGCACGCCCTTGTGGGGGCCAGAAGTCAAGGTCAGCTGTCTTCTGTCACTGTGCAAGTCTTTGAGTCAGGGTCTCTCCCTGAAGCTGGAGCTCTGCAGCTTGGCTAGGTCAGCTCTGGTCTGCCTGCCTGCAACCCCCCTCCCCCCCACCCCCAGTGTGCATTGTTGAGCGGAGTTGTGGGGATCTGAGCCCAGGCCCTCAAGCCCAGCAAGCGCCTTCCTAGCACATGGAGGCCAGAGATCAATGTCAGGTGTATTCCTCAGTTGTGTTCTACCTTCTATAATTTTTTCCTGAGACATGGTTTCATGTAGACCAGGCTATCCTTGAACTCTCGATACAGCCAAGGACAACTGTCAACTCCTGATGCCCCTGTTTCCACTGCTGAAGAGCTGGGTTATGCATCTTCACACCTGCTTTTATGCGATGCCGGAGTGCCTACACCCCAGGCAGGGACTCTATCAACCGAGACCTTTCCCCATCCTGCCACCTTATTTTGAGACAGGGTCTCTCACACTGGCCTGGAGTTCACTGACTAGGCTAGACAGGCTGGACAAGCCCCAGTGGAAGCTCCTGTTTGCACTCCCCCAGCACTGGGATTGTAAACCCAAGCTGCCACACCAGGTCTGTTTTGCTTTGTGTTGTTTTAACATGGGTCCTGGGGATTAAGCTCGGGTCCTTGTGTTTTCATGCCAAGACCTGGTCCTTCTCCCCGGTCCGTGGAAACGTTCTAGACCAGCAAGTGGCAATTCCCTTAGGACTCCACTGGTCCACCACTGATAAAACCTAAACCCTTTTCTGAACATGGCCCACAAGCCTTTGCCCGGACAGCCCTGCCTCTCCCAATTGATACACTCAAAGCTTCCTACCCACTTGTTCCTCTCACGGCACTGAGGAAGGCCTGAAGCAAAAGGAAGCACGGTCCAGTGAGGATCCCACAGACAGGGCTGCGCATACGGCTCAGGCTAGCAGAGCACTCACCTCACATGCGTGGGGCCCTAGCTTGTACTCCAGAACCACAAAGCTGGTGTGCTTTGCCCCTGGACTCTCAGCCCGTGTGAGGCAGAGACAGAGGACCTGGAGTTGAAGGCTGCCTTCGGCCGCACAGGGAATTCAAGGACAGTCTTGGCTACATGAGACCCTGTCTCGAAAGAGCAGAAGTAGATGTGTCTTCATCTAATTACCTCTAATTCTCATGTCACGGGACCTGGAGCCCTATTCTGACCTCTTCTGGCTCCTGCACATACACACGGGACACATAAACTCACACAGGAATACACACACACACATAAAAAAAAAAACATGTAAAATTGAATTTAAAAAAACCTTTTTTTTTTTTTTTTGCTCATTTAACAGCAGGGGCTGGTTGGAAGTCATTGGAGGCGGGCTGGGGATTTAGCTCAGTGATACAGCAGCTGCCTAGCACACACAGCATCCTGAGTTCAATTATTAGTAAGGGGTTAAAAGCATTAAGAAAGAAAAAAATGAAATCAGTAAAACGAGACAGTGGAACGCAGGCTGGGGAGGTGGTTCATCTGGTAAAGCACTTGCACTTGTGGAAAGGGCCTGAATTCAAGCCCCCGGGGTGGAAAGCTTGGTGCGGCACACTCCTGAAACCCCAGCGATGGCAGAGTGGGAAGGGGACAGGATTGGATCTTTGGAAGCTCACAGACCGGCCAGCCTGGCCTCCATGGCAAACCTCAGACCAACGAGAGACCCTGTCTCAAACAGAAATGGAAGTCACCTGGTCCCACTACCTCCAAATGCATGTGCCCACACACATCTACACACACGTCTACACACACACCTCCTGTGCTAAGGGAAAACAGCTCAGTGGTAGAGTGTTTGCTTAAGATATACAAAGTCCGGGGTTCAGTCCTGAGCACCCTGGACTATAAGTGAGGTTCTTATACTGTATCTTACTGGAGACCTTCCCAGTTCACAATGTTCCATCCCTATCACTCTGGTTGTTATTTCCAATGCCTCCAACAATGGTTCCCACATTCAAAACTGAGATGAAGGGGGGAATCTAGTCACAGACTCCAGAGAGTTTCACCAAGATGGAATGACACAGCAGAAACTCCCAGGTTTCAAACTTTTTATAGAGCCTGAAAGCCACTGTCCCCAAGGCAAGAACCTTGACAAATTTCAAGGCATGAAGATCTTCTCCTTCCATTCTTGGTGTACAAGTATACACGATGTGTGCGCACATCTGCTTGTGCTGTGGGTGCTCTGCAACCATGAGTACACGTATGTTGAGGCCGAAGCTGATGTGAAGGATCCCGTCAATAAAACCCAGAGCTCACTGACTTGGTGAGTCTCATGACATAGCCCACTCTCTCCATGGATCCCTGGATTCCATGCTGGATTTACAGGCAGGCTGCCCTGCTCACCAGGCACTTGTTTGGGCTCTGAGGATCCAAACTCTAGTCCTTATGGGTGTAAGGCAAGTGCTTTAACCACGGAGCCATCTGCTAGCCTAAGAATTAAAATGTTGAGGCTCCAGCACCAAATCAAACAAACACAAAGAACTGAGAACACCTCTACTTCTTCTACCATGTTCTAAGACCTCTCCAGATTTTGTTCAAGGTTCTAATTCTCATTTTTCTATCTTTATGTGTCTAGGTCCTATTTTCCAAACGCTATCTAGGATCTCACACCCACACTCTTCTCACACAGAATCCTGGAAAAACATCTCTTCAGGCACAGTAAAATCTTGCTGGCATCTCAGATAACAGCAGCCACTACTTCCAGTGGGAAGTAACTGAAAAGGAAGAGGAGGAGCTGGGTGCCACACGGCTTGAGAGTGCCTAACTGTGCACAAGGCCCTGTCCAACAACTATCACATCCCAGCAAACACACACACACACACACACACACACACACAGAGAGAGAGAGAGAGAAAGAGAGAGACAGAGAGAGAGACAGAGAGACAGAGAGAGAGAGAACAGAATCAATAGAGTTCCTGCAGGGACTGCACCTCACTTTCATCCCTCTTATGTTACTTTTCTGTTACTGAAATAGACTTGAGACACCACTTAAAGAGAAGAAAAGTTTCCAGGCTGACAGGACAGATAAGAAAAGGTGCTTGCCACACAAGCCTGACAACCAGAGTTTGATCCTAAAACCCCAACTAAAAGTGGAAGGAACAAAACATACTCCACCGTAACATGAACATTCACAATAATAATAAATACATGGTGGGCTCGAGAGATGGCTCATCGGTTGCTCCTCGGAGGACCCCAGTTTGCACTCATGTGGGACGGCTCACAATTGTTTGTAACTCCAGCTCCAGGGTATCCCATCCATGCCCTCTTCTGGCTTCCAAAGGTACCGGCATGCACACACACACAGACAGAGGTACACACACAACAATAAATCTAAAAATACATACATATATGCATACTCACATATAAATAAAGCTACATACACACATACACACATCACAGCTTCAGCTGCGGCTTATTGTTTCATTGCTTGGGGGGTTGTAGCAAAGCAGAACAAACACGGAAGGAGTGCATAATAGAGGATGCTATTTACTTCTTAGTAGACAAGATGCAAAGGCAGGAGGACTACGGAATCCTCATATTCCCTATAAGGGCCCAGAGACTCTTCCCAACCAGCTCCCAGTAGCTTCCCAGGCTGGTGATCAATGCTTTACTACAGGAGACTCAGGGAAAGGCGGATGGGGGTGTCACATCAATCCTAGCACCACCCACAGTTCCACAGAGAACACGTGAAACACTGCCTACTAGAGTAGACACTGGCAACGGGGGTGGGTAACCAACTCTCTCACAGCTACACTGATGCTGGAGCTCAGAAAAGAGAAAGGGCCTCTACCATAGCACTAAGAAAAATCTAGAACCAGGGTGGGGATTTGGCTCAGCTGGTAGAGTTCTTGAGCATACAGGAAGTGCAGCGTTCCATCCCCAGCACCACATGGACAGGGATATGGTAGAACACACGGTTATCACAAGGGGTAGAAGCGGGAACATCAGAAGTTCAAGGTCACTCTCATTATATATCAGGTTCCAGGCCAGCCCGGGCTGCAGAAGACCTTGTCTCACACACACAAAGTTCCAAAACCAGGTCTAACCTTGGCTCAAGCCTCCTGGTCTTCTCAACACTCGGCACCTCCTCTTATGGTTCTCCTGACTTCACCACCACAACCCAGGCTAAAGCAGCGCCACTTCGACATGTTCTGAGACTTAAAGTCCACGGTTCTTACTCTGTTTAAAGCAACCTTCACTGGCACATCTAAAACACGCGTCAGAGGGGACTCTGATAAGCCTTTCTCACTCAACATGCCCCAAACTTAAGAAAAGTGCTTAAGAAATCAAGGCACAGCAAGAGGTTCTTTGGTCCATCGGGACTGAAGGCAAGTCAAAGGGCAAGAACAATCAGCCCACTGGAGGCTCCAGACCCTCTCTCCAGAACACTTTGATAACATGGAAGTCCCTAGGTTCTAGTATTCCCTTGGAAATGAGTACAGTGGGAGGAACTCGCAGGTCGACGGAAACACGCACCGACTTGGCTCGTAAGACGCGGCTAGGAAAACCCTTCAAGCCACCTTTGATGGTAGCCACGCTCCGAAAGGCATTTTGGAAGACAGGACCAAAAACTAATTCACAACCAACCAACCAACCAACCCCCACAAACTTCTGGAACCCAGGCCCCAGGTCACCTAAAGTACAAGTTCCTACCTTTAAGAGAGAAGTTTGGGCAACATTTTATCGCCCTGAAACGGACTGAGGAAGTGGACCAACTCAGGAGGGAGGTCCGAAAAGGCAGGAAGTGGCCATTTGTGGGAAAAGGGAAGGACAGGCGGCAAGGGAAGAGAACTGGGGCGCCTTCCCCAAGTCCTGAGCACCCCCAGATCCGGCTGGGAGGCCGGGAAATCCGGAGGACGCCTCCCAAGCCAAGCGGGGCGCGGCCCCGGGCGTTGTCCTTCAGGGGACGTGTCCCTCCCTCCCAACGTGGAACCGGGAGGCCCACGATCGGGCGGGAAGAGCACCCACTTCCCCATCCCAGAGCGCACCCCGCGCCTAGGGTCCCCTCGGGGCGCAGCATCCTTACCTGGGGAATCCGTCCCACCACCGCTCTAGCTGTGTGCACAACCAGACTCGCCGCTCTCACGGGCGCCCCGCCCCGTCCTGGGGCCGGACCCCAGCCGTCCCTACTCGATTTGTCATTGAGCAGTCGTGAGCTCGCGCGTCCCCACCCCCCGGAGCGCGATCCCGCTGTCCGCCCGGGAACCCAGGGCTCTCCAGAGCCGGCCCTCCCTTCCGCTCTCAGAGGCCACGCCTACAGACCAATCAGAAGCTGCACACCCAAACCTTCGCCAATAAAAAAAAAGCCTTGGGCGTGGGGCGTGGCCCTGCAAAAGGGTCCCGCCCATCCCTTTTTCCTTTTGGCTCCTCCGCGGGACTAGCGCACGTGACCGCTGCTGCAGTGGCGGAGCTTGGGAACTGGTCTGGGGACGCCGGGCGTGGGCGGGTGCACTCCCGGGGAAGCCAAAGCGAGGCCAGAGCAGTGAGAAAGCTAAGACAGAGCTGACGGACAGAAGCCAATGGGGAGGACAAGGTGGCCAAGTGTGGCCTGCGCCCTGGTGTGGAAGGGGGCAGGCCCCTTAGGAGACCCTTGGCCAGGGGCTCAAAACTCCAGGTGGCGCCGCCTGTAGTGTAGCCTCCGACACTGTATCAGTAAAGGAGTTACAGCTGTTAACTTGACCTAGGTCACATGTAAGGGCCAGAGCCCCAGCCATAGCCCGCGGCAAGAACTACAGACTCCAGGCTGCCCTGCCATCACCCTCAGACGCCCAGGAGCTTGTAATTTTCTAATAGTTCGACTGCGGTTGATTTTCCTAGATGAACACTAGCCGCCGCCCACCGCCCACCGCCACATACAAACTAGCCCCACTCACCCACTCAAACTCCACGGCGCATTTTACTGCATGGCAATTAATAATTCCAAGCGTTTCTCTAATCTTTAAGGAGGGAAACAGTGATAGCAGTGGCCCGCACTGTGTAATTATTCTCGTTGATAATTCTAAATTAGGATACATGTGTATTATATCAGAACCTTTTGTGCTTTGTTTAAATGGCTGCATACTAGCAACTAACAGACCCAGTCCTCCCACTGACGGCGTAAGGAGAAGCGGAGTCTCGGGGCTAGCCCTGCAGACAGGGAAGCCCCACAGCCTCAACCCTAGCTGGACCCCTGGGATCCACAGAATAGAAGGAGAAAACTGGCTCGCTCGGTTGTCCTCCGACACCTCTGTCTCTCTCTGTCTCTCTCTCTCTCTCTCACACACACACACACACACACACACACACACGGATGGATGGACGGATCTAAATTAAAAGGATTGCTTTAAAAGAGAGAAAAACTGCTAGTGTTCTAAGGAAGAAGAAATAGGAAGTTGCTTTTTAAAAATCAGTTTTATTTTATGTGCATGGTGTTTTACCTGCACATACATACCTGTTTGTATGTACACCACATGGGTGCTAGGTGCCTACTGAAAAGGGTGTGGGTGCCCTGGAACTGGAGTTACGGATAGTTGTGAGCCATCGTGTGGGTGCTGGGAACTGAGCTTGGTTCACCTGCAAAAGCAACAAGTACTCTTATTCACCGAGTCATGTTTCCAGTCCCTAGAGGAGGCACTTAAAGCAAGTCTCTGCAGAGTTCATAACCGAGAGACTCACACTGCAGCCTGTTGGAGTCAGGAAGGGTAAGGCTGAAGGAGATGAGAAGGTCACTAAACCTCCATGCACACCTGTTTCCCAGCTAGCCAATAGGAGCAATACCTCTGAGCCATAGGTGCACAAGGTTAAGTGAGGCCACACATGGAGGTGGTGAAAAAACACACCCATGGCCCTCAGTGAGGGGCAGAGGCAACCATGAGGGCTCCAGCATGGTGGAGCTTCCTCCCCTGACAGGCCCCTTTCCTGGAGTGTGTGACGCCATCCGTTTCCCTTACAAACAGGATGCTAACTCATGCTCTGCCCCTGGAATGCGTGGATTCCACTGGGACCCCATCATCACAGTCTTGTTCAAGGTCGAGGCATGCCAGGTCCCATCAGAGAGTGACAGACACGGAGAAAAAAAACAGGACTCCAGGAGCAGGGGCTCACACATGTGCCCTGCTATGACAGGGTAAGGAGATGGCTCAGGCCAGGTCTCGGGTGGGTCCTTATCCTCCATGCTTTTCTTCAGGAACTCTGACTCTTGGAAAGGGGGGTGGCGCTCTCAGCAAGAACAGGCGCTGCACAGCAGGACCCTGTGAGGTCCCTCTGCTACGCCCGACAGCATGAAAAGCAGAAGCATTTGTTGAGTTTTGTGGATGTCTTCTGAGCTGTTTGATGTGTTGTTCTCCTCTCCCCAGGGTGCTGGGTAACACTGAACTTCTCAGTTGCTTGTGGTTGGCTGGGGCCAACCAGCAACTACTGAGCAAAAAATGGCACATCAATCATCTATAGACCTGGGGCTGTACTTCAGTTGGAAGAGTGCCACCTCTAGCCTAGGGTCAGGAATGGGTCCTTCTAGGGAGGGGGAGGGGAGCTGAGGCAGTGCTAAGGGCTCCTCCCTCTGGGCACCCCCGTCGTCCTGGGGCCTTTCCAGCCAGGAAATAGTAGTCATCAACTCTGCTGCCTGTGCCTTCTCTAACAGGTACTGGCAATGGGTACAGGTACAACCATATGGCTTTTCTATGCCCGCCCTTGCTCTGAATAATGATATGGAGACCTGTTATATTTGTTTAAAAGCTTTAGGCATTATAGCTGGGCAGATGCTCAGCTATGCTAACCCAACAGTCTGGTCTGGCCTACATTCCTCCACATGGCCTGTTACTTGCCTTCTTAGTCTTGTTTTAGCACTTGATTCTTTATCCGTGTCCTGATAGCAACTCCCTCTGTGGTCCCCACTTGAGACCCCTTCTCTCTGGGCCTGGAAGTCCCACCTAAGCTCTCCAGCCCAGCTCTTGGCCATTCAGCAATTTATGTGACTAATCATTCGGTGATGGAGAACAGTGTTTACAAACTATTGAGTCAGGAGATGCTTCCTAATAATGACAATACCAAAGTCCAGCCTGTATTGCGATCTCTCCCGCACAGAAATCAGCATTTGAATACACAATGCACAAAGATATCTCTCTAACCTACGGGGAGTTTTTGGCCATTACTTTCTTCCCAGCTCTGAGTATTGGCATTGTTGCTGTTTCGGTTCTGATTTTGACCAAAGCTTCCCCCTTCCCTGGGAGCTCAACTCTCTGCCCTGCCCAAAGGCAGAGAAGGTAACTCAATGTGACCCTCTCAAGGGCATTTTCTGAAATCCCTACTCATGATGTGTGGTGCTAGAAGCCAACCTTTCCCAGGACTCAACAGCTCATGGGAGGCAAGTGATTGGGAGAGCAGGGCGAATACATTGTGATGAAGGAGGGCTTGGGCGGATCTAGGGCACAGCTGGACAGGCCTCTGTTCCTCCTCTTGAGGGGTGGCTTACCACTGCTTTGGAGCTACTTGTCTGACAGTAGCATCTCTCAGGGCTCGTGGGGGTTGGTTTTGGTAAAGTTCTGCCTTCCAGGGGTAGAACTGAGTTCAACCTTCAGCACCCATGTTAAAAAAAAAAAAAAACTTGGTGTGGTGGCACGCATTTGTGATCCCTGTGCTGAGAGACTGAGACAGAAAGATTCTTGGGGCTCATTAGCCAATCATCCAGGTCTACTGGGTGGATTCTAGGTGTCAGTGTCTCAAAAACAACGTGGACTGGGGCTGGAGAGGCAGCTCAGAGGCTAAGAGCAGCGGCTCTTGCAGAGGACCTGGGTTCAGGTACCAGCACCACATGCTGGCTCACAGCCACCTGTAACTCCCTGTCCAGGAGGCCTGATGCTCTCCAATATATTTAGGCTCCCTTGCCCATACGGTGCACACACACACATTACATACATACATACATACATACATACATACATACATGTATATATATATATATGAAGATACAGAAATATGTATATATATGGATGGTGCTTGAGATATGACAGCTGAGATTGTCCTCTGACTTGAACACTCATGTGCACACATGTGCATGGACACTCAGGTATACACACACATACTGACACACGTGAATAAATAAGTAAATAAACAAATAACTCTGTCAACACATGCTGTGTGACCCGAGGCAAGTCACCTTGTGTCTCTGAGCTTTATCTGTTTGCTGGAGTCCAGGTCCACCCTCTGTACCAGGGAGCCCACCACCTGACTTTCTCTATTTAATTCACACAGCCTTCTCCCTCTACCCTGGCTCTGCTTCTGAAATATCTGCCATTTAGAATCTGGACTAGAGGGAAACTCTTAAAGTTGAAGGACATTGGCCCTCCCTTTTCTGATGGAGGCTGGCTCATTCTAAAGGGAAAAAACAACCTCATGGGCAGAATTCCCCTCCATCCTTTCTTTGTATTCAGGCTTCTGGGGAAACACCAGGTCCCACAGTGCTTTCCTTCCTGGCTCCCTCACCCTCCTTCCAGAAATCCTTCAACTGCTGCCAAGCGGTGACACAAAGAGAACTTTTAGAGCTTCAGCCCCTGTGTGGTCACCAGGGCCACAGCCAGCAAACCCCACCCCCCAACCCAGCACATCACGCCTGGGGACACAGGGGAGGAGTGAGCCCAGGACAGACACCCTGAGGAGGGTGCAATTGTCACCCATGTTCACGGTTCTTTTGACATTGAGGCCCCTGGCTAGGCTGGGTTCCATTCTCAGCATGGTATTAGCTGAGGATGGTGGAGCCTACGCTAGCCCCCACCCCCCGTGGGAGTGAGGCTGGCGGCAGGAGCATCAGCCTTCAAGACCTCAGCCAGATGGAGGGAAAAACAGTGAAGGCACTTGGAGAATCGGGCACCCGATGGGCATCTGGGACGCAGCTCTTTGTTTCCCTGGAAGCTGTTGGATGATAAATCCAGACGGGGATTCAGACCTCCCCTCCTGGGGACCAGGGCGGGGAACCAGGAGAGCGCACCACCTAAAGGGCCTCCTCCTCCATCCTTGCTGAACTCAAAGGCTCAGCACATCAGGCTCCCCTGCACCCGAGGGGGGAAGAGTGGAGCCAGGCTGGGCGGAGGCAAGCTCAGCAGAACAGTGCCCATCCGTACTGCTCTCCTGCACCATGCAGCAAGAAACGGTGAAAGAGCCAAGTGCCAGCAGGAGAAAGACTCGGAACTGCATTCCAACCATGGAAGACCAGAATTGGAGACACACAAGGAAATGAAAGTCCTGTCCAGCCTGTGTTCTCTACCCAAGCTCAAGGCAAGCCCCAGTTGAGCACGCCCATGCTTTCCACCTTCTAGCCCAGTTGGGGCTGCATCGACAGAGAGTCCAGGACTGGAGGCTGTGACTCATTCTGAGTCAGGGCTGACACCTCATAGCCAGCCCTTGTACCCTCCCTGTCTGGCCAACAAGCCACCTCCTCGGCCTACTGTACAGGGCATCAAGACCAGGTGGCCCCGTTCTCAGTGACTCCTGAAGTCCCTGATAACACTTGGTTCCTTAACTCACCCCACATCTAGTGCCTTCTCCCAAGGCTTCCTCGATGATGCCTGGGCCCCTGCCCCAGTGAGATCCCCCCCTCTGCTGCCTCTCCTCCTGTTCCGTGGCTTCCCAAGCCCTCCTCTGCCGCTGCTCTTGGCTGTCATTCCTGTCCTTCTAATGCAGGTAAGGTGACTGTTCAGGCAGGAATGGAGATCTTCTAAAGAGACACTGTGCCTTTCTTTGGCTGAATATCGAAACAATGGACCCCCAGGAGTTGGAACTCCCCCATGAGTCTACCGGAGGGAGAAGGAGAAGACTGACACCTGGTGCCAATCACAAGGGGTCTTGTCTCCCAGGAAGAGATTTCACAGTTCTGACAATTAATCAGACCACCTTGCAGGAGAGACTGGAGCCAAACAGTGTTGGTCGGGAACAAGTAGGACCACATCTTGACCTGGACTGCTTGGCTGTGCAGATTGCTGGCTCTCTGTTTAAACCTGAATCTTTTTCAGGCCTGGGGTGTGGGGAGGGTATCACTGGGTCACACTGAATAAATCTTTCTCTGCTTTTCATTATATCTTCTCTCTTTGATAAACCTGCTGAGGACCAGTTCTTGCTCTGGCTGCCAGGCCCAAGCTCCGACCCTAGCAACTCCAGTTACAAAAATGGACTCTCCCAAAGGCCTCACTGCCACCCCCATTTATCAGGTGCCTTGCACCCCAGCCCTGCTTGCTCCAAGAAGACTGCATCTAACTGCTGTCTGCCTGTGCCTGGAGCAGGAAAGGAAGGGTACCCTCATCCTGGGTCTGCTGCGTGCTGGCTAAGGCAAACCCATGGTGTTGCAAGTGCATGGGGCTTCGGTGTAGATTTCAGAGGCTTTGGTGCAAGCGGCCTTCTGGCAGAGTGAAGCAGGCAGCTCAGAATTTCCTAAATGATGCCTGAGATGTGAAGAGAATTTCAAGGGTGAAGGGAGCAGCAGGAAGGTCTGGTTGAGCTCTGAGGCACACACAGACCCAAGATGGTGTGACTCCTCACGGCAGCCCGCCTCAATGCTTCTGTCTAGAGAAGAACGGAAGGGGAAATTTCAAAACTACACCAACAGCCCAAATACTGGAATAACAGGAAAAGCCCCCACAACTCCCTCCGCCCGCCTCGCAGACGGGAAGCTTCAGGAGCAAGTCCCTGCACACTTCCTCTGCAGATGGAGGTCCTGTGACCTGGGGGTCCAGAGGCAGTTCTGTGAGACAAAGCCACTGTCCCCGCTGCTCGCTGCTCAGTTCTCTTGGGGTTTAGAGTTCCCTTGCACAGCTCCCTGCATTGTTCACTCTCCATGGCCAGAAACTGTCAGCCTTAGTGGAGAGAGAGAGACAGAGAGACAGAGAGAGAGAGAGAGAGAGAGAGAGAGAGAGCGAGCACTGACCCACAGTGACATGGTGCTTTCCTCTTACAGCTGACTTCACAATTCATCATGCATGTTGCTGGGTGCTCAGGAAGAGCAAGCCCCTGTGGGAACACGTGGAGGAGGCAGAGCCTCCTCATCCTGGATGCACACTCCTCACCTACTTGGAAAGAAACCCTGGCACCCAGCCTCGATCTTCCATCTCATAAACCATCAACGATCTGTCCAAACCGCCTCCCCCCACCCAGATTTTTTCCCCAAGGACACATTAACTGCATTTTGGATTCTACAGCCCTGGTTGCTAAGCCCAGGCTCCAGGGGGTCCTGTAAGGGCTTAGATGGGAAAGGAGCCCTGGGCTCTGTGCCTTGGTGCTGGGTTGGTAAGTAAGTATCCACACTTCGGGCAGCCTGAAGGAAAGGCCCTCAGCCATTTACCAAGCAGGCTGACGGCGAATGACCAAGGTGTGCTGGGTCATCAGCCCTGTGTGGTCAGCACACCTGGGTGGGAAAGCAGGCTACCAGGGGCCCTACAGTGCCTTCTCAGAGAGAGCCTGGCTCAGCCCTGCCTGGCTGAGGTGGCTACAGCTGCTGGGGCCGCTCTCATTTCCTCCCTCTCTATCTCTTTTTCCTCTTTCCTGGGGGAGATCTGGTGGGGCCCCTGCCCCAGTGAGATCCCCCCCTCTGCTGCCTCTCCTCCTGTTCCGTGGCTTCCCGAGCCCTCCTCTGCTGCTGCTCTTGGCTGTCATTCCTTCCTTCTAATGCAGGTAAGGTGACTGTTCAGGCAGGAATGGAGATCTTCTAAAGAGACACTGTGCCTTTCTTTGGCTGAATATCGAAACAATGGACCCCCAGGAGTTGGAACTTCCCCGGGAGTGTTTAGTTTTGCTTTCCTTTCCCACCCTTGGAACGGAACACAGCGGCCACTAGTGCCAGGTAAATATTATCGGTTTGACAGGATGGACAATGGCTTAGAAGAAAAACTTTTGGGCATGTCTATGATGGACTTTCTAGAGTGGGTTGTGTGGGGAGGACCCACTCTAAATGTGGATGTCACTGGGGAGAAAGTGAGCTGAGCACAGCCTTCACCTTTCTGTGGTGAAGTCATCCTGACTGTGGGGGCCCTGTGAGCCACCCCTTCAAGTTCCTGTCGCCATGCCTGCTCCACCATGAGGACTGCACCCTCAAACTGTGAGCTAGATTAAACCTCTCCTCACATTGCCTTTGTTTGTTAGGTATTCTGTCATACCAATGAGAAATGTAACTAATACAGTGTTTGATATGATTTGTCTTCAATGAGATGAAGACATGAGAGTGCCCACATGCAAGCAGCTTAAAACTGGAATGCTGGAGCCCAGGCCTGCCATCCCGCACATGTCGAAGTCCCAGGATCCTCACATGCACCTGTGCACAGCATAGACCCCGCTTTAGAGCCAGGGAAGTTTCTCCTACATCAGTGATTATGTATGTATGCATGCATGTATGTATGTATTGAGGGCTTGGGACAATAAAAGATCAAATCCAGTTTGGGAACACAGGTTCCTGGGTTCCCTCATGAAATACTGAAAGAACTGCCCTGGAGGCACTTCTGGTGTGAGTTTTGGGCACAGTGACTAGGATGCTTATCTAAAACCCGCAGTGTCCAACCATAGGCTAAGGGAATCGGCAGCAGGGGTGGGAGAAACAGGCTAATCTTTGAGAAGTCCAAGCTTTAAGCCATGGTTCAGTGCAGCAAATGGAAGCAAGAAGACAACCTTGAGGGTATTAAGCAAAGGTCTAACCCTGCCAGGGGACAGATGGCAGAATAAAATACTCAGGCCATTCAAGGGTGTCAACAAGATTCAAAGGAAGAGGAGTCCAGCGCAGCCATGGCAAGTCCTGCTTTCAGAGTGTGCTCTGGGTGACGCCAACCCCTGATGTGGTATTTAGAGTCAGATGTCAGAACACATACTAGGAGTTCACCGCAGACTGGGCCTGACTCAGGTTCTGATTCTCTCATGGCATCTCCTTCAGTCCCCGTCTCCGGTGAAAGGAAGAGAACCGGGTATGTGACTGGAAGGGGAGGCAGTCCTGGGCCACCACCAAGCCTGCTCACAGGAAATGTGAAAAGCCTGCTGTCAGGTGGGTGTGGCTTTGGGGACAGAAACACGGATCTCAGTGCTCTGATCCCACCCCCCCCCCAAAAAAAACCCAGAAAACAAAACGGACAAACAAACAAACAACAACAGGCAGGGGGCTGGAGAGATGGCTAGTGGTTAAGAGCACTCACTGCTCTTGCAAAGAACCCAGGTTCAGTACTCAGAACTCTGTGTAACTCTAGTTCCAGGGCATCTGGTGACTTTTGACCCCTGTGGGCTCCAGCACACACATAGCATACATATACACAAAGGCACTATGGTGGTTTCAATGGCGATGGCTGTAACAAGCGATAGTTCTTACCAACTGCAGGCCCTCCGTCGGCAGTAATCCCTTAGAAACCGTTGCTAACTTTAATACTGTAACAGAACACTCCAAGTTTTTCTCCTGCAGGCACTGTTGGTGCCCGCCTCCCCTGCCCTGCTCTGCTCTGCAGAGACAGAAGGGGGCCAGGGTACCTGAGTCAGGCTCTTGACCTCTCCTAGCCTTAGTCTCCTCCCCTAACATGGATGCCTTAGCTACTTTCCTATTGCTATGGCTAAACACCAGACCAAGACAATTATAAGGGAAAACATTTCATTTGGGGCTCACAGTTCCCAAGGGCTTGTCTATGAACAGCATGGCCAGAGCACAACAGCAGGCCGGTGGGCATAGCGCTGGAGCAGTGGCTGAGAGCTTACATCCGATCCACAAGCAAGAGCAGAGACAGAGAGAGACACAGAGAGAACGAGAACTTGAACAGGATGAGCTTTTGAGACCTCAAAGCCCGGCCCCCAGTGACACACCGCCTCTGCACATTTTAATCCTTCCCAAACAGTTCCACCCACTTGAGACCAAGCATTCAAATACCTAAGTCTATGGGGGTCATTCTCACTCAAACGGCCCACATGACACTCTGTGCCCCCATAGTCTCATGGCCATGTCAAAATGCAAAATATATTTAGTCAAACTGGGAAAGTCTCCTGAGTTTTCCGTTTTGAGACTGTTTAAAAATCCAAAGTCTCTTCTGAAACCCAATCCCTTAATTATAGTCCCCTGTAAAAAAAAAAAAAAAAAAGCAAATTACATATTCTGACAGTTTTCTGATGAAAGACTACATGTCCCAGCTTCCCTTGCAGACTACAGAAGTCATTTCTGTCCTTATAAAGGGCCTGGCTCCCACCTTCCTCTGTAGGCATTTTGGCCATCTGAACACGTGGGTGACAAAAACGCCTCTCACTGTGAATGAGCACGGTCCCACCAAGCTGCTCTTTCTTTCCACCTTCTGTGTCTCTAAGCAGCTTTTAATAGTCTAACAGTTTCCAACAGAAAATGACAGCATATATGCTGCAACTCCAAAAAGAAGGAATGGGCATAGTGAGCAAGACTAAAACCCAGCAGGGAAAACCCCAAATCCTGTAGTTCCACATCTGAAGTCAAAGTGCTTAGATGTTGACCCCGCCAGGAGAAAATACGACCATTACCCACAATTTTTGAGCCAAATTTGAAGCAAGCTTTATTAAATACTGGCCAGACAATGGACACTGGCCAGGTCCATACCTGGGATTCCCGAGAATGGTCTCAAATGATACTAGTCAGGTGCTTATGAAGGCAAAACCCATCCTTCCCACCACAGTCAAATCATGGGCAAGCATACTCCTTGCCTATGAACCCCCAGCTTATCTGTGATCAGGCACATCTGCACAGTTGGGGCAACCAACCTTGTCTGCAGAAGTGAAAACACGTGGCTTGTTGTCTTACATGAACATCCCCTAGCACTCCAGGAAGTTATCTGTCCTTGGGCAAGTGGGGCTTAGAGGTTAGAGGCATTTTTATTTTATACATCTTACGTTGTTGTTGTTTTGTTTTTTTGGAGGCAGGGTTTCTCTGTTGTAACTCTGGCTGTCCTAGAACTCACTCTGTAGACCAGGCTGGCCTCACACTCACAGAGATCTGCCTGCCTCTGCCTCCCAAGTGCTGGAATTAAAGGCATGCGCTGCCTTTATAAATCTCTTAAACACAGTAATTTAAACTTTAAACATAACTTTAGCCCTCACAACGTCTCTTTCCTTCCAGCTTGACTGTTAGGTTTTCACACGGAAGAAAGGGGATTGGGGGCAAGGCATGCCACAAAGTCACACCACACAGCAGGCCTCACACAAGAGATTTATTGGGGTGAGGTGTGTGTGGGGGTAAAGACTGCTTCTGAGGGAGGGTGGAGGAGAAAGAGGACAGGCCACCAAGGCCCCGGCTTTATGAAACGGGTTAGCACATGTGTGTAGGGAGAACAATGACTCTTATTGACACTGGCAATAAGTCCCATTTGGTGGCTGGCGGTGATGTGGCTGCTGAGTTTATGGAGGTGGCCTTGGGGGATGGGGTTCCTGTTGGGATTCAGATTTGGGACAAGCAGTTCTGGTACATATTTAACATACCAAACAGTCCTGGCCTCCAGGTTCTCCCAGCATCCCTCAGTCCTTACCTGAATTTTCCAGCCGAGGAGGGCTGGACTTCCTCTCCCCATAAGGCTCTTCACTATACAATTCAGACATTTCAGTTCCATCTGCTCTCTGCACTTCCTCTCCCTCTCTCTTTCTCTTTCTTTCTCTCCCCCTTCTCTGTCTCTGTCTGTATGGCAACTTCCCTGGCCCCAATCGTTGGGAACCGGTGAACCCATCCGAGAGCTACCCCCAAAAAACTTGCATTTATATTTATTTGGCTTGAATCGGCTCATTTAGCTGGCAGAGAATACCGTCATCTGGTGTCATGACTCATGAGTTGGGTCCTTCCAGACAGGCGGACTAGGCCAAGCTGGCTATACATGGGGCCACTCCTTTCCCCCTATCTTTCTTTCAACTTTGGACTCTGTAAGTAATCCTTTCCCAGTCATTGCCAAGAGGTACCAGGTGCCTCTTTCCAGGTCTCAAGACACCCCTTCCCACCCCCTGCCAAGAGTCACAGCTGCACAGGGCAAGCCTGTTCTGGACCAGTCTTTATTCCAGGGAGCCTTAAGATTCAGAGACCTCTGACCTGGGGCTACCTTACCCCACAATGTACAACTCCTAAGCTCTTGTGCCACTGAGTGTTGGGATCACCATCAAAAGCTTGGAAAATAGACACCACCAAGTCCAAACCTCAATTGCCAGACACTCCGGGGATGTCTGCTGCAAAATTTATTCAAATTGGGTTTGTCTCAGATCTTGCATGGACAACTTCAGTCTGAACTCCATGAGTTCAGGTGTTTTTTTTGGTCATATTCCCTCCCCATCCTTCACTGCAAAACAGCTTCAGCAGCTGAGCACAGACGGCTCCAGGTGCTGCCAGGCCCCACTCCTACCTCTTACCCCGCACCCCTCCAACCCAGGAGTGGCTGCCCCAGCAAACCTGTCTCTGCATACTCTAGCATGGCTTGAACTGGCTCATTGCATCAGTGGAGAATACCTAGCAATTCCAACACTCACTTGGACACATTTCTCCTTGGGCTGTTTTCATTCCCTGTGGGATGCTGCAGCTCTCCCTGGCAGACATCCCTCAGCACTGGCAGACCCAGTCCCTGGGCTCTCCCAGGCAATCCAGACCTCTCTTTCACAGCCTTCAGACCTCCATTCTGGGACCTCCCTGCCACACAACTGGCCTCAGAGGCCTCAGCTTCAGGGGGAAGATCCCACGATGCTTTACTACTGTATCCTTCATGATTCTAAAGCCAGGTCCAAGTGGCTGAAGCTGCTAAATTCTGCTGCCTGCTTGCTGGGACCTGGGCCTCTCCTTGAATTACATTTGCATATGCTTTGATTTATTGACTGTTTCCTTTGCTTTAGGAGCAGAAGATTCTTCAGGCATTTGCTTTTTAGAGGGTGGAAACTTATCTTGGTGGAGTCTTGCCCCTGTGGACGCCATCTCTTTATTCCATTTCAATCCAGGCATTTCTTGCTTGCTTTTTCTTCCTTCCTTTCTCTTTTCTTTCTTTCTTTCTTTCTTTCTTTCTTTCTTTCTTTCTTTCTTTCTTTCTTTCTTTCTTTCTTTTTTTCTTTCTTCCTTTTTCTTTTCTTGCTTTCTATTTCTTTCTTGCTCTTTTTCTTTCTTCCTTCCTTTCTCTTTCTTTCCTTCCTTCCTTTCTCTCTCTCTCTTTCTTTTTGGGGGGAGTTTTGAGACAGATTTTTCTGTGCAGCCCTGGCTGTCCTGGAATCACTCTGTAAACCAAGCTGGCCTCAAACTCACAGAGAAATGCCTGCCTCTGCTTCCCGAGTGCTGGGATTAAAGGACAGTGGGACAGCCAAGGCTACACAGAGAAACCCTGTCTCAAAAACTTGAAAGAAAGAAAGAAAGAAAGAAAGAAAGAAAGAAAGAAAGAAAGAAAGAAAGAAAGAAAAGAGTGATCATTAATAACCACAGGACAGAATCAATATTAGGCTGTCTTGAAATCTCTTTAGCCAAAACTCTTCAATTGAGCCTTGGGCAGATTCTCTCTTTTTTCCTCCTCAAAAAAAATTTTTTTTTGGGTTGGAGAGATGGCTCAGAGGTTAAGAGCACCGTCTGCTCTTCCAAAGGTCCTGAGTTCAATTCCCAACAACCACATGGTGGCTTATAACCATCTGTAATGAGATCTGGTATCCTCTTTGGTGTGTAGATATATATGCAGACAGAATACTGTATGAATAATAAATAAAAATAAATCTTAAAAAAATTTTTTTGTGTTCCACTTTACATCCTTGTTGTAGTCCCATCCCTCCTCTCCTCCCAAACCTACCCTCCTTCCCCTCCCCCTCCCCTTTTCCTCAGGGGAGCTCTCTTTCCCATCCAGCCCAGCTCATCAACTTGAAACAGGACTGGAGCCATGTTCTCTTTCCCTGTGGCCTGGCAAGATAATGCTGCCAGGGGAAAATGACCAAAGAGCTGGCAATTGAGTCCATGTCCGATGCTGTCACAGGGGAGAAGGCATGGTGGAATTCTTTGTTTGCAGACCAAGAAGCAGACCGCCCGGAGGGACCACTTCCTCTTGCGGTGCTCCACCTCTTGGTTCCACAACCTCCCTGGAACAGCACCACTCTCCCAGCAACAGGTTTTCACACCCCGGGGTCTGTGGGAAGCATTTCACACTCTAGCCACAGTCCAGGCCGCTCTCCTGTGCTGTGTGCTCAGCACGCGGAGGGGTCGCTGCCCCCCCCCCCCCGAAACTTCACAGCTCAGCACCAGGCTCTGCAGTCTGAGAGGAGTTCAGGCCACATGCAGCTCAACTTCCCCACTTTTGATTCCATTTCACCAGAGAATTTTACAGGACTCCAGGTACAGAGTAGACGCACAAATCAAACACTCACTGATAACAAATCATAAAGATATTTATTTTAAAACAATTCTTTGGCAACATAATTTTACAGTTAAGGATGAAAGCAAATTTATATACCAGTGAGCCAGAAGTGCTTATTTTTACAAAAAGGTTAGATCCTACCTGGGTATTTGATAATATTTGATAATGCAAGATGCAGAGCATCTTCAGAGAGTGTTTTTCAAAGCTGAGAGATACTTCATAACCATGAGTGCTGAGAACCAGGCAAATGACAGAAGCATGTGCAGGGCCATTTTAGAAACAGTAATTCTGCCCTCTGCATAAGCCCAAACTCACTGAGGGATGCTTTCTAAAACCTAAGTCAACAACTCAAACAACAGTTTTAAAAGCCAAACATGTTAGCAGAGTGTGCTGACATCCTACTTGATGCTGAGGGGTGGCAGTGGGTAAAACAGGCCGTGGCTTTCCATAACTGAACCATCACATCTCTCTAAGAGCAGAAAACTTTGTACATGGAATGGTAAAGCCCTGCAGTTCGTAACATACACCAATCTCAAATCCTGTTTACGGTTTCAGGCAACACTGGTTGGAGGGGCTGTGGCCTGGCGCATGAGCGGTGGGAAGCATTATGCTGTGTGTTCAGAACCAAGGCTGTAATGACATCACAGGCTGCAACATGGGCGCTGGGGATGGGGGGTAGGGGCGGGCACCACCAGAAACACCTAAGATTCATTACCTGTTCGATTTCAAAGTTCAAAAACCTTTTGCTAGTACTAAATTATTTTCGCAACTCCCACATTCAGTGATGTGTACATAAAGGATCGAGATCCACAGTTTAAAGAGCTCGGAACTTAGGGATCCTGTTGCTACTGTGAGGGACAGAGGGACAGCCTCAGATCATCCCTGAATCCGCACACTTAGCCCTGAGAACCTTCACATAGGGAAAACTAGCATGCATGCCTTCACTAAGAGGAATTCCAGGAAAAGGAAGAGTGGAGATTATTAAGCTACTTTAGAGCAGGGCTGGAGAGATGGCTCAGCAGTTAAGAAAACTGCTCTTCCAGAGGACCTGGGTTCAATTCCCAGCACCCACCTGGAGGCTCACAAACATCTATTCCCCCTACTGCTGCTTCTGGTGTGCAGGTGCACATGCAGATACAACACTCATATACATAAAATAAATAAAAATCTTTAAAAATACATATATATTAGAGCAAGTGAGCAAGCAGGTGGGAAAGGTCTGGGTCCCACAGTTGAGGGAGAAAGCTGAATCCTCCAAGTTGTCCTGTAACCTTCACACACTTCCTTCATGACACATGTGCCTGTACTCATGCACAGTACAATAAAAACTGAGGTGTGGAGACAGGACCCCCTGGGATGAACCTTAAAGTGGATGGTGGAACACCCAGTCATAGGCTCCTGAAACTGTTCCTGCTGTGGGACTGCATCACATCCAGGCCACTGGTAGATGTAAGATGCAATGCCACGTGCTGGTGCAGAACACAGCTCACACCTTAAGGGGGAAAAGAGACAAATTAGTGCCCACGGCCCTGCAGCACAGACTCGGGGTGCTCCACTGTGGAAGTAGTCACATGAGACCACTAGTTACAGAACAAAGAAATCAAACCATTTATCAGACAGACTGGTGGGAACCACAGCAAGCGGTTCCAGCAAAGGCTGCAGCTGCGCTCTGGGAAAGTTCTTAGCTTCTGGACTGGTGGGGCTAGCCATCTGCTAAAAGCACACTGTAGAGGACTTTGACAGTCACAGGTCACACAGGGGAGTATGCAAAGAGAGAGGAAAACAGTCCAAGATCACCTGGCTCTTATCTGTGACATTCTGACTCTCTGTCATCAGTGAGTTCAGTCATCTGGCCTTGTGGAATCCTTAGCACGTGCGGCTCTTCATTCTCAGGGGAAATTCCACTTATGTGTCACATATTGTGAAAGGAAAATGGTGCCTAAGCTGAATCATTTAATAATGGCCTCTAAGAGGAGCAGGGCCCAAAGATGGCATCTTTGGTGTAGGAGAACAAGGCACTGCCTCATCAGGGAGACAGAAAGACAAAAAGGGCACAGTCTGGACTATCTCTGCAGGGAGGGGACAGACCTGCCCAAGCGGCACTCTGAGCCAGCTCACAGATTGTCTGACTCTGTGTCCCAAATACTGGAAACACCTCAAGCCAGTTCTGTCAGAGAGTTTAACTTAAAGTTGCTTCAGGTGGGCTTCTGTCCCTCCGTCCCTTGGCTGGAACCCTGCTTGCCTAGCATACGCAAAGCTGTGCTTCTACCCATGCTCTGTGTAAATTGAGTGGAGTAGGGTACACCTAATCCCAGAGGCAGGAAGAGCAGTCCAAGATCACCCTGGGCTACATACTTAGTTCTAGGCCAGCCTGGGATGCATAGGATTATGTAAAAAAAAAAGAGCTGTCTTCAGTTGGTGGAGTACCTAGCAACAGTTAAAACAAACATGCCTGTCTTCCCTCCACTGTCTGTCGAAAGATTCAGAGAGGCCAAACAGAAATAAGTGAGCTGTTGTGTCAATGCTATGTCAACAGGAGAAGCAAATGGGCAGTGGTCTTCCCTTTTAGGGCTCGATGGAAGGAACAACATAGTCAAATGTGGTTTTCCATAGGTGGCAAACCTAGAAACCCTCATCCTTCTTCAAGAACTCTCTACTTCCCACTTCTTATGGAGTGACTACTGAGCAGGTAAGAAATGGGAGGAAGAGACCTGGAGAAACGTCTCTGTGGGTAAAGGACCTTACACAAGCCTAACGACCACGTAAAGCTGGACAGTAGCCCATATCTAGAATCCCAGGACTCCTCCAGGGAGAGACAGTAGAGACATGAGACCCTGGATGCTCCAGCGCTACCTCATCTAGCATATCTGCAGCCAGCAAGAGACCTCAAACAAGGTGGAGGGAAAGGACAGACACCTGAAGGTGTCCTCTGACCACACACACAATGTGGCACATGCATACATGCACAAGAGAAACAGGAACAAACTCGGGGTGTTGTGTGCATTATGACAACTTTGGGGTGGCATGGCCAGGCAGGGCTTCTTGGAGGAGGTGACATACGTTAGAACTGGGAAGAAGCCAGCCCAGGAGAAGCCTGGGAGGAGCCTCATGCTGCACCAAGTCCAGGACAGGGCTGGGTCACAGGGCAGATGCTTGGTTGTATTTGTCTAGTTAATACACAAGCTAAGGAATGAATGCACACAGGAAAGGTTGCTAGGCACTGAGACTAAGTGCCAAAGGTTGTGATGAGGCCTGGCTCCCTGGGGCGGCAGTCTCTGACATACTCAGAGGCTGTAGCACACCAGCGAAGAGCTGAGGAGGCCCATAGCTCCCGGTCGAGCGGAGGTTGGCTACAGGCGTACTTTGAGTGGATGTGCGCGGCCAGCACCTGGTCTGAACGAACCCCAGGCCATTGACTTTACACTTGTGTGTGGCCAGGCTCTGCAGCTCATTCCCAGGGGAAGGACAGCCACCTCAGCCCATCTAGTGTTTTCTACTGTTTCCTCACATGGATATTAGTATGGCAGATGGCAAGGTCACAACAGGGTTGCCACGGAAGCCCTAGGACAGTGGCTCCTATCCTTGGGGGACGGGACATCTAATTTGATGCAGACAGCCAGTGACAATACAATAGCCACCAGTGCTGGGAACCTCACATGGGGTTTTCGCACACTGTCTCCTTTGTCCTCACTTTGAGGAGGTTATCACTGTCACAGATAGGGCAGGAGGCTTCGTAGCTCGCCACAGCATGGGGCCTCCTCTATCTCCACAGTATGTGGAGGGGACTCAGGGAGGGGACACAGGCAGCTGGACCTGCTGTTTGTAAACACAGGAGGGGCTGTGCTTGGTTTGTGGACAGTTGCTGGCAGGAAGCACCCAGTGACCGTGGCTTCTCTGCGACACAGCAGATATGACTGAACCAGTTGAGTCTGAGAAGGAACGTCCTAGGTTCGCAGTATCACTTCTGAGTATCACCCATGTTCAACAAGGACCAGAGGCCTTGGAATGATCTGGGCTCCAGCCCAGGGCTGGAGGCATGGCCAGGTGTCACTCGGGGAGGTGGGGCTAGGAAGAGGGCTTCCTGCTTAAAGTGCTTGCCTTTTGGAGTACGAAGACCTGAGGGCAAATCCCACGCAGCGTAGCTACGTAAGAAGCTGGACTTGGCTTCCTGTAAGTGCAGCGCTGGAGGTCAGGAGTGGGGTGGACACGAATGGTGGGGCTTGCTGGCCAACCTGCCTCTGGCTTCGGAGAGAGATTTTGTTTCAAGGGAATAAGGTAAAGAGTGACGGGACAGGATGTCTGACATCCTCGCCTCCACAGATGAGAGTTCAGCAGATGAGATCAGGAGAGACAAGTTAGATGGAGGATTCAGACTAGGCTCCCCAGCAGGGCTGGCGGGAGGAAGACAGCCAGGCAGGACACACCTCAGGGCCTCCCCAACCTTTAGAACACACTAGTCCCTGCCCTCTGGGCTCTCAGAACCCCCAAAGCCATGCACCCTCAGAACAGACAGGCCCTTTGTTGTTGTTGTTGGCCTGGAGCATTTCACTCCATACACTCCAGGAAACAGATGATGTTTTAAAAATATTTTATTTATTTATTTTATGTGTGAGTGCTCTATCTGCATGTAGGCCTGCGTGCCAGAGGAGGGCATCAGATCCCAGTAGAGATGGTTGTGAGCCACCATGTGGGTGCTGGGAATTGAACTCAGGACCTCTGAAGAGCAGACCATGTTCTTAACTGCTGAGCCATCTCCAGCCCTGAAAAGGGGGATTTTTAAGCTTCAGTTTGTGCGCTAGCCTCAGGGTAGCTGTGCTGGGAGGAACAGTACGGTGGAGAAAGTACTTGCTCAGCAGTGTGAGGGTGAGTTTAGATTCCCAGAACCCATGGAAAGCTCAACAGATGTGCAGCTCCACACAATCTAGTCCTTAGGAAGTGGAGCAAAGGATCCCCTGAGCAAACAGGTAGACACCTGATGTGAATTTCAGGTGCACCTATACACATATACACAACTTGAAGGTGCAAATGCATGTACACCACACACAAAGACCCGTTTTTGAAAGGTAAGAGTACCAAAAACAAACAAACAAAAAGCCAATAAGCAACCAGACTCCAGCACTCCAGGATGGGCCATCACTCCTGTGGGCTCTGTGGAAACAAGGAGCCTTGAAGACATGTCCGTTTAGTTGGACCTGTGCACTGGTTCACTCGTGGCTCCTGGGCTTGGGGAGATATCTGCCCTTTGGCACGGGTCTCCAGCAACCTAAGCGCAACTCCTTGATGCCACTATGCCTGAGGAAAGTCTGGGCCTGTACGGTGTTCCCCACTTTGCTCTGGGAGGCTGGGAGCAGAGGCAGCAGAGATCCTCAGGCACCCTGGAGCCCTTCCTCCTAACTGCATAGATTGGCGGCTGTCCCCTCATCCTCGTGTTTTCGCCTAATGACCTAGATTTTCATGTCAGTGCACTGTGCCCACTTCAGGGAACCTGACGATGAGACCCGGGACAGAAAAGCAAGAAGGACTAGTAACAAGGGCTCTCCTGAGCAGGGACCAGGGAAGGAGGGAGGTAAGAATCCTCTAATTCTTCCCACGGCAGCTTATCAGAGAGGATGGATTTGCTTCCTTTCTCAGTTGGCGGGTGGCAGAGCCTGGCGTACAGCCAACATATGCTGACCCTTGAGCCTTTTCCTAACATAGTTTTCAAAGAATCAGACTCACACAAGGCCAAACAAATTAATAAGCAGAGCTCAAGGCTGGGAGTCCTGAATCTAAGGCCTAATTCTGTCGCTAACCAAGCATTCTCCGGGTCGTTTTTTTTCACCCGCTCCCTAACCCCCTCCCAGGTGCCCAGCCTCCACCTCCCGGGTAACAGAGATGAGCACTCCTAAGCGCCTAGGCGCTCCGCACAACCTTTTGGGGGCAGCCAGAGACTCGTTAGTCGCTCTGCCAAGATGGAGTTTTGCTCTGGGAACGGCCCTAACCGGTAGACTGCCTGCATCCCCCGACCTTCGCACCGGACCCAGGGTCAAAGCCACGGCTCCTCGTGTGCAACTCCATCAGTGCCGGGGCGGTCACAGTTACGGCGTACTCCCAGACTCCCACGCCCGCCAGCCACCCGCCTTTACCCGTGCACTCCCAGGTTCCCGCATCAGACAACTCGCTGCTCCCCTAGCCGGGGGTGGGAGGAGAACCCTGCGCCCGCTTCCCGCCCCGGCCCGGCCGGTCCAGCCCTCCTTCCAGCGCCGCTCGCTCAGTTCTCCGACCTCGCCCCGCCCCGGGCCCCGCCCCCTAGCCTGCCGGGAGGATGTGAGCTCATTCCCTCCTCCATGTTCCGGCCTCCTCCAGGAAGCGTCCTCCAGTGGTCTCGGCCCGCGGGTTGTGGAGTCCGCAGCGCGCCAGGTCCCACCTGACACCGCGCGCAGCGAGGCGTCGTCCCCGTGGGTGCGGGATGAAGGCCGGTGTGAGCACTCACCCAAGCCTGAGCCACCGGGCCCGGGCAGCGCCTCCGGCGTAGGCACCGCACCGTTCCCGGCCAGCGCACGCTGTGTCCTTAGCGCGCTTCCGGCCGGGCCACGTGATTGCGTGCACGTGTTCCGGCCTCTCAGAGCTGCGGTCTGGAGCCTCCTCCGCACAGCGGGCGGATGCCCATCTAGAGGCAGTGCAACCTTCGCCATGAACCCCAGGGGCCTGTTCCAGGACTTCAACCCCAGTAAGTTTCTCATCTATGCCTGCTTGCTGCTCTTCTCCGTGCTGCTGCCCCTGCGCCTGGACGGCATCATCCAGTGGAGCTATTGGGCGGTCTTCGCCCCCATCTGGCTGTGGAAGCTCCTGGTCATCGTGGGCGCCTCAGTGGGTGCAGGCGTGTGGGCCCGAAACCCTCGCTACCGTACTGAAGGGGAAGCCTGCGTGGAGTTCAAAGCCATGCTGATCGCAGTGGGCATCCACCTGCTGCTGCTCATGTTTGAGATACTGGTCTGCGACCGGGTGGAGAGGGGCACCCACTTCTGGCTGCTGGTCTTTATGCCACTCTTCTTCGTTTCCCCAGTGTCGGTGGCCGCCTGTGTCTGGGGCTTCAGACACGACAGGTCATTGGAACTGGAGATCCTGTGTTCCGTCAACATTTTGCAGTTCATCTTCATCGCCCTGAGGTTGGATAGGATTATCCACTGGCCGTGGCTGGTGGTGTCCGTGCCCCTGTGGATCCTCATGTCGTTCCTCTGCCTGGTGGTTCTCTATTACATCGTGTGGTCTCTTCTTTTCCTGCGCTCCCTGGATGTGGTTGCTGAGCAGCGAAGAACACACGTCACCATGGCCATCAGCTGGATCACGATTGTCGTACCCCTGCTCACCTTTGAGGTCCTGCTAGTTCATAGACTGGATGACCACAATACATTCTCTTACATTTCCATATTCATCCCCCTTTGGCTCTCTTTACTGACTTTGATGGCCACGACATTTAGGCGGAAAGGGGGCAATCATTGGTGGTTTGGAATTCGCAGGGATTTCTGTCAGTTTCTACTTGAAGTTTTCCCATTTTTAAGAGAATACGGGAATATTTCTTATGATCTCCATCATGAAGACAGTGAAGATGCCGAAGACGCATCTGTGCCAGAAGCTCCAAAAATTGCTCCAATGTTTGGAAAGAAGGCCCGGGTAGTTATAACCCAGAGCCCTGGGAAATACATTCCTCCACCTCCCAAGTTAAACATTGACATGCCGGACTAAACTCACAGGCTGGACCTTTACGTGAAATAGAAACCATATCCCGGTGAATTCCACTTCGCTTTTTTTCTGTGTTCATCCAGCCCTGGAATTGGAAACGGGCCTTCCTTATTTTACACCCTCTGTGAGATGGACGCCTCTTACCGTGGTCAGTGTGTACCGTCAGCAGAGGAAGGAGGTTGTAGTGATCTTGGGTGTGTGTACATAATGTTTGAGGGAACTTGCTTTCCAGGTCCGTGTCTTACAAACGAAAACGAGCCAAAGGCAGGAAACTGAATTGTTTCTGGAAGACCTGAAAACTACATAGCTGTTTGTTTTTAAGTGCTACTTATGCCTACCAAAAGTATTGTTTAAAAAGTATTTTTATACACTGCTAGTCAAAAATTGTATTTTAGACTGTGCCCATTGTGACATAATGGCAAATGTACCAAATCCCCTGCCACTACTGTTCCGCAGCCCTCATGACTGGTGTTTCTAGTGCTCCTACTGTTCATATAGTTTTCTTTGGGCTTTGCTGATACAGGTCTTTAGCAGTAGGCGTGTTTTCAATGGAGTGAATCTGCATATGTTAGTATTTATATGAATGTTTTGGCACTGTTACCCGTGTTGAATTGTAGTTCTTAGAGGACCAATGTATTGTGTTAAAGTATTTTGTACAGTTTCTGTGTGTAGATACATATTTATTGCAGCTATCCTTAAAGACTGCATAAGATGCCGCTCCCCCCAATGCAGGGCCTGTCGGAGAACTAGGAGTGAAGGTCTGGTGTGCCAGAGCAGTCAGGTGCTATAGAACATGAGTGACACATTTTTAAAGTGTGTCATAGTGCCCCCAGAGAGAAGGGACACCACTCAGAGAATAGGCAAGCGCCAGTATGGTGGCAGGCCATAAACTGTCATTTGCCTCCTTGGCTTCTTCCTTACAGGTGGTACTATCTCCGGACGAACAACCAAACATGTGTTGCATAATTTCCAACAGGCCATTTCCAAGGTCTGTTGCAGTGTAGAGATTACTGTGGGAAGCTGAGAGTGGCCAACAAGATGAGTCTTATTATAAGGTCCAGTGTTTTTGTCAGTAACAAGGAAACAAATGTTTAGGGCATTTTAAAAGATGACTACTATGTTTATTCAGGTACTGGAGTCATACAAGAAAATCAAAACCAGAGGACAAAAACCAGACCTTCTAAAAATAAGGTTCTAACTGGGAAGAAATAAATACTTGGAAATGGAAGTGCAAGTGAAATGGAGTGCTCATATCCCCAAGGAGAAGGCTGGTGGGTGGAGAAGGGTGGCTTTTTATTAGCAGCTTACTAAGAATTACCTACACCGGGTTCCATGTACATAACTGCCCCCTTCACTCTGGCCCTGAGTCAGACTTGTCCTGTTTGAAGAAAAAGATAAATCTGGTGCTGGGGAGATGACGTAGTGTGTGCTGTGTGCTGAGGTCCTCAGCATCCATGTAGAATTGAGTCCAGCACCAGAGCAGTAGAGACAGGTGCATCCCTTAGGCTTTCAGCTAGCCATTCTAAAACACTTAAGTTCTAGGTTCCGAGAGACCCTGTCTCAGCATACAAACCGGACATCCACAGGATGGCTCCGTAGGTAAGTGCATGCCAGTAAGCCTGATAACCTAAGTTTAATCCTAGGACACACATGATGAAAGAGAACCAACTCTCTCAAGTTACCGTCTAGCTATCACACACAAAACAAATTAAAAATAATAATAATAAAGTGGGGGCTGGAGAAATGGCTCAGAGTTTAAGAGTACTGGCTGGTCTTCCAAAGGTCCTGAGTTCAAATACCCAGCAGCCACATGGTGGCACATACCATCTATAATGAGATCTGGGGCCCTCTTCTGGCATGTAGACATACATGCAGGCAGACTACTGTATAAACAATAAATAAGTAAATCTTAAAAAAAAAAATAAAGTGGAGGGGCTGGGAAGATGGCTCAGTGGTTAGGTGCACTGGCTGTCCTTCCAGAGGACCCACACATTGATTCCCAGCACTCACAGTGGCTCACAAGTATAACTCCAAGGAGATCCAGTGCCCTCTGCTGGTCTGTGCAGGCAACAGGTGCACAGGTGACACACAGATAAGCATGTAAAGGACACACATACACATAAATTTTTTTAAGATGGAAAGCAATAAAGGAAGACGCCTGATGTTGACCTCTAGTTTACACATGTACAAACAAGATGAATTGACTACCATCATTCAAATCCATGTGAAAACAACAGTCTACATGCTAGCTAACAACATGGAAAAGCTGCAGGGGGCCTCTGTGCCAGCTGGCTGAATGGGAGAGGCAGTATTGAGCAGCAGTGGGCTGAAAGCTACACAGGGAATCCTTACAGCAGGTGCCCATGTGAAGGAGGTAGCTGAGAAAGCCAGATACAAAAAAGCATGAAAAAATGCGGCTGGCTTCTGGGTGAACTTCACCTGAGCTTCAGGCAGCCACTCTTCAAGAGCCCCTCACCTTTGCTCCATCATCAAAGTATGGGAAAAGCAACAGCTTCTGCCCTGGTGAGACATAAAGGTGGCGCCTGCAGAGAGAGCTCAGGTGAGAGCACTGACTGCTCTTTCAGAGGTCCTGGGTTCAGTTTTCAATATATAGGTGGTTGCTTACAACTGTCCTCCAGTTCTAGGAAATCCAACTCCCTTTTCTGGGCTCTGCAGGTATCAGGCACATAAGTGGTACACAGACATATCTGTAGGCAAAACACCATGCACAAAATAAGAAAGTATTTAGGGATGGAAGAGCTGGTGTTTCTGAAGCAACTGAAGGGTTGGTTAAGTGTTCATGGAGAGCTGGGCATGGTGGCGCAGGCAGGCGGATCTCTGTGAGTTTGAGGCCAGCCTGGCCTACAGAGCAAGTCCAAGTCAGCCAAGGCCACACAGAGAGACTATGACTTGAGAGAAATAAAAAGGGGGGGGGGGGTGTTTGTGGTAACCAGTCCTATCCTCCCAGCAATGGGAGTAGTATTGGAGAGACTGTCAGGAGCATGCTACAAACATCCCACCCAAATCTGCTGTCCCCAGTCAGGCCTGGCTTACATCAAGACCGTTAGGTATCGGTGGAAGGCTGTGGTCAAGTTTTGAATTCCTGAAGCTGAAAAGCCCTGTGGTTTGTTGTGATGGCCACACGATGCAGTTATTCCAGTTTGCTCAGTTTTGTCATGGTGTCTGCAAAACAATGTCTCAGCTTTTGCTCAATGACTTCCAAGTTCCCAGTGGCTGGGCTGGCCATCTGGTTCAGTGGGTGTGGCTGTGTGAGCTTGAGGACCCAAGGTTGATCCTCAGAACCCCACAAAAGCCCCGGGGTGGGGTGAGGGTGGTGTGAGCTTTCCAGTGTGTGGTAGGCAAAGGATGCTCCAGGGCTGTGAGCCCACTTAGCCAACTGGTGAGCTCTGTGTCAGTGATAGACTCTTCAAACAAAACAAAAACCAAGACCAAAATAAAGATTTCAAGGACTAGAAAGATAGCTGGGCAGGAAAAACCACTGCACAAGCCTGATGACCTGCGTTGGATCCCTGGATCTCATGGTGGAGGGACAGAGTGGAAGATCCGCTGCCTTTCTGTAGCATTCGTGCACATGTGTACTTGCACAAACAGTTGTAATTGCACATGAATTTGCTCACATACAATCTCAATGACTTATAACTAAATCTCAATGACTTATAACTAAACCAGCTGCATGTTGGTTGAGGATAAGACTGGGTTCTAATCCAGGCCTATCTGATGTGTCCTATTCAGGATGACAGGTTGAAGGAGCAGCAATATTGGGCTTTGCCTGTTATGGCAGAAACAAGGAGGCCAAGCCAAAGCCTGCAAGCACAAACAGTGCCTGCTCACATGTGACAGATGTCCACTCAGTTCCAGTGACCTGGGCACATAGGTCAAGCCTGTCAGGTGTGGTACAATGATTGGGACAATCATGCAATCTACGCAGGCAGCCGTCAGTCTGTGAACTGATAGTGTTACAGGGTGGCTCTAAAGGCAAAAAAAAATTGTAGATCACGAGTGACTTTCTTCGCTTACAAATGTTCTGTAGTTTTCCAGAGTTGTGGCCGTTGGAAGGAACCTGCTGCAATCTGACATGAGAAGGATTCTTTTGTGAACAGTGGAGAGATCCCAGCGGCTATGCGCTACCTCAGCTCTCCTCAGGCAGAACCAGGATCAGTTTAAGGCTAGTCTTGGATGAGATCTTGCCTTAGGAACAAAAATCAAACCAAACAACAAACGTTTACAAAGTGCTGGAGTGGTGCATGGTCACGCACTGGCCTTTCATAGGATCTGAGATCAAGCCCCGTAGACCATGCGAAGACGCTGAGCAAAGTGGTGTAGCCTTGTCACTCCAGCTGTGAGGGAGGGGAAGGACGGTGCCTGGGCGTGATTGCCAGCAACCTGGTCTAACTGGCAAGCTCCAAAGTGATATAAGGCCCTTTTTCAAAGGACAGCCATGTTCTTGAGGATGACACCAAGGGAGTCCTCCGCCTCCACTGCGCCACACACACACTCATGCACAAATACTTATTCATGCATACATGTATTAAAAAAAAACTGCAAGAGTCCAGGGGCTTCCCGGGAGGGTTATTTTAGGATAGTCAAGATGGTACAGGGAGGCCAGGTACAGGGTATTGGGAAATGTGGAAGCCAGTGAGGACAGTGGCTCGTTGTCTTCAGGGCTCCGAGTCAGACCAGGAAGCTGTTGGGAGAAAGTAGCTCTCAGGTAGCAGGCAGCAGGAAATACATGCTGGGACCCTGGGAGCCACATCCGGGAAGCAAGGGCACTTCAGGGAAGCAGGAGGTGAGTGGAATCACTGCCACTGGCTGCATGACTGCCACCAGAAGGGATTGCTAGTGTTTGTTTCTCCTGCCAGAGAAATTCCTCAACTGCTGTTGTGTAACAATGTTCTCTGAGATTGAAACATTCTATCCTGCAGGGAAGCACCTTAAACAGGAAAGTAAATAACTCAAAATTGCTTCAGGAAGTCTCTAAAACTGACTGGACACACTAGGCCCCACCCTGTCCACAGAAGCAATGGGAACAGAGCTGCCCAGAAGACTTAGAAAAGCCAAGCTGCAAAGAGGACTTACAGACCAGATGAATGGTGCTGGGCATTTTGACAAAAGAAAAGGTGCGTGCCCTAGCGAACAAGTCTGGGCAGGAAGTCCTAAGGTCCTCACAGGGCCCCTCCCTCTGCTTCCTGAGGCTGGAGGGGCTGACTGGCCTTACCCTTCTGCCAGAGAAGGCATGTCAGTTTTCATAGGAAGTGAAGCTCTGGGCACACTTGATTAGGTCAATCTGAGCGAGCAGATTTCTCTCAATGCGGCTGGCACCCTTTTATGGGTTGGGGTCCCCAACTGAATGAAAAGGAGAAAGCCAGCTTCCTCCTGAGAGAGGAAGTATATGTTCTCAACCGTCTCCCATTCCTGCCATCATGGATCTGTGATAGATCTGTAGTCTGGAACTGTTAGCCAGAACAACCCCTTTCTCCTCTAAGTTGTTTTTTGCCAGGCATTTTGTCACAGGCTAAGTACACTGCCCTAGCCTGCAAAGTTCTGCCAGCTTTTCTTCTGTTTTCCTTTTTGACAGCCCTCCTCTCCCTTGGACTCTTCAGACAGTCTCAGGTAGCCCAGGCTGGCCTTAAGCTTCCTATGTAGCTGAGGATAACCTTGAGCTTTGATCCTTTTGCATCCACCTCCAGAGTGCTAGGATGCAGGTATGCGCGCCACACTCTATAGTGCAGGGGCTGGAAGCCAGGGCTTTGCATGTGCTAGGCCTGCGCCCTCCAGCTGAGCTGTATCTATAGCACCTCCTTTTCTGATTCTCTTCGGATGCCTGGGGGGCTCCGAAACCTCTGCCATTTTCCTGGCAGCACTCCTCTATTTCTCAGTGTGTTTCCACTCGATCTGGCTGAGCTTAGACAGTGTTCTGTCTCTCTCCAGAAGACGTAACCTCTGGAGGTTAGCCCTCCTTCTCAACTGCCCCTCCCCCAGAATAAAATAAGGTTTGTTAATGAAAACACCGACTGGGCTAGAAATCCCACATCCATTCTGGGGATGTAGTTCAATTGGCAGAGTGCTTGCCTAACATGCCCAAAGCCTTTGGCTTCCATCCCTGGCACAGGGGAAACCAGGTGTGGTGGCACACACCTGTAATCTTAGCATCAGGGAGGGGGAGACAAGTGGATCAGACATTCAAGGATATCCGCTATTTAGTGAGTCTGAAGTAAACCTGGTCTATATGACAGTTTGCTTCAAAACACACCAAGTGAAAAACAAAACATGACCAGCACCAAGGCTTCCTGGCTGTTTGTAAACATCCCAAAAGTGTGGCAAAGTTGGAGGCGAGAGAGATGGCTCAGCTGTTAACAGCACTGGCTGCTCTTCTAGAGAAACTAGGTTCAACTTTTGGCAATAATTCCAGTTCTAGGGAATCTGAGTCTCTCTTCTGGCCTTCTTGGTCACCAGGAACATATGTGGTATGAAGACTTACATGTAGGCAAAACACTCATATGCATAAATAAAATTTTAGTATTAAAGAATATGGTGATTGAGCTGAGCATTGTGGTGCATGCCTGTAATCCCAGTACTTGGGGAGGCAGAGGCAGGCGGATCTCTGTAAGTTTGAGGCCAGCCTGGCCTACAAACCTAGTCCAGGACAGCCAGGGCTACACAGAGAAATCCTGTCTTGAACCACCCCCCAAATGTATTTATATACATGGCAATTAAATGTGAGGTACCAATTTGACTGGATCGATGAGTAATTGAAAAGTCCTGGTAATGAGTTACTTTTGGTGGCTGTACCCTGATGGCCATAACTGTTGTGGTTAACTTGGCACGAGCTAGAGTCATTTGGAGAGAAACTTCAATAGAGAAATGCCTCCATGAGATCACTGGCAAGTCTGTACTGCTTTTTCTTGATGAATGACTGATGTGTGAGGGCCTACCCCACTGCAAGCTGTGCTGCCCATCCCAGGCAGTGAGGCTGGCGTGTATAAGAAAGCAGGCTAAGGAAGCCATGGCAGCAAGCCAGTAAGCAGCATCCCTCCATGGCCTCTGCTTCAGCAACTCCTCCAGGTTCTGGCCTTGACTTCCCCTAATGAAGTATTACAAACTATAAGGTGACATCAACTCTTTCCTCCCTAAGCTGCCTTTGGCGGTGTTTATCACAGCAATAGAAGAGCAGACTAAGACAGAGATTCATGGTGATGGTTACAAACTTTTAACCCTCTTAATAAATAAAGGGGCAAGACCCTCACCTGAGACTGGTCTTCACCACCCCATGTCAGTGACCCTGAGGGCTAGACTATGTTAAAAGGTTAATTAAGAAATTCCAGGTGAAATTATCAGTGTACTCACATATGAAATCATCAAATAAAAGAAAATATGAGCACAGAAAGAAAAAAAAAACATTTAACAATGAGGTCACCACTTGTAAAGGAGGTCCTGTCCCCCACCTCAATAGGCACAGAGCACATCCAGATACAGCACAAAAGAGATTTATTACCCCAGAGGGGTGGGGGGCTGGAGGCTGCAAAGGCAGACAGCAACAGCAAACAGCAGCAGGACCAAGCAGTTGCTTTTGCAGGAGTGGGTTTTTAAGGAGAAAAAGAAGAGTCTGTTCTAGGGTGAGTTGGTAAATCCTGATTGGACATGTTAGCCAAATAATGAATTCTGATTGTTGGGCCTTAGTGTTTTGTCTCAGAAATGAGTCAGTGGCAAAATAAGGGAGTGAACCTTGGGGGCTGGCTTTAGGAATGTCATCTAAAGGTTTTTAGTAAGGGGAAAAAGGCACAACCTGTTGGCACCATGTTTGTCATGTCTGTCTGCTCTGTCTGCCTGGGGCGGCTACAACCCTCACTGCCATGAGGAGGTGGGACTAGTGGTATGATGAAGCCGTTCTTGGGTCCCCTGTGCTCTGTAAACTCACTGGTCTCATCAAGGCAGACTTTGGTAAAAACTGCAGTTTAGTCTGTCATCGGTAACCATTCGGATAAAGCAGACTTCAGAGGGCTGATGACCTGATTCTTGGTACATAGTCCAGGGAAAGAACCAACTCCAGCAAGTTGTGCACATAAAACCCCACACATGTGCACATTACATGAGAGTAATTTTAAAGGATTTTGGGGAGCTGTTGCAGGCACTGAAGACCGATAGGCAGAGGAGAAGAAATGAGAATTATGACAAATCTACAACAGGGCCCCAGACCTTAGCCTAACTGAGTCCATGAGGAAAGTACCATTTAGGCTGTAAAACTCAGTATATAGACAGCACCACCTGCCAAAACTAAAACAAAGGCTTAATCCATCAAGGCCAATAATTCTGGGAAAGTCTCTAACTGTTCTAACCTTGCTTTTTGGCCTCTGTAATTCTGCTTCTAGCCAACTGATCTTGTTAACTGAAGTATGTCAATCCAGAACATAGCTTGCATGCAAACGCTCACCCTGAGAAAGGCTTGGGTCTACACTGTGATCCCGAATACCCAGTATTGTCACTGGCAGCTAATAAAGACTTTCTATTGGCTTAAACCCATGTCCAAGCAGTCTTCTCTGGTTGATACCACACAACAAAAATCAATGCTACCTGAAGCTCTGGGAGGCAGCAAAGCCTGTTAGATCTTCAACAAAGCTAAATGACATATTGTCGAGAACTGGACTGTAACTGGTTGGGAGCTATTCTCTTGTGCTAGTGTTAGTCTCCAATCACTGTTTATTGTCCACCTCTGTGTCTGACCTAACATCCTTGTGATTAGGTAAATCCTTTAGAATGTACAAACAGATCCCTCGCTTTCACCAACCCAAAGGCTAAGAATGTCAGCTGGTAGCATCTGATACCGACAGCAGAGACCTCTCCACTTTGCTATAACTCATCCACCTGGTAGAAACATGATTTTCAAAAATGCCTTGATTTTTAAACTTTGCTCTGTTACTGTGAAAATCCACAGAACTGTTAACATGTTGGAACATGGTATTTGGGAGTATCATGAGTCTGTGTTTGCAGGCCATGCTCTCTCATGTTTCACTGTGCCATCAGTTCTCATTCTCTTTGAAGTGTTGACACAAAAGTCCACGTTCCTATGTGGAATCAGTTTTGTGACGAGTTTAAGGCAACAGAACAAAGAAAGTCTTATGATGGAAACACTTCTTACATACACTGGTGGAGGCACTAGACAGGCTATTACAGCAGAGCGGAGCTCGCTCAGCTATAGGTCTGGCTTATGACCCTTAGCCTCTGGGTTCATGAAAACTACGGTTTTGTTAATGTAGCTCAGAAGTTTTGTTGTTTTCCTTCTTTCCATTCTACCACTGAGTCAAATCCTTCTCACCCCCATTTACTGGGACAGAGTCGCAATGTAGCCCTGGCCAGCCTGGAGCTCACAATGTAGACTAGACTGGCCTTGAACTGACAGAGATCCACTTGCTCTGCCTCCACAGAGCTGGGATTAAAGGTATATTGTCTGTTGCAGGATGTTAGATCCAGAAAAGAGGTGGTCGAGGAATAGCTATTTAGGTGACTAAAAATACAGCCCAAGTTAAACTGTAATTGGGCTTTGGATGTGCAGTACTGCAAACCTTGGAAGCCCGCAGAAGGTCCAGCAGAAGGTGCAGCTCCTGGGGAACTGCGCACAGGCATGAGAGATGTTTTGTGTTGTCACAGGACTTGCTTAAGACACACCACCGGCAAAAGAGTCATCATGGTGTTGCACTAAGGAACACATGAACAAAGTGAAAGCAATCTGTCAAGGCACCCAAGCCAGACTATCAAACGTACTCACATTTAAAATGGCCTCTCTTTTATATCCCCGGTGGAGATGGTGACTGAGTCTCATCTCATTGGTGGGAATTCAATGTTCCTATCTAAAGCAACTGACAATTAGCACAGAGGGGAGCGGAAGACTGCCCCTCTTGACACTGACTTGTTCATGTAAAACCCAAACAAGCACCAGAGGGAGGGCAGGGGGAGATACAGACTGGGGACCGGATGCAGCCATGGGAGATGCCTTTCACGCCTCAGGACCACAGGGTGTAGGCCCTTGTCTTGGAGGAGGGAGTTAAGGAAGGAAGCCGAGTAGCACCAGGCAGGCAGGAGAACAGGGACGGAGTGCCGCGGGGCTGGCACACAGCGCAGTCAGCTGGGGCTCTGCCCTTGCCCCACCTTTCTGAACAGACACACCTTTGTGATTCGTTCTGCACAACAGCAGGGATGGGTGTCACTTTCAGGCAGATATGGGACAAGCCCAAGCATGGCTCCTCAGAAGGAAGGCAGAAAACAACAAATGCTACCATGAGACTAGGCAAGGCGGGCCGGGGCTGCTGGAGTCAGGACACAGAGAGCAGTCCTCTCAAGAGCTGTGTGTATGATGGAGAGCTAGAAGACATGGCAGGAAGAGCTCGGCTTGTGCATATTACATCAGAAACAGGTGGAAGGGCTTCAGTGCCAAAGTGAAACAGTATTGAGAGGAGTACAGAGAAGGTAGGACTGTAGGATGGACGTCAGCACTCCACTGCTGTTTCAACAGGAAGGAACAGCAGGTATGGCTACGGGAAGGACTGCTGAGGAGGCTCCTGACTGAGACACTCCGCTTTTTTCACGGAGGTGTGAGATCATGTACTCAGAGTAAGGAGACCCCAAGGGGAGAGTCGGGAATGTACGTACAGGCGAGGTGGCTCAGGCAGCTCTCTGCAGGTGAGGTCAGGCCCTCATGGATCTATCCGATAATATGGAAGTTACCATATTATTGGGATAAGTAGGAGAATGAAGGCAGGCTAAGGAAATGCCACCATCGCCATTAACTGTTAGCGTGAAACATTCAGAGCCATGAGATGGCTCCATAGGTAAAGCACTAGCCACCATGCTTGATCTGAGTTTGAGCTTTGGGATACACATGATGGATGGAGAGAGCAGACATATGAATGTCATAGGACATGACTCCAACTCCTGTAAAGAAATGAAATTAACATGAAAGTATTTACTGTATAATTGCGGGTGTGTATTAGTTACTTTTCTGCTGCAGTGATAAAACAAAATCAAGGCAATTTATAGAAGGAAGTGTTTGAAAGGAACAGTATTGGCCTAGGACCCCCAAGATCAAGTTCTTAGCACAATGTAGATTTATTTGCTCCAGAGGGTCAGAGGGCAAGGAATAAGAGACAGACAGGAGAGAGAGGATGAGGGGAAGGGGAAAGGATCAGGGAGAGAGAGAGAAGGGGTATTTGTCCTTGAAGGCAACAAAGGATGGAAAGGAGACAGACAGTTTATAAAGGTGAAAGGGGAACCCTGTGTTAGAATGAGGTTTTTAATTGGGCCTGTTAATTAAGTGATCCAAAGGGGCTTTTGATTGCTGGACTTCAATACTTTGATAGCTGGACCTTGGTAGTCGGCCTCAGGAAGAGGAGGTGACCAACTAAGGAGTAAACGTAGGTGACTAGCTTTAGGAATCTAACAGTTTTTAGCAAGGCAGAGGGAATCGGGGAGAAGGGAAAGGCCTGTTAGAGCCATGTTTGCCAAATCCAGGCCTGCTAGAGCCCTTCAGGGTTTATTTGAACTTATGGTTCCAGAAAGATAAGGGAATCCTGGCAGCAGGTAGCAGCATACCAAGGCCACAGGAACAGCTGAGTGTTCACATCTTCAAACCACAAGCCAGAAATAGACAGCAAATTTGAAGTGGCACAAGACTTCAAACTTGCAAAGTCTGAGCTCAGTGCCATACCTCCTCAGACTCCAGGATATTTAAGCCAAAGAAACTCCCCAAGCTGCTTTTGGTCATGATCTTCTATCACAGCAATAGAGACCCAAGCTGCTTGCTAACATTGTTCCCCTTGGGAACCACTAGAGCTGGGGACCAAGTAGTGAAGAGCTTGAGACTAGCGGGGACACCACATTCAAGCCACCACAGTGGGGTTTGATGTGTATGCACTTACCTGTGTGTGGAGGGCAGAAGGCAACTTATTCCTTATTTGTTGTCAGAGGGTTTGTCACTGAACCCAAAGCTTGTCACTTCAGCTAGAATGGCTGGGAAGCAAGCCCCAGGGGTCTCGTTCACACTTCCCCAGTGTTGGAGCTACATGCAGACACTGCTGCACCCATCTACGTGGCTGTTGTGACTCCAACTCAGGTCCTCACGCTTGGGGCAGCACCTCCCCATTCGTGGGCAGCCCTTTCTGCAGCGCACGCTCACTCTTTAACACACTGCGAGGCAGGTGTCTTTACAAACACCCCATTTCACAAGGATCAGGCAGAAGAGAATGCTGACAAAGTTTCCAACAGGGTCTATTTGTGTTCTATAATTCACTAACACTCAAAATTGGGTGGCTTCCAAATGGCATGTGACTTCATATTCATGGTCATGAGTTTATTAACTCACAGAACACAATACAGTTAGGTTCAAGGAGGCCCAACACTTGCCCAGCCACCAACACTACAAGCCTTTGCAAACACCGGTAGTTAGAACTCTTTCATGATCATTCTGAAGCAATGCGGCATTACAAATAAGGGTCCACACTAGCACTACCAGTTATGTACTGCCAATTTAGATTTCTTTGGTTTGAATTTCTTGATTAGATTAAGCCATTTGCAATTCTGCACTGCCACAGAACCTTGTTGAAGCCGTTACAGAGCTTGAAGTCACTCCGGTTCTGGGCACACTCCAGAAACTGCCTGATCTTAAGAGAGCAAGGCCCGTGAGACTGCTGGTCCAGCAGCTGGGTTCCTAAGGCTCAGTGTTACCACCTCCAATGAAGGCCCCAGTGATGACGAAACCCAGAGGGTGCCCCACCATGGAGCCCACAGCCACAGCGGCTGCAGCAGTTGCCATGTGAGCCACCAGGCCTGGCCGCCAGGGTGCAGCAGCAGGTGAGCCAACTGCAGAAGGTGCAGCTGCTGCTGGAGGCTGAGCTGCAGGTCTCTCCCAGGAGCAGCCCTCATTTGAGGGGCCCGGCTGGCCGGAGGGGTCACCAGGGACATGTGGCTTCTGCTTCCACATGACAGCCTACGTGCTAGTATCCTCAGTCTTCACAGAGGACAAACTGCCCTTGGCCATGGATCTTAATACTCTGAAAACCGTGTTTGACCTGACTGCAGCCATGGTGAACTGTCAGGCTGGCTTCTGAGTTATCCTGTGGTCCCCTCCTCCCTGTAGTCTCTCAGCATACTACAGAGCAGTGATTCTCAACTTTCCTAATGACCACCAACCATAAAATTACTTCACCGCTACTTCAAAACTGTTACTTTGCTACTGTTATGAATCTTAAGTACCTGGTATGCAGGATATCTGATATGCGACCCCCAAAGGGGCGACGACCCATGGTTAAGACCATTGCTATAGATAAACAAAGCCTTTGAAGTGTCAGTTGAACTCTAACCAGACTCCAGTGTTGCCCACATCAGGAATGTGCCTGGATATCCCTTGATATCAGCTGGAGATAAACTGGGTACATTCCAGCTCCTTCCTCTGACTTGAGTTTTAGGGATCCACTGGTCCAGTTGCTGCTCTGGGCCAGGCTTCTGTGAGCTCAAATAAAATTACACCCTGTAACCCTGCATCTGCCTGCATTTCTTCAGCCTCTCAGTGCTTTCTGCCAGTGGAAGCCAGGTTTTTGTTTTTGTTTTTTTATTCTGGATTTCCCTTATCAGACCCCTCTGCTCACTGGTTCTCTGGCCTGCCTCACAGTTCTACCCAATGAACAAAGCTGCCAACCTGAGGTCCCTTAGAGCTCAATAAGTGTGTAAAATTATCTGCAAATCTCCCATATGTCCAGATTTGCAGGTCTGTGACCTGAAACAAGATTTCTAGTCAGGAAGAGGCTGTGGGCAAAGCTCAGTTGGTAGAGTGCTTGCCTATAATCCCAGTGCTTGAGAGATGGGAGACAGGACAATCAGAAAGTCAAGATCATCACAGTGAGCCACAGGAGTTCCTGGCTGGCCCTGAACATGAGAGCCTGTGTCCAAAACAGAGTAACTAGCTTCAAATCAAGAAAAGTTCTAAGGAGGGCGTGGGGCTTTTAAATAAGCTGGATCTGTGTCCACACCCGCCCCCTTGGCTTTTTATATAGTTCTGTATATAGTTCCGGCTGCTCTGGAACTTGCTATGCAGACTGGGCTGGCCTCAAACTCAGAGACCCAACCTGCCTCTGCCTCCTGAGTGCTGGAATTAAAGCACTAGGCTACCCAGGCTTGGCTACCCAGAGCTCTTAAAGAAACAGCACATTTGGGGATTTGGGAGTATATGACAGGAATGGACAGGACATAGCATGGTGGGGAGTACAGGCTGCCCCCCCCCCAGGGAAGGAAAAGGAGGAATCCAAAAGGAAGGCACATGGACACACACCCTCCAGATCTGTGTGTGGATGTCTGCGCTGGAAAGGGATTGCTTTGACGATAAGCTCCCATGTGGATTCTGGATCCCGTAGGAAGGGGCTGTGTGGAGGAGTACCTGAGCAGCATGACTCTCTGCTGCAGGTCTGCTTCAAGGCCACAAGCAGTAAATGGAAGCAGACAAGAGAGGAGTGAATCAGCGTCCCAGAGTCTCAAGATCCGGGTCATAAGCCTGAGACAAGTCCCTGTCCCCTCTTTGGAGTTGTTTCTTAGCTACACCCTGAGGGTCCAGGACAGGTCTTTGTCGTTTTTTTTTTTTTTTTTTGTCATCATCACTCTCAAGTAGCCTGGGCTGGCCTTAAAGTCATTATGTAGTCAAGGGTGGCTTGAGTTCCTGACCCTTCTTCCCCTATGTTCCATTGTTGGGATTAAGTTTAATACCATGTGCACTACCATTGCTGGATTTGTGCTGCTGGGGATGGAATTCCGGACTGCGTGTTAGATAAGTCCTCAACTCCTTCAGCTAGTCTCAGCCCTGAGGAGCCAGGACAGGTATCCTCACAGTCTCTCTCCCTAACATCTTGCTAGCCTGGGACCATGAGCTAGACAGCTAGCCATGTGGCATGTGTCAGTGTGTTCCCAGCTGTGGAGGGTGGGCAATACTCTGTTACCCTTTCTGCTCACCCTCAGAATGGAGTTATGGAATCTCAGCATGGGGAGATGGGTGCTCGCTGAATAGACCACTCTGTTCCCCCAGTCTGACCATCAGGGCCCCTGACCGTAACTGATCCACGGCCCCCACGGCCCCACAGGCTCCACACAGTGCAGGCCACATAAGCCCATCTGGCACTTGGGTGTTTTATAGCTAATCATCTAGTCCCTTTTCTTTCAGGGAAAGACAGCCTGGGCAGGGGCCCCACCCTCTGACTCACAGGAGCTGGAAACCTGTCATGCCAACACCCACTCTTTTTCTGTCCATGACAGCTTCCTGTGGTTATGGAGAACAATCCACTTTTCCCAGGGGTTGTCCTGTGTAAGTCAGCATGGCTTTTGTTACTTACTGTCAGGCATTTTCTTCAGCATTTCCATCACAGGTGAGCGAGCCCAGGTTCCTGCTCTCCAGACACAACTGAAGGGCCTAACGAAGTCCACCTTTCTCCAGAGAAAGGAAGGGATGGGAAGGCAATGTGACTTTCCCAGAAGCCTTGTTACCTTGTCTGCTGCTGTGTCCTGGCTCAGCAGAAACCTGCCAAATGACCTAGACAGTCGAGCTGCTCACAGAAAATCATATCAATGGGGCTGGGGAACAAAAGGATGAGTCCTGACTACTGTCAGCAAGAGGCCGTGAGTCCCACTGCACGCATCCTTCCAGGTAACAGCACTGAGACAGTGGTCTGAGATGAATGACTCTATGCCTGTGGGTACACTGCACTGTGTGCCCTGGAATGACACTGTGGCCTTCCAGGGTAAGTTGTGTATGACTAATAAGAGGTGTTTTTCAGACAGAGCTGCTATATAGTCTATGCTGACACTCAATGTCCAGCACTACCCCCCCCACCCCCGTGCTGGGATTACAGCTATGTGCCATCATGCTCACTGACCAGTAATTTTTTTTTTTTACTGTGTTGTGTGTGTGTTAATTGATAAGTGCAGGACATGCATGTGGAGGTCAGAGGACAACCTCACATGTAGACCCTGGCCATCCACCTTGAAGCAGGGTCCCTCATTCATCTGTGTGTGTGCCAGGGTGCATATGCCAGGCAAGGGGCCTGTGAGTTTCAAGTGGTCCTCCTGTCTCTGAGTCCCGTATCAGTGGGACTATAGATATAGTGGGATTATAGACATCATTATCACATTTGCTTTTATGTGGGCTCTGAACTCAGGTCTTGATGACAGTGTGGCAACTGCTTTAGGCCCTGAATCACCTCTCCAGCCACCAATGAGGGCTCTGGCCTTTGGAAACCTCTCCAATTCCCACTCTCCCACACCCACACTGACACAAGTCCCAAACACTGTATCAGTGCACAATTCACTCCATCTAGTTTCTGTTAACGGTGACTCTGGCTTACATTCAGCCAGGGCCATTCATGCTTAAGAAACAGCTCATATGACAGGAATGTCTCACGGAAGCTTTATTTGAATGGGCCATATCTAGAGTTCTTGCTCAGTGTACAGACAACTCATAGTTCAATGTAGTGCTTCTAACACAAGCCATATACAGTGGGAACTCACTGAAGATAATGCATTTGATACAAAAATAAATTACAGTTTCATAGCTACTACACAGATTACCACGTAGAAAAAGTAAACACAAAATAGTTGGTGAGTCCTCATAAGCATCTACGGTATCCAGATGTGGAAAAGAGAAGGAGTAAGGGTTCCATGAAAAGACACACACACACACACACACACACACACACACACAAACACACGCACTCTCACCTCTCTGATAAAAAGAAATCCTGAGAATTAGTGGATATTACCCCCAACAATGCAATAAAAAAGGAAGAAGAGCAGCCTCGCCAGCAAGTTCACACAGCAGAACACAGCTCAGGACAAGTGTCCATAGTACAAACCAAGTTCCTCATCCTGGTAGCACAAGAATGTTTCCAGTCTATCCTGACCATCCACAAACCCAGGTTTAGTTTTTTTTTTCCCCAGAAAAAAAGCACAAACAATCTATAAACACACATTCTTTATTACACAGGTGTAAGCAAGTTTCCAGTCAACTGAATGGCCAAGTGAGAGAGTATATGATAGTATCTCACCAAGACTCCACATGAGACCCACCATCTCATCTTGCAGCCTTGGGGACAAGCAGAGTCCTGAAGTGCTGCTTGCCCTGAGTGGCTGCTGGTTCACCGAGCATCAACTCCAGGCAGCACTGCACTGTGTTGAGAGCTGGGAACCAGCACTTAGAGCTTCGCTGTGGATGAGCTCTAGCGGACAGTGATGCTGCTGTACAACAGCAGAACCGAGCGGTCAAGTACTTTCTATCTCTGGCTCTCTATAGAACAAACTTACTGGGTCTGGGGACATGGCTTGGTGGCAGAGTGAGACAAGGGCCTCACTATGTAGCCTTGGCTGCCTGCAACTCCCAGAGATCTGCCTGCTTCTGCTTGCTGAGTGCTGGGATTAAAGGTATCTGCCACCATTCCTAGCTCCAGGGCCTGGCTCTGATCCCTAATAACTCAAAACCAAAAGCCAACCAAACAGAAAACTTGCCAGAACAAGTATATGCGAGGCTTGGTGGTTCATGACTGAAAACCCAGCATCTGGAAAGTTGAGGCAGGAAGACTGCTAGGAGTTCAGGACCATACTGGGTTACATGGTGAGACCCTGTCTCAACACAAAGTAGAGTAACAAGTAAGGAGAAGACAAGACCATTACTTAGAAAACACCCAAGTTGCCAGGCATGGTGGCAGTGCATGCCTTTAAATTAGCACTTGGGAGACAGGCAAGAGGATCTCTGAGTTCAAGACCAGCCTGGTCTATAATACAGCCAAGGCTACACAGAGAAACCCTGTCTCAACAACAACAACAAATTAGAAGGAAAGGAAAAAAAAATACCCAAGTTTTTTTTTTTTTTTTTTTTTTTGCTAGTTGAGAAACTAGCAAATAATCTAGCAAGGGACAGCAGGACTTTCTGGGGCTCAGTTACGAGAAAAGAGGTCCAAGTTTTAGCCAGAACTGAGAAGAACAAGCAGTGGATCCTAGTAACAGCTCAGAGATCTCACCCTCAGACGTGCCCAGGATGCCTGAGCCTGTACAAAGCAAGTGCCTGGGCACAGTCAGCAGGACTGTCCGAATGCTAAGCAGTCTGTGTGCTGTTCTCCTCAGTGGCCTCCTGAGGACAGCGATGAAATAACCGAAAGTTCTGCCTATGCGGAAAGGATTGCTACACTCAAGCCGTCAGCACCCAGCTCCTCCCGCTGAGGTACACTCCTTTCCAAGTGCTGAGTCGGAGCCTAGGATTCCTAACTGATACCTTCGCATCTTCCTGGAAACTGCCATGCCAAGTCCCTACCCCAGCCAGGGACACACGTGAACCTTGTCCAGACACTTCCCCCCCCCCCTGCAGGCAGCAGGGCACCCTCACACTGCCAGTTGCCACCTCCAGCCTCACCTCAGCATATACTTCTCCCACCCCTAACCTACAGGGGCTCTCAGGCCTGTCTCACTAGACCATTCTCAGCGGAGCAGAGTACTGCTTGCTGTAACCACACAGGAGACATCTGACAAGTGTTTAACCTGTTTGGGCAAACTCACCATTTAAGTATTAGCATCTACGTTTACTACCTGACACTTAGACATAGTATTTCTTTTTACTGGAGAGTCAAGCGAATCCTCACCAAGTCCCTAGCGAACATTCTTACTGGCAAGAATTCAGGTCCCTGAATTCAGGTCCCTGAGACATAAACGCTACAGGGTACTTTCAGCTATTTAATTTTGAAGGGATGGTGCTCGCTCCTAAACAGGACAGGACATTTAGGACTTCTAAGCCACCATGCCTTAGCTGTGTGTATTAGCGGAACAGCTAACCTTGTAGGTCATCCAAGACTTCTAGACACTGGAAATCTGACCCCCAGTCTTGTGTGTCCTGGGTCAAGGCCCTGGTTCCAGGTGTCATGCTGTGAGAAATGCTTATCACTGAGTACTAGCAAAAACACTGCCAATGATCGCACAAGCTGTGCTGCTGGCTAAGGGGAGATAGCCAGCAAGAAGGGCAACTCCGTCTCCTTTAGCAAAAGTGGCTTCTAAACTGTTCAGTTCCCCCCCAAACTGGAAACCCCTGAGCTTCCCAGACAGACACCAATGTTTGCCTGAGTATATGATATGTCATGGGAAAGCCAAGGTAGTCTAAATCACAGCTTTTTAAAGACCACACAGAGCCAGATGTGCTCCTAGCTGAGAAGAATGGGTGCTCTGCTCCAGGAGATACAGCTTAACACCAGTGCTTGGTAACAAGCAACACCAATGGTTTCACCAATGCCTGTATATTGTCCTCGTTCCCCATGGCAACTGAGGTCCCCATCTTTCAGCCCAAGCAGTTAAAGCTACTTTTACATTTCTATGTGCTGGGATTACAGGTACATACACATTTACTTTTCTACGGTGAGTGTGTACTACTTTAACATCAGAATTTCTCTTGCTACAGGCTAAGAGAATGGGGAATTCTAGAGAACTCTAAAAATGAATACAAAGAAAGCCCCTGATGTAAGATGACTTCACTCGTTATCAGCTTCCTCGGTGATACTCATTCAAGAATCTAATCCCTCGGTCACCATTCCCCAGGCCTGCCCGGTGTTTTTCTTACCACCTTGAAAGCCATAAATTCAGTGTATACCGAAAGGAAATGGAGGCTCTGCCGGAACCGGTGCTGACTGGAGGAGCACTGCGTGCTGACCCTCACGACTGCTGAGTTTACTGAGGCTGATTCCCACTGGCTCAGGCTGCAGAGCTACGCACAGGTGAGTGGTGCAGAGGCTTCCTATAGGAAACGGGTCTGACAAGCACACACCGAGAGAACGATCTCTCTGTAGTTCCTAAAATTTATCTTTGATGCAAATTTGGAGCAGTGAGATCATTACTGCACAGAATTCAAAGTGTGGATGACATCTTCAACCCTCTGTGTTCTCAGCTTCTCTAAGAATCCTAGAATGGCCTGCGATTTACTTACACAGTGTTTTCATCCATATCCTAAATTCTGATTTCCAGGTAATATACAGTAAAGTGGCATTCATTTCTCCAGCAGGTCAGGTGTGTTCACCCTGACAGTACAGGGAACCAGCCAGGGGAAGCTCCTGACAGCAAGCCTTGCCCTAAGTTATTTACAGTTGCAACCACTAGATGGAGCCAACAGTTAGCAGGAAACTAGTGAATTTCATTGGCAATGTGAATAAAATTAAAGGAAGAGGAGGAGGTATTTTCAGTTAAACAGTTATGTGGGGCAGACTTCCAGTCGGACGGAAAATGTAGCTACCTTCTTTATGGAGTTAAAGTCAAACCTGGGTAGAAGGTTTTACCCAAGAAAAGGACACACTCAGCTGGATCCAGGGCTGACTGGGACAGCTGGGGCATTCTAGTTACAGGCGGGTGACAGCAGCCCTCAGAGCTCAGTAGTCAGCAAGCACTTCTGCTTCAAGGCTGAGTCTTCAACCAAAGGAGGGGCAGAGCTGCATGGAAGAGAGAGGCGTAGTCAGTGACGACGCATGTCTCCAGTGTCCACATGGAGATGCTGAGAAGACAGTGGCACAGCGCCACCACACGAGCACGTGTTCTACATAGTTGATGCTCCTGGTTCCCTGGCTACAACATACATTTAATCCTTTCTTCATGAGACAAGCTTATTATGAATGGTAGGAACAGAACTGTTCTAAGCACAATAGCAGCACGTTCTGCTTCTCCTTAAGCCTGATTTTGCTTATCCTCTATGGTGAGGAGACTTCAGGAGGGCCACAAAGGACTCATTTCACCCATGCTCACACGCTCACCTAGTGAAAGCCACATCAGGGTCCTCACCTTGGGAATGTCGTCGTGTCCCCCCACCCCGCCCGCACATTGTCACATGTACAACCATTCATCACTAAGAGACCAGGGAAAACTGGAGGAATAAAGCAGGAAAGGATGAATAAGAAAATTGATTTTAAAACAAACACAGAGATTTAAAGATAAGCCTACTATATTTTTATCTAGCAAAGACTTCACAAAGAAATCCTAATAATTTTATGGAAAATTACCAATAGCAAGAAAACCCCACAATAAACAGTATTTATAGAAAAGACTCTCAGGTTGAATTAAGACCTTAAAGGACATTATTGTTTTAAATATAATCAATCTAATTTTTCTCGGGTGCTCTGCAAACCACAACTGAAAAGTAATTTCCTCACCTGGTCACAGCATCTACCAAGAACGGTGCTGGGGGGGAAATCAGTGAGAACCCAACTTTGTCACCACATCCTTCTGTCCCTGCCAAGGCTGTTCCACGTCCTGTGAGCCCATTGGAGATGGCAGTGCTGTGCTGTGGGAGAGGCACAACATGTCCTCACTAAGAGGTGACACCTTCCCCATCAACAGCTTCACTGACTGGGGAAGCTGTTTCTGTGCATGGGTGTGTTGCCTGCATGTATGGTTATGTGCCACCGTGTGCCTGGTGCCTGCCTATGGAGTCCAGAAAAGGGAGTCAGATCCCCTGGGACCAGAGCCACAAATGGTTATGAGCTGCTGGAATCAAACTGAAGCCCTCTATAATAAAAGTAGGTGCTCTTAACCACTGAGTCAGCTTTTCGGTCCCTTTTACCTCAGCTTTTCATTTTTATTCTGTCTGAATCATTTAACATTTACAGAAAAGTTAAGTCACAAATCTGAGGTTATTAAAGTAATAGAGTGCCTTGATAATGGCCCCAATATTTGTAGGAAAAACAAGAACTTGAGAATCCTTTAGTATTCTGAAATTGTAAACCCCTCCCCGCCCCCAGAAAAAATCATAAATAGTATGAACTTACTGGAATAATCCACCGGGGTGTGATCATGGATGATGAAGACACCTAAAACACATTTCATAGCCACTTACTGTTAAGGAAGACTGACTTATTTTCATAATTACATGCATGTTTTTCTATTGTAGAATGCACTTTAGGGAATGTAATTCTCAATGAGCCTCTTGAGCTAACATTTCAACATAGGCTTTCAATACACTTATACTACTTAAGAGACTGTCAGGACTTTGAGAATCTCCTTAACAGAAACAACTGTAACTCAAGAATGCTACTGCTACTGTTAGTTCATCTGTTATTCTCTCCCCTGACCCCCATCCTTCTCTCTCTTTTTCCTGAGACAGGGTTTCTCTGAGTAGCCCTGGCTGTCCTGAAACTGGCTCAGCAGACCAGGCTGGACTTGAACTCAAAAGATGCTCCTGCCTCTGCTGTGATTAAAGGCATGTTCCACCACTGTCTGGCTCATTTACTGTTTTTAAAATCTTTTAAAATTTATTCGTGTCTGTGAGTGTGCACACACAGAACATAGGAGCTGCAGGGCAACACTAGGACACGAGAAGGATTTATTATCTCCACTCTGGCTGCCTTCCAGGCACTGGAGTTATCATAGGAACATCTGAATGTGGCCCGACTGTAAATGAATGGAACATTAAGGTGGCACTGGATACAGAAGGCCCAGAGAACAGCAGCACCACTATTAAGACCCTAATAGATTCAACCCAGTTTTACCCTGAGGACCAGAGATCCAGGTCTAGAGCTGTTCACCAACAGATGGTGATATCTGGCAAGGTCTTAGTCTGATTTTACAGACTTTATAAAGCAAAGAACACTTTAGTAGAATAATTAGGAATATACAAAGAGCAGCAGGAGGAGGATGACAGTCCTTTAAATTTGATTACATCTTGGTTGGCTGTAGTTGTTCACCTAGCATGCCAGTCACTATCATAGAGACCTGTAAAGCATGGCCCATTGTTTGTTTTATGTTATCGATTATTTTAATTTTGGTTATATTTTCACACAGGGTGCTTGAGACCATGCAGGTGGCCAAAATTAAACACATTAAAAAACAAACAAACAAACATAGAAAAAACTGTTAAGGCCAGTTGAGGGTCTGGTCCTGAGAGGTCACCAGGTTTGGGACTCCTTTGGCTAGTTGTTGTGCCATTTATATGAGATAAGTCAAAGGCCTTGCTTGACCAGAGCTTTGCTTAGAAGCATGGAGGATATTTCCCCTTTGTGTTGACCTTCTGTTTTGTAAGAATGGATAGTGGCTGGAGTCCACCCAGATATAACCTCAAGTTGATATCTAAATTACAGCTCTGGAAGTAAGTATGAAAAAGGAGGACTAAACAAAACAGGCAAACACTACCACTGACTGGTGCCTTACAGAAGAAACCTAAATTAGCATCGATATTGAGGGTGATAACCACTTTAACTTATATAACTGAAAACACTGAGACAAACTCATTAAACTGGACAAAATTAAAAAGTAGGAGAAGGAGATAGATAGCTCACGGGGCAATGGCACTTTTGGGTAAGCCTGATCACCTGAGTTGGATGTGTGGGACACACATGATCCAAGGAAAGAATATAACTCCTGCAAGTTTTCTCTGCCCCCACATGCAAAGAAGACAGTTGGACAGTTCAGGAGTGGTGGAGACTCACACCTGTAATCTCCACACTTGGAAAGTGAATGAATGCAGTAGTCATAAGTTGCTTCTAGGCCAGCTTATGCTACAGGGATTGGATCCAAGGCAAACACTGAACTCAGTACACCCCCTCCCTGGAAACGCCTAAGAGCAGGAGCTGTAATGCAGACAAAACATAAAATAAGAACCTTACTCAAGGCCAGCATGCCACTGCTAACCCAAGCCCCAGTCCTCTAACTGTGCTTGTCGAGGTGACTCTCTGTGTACCACATGTGTGCGGAAGCCCATAGAGTCTAGACAAGAGTGACAGATCCACCTGCCTCTGTCTGGGTCACTGTTTTGGTTTTGTAAGGCTCCCTACCCACTAGGAGAAAGAGCAAGCATGCTGTAAATTCTGAATTACGCTCTCAGGGACTCTGGCTCTTTGGGCTTCAAGTTATTTTGGCACTAATTTTAGAGACTATGTGTATTTCAAGATTCATGATGGTTCAAGATCAGATTTGGGATTACTTGTCCTTCAGTAATATCTTCTTGTTTTTGTTTATCTAAGCCGGTAGTCTGCATCACTACATATCACCTGGGAACATGTTTGGAAATGCAAATTTTGGGGTCTTTCTAAGATATACACATTTGAACCTCGGAGGTGAGGCCCAACAGTCTGTTTAGTACACATTCTGGGTAATTCTGATATGTCAGTGCATTAATGATTTACATGCGTACCCTATACCACACACACCACCACCTGTACCCTTGAATCCTCAGAGAGCACCCTGATCCTGCAGCAGCTCTCGTCCTACAGTCACTGAATTTGTTTTGTGTCTCTAAGCAGCTGAAGAAATGAACTGTGCGCCCCATTTGCATTATGGTGGTAGAACTGAGCACTGCTACCTTCCAGGTTAAACAGGGCTGAGCTTTTTCAACACTAATCAGTAATTATGCTCCCACCATTCAGTAAAGAAATAATAGTTTTTGCCATAGCTCTGGCTGGGCTGTTCTGTGGATCAGGCTGGTCTTGGACTTGCAGCAATCTTCCTGAAGACTGGGAATACAGACATAAGCCACCAAGCCCAGATAACTGTCTTAACATTTTATAAAAAAATTATATATTTATTTTGTGTCTATGAATGTTTTACCTACGTGTATGTAAGTGTATTACAGGTGTTCGATGAATGCAGAGACCAGATGAGGGCAATGGATCCTCTGGAACTGGCGTTAATGGTGTTGTGAGCCCCTGTGTGGGCGCCAGGACCAGAACGTAGGTCCTCTGCAAGAGCAGCAAGAGCTCTTAACCACAGAGCTCCTTGTTTCAACTCTTCACGCTGGTACAGGCCCTAGGTTTTCTCTCATGTTATTCAATATAGTGTAGAATTACAAATGGTTTATAGTGACGTGATTTCCATAGACAGAGGTGGTGCTAAAGAAGCGAATAGAGGCTCTCTGTGTTTGGCGGGGGCACAGGTGGAGGCTGTAGGTGTCAGTCTATTTGCTGGAGGCAGGGTTCTGGTGCTCCAGGGTGGACACCTGGCTACTGGTCTGAGCAATTCTGCAAATTCTATTTCTGCCTCACTTTATGTGTAGTGCTGTGTCCAGCTTTATGTGAGTTTTGGGGACCCAAACTCAGGTCCTCCTGATTGTGTAGCGAGTACTCTACCCACTGAGCCACCTTCCCAGTCCTAAAAACTTGTATTAAAGGAAAAGTTTTACTAAATTATTAAATAAGAAAAAATTGGAACCTAGCAGGAACATTTTCAAAACAAATCTCTTTTGACTTTGCTGTTTTGAGATATATTTACCTGGGGTGTGGCTGTGTGCTCCATCAGATTCTCAGTTAGAGAAAGAAGTAAGGCATCGAGTTCATCCGTAGCCTCCTGCAGAAGACAGGGCACCAAAGAATGCATGAACAATCACCATCGCACTAAGCTCTTTCATATCTCTGAATTTCTAATAGTGTCCTACCTAGCTAGTATTGTTCCTTTAAGCAAAAATGGATTTTTAGAAAAGAGCTATCAACAAGTCCACTTCAAGGAGGATCTATATGATAATGAGAACTGGAAAAAGAAGTGCTCCTGTAAATATCCATGTAGCTATTCCATTTACACACACACAACTTGGCAGAGTCAAGACAGCAGCTGGTTTGTGGCCAGGCTGGCAGGTTTCGCTAGGACAGCTCTGGTGCCCCAGCTGAAGTTTTCTAAGATATCCAGGTGGTGGTGATATGCAGGCCATTCAGTAGGAAGCTAGTGCTGAATGCAGCAGTAGAATGTGATCATGTAAGGAAGGAAGTCTGCGTCCAAACCCAGGACTGGTTGACAAGAGAGAGCTCGAGGAAAACATACACTTTGGATATTGTTTTGCAGCATCTACTAAAGAAACTGATGTTTAGCAAAGTGCTGTTTGTTCAGTTCTAGATGAAGCTGTGGGCTATAATTGCACCATCCTTGCATAAACACAACAATTATTTTTCAAGCTGATGAAGAAGTTTAAATATGTGTTTGGTTTTAATACTTAAAAATATTTTTTTAAACACATGGTCAAATAGAGAGTCCAGCTCACTGTGGGTGATGCCACTGGGCTGGTGGTTGTGTTCTGTAAGAAACAAGCCTGAGCAAGCCATAAGGAGCAAGCCAGTAAGCATCATTCCTTCAGTTCCTGCCCTGACTTAACTCTGCAATGGACTATGATGTGGAAATGTAAGCTATATCCCTCCCAAGTTGCTTCTGGTTATGGTGTTTTATCACTGCAATATGAACTCAAACTAAGATAAACCCTAACTAAAATATAATATATATAAATATCAACTATATACTGTCTTTGCATAGTAGGATTAAGGGTGGTTTATAGTTTTCCCTTTTGTGAGGTATCTGGTAAATTTCTGTAACAACTGCACATTATGCAATAAAATAACTGCATGTGTTAAACTGAAAAGAGCCTGGGTTTCTGCGATTTCTGAACTGGTTAGCGCATAAGAAATGTACACGCATGGGCAGAAGTTGGAATGAGATGGTTATGTTCTAATACAATCAGCGAGAGGTGCCCATTACTGCACTTGTTTACTTAGTGCTTACTACTTGCCATGTAGCATGAGACAGCAGGAATACAGCACTGAAAAAAATTATCCAGGAACGTTGGCATCCTACTGTAAGCCTAGCCTAGGGAAAGTGAGGCAGGGGGGCTAAGCATCAAGGCCAGCAAGGCTGTGACTTAACAAAATCGGTTTACTCACACAGCTTATATTTTCATAGGAAAATAAGACTATAAATCTCAGTAAAATCATAGACATGCTGGACATATACAGCCTTAACTTCTTCGTCTAATAAGCACTTTAAACATGTCTGTCTGCATATAACAATGTGCCTTAGAGAAAAACAAGTGAGAGCACAGCCAGCACCCAGACTATAGCAGACATAGCAGCATAGAAACTGGGGAGGAGATTCCAGCTGCTCTAGGGAAGTAGAGTCTTCCCTAGAAATGAGGCTCAGCTATTCCTCCCGCCTCAAGTCCCAAAGCCAGATGTCCCTGGTCACATTACAGGTTCAATTCGATATTGTCTTCTTACCTTTAGCACAGATCCACTGTCAGCAGCTGTTGCATGCACTAGCGTGAGGGAATCTTTGCAGAGGGGCATGTTATATTCATTAAATACAGTACTGGAAGGAAAAAAAAAATGAGACCATGCAGGACTTGTATAGAGGTAGCATTGCTGGAGAAACCTCCAGAAAGAAAGGGCAGCTAGAGAAGAACACTCAACTTTGATATCCAAATCAGATGCCTTCGTTACTGGGCAAAACAGGACATTGCCTTGCTTCCTTCCCCAAACCATACTAAAATGACAGAAAAAGATTTTTCTTTAGGGGGGGGGAATCATAGGACCTAAAACTGAAGGGTTGCCAGTATAGTTAAAACCCTTCAGAAAATTCAAAATGATTTACTTTAGAAAAGAATAGTAAGGGGGCTGGAGAGATGGCTCAGAGGTTAAGAGCACTGGTTGCTCTTCCAGAGGTCATGAGTTCAATTCCCAGCAACCACATGGTGGCTCACAACCATCTAAAATGAGATCTGGTGCCCTCTTATGGTATGGAGGTCTACATGCAGACAGAATATTGTATTCATAATAAGTAAATCTTAAAAAAAAAAAAAAAAAAAGAATAGTTAGAGTTTCAAATCCAAAGGAGTTATACAGAAGATGGGACGTGAAGAAGATAATTTTTTCTGTTTTTTTTTTAGACAGGGTCTCCCTATTTGCTCTTTTTGTAACTAACTATGTAGATCAACTGGCCTTGAACTCACAGAGATTCACCTGCATCTGCCTCCTAAGTGCTAGGACTAACGATGTGAGGGTACCACGTCTAATCCCGCTGGCTTTTTTTTTTTTTAATCTGTGATGCACTATATGAATGAGAAAGCTCAGTGGATCACAAATTTGATACACAGTCAAGACAGAAGAGAAGAATGGGCACAGGAGGAGACATGGTGGGGGCACAGGCAAGTAGAGCAACACTGAGGATGTTCCAGATTCTGCAACAGACAAGAGGATGCTGGAGCTCCTGTGACTTTCAAACCTGGCATATGATGGGGTCTTTATCTCCTGATAAGAACAAGATTTTTCTATACGTGGCTTCAGTGCAAGGAAAGAAAAGGGAGGTCCACAGCTTATTACCTATCACGTTATCAGCACAGGCTGGAAATCCAATCTTCACTATCACTGAAAAGTGTGGAAACATCAGTATCTGCCCACATGTATCCCACAAGATCAAGAAAAAACAAAGGATAAGGCCTAGATTGCAAAATCTAGACATGACAATGAGTGGAACTTTGGGTCTCCTGCTGAGAGCAGACTAGAATTCAGAGTCCTGAGCATGCAAAGCAGCATGCTACCACTAACCAACCCCAGCCCTGACAACCTTTTTTTTTTAGTAAAGATTTAATTATTATTTATACAGTATTCTACCAGCAGGCCAGAAGAGGGCCCCAGATCTCATTAGAGATGGTTGTGAGCCTCCATGTGGTTGCTGGGAATTGAACTCAGGACCTCTGTACCAGTGCTCTTAACCTCTGAGCCAGCTCTCCAGTCCTCCTCCCACCAACCTTCTAAATGCTGCAAAATATGTCCCAACACAAAGCCAACTCTAAAGATCATTTTCTTTATTAAAAAAAACCTTATTGCATTAGTTTATACACATATTTTTACCTGTGTGTATCTGTGTGAGCACTATTGTATAGGGCAAACTGTGGGAGTCAAGTTTTCTCCTCCTACCATGTGGGTCCAGGGATTAAACTCAACTTGTCAGGCTTGGCAACAAGCACCTCCTCACTGAGTCACTTACCTAGCCCCTAAAGACTTATTCATTTTTATTTTATGTGTATTACTATCTTTGCCTGCATATATATATGTACATCATATGTGTGCCTGGTGCCCACACAGGCCAGAAAAGGGTGCTGGGAATGAACCTAGGCCCTCTGAAAAAAACAGAGTGCTCTTAACTGATGAGCCAGCTCTCCTATTTTCCTCGGTTTTTTCATTTTCTTTTAGGTCTTAGCTTCAGTCATATGAAGTATCTGTCAAATCATTAGCTGAGTTCTAAACTAGGGCAGCAGGCACTGGAGACCACAGATAACAAAGACATCTCAAAATGTTACTTTGAACAGTTACAAACTATTATATAACACACAACAGGCAGAGACAAGACAGCCTGAGAGAGAAGACTCTGCTTTGACAAGTACATCATCAAGATCAATATGTCTACTTTTGAAATGAAATGTGACAGCCTGTGGCTCATTTACAACAAGAAATAATGCATCAGAAGCTCAGAAAACACAACTGCAGTGGGCCAAGAGCTCAACTGGGTCAAATCCTCTCAGGAAACAAGAACTACCAGGACAATGTGACAGAAAATGAAACAAAAGGAAAACTTAGAGCCAGAGAGTATGACTTTAGGAACTCCAATACACATATCACATGTGTGTGAGTCTAGGAGAGATAAGTGCAGAAACAGTGCCTGAGTAAACAATAGCTGAAAGCTATTAGATAAGAGAAACTGAACAGGCCCAACAAACTCTGCCAGGTAAAGTCAAAGAGATCTATGCCATTTGTATTAACTATATAGTACCGAAAGGCAAACACAGGAGAGTCAAGAAATGATTCCTCCCATCCAGGGGATCCTCCCTCATAAGGATAAAGCAAATTTTTCTTTTTCTTCTTCGTTTTTAATGAGTTATTTATTTTGTTTTTTGTGTATTGGTGGTTTTGTCAGCACTGGTGTTATATGTCTGTGTGAGGGCGTCAGATCCTCTGGAACTGGAGTTACAGACATGTGAGCTGCCATGAGGGTGCTGGGAATTGAACCTGGTCCTCTCGAAGAGCAACCAGTACTCTTAACCACTGAGCCATCTCTCCTGCCCCCTAAAGCAATTGTTTTTTTTTTTTTTTTTTTTTTTAATAAGAACTCCTATACCTGTAACCCCAGCAACTGAGAGAATGAGGCAGGAGCAGTTCATGGAAAGCCTCAGTTACATGGCAATAACAAAACAAAACATTTCCTGGGGATTCCTCCTTTTGATTCCCAACTTAGCTTCTTCTCAAGGACCTTCTTAAAGCCTTTCCTAGTCATCTCTACTCCTTTGTGTCAGCCACCAATACCTAGCAAGATTTTCTACCAGGGACCCACAGTGGCCACACTGGGCTGGAACTCAGGGAGGTGATTTCCACTATCTATCCTTCCTTCCTTCCTTCCTTCCTCCATTACAGTCTCTCCAGTCCCACCCTCAGCTTTGTAGCAGCCTGCTTCCAAGTGCCCCTCTTCCCACTCCACTTATTAAAGATTGACTCTTGGTACAGACCTAGCCCTTTCATCTCTGTCTCTCCAGACATACTCTTTGTCTTACTGCAGCCGTTCCTCCATCACACTAGCACTTTCTGGGTGATCTGCCTTTTGATGTGGACTGGATCCCCCTAGCTCTTTCCCACAGCTCCTCTCAGCTATTTCTCCTAGCTCATCTCTATTCCTCTGCCAACCGCTCACTGGCAGAGCTTTCTACCTGGGACCCCATAGGACCACACTTGCCTAAGATCATGAGAGGGTAACAGCAGTCAAAGAATTAATGGATCACTAAATTTCAACACTTAGAAACACCTCAATCATCATTCTAGATGCCCAGACTTCAATGTAAAACACACATGAAGAGCCAAGACAACAAACATGCCTCCATCAAGACTTACAATAGTCCTGAATAATGCAATACAGCTGAAACACAGGACAAAGACTTCAAAATTAGCAAGTATGTCTGTGTTCAAAGACCTTAAAGAGGATATGAATAAATCCATTAGTGGAGTCTGTGAAAACACAAAGAAAAAGAAGAATGAAATAAAAAACAATTCAAGACATAAAAGTAGAAATAGGCTTTTCCTCTGGCCGGCCAGCAACTATCACCATGAAGGTAGAGCTGTGTAGTTTCAGCAGCTACAAGATCTACCCCAGACACAGGTGGCGCTACGCCAGGACCAACAGGAAGGTTTTCCAGTTTCTTAATGCAAAATGCGAGTCTACATTCCTTCCCAAAAGGAACACTGGACTGTCCTCTACAGAAGAAAGCACAAGAAGGGACAGTCAGAAGAGATTCAAAAGAAAAGAACCTGCCGTGCAGTCAGATTCCAGCGGGCCATCACTGCTGCACCTCTTGCTGACATAATGGCCAAGAGGAATCAGAAACCAGAAATTAGGAAAACTTAGCAAGAGCAGGCTATCAGGGCTGCCAAGGAAACAAAAATGGCTAAGCAGGCATCAAAGAAGACAGCAATGGCTGCTGCAAAGGCCCCCGCAAAGGCAGCACCTAAATAAAAAGATTTCGAAGCCTGTGAAGGTCTCTGCTCCCCAAGTGGGTGGAAAACACTAATTTGGTAGAAGAGAGTTTAAAATAAAGATCTGTTTCTAATTCTAAGAAAAAAACATGTAGAAATAGGATCAATAAGGAAAACCCAAACTGGAAATGAAAAATTTAGGATATCAATAACAGCTTCAGAGGTAAGCTTCACTAACAGAGAAAGACAAGAAAAAGAGAATCTTAGGTGTTGACAGGAAGGTAGAAAAAAATGGATGACTCACTCAAAGAAAATGCTAAAAACAAAACAAAACAAAAAACCCAGGCACAAAACATCCAGTAAATCTATGACACTATGAAAAGACCAAATTTACAAATAGGGAGAGTGGAAGGAGAAGAAATTCAGGTCAAAGACACAGTAAATATTTTCAACAAAATCACTGAAGAAAAATCTCCCAAATCTAAATACGGAGGTACCTATCAAGGTATAAAAAGCTGTCTTAGTTAGGGTTTCTATTGATGAAAAGACACCATGACTGCAGCAACTCTTATAAAGAAAAACATTGAATCGGGGCTGGCCTACTGGTTCAGAGGTTTAGCCCATTACTGTCATGGTAGGAAGTATGGCAGCCTGCAGGTAGACATGGTGCTGGAGAAGGAGCTAAAAGTTCTAGATCTAGATTGGCAGGCAGCAGGAAGTGTCTATGAGCCATGAAGCCTGGGCTTGAGCTTTTGGACCTTAAACCCCTAGTGAAGAACTTCTCCAGCAAAACCACAGCTACTCCAAAAGGCGACACCTCCTAACAGTACCAGTCCTTATAGGCCAAACATCAGACACAAGGGGGCTATTCCGATTCAAACCACTACAGAACTATAAAGAACACCAAACAAACAAGACCAGGAAAGAAAAATTTCAATGACAGATAATAACCAAAATACTAAATGCATAGAAGAAAGAAAAGATGTTAAAAGCTTCACAGAAAAAGACCAAGTAACATATAAAGGCAGGCCCAAAACATCTGACTTCTCAATGGAGACTCTGAAAGCCAGAGGACCTCTATAATCTCTGACAGACTACAGATGCAAGCTTAGACTAGTACAGCCAGCAAAGCTATCAATTACAATAGCCTGAGAAAGAAAAACATTCCACAATAAAACCAAATAAGCAGTATCTATCTAGCAATCGAGTTCTATAGAAGGCAGTAGAAGGAAAAATTCAGTCTGAAGGGGTTAACCACCTCCAAGAAGACACAAGGAATAATAATCGCAGGATAGTGCATCAAAAGAAGGAGAAAAACCTAGACCATAAGAACAAAAGAACAGGAATCAATCAACACTGCTCACTGATAATATTAATGGTCTCAATTCTCAAGTAAAATGATACTAACAAATTGGATTACATAACAGGGTCCAAGAAACACCTCAGCATCAAATATAGATACCACCTTCAGGATAAAAGGATGAAAAAAGAATACTCCAAAAAACGGACCTAAGAAGAAAGCAGGTGTAGTCATTTTAATATCTGACAAAATAGACTTCATATCAAAACCAATCAGAAGAGATAGAGAAGAAGACTACATACTCAAGAGAAAAAAAATCATCAAGAGGACATATTATAATTCTAAACATTGGTACACCAAACACAAGAGCAACCAAATTCACAACAAACACTACGATAGCTAAAATATAGTAAACATTGATCAACTAAACATTGATCTTCCTACAGTGACAGTAGATGACTTCAATCCTCAACTCTTACAGATCATCCAGAAAAACTAAACAGAGAAATCCTGCAGTTAAACAACATCAGAATTCAAATGGACCTAGCAGATATTTACAGAATACTTTTCCAAACACAAAAGAATATACTTTCTTCTTAGCTCATGGAACTTTCTCCAAAATTGTCCACATACTTGGACAAAAAGCAAGTCTCAACAAATAAAAGAAAATCAAGATACCCTGCATCCTATCTGACAACCACGAATTCCAGCTGGCTATCAACAAGAGAAATAACAGAAAATATACAAACTCATGTTAACTGATCTCATGACTTATTAAAAAATGGGTCAAGACACACATCAAGAAGGAAATTAAAAGGTAGGGCAGTAGTGGTGTACACCTTTAATCCTGGCACTCGGTAGGCAGAGGCAAATGATTTCTGAGTTCAAGAGCAGCCTGGTCTACAGAGTGAGTTCTAGGACAGCTAGGGCTACCAGAGAAAAACCTTGTCTTGAAAAAACAAAGCCAAAACAAACAAACAAGGCAATTAAAAACTCTCTAGAATTGAATGAGAGTGAAAATAAAACATACTCAAATCTATGTATACTTCATCCCAAAGATACAGGGATTGTTCAGTGAATTTAAGTTGATAAATATAACCTACCATGTAACAGACTGAAAGACGAAAATCACATAATCATCTCATTAGATGCAGAAAGAGCTTTTGACAAAATCTAACGCCCCTCATGATAAAAGTCTTAGAGACCAGGGATACAAAGAACATATCCCAACATGATAAAGGAAATAATACAGCAAGCCCCTACCCACTATCAGCAAAATAGCAGCCTTACCAGGCCACAGAGGAAGACAATGCAGCCACTCCTGATGAGACCTGATGGACTGGGATGGGAGGGAAGGAAAGGAGGACCTCCCCTATTGGTGGTCTTGGGGAGGGACACAGGTGCAGAGGGGGGAGAAAGGAAGGGTTGGGAGGGGAGGAGGGAGGGAACTACAGGGTTATATAAGGTGAATAAAGTGTAATTAATAAAGAATTTAAAAAAAGAAAAAAAAGACACTGGAAAAATTGAAGATGACATTAGAAGATGTAAGATCTCCTATGTAGAATTAATAATGATAATGGCCATCCTACCAAAGTAATCTACCGATTCAATGCACTTCCCATCAAAATTCCAACACAATTCTTCACAGAATTTTTCAAACACATTTTTCAACTTCATATGGAAACAATCTGAAAAAGTTAAAACAATCTGAACACTAAAAGATCAACTGAAGGTATCACCATCCTAGATTGTAAATTATACTACAGGGCTACAATAACAAAAACAGTGTTGTACTGGCCTAAAAACAGACACATTGATCTACGAAATCGAAATGAAGACCCAGACCAAGTCCACACATCTATGATCACCTGATTTTTTATAAAGAAGCCATAAATACACACTCAAACAGGCAGCATCTTCAACAAATGGTGCTGGTCTAACAGACAGCTGTATGTAAAAGAATGCAAATAAATTCATCTTTATCACTCTGCACAAAACTCAACTCCAAATAGGTAAAAAAGCTCAACAAAAGCCCAGATACCTGAATCTGATAGAAGAGAAGGTGGGGAATAGCCTTGAACTCATTGGCATAAGAAAAGACTTTCTGCAGGAGATGTCAGTAGAATAGGTCTTAAGACCAACAATAAACATGACCTCATGAAACTGAAAAGCTTCTTTACAATGAAAGAGATACAATATTTAGGACAAAGTGCAGGCTACAGAATGAGAAAATATTTTTACCAATTATATATCTAGTAGAGGGTTAATATATACAATATACCAAGAACTAAGAAAACTGGACATGAAGAAAACAAATGACCCAATTTAAAAATGAGGTAGAGAACCAAGCAGCAAATTCTCAGAAGATGAAATACAAATGGCTGAGAAACACTTAAATGTTCAATATCTTTAGTTAATAGGGAGGTGTAAATTAAAACTACTTTGAGATTTCATCTTGCACCTGTCAAAATGGTCAAGATCAAAAAAAATTTGCAGCTCATGATGATGAGAATGTGGAGAAAGGCAAATACTCACTGCTGGTAAGAGTGCAAACTTGTTTGGCCACTATGCAAATCAGTGTGGCAGTTCCTCAGGAAGCTTAGAATCAATCTACTTCAAGCTCCAGCTATGGCACTTTTGGGTATACAACCAAAAGACTCCACATCCTACTACAGAGACACTTGCTCATGTTCATTGCTGCTCTATTCACAACAGGCAGAAATTGTAAACTGTCTTGAAATCTACCAACTGCTAAAAAGATAATGAAAATGTGGAACTTCTATATAATGGAATATTATTCACATGTTAAAAAAATAAAATTATAAAATTCACAGGTAAACGATGGAGTTAGAAAAAATCCATCCTGAGTGAGGCAACCCAGATCCCAAAAATACAAACACTGTATGTTTTTTCTTATATATGAACGTTGTTATTTTTGTTTGTTTTTTTGAGACAGGGTTTCTCTGTGTAGACCTGCCTGCCCTAGATTCATTTATAGACCAGGCTGACCTTGAACTTTCAGAGATCTGCCTGCCTCTGTCTTTGAGTGATGGGATTACAGGCATGCGCCGTGGTGCCTGGCTTTTTGCTTTTTTTTTTTTTTTAATTTATTTTATGTGTCTTGGTGTTTTGCTTACAGATATGTCTGTGTGAGGGTGTCAGATCACCTGGAACTGGAGTTACAGGACAGTTGCGAATTGCCATGTAGATGTTGAGAATTGAACAAAGGTTCTTTGGATGAGTGGTCTGTGCTCTTTACCACTCAGCCATCTCTCCAACCACATGACTGTTGGTTTTTAAGCCTTTGGTAT
>CM053748.1:53252159-53372508 GCA_028658305.1 Pachyuromys duprasi
AAAAAAAAAATAGCAAAACTTCTCATTAGTATACCTGACCGTGACAGTTATATGAGGCTATACACTGAAGTTCTGTTTTTCCTTCATTAAAAGTAGAACATCCAGATGAACATAACATTTTCCAACAACTCTCAGAGTTAATCTTAGGGCCAGGCTTGGCAGTGCATGGTTTTAGAGACAAACAGGTCTTTGAGTATGAGCCCATCCTGGTCTACATAATGACACCCTAGCTTAAAAACAAAACAAAATAAACAAACAACAACAAAACCAGAGAGAGAGAGCTGGGCAAGGTTTCATAATCCTTAATCTACTTGGGAGGCAGAGTTACGAAGATCTCTGTGAGGTCAGGAACAGCCTAGCCTGGTCTACATGTTGAGTTATTGACCATGGTGGGCTAGTTAGGGACTGGAGAGATGGCTCTGTGGTTAAATGCAATGGCTGCTATTATGCGGGTCCCAGATTCAATTTCTAACATCCACACAGCAGCTTCGCAGCTCACAGCCATCTGTAACTCAGTCCTAGGGGATCGATGACCTCCTTGGCTTCTATAGCCAATGCATACACAAGGTACAGACACACATGCAGTCAAAACACCCATACACACAAAATAAAAAGTTAGCTGGGTCATGGTGGTGCACACCTTTAATCCCAGCACTCTGTGAGTTTGAGGCCAGCCTCATCTAGAGAGCAAGTTCCAGGACAGCCGGGGCTGTTATACAAAGAAACACTGTCTCGAAAAACAAAAAAAAAAAATGAAACAAAAGTTAATAAGAAGTAGGTATGCTATCCTGTGTTCACAACAGCACATGGACACAAGGGGTCTTAGTTGCCTGTATGCTTACGGTTTATACAGTCAAGACACTGAGTAGGCAGAGATCACTGTGGTAAGGCTTTTCTCTTTTAACCTCATCTCAAATTCACGTCTAGCCTCAGTACTTTACTATTTCATTTTTGCTCGACTATATATACACTACTGCAAACTAAACGTGTCTGGAGAGACTATGAAAGGGCATATACTTCCTTGCTAGCTAATTCAACACCTTACATATTGGTAGCAGTGGCAAGCACTTTTATCTGATGAATCATCTCATCAAACCTAAATACAACTAAATGAACCCTATTTAAGATAACTACCCTCCTGCCAGTCATAGTGGAGTACATCTTTAATCCACTACGGGATTAAAGTACTTGGGAGGCAGAGGTTGGATCTCCATGAGTTTGTGGACAGTATGGTCTACTTAGTGAGTTCCAGGACAGTCAGAGCTACATAGTGTGAGATCTTGTCTTGGGGGTGGGGGAAGTAAATAATGACATTACTATTACTGCCCCAGAGTAATCTTACATTGTAAGGATTTAGTGTGAATTTGAATTTTTACTTGAAAAAATTGCTATTGAATATCTCTCCTTTCTACATAATCAATTAGGGGAGGGAGTCCTTTGGGCCAAATGGATCTTCTGAAAATGCCTGTCAATAAACCCAGTAAATTCTCTTTCTGGCTGAACATTAGAACCGTATCAATGGCCTTCAAGAAATTCTGAATCCCTGGATTTGTCTTAGAATAATCTTTTAAAAAATCTTTTGTTCTGGTGCACGTGTGCAGGTCAGAGGACAACTCTGAAGTTGGTCACATCCTTTTAATTCTTTCTTGCCACAAAAGGTTCTTTGGATGGAACTTAGGCCACCAGGCTTACTTGGTAAACATTTTTATCCACTGAACCATCTCATTAGTAAAGAATAATTTTATCAGACTCTTTGGAACAGTGGTTCTCAACCTTCACAATGTTGTGACCCTTTAATACAGTTCATGTTGTAGGTGACCACTACACTTAAAATTATATTAGTTGTTACTTTATAATTGTAATTTTGCAACTGTTATAAATTGTAATGTAAATATCTGATATGCAACCTTTGTGAAAGGGTCATTGGATCCCCGAAGGAGTCATGACCCACAGGTTGAGAACCACTGTTCTAGAGGAAACACTGATACTGGATATCCCTCTCCATTGGATCGTAACACACAGAGATAAAAGTCACTAACTCAATGCTGTTTTTTTGTTTTTTGTTTTTTGTTTTTTTTCCTTTTTTGGGACAGGGTTTCTCCATGTGACCTTGGATGTCCTGGACTCACTTTGTAGACCAGGGTGTCCTGGAACTCACAGAGATCTGCCTGCCTCTGCCTTCCCACGTGCTGGGATTACAGGCGTGCACCCCCGAGCCTGGCTTCAATGCTGGTCTTTACTAAATCTTCCTTATCCATTTACTTAATCGCTATTCCCCTATCTCTGGCTTTCTTATGCTATGAAATATTTATGTAAAATATTGATACTGACACTGCAGATGCTTTAACTTCTACTGATAAACTAGTATTCTCTAGTTTTTGAACTAAAGCTGCTTGGCTGACAAACATCCTGAGGTACAGAACAAATGAGCAAAAACAAAACCAAAGAAAAATCTAGCCACTATTTTTATCTACTCTTACCACGGCAAAAAGTCTTTTCTATCTGAGACAGCCCATCATGGGCCAGTATTCCATTGGAAATTCTGTACCAATGTAGACAACTCCCTTATCACACTAGCTATTTCAACAGCTATTAAAGTCCCTGAAAACAGAGCCTCTCAAGACCAGCCTTAGGGGCCGGGGTTGGGGGGAGAGATTGAAACAAATAGATGAATGCTCTTGTGAGTGTATCAAGAAATTCTAGTATATTTTGATTCTTGTAGATTTTGATTTGGATATTTAAAAAAATCCTATGTTCTGGTTTTCCTAATCCCTGGCATAGGACTTAAAATACTAGTAACGTTTGCCTTTAATTCCCCTCACAGTTATTTCCCGGCAACAGCTAAGGATAGCCTTTTCTGCCCATACTTGGCAGTTATTTAAATAACACTACTGGTGTACTTTGGTCGGTGTTCAGATAGGCCCACTGCAGCGGTCCCTTGACTGCCCCAACCACCCAGAAGAAGCCAAAATGGACATTGTTCCGATTCTATAATGGCACTTAGACAATGATGAGAACAGGAAGTGCCAACTGGCTAGGCGGTTTAGGGTGAGAATATCTCTCTCTCCCTCAAGGTAACGAGTTTCTTGGCTAAAAGCCAAAAAAGTTTTTGTCTCATGGTAGCTTCATCTTACCAAGTCTAGAGGTTCAGGGTTACCTTTTCAGAGAGGACAATGTTAGAAGAGTTAAAGGTCATTAAAAGAAAACTTCTAGTTAAAGAACATAACCTCTGGTCTCACATTCAAGTTGGTCCAGGTCAATTTCGTGGCCAAGGTGGCTCACCCAAAGCTGTGCTAACAATTCCTAGTGTATGTTAGGGGCCTTGTCCAGAGGTTCATTAGACCGATCTCAACTAATATGTCCCAGTCACCTTTAACAATAACTTCCTGTTACTAGGGACTTCAGAAAGCCAGTGTATGCTAGGTGGGTTTGAAAAAAACATGAGGGCTGGAGAGATGACTCGGAGGTTAAGAGTACTGACTGAGCTTCCAGAGGTCCTGAGATCAATTCCCAGCAAACACACTGTGGCTCACAACCATCTATAATGAGATCTGGTGCCCTCTTTCTGGGGTTCAGGTGTACATGCAGATAGAACACTGTATGCAGTCTTTTCTTTCAAAGATGGTTAAATAGCCAGAGCTAGTATTTTACAAACCTCCTCCACCTTGCGAAACTATTGCATACTTGCCTGTTTGCCTAATCTCTAGATGCCTAACATTCCTGAGACTTGACTCTACCACACCCCTTCCTTTAGCACCATTTAGCTAATCATGTCAGACTATAAAGTCAGAGCTTCTATAATCTTAATTTATATCCAAAGAACAAGAACCCAGAATGAACAACCATAAATGTATAAACATTTGTGATCCTATATACCTTATATTATCTTAGCTCAGAGCATAGCTCTGTTATTATGAGTTTACGCTACCTTAAACTTTCTCCAGTGTTCTTAAATCAAAAGGAATGATTAGACACAATATTTTTGGAAAAAGTGGTTTAAATATCTCAATTCAAAAGGAGATGTAATCAAAGGGTCCTGGGGTTGTTGACAGCTCATTGGGTAAAGGTACCTTACTGGAAACTTGAGGATGGGAATCTAAGTTTGATGCAGAAGGAGAGAAGTGACCCTCAAAGTTGCCTCAGATCTCCACATGCACAACATGGCACAATCCATCAAATAAGTACATGCAATAAAAACATTTTACACGTCATTGATAAATTACAGAACAAGTACTTACTCTCACATTCAACTTTGGGCTCTAATTCATTTGACCTGGTAGCTACATTAATGTTATCTGGTGCTGGGGATGTTTCCGAAGTATCTGAAGCTCTTGTTACATCACCAATGGTTGTTTCTGGGTTATTTAGTAAATCAATATTCAGAGGCAGGCTGTAAAAGTAACAGAAAGTTTACTTAAACCAATAAACTTATCATTAAAGTAAATTAAAATACAAACAAGAAACAATGTTGGAAAAAATTAATTGAAGACTTTTATTGAACTGGCTTTATTCACCTTTCAAAATCTTCGGATATACTTTTTCCAGTTAAGATGGAGTAAAAGGGAATGAGATAGCTTTATACCCGAAATAACCTGAAGGGGAAAAATATGCTATCCTCAAGACACTAGGCAATGACAAGAGATAACAAAAGAGAATGATCCTCAGAACCAAAAAAACAAGAGGTAAACTTTATAGCTGCCTTGAAAACACGTTCAGGCCACTGTGCAGAAATGGGAACACGTGGCAGAACAGGGGACTATCTTAGATAATAGGATGAGATGAGTAATCTTTCTCAGCCTGGGGAGATCAAGGAAGCCAGAGATCTGTGAACAAACAAACACCAGGTTACTAATGAGGCATAATCTTGGTTGTGTCCTTGAGAGTGTTTCCAGACCAGTTTAACAGAAGAGGGATACCTGAAATGTGACCAGTACCAGCTGTGGTCCCAGAATGAACAGAGAGGGATTGGATAAATGATTTAGTTGGGTAAAGTACTGGCCTTGCAGGCATAAGGGCCTGAATTTGGAGTCCCAGAACCTATGTAAGGACAGACACAGTAGCAGACAAAAATACATAAACCCAACGTTCCTAACAGAAGATGCAAAAAAAGAGTCTGGAGCATCTCAATGGTTAGGTAGACTAGAATTTGTGCAATGATCGACAAGAGATGTTATCAAAGAGGATGCAAGACGTGGACCAACACCTGAGATTGTCCTTTTACCATACTCATACACAAATGTGCGATTAAAAAATATAAATAAATAAATAAAAAGGAAGATGGAGAAAGCCAGCTGAGCACTGGCATTCATTTATGTTTCTTAGCACCATGGACCAAACTGCTCCTGCCATCAAGCTTTCACTAGAGGATGGACTGCACTCCTTTGAACCGAGAGTCCAAATAAATCCTTCTCCCATTAATTTGCTTTTGTCACAGAAAGAGAATGTAGCTGATACAAGATTGAAGTGCCAGAGGAGCAAAGATACAGAGTCCTGGAGATGCCTGGAGGCATGAGAGAGGCATAATGGTGACGTTTGTTAGAAAAGTACCCTGAAGGCCTGGGAAAGAATTCCTTGAAAGGGCAGAGGGGACAGATGGCTCAGTGGTTAAGGGAACGACTGCTCTTCCAGAAGACCCAGGTTCAAATCTCAGCGCCCATGCAGCAGCTCACAACTGTCTGTAACTCCAGGATCTGACACTCTCTGATAGACATACGTACAGGCAACGCACATAAAATAAAGGTAAATAAATTTAAAAAAGACAAGATTAAAAAAAAAGATTCTCTTGAAGAGATGAGAGGCAAGTCATGTTGCTAGGCAACTAGGACAGAGCACTGTGTATGGCCGACCCACCTAACCACAGCAATGAGGTCTGAAAGGCTCAAACTGTTACCAGATAAAACACACCTGAAGACAAACCGAGACTGTTGAACTACTCAGTGGGTGGCAGCTATACAGAGAAGCAGCAGTGAGGAGGAGAATAAACAACTTATCCCAATTGAACACCTACTCCAGAGCAACAATAATCAAGACAGCATGGTATTTTTATTTTTTTTAAAGATTTATTTATTTATTATTTATACAGCAAGCTAGAAGAGGGCACCAGATCTCATTAGAGATGGTTATGAGCCACCATGTGGTTGCTGGGAATTGAACTCAGGACCTTTGGAAGAACAGTCAGTGCCCTTAATCTCTGAGCCATCTGTCCAGCCCAAGCATGGTATTTATTAGTGCAAAGATTAATCTTGATTTTACCAAAACACTTAGGAGATGAACTACAAATGTGAACGAAGTAATGGAAGAGGGAGCCTGGCCTGAGTGAACTGGTCAGTGGGGCTGGTCTTGAAGGGCAGATCACGCCCTGGACCCTTACTGTTCTTGGGGAGGGGAGGCAGAGAATAATGTGAACTGTTCTACTCTACCACACCCTCCCCAGGACAATGAACAGAAGCCTCTGAAATCATGAAAAAACAACAAATCTTTCATATTATTTCAAGACTACTACCACAGCTAAAGGAAAGCTTAGTTGACAGACAGCTAAAGACTTGAGGTTCTAGACAAACCAATGGAAGGAAAGACATTTTTTTTTTCATAAACTGGACAAGTGTACTTAATATTTTGGTGGTTTAAAAAAGTTAGTGTGTACATATGTATGTTTGAGGCTATGCAGACATGTTCCAAACTGTGACAGCAGGCACAGGTATGTATGAATCTCACGTGGAGGACAGGCGATCTCCGTGTCAGTCTTCACTCTCTACCTTGTTTGTAACAGGCCCTCTGGCTGTAAATGCCAGGCTAGCTGGCTCATGTGCTCCCCAGGGATTCTCCTGCCTGTGCCTCCCATCTCACCATTGAGCGCTGGGATTACAGAGTATATGCATCTGTGAATGTATGTTTGTGTAGCTGTGGAGATTAATGTTTATCTCTTTCCACCTAGTCTTTTGAGACAGGGTCTCTCACTAAACCAGGACTTTACCAATTTGGCTCTTCTGGCTAGCCAGTGAGCTCTAAGGATCCACTTCTCCCAACACAACCCCCCAAAGCCATACCCACCACCCCAGTGCTAGGGTAACAGATGCATATCAACACATTCAGCTTTGCTGTGAGTTCTGAGGAATGAACTTAGGCCTTATTGATTGAGTTATCCCCCAGCTCCAGTCTGTGTGGATGTCTAGCTGATTCAACACCATCAATTCCATAAAGAGTTAATCAGGCGGCAGCACACACCTGCAGTCTCAGGACTCGGGAGGCCAAGGCTGGGTGAACAGTGAGAGGCCAGCGTGGGTTACATACAAAGCAAGACTCTGCCTCAAGAGACTGAAGGAAAAAGAAAGTGAGTAAACAAGTAGGCCTGATGCTGCATGCCTGATTACAGGACTTGAGAGGTGGAGACAGGAGAATTTGCAATTGGAGGCCAGTAAGTGCTTAGTGTCCTCTACAATTGAACAAGAATTCTAAATGAGCAAAATTATTAAAGAAAAAGATAGGCCAGCTTAATATGAAAATAAAAATTTTATATTAGCGAAAAACCCAGTAATGACAAATGAACTGAAAATATATTTGTAAATAATATATACAGAAAAAAAAGACTATCAGATTATTTTCTCAAAAGGGATAAGATAGAAACAGGCAATTAAGAGCGAAAAAGCAAATGGTTTCTATACAAATACCAATGGTTCATGAGGGAAACTTATAGGCTAACTACATTAAAGGTTAGCTACCCTGAATCTTTACTGTGGTGTTAATTTTCTGGCTCATTTAGTCAAATTTCCTAGTGTCATTGTGTTTGGGGGCTGAACCCAGGGCTGGGCTACACTTCCAGGTGAAATAACTACTTTATTGTACACTCAGTGCAGCTCAATAAAACTGTAAAAAAAAAAAAAAAAAAAAAAAAAGTAACATCCCTTCTTAATGCTCACATCAGCAAACCCTCAACATCTGATTATACTCAGGCCTGTGGGAGGCCAGACTCTACTGCTCAGATATAGACTCCAATGAATGTGATTCCTGCACTAACTTAATGAATGCCGAGTCTGTTGGGAGCTAGATTCTCAGAAAGAAAGAAGGGAACTAGGAATAAGAAATCCAGAAAAGCTAAGAACCACAAGTACTGGCTTTAAATTTATCAGCATGAGTTTGTGACTCGAACACAGAATCATTTTGATTGAGTCCAGAAGCAGTGGAATCCACAGCAGGAATGAACAGACATACTATTGGTCAGATTGTGGCTCTAAAGATCACACCAAAATCAGTGCCTTAAAAGAATGGCTGACGTCAAAGCCAAGTGCAGAAACTCTGGTAGCAGTGTAAGAAAGCACTACAAAATCTGGGGGGACAACTTAAGTACTTAAGTACTTAAGTACTTAAGTACTGGTGTAGTCTGGTAGGGCTCCCATAAACCACACCTAAACAGTTTGCCAAAATGGTAAGCCATGGACCAACAAACAGGTTGAATAGAGTTTATGAACCCATGCATAAGTAGACAGAACTTTAAGTTCTTACTATAGCATAGCAACTTACTAGTTTACTCGGCCTAGCATGATTTTGCCACTATTAAAAATGATACCTAAGTTTTAACATTTGGTTACATTTAAAAATTTTATCTTTTAAAATTAATTTTTAGTTTATTATGTGTGCCAAGGAGAAAGTGTGGAGGCCAGAGAACAACCGGTGTGGGAATCAGCTTCTTCCCCCCACCATTTGGATCCTGGGGATGGAACTCAGCTTGTTGAGTTTGGCAGCATGTGCTTTTACTTGTGTGATCTTGCTGCCCCTAGGTTTCATTCATTCATATTCCCCCCATTCCCCCCCCCCCCAAGACAGAGTTTCTCTGTACTGTCTTGGTTGGCCTGGAGTTCCTTTATAGACCCTGCTGGCTTTGAACTCACAGTGATTTATCTGCCTCTGCCTCCCAGAGTGCTGGGATTAAAGGCATGTGCCACTACGCCTGGCCCTAGGTTATATTTTTGAAGGAGAGAGAATATTAAAAAACAACAACAACAACAAAAACACATGTGGTAAGTTTATTATATACACGGGGAAACTTGGGAACATAAAACTTGATAGATATATGGGCTGGAGAGACAGCTCAGTGGTTAAGGTCACTTGTTACTCTTGCAGAGGATCTGGGTTCAATTCCTAGCACCCAAATATTAACCACTAACCAGAAATTGCAGTTCTAATGAATATAGACGTCATAGTTCTTGTCAATAATGCATAACTTGGAATGAATCACAAGGAAACAATCAGGTTAATCCAAATTGTCTGTGAAACAAACACACTACTTAAGAACACAAGGGATGTTGCTTGGATTGGTAGCACACACCTTTAATCCCAGCACTTGTGAGGCAGAGGCAGGTGGATCTGCGAGGCCAGACTGGTCCTACAGAGAGTTCTAGGACAGGCGAGGTTACAGACAAAACTTGTTTCAACATCCCCCCAACCTTAAAAAAAAAAAAAAAAAAGGGAGAGAACATAAGGGTTAAAAAAGATAGGTATGGTTAAGAAATTGATCAAAGGAACACAAGAAACTACTAAACATAATCCAGAATGGATCAAAGATGCTGAAACAAATGAAAGCACTGGGAAAAATAAATCAGAAGGTGGAAATGATTATTATCTAACAATAGTACATTTTTGTCTTTTACCATCTTTTAGGATTACTTTAAATTATGTGCATTTATGTCTGTGTGGATATGTACATCTGAGGTCTGAGGGTTATATCTCTTGAACTAGAGATACAGGCAATTGTGACTCCAGCTTACCTGGGTTTTAGGAACCAAGCTCATGTCCTCTGCAAGACTGGTCCTCACTCTTTAACTGCTGAGTACTTTCTCCAGCTCTTTGATTTTCTGAGTCTATATAGTAACTGCCCTCATGGGTATGAAAGACAACTGTAGTTTATCCTAAAATACTCCCACTGAAGAATCTGCATGTGAAAGCTCATGAGCTTTAATCATGGCCAATATTCAGGAAGGGAAATCCACTTTTACCCCATTCTCCCTAAATAAGGAAGTCCTTTAAAAGTAGGAATCTGCATGCCATTCTTGGCAAGTCTTAGGTTGGTGATAGTTAAGTTTTTGTTCGTTCTTGTTTTGTTTGAAAGGAGTATCTGTACAAACATACACGGCTTGGTTAACTTTTTTAAAGGTAGGGCCATTTCTCACATACTTGACTACTTCTCCCTCATTACAAGCCTAAGCCACCAAGCTTTGTCTTCTAAATGGTTGAGAGTAGAGTACGGTGTGTTTGTTTCTGGGTGCGTGTTTAGAGGTGGAGGACAAAGGAGGAGGGAGGGAGAACAACTTGGAAAAGTCAGTTCTTTCCTTTCACCTTGCTGAGGGAGTATATCTCTTGTCTCTGCTGCTGTGCTGTGTAGTCCATCTTAGAGTTTTCGGGCGATTGATTCTTTCTCTGCCTTCCATCTCACAGAAGAAACGCTGAGATTACAAATGGGTGCTAGCACTTCTGGCTTTTTGTTTCATGCGACAAGTTTCTCTCTGTAGCCTTGGCTGTCCAGGACTCACTCTGTAGACCAGGCTGGCCCCCAACTCATAGAGATCCACCTGCCTATGTCTCCCCAAGCACCGAAATTACAGGCATGCGCCATCATGCCTGGTCCATTTCTGGCTTTTTATGTAGATTTCAGAAACAGAACTCAGGCTGTCAGGCTTGTGTGCTCCTTTTATGTTGGAGCTATTTCCTTCATTCTGTACTTGTTAACTTGTCGTATGTGACATGGAAGCAGCATATTTTATCATCCAGTCTTTCCACAACCATCTTCCTAAAGCAGACCTTCTATTGCGTTCTAATGCTCTTCACTCTAGGCCCCACCAAGGCTGCCATAAAACAGTACACAAGCTGTCTAGGCTCTCCATCAGAATTAGAAGATTCTGAGGTGTCTTTTGAATGAATGACATATGTTATGCACTTTAATTTCCTCACCAACCTGCATATCGTATAGCACTCTGAAAGAATTAAATGTTTTGATGACGTATTTATGCTATACCTTCAAAACAATGGCAGGTACAGAAGCATCATAACCACTTAGACAACTACGATTCATTCCTCAAGTATATACATCTTGAATTTTGCTACTTTAAATTTTCTTTTGATAGAGAAACAAAGTTGTATGAAGTGATTTTTTTCTTACTGAAGTCTTTCAGTCTGCAATGACTCCAGAACCTTCTAACTTCAAGCTCTTAATTTTCTGAAGGCTTTTCTAACGGCATATATTTGTATCAGCAATTAGTACAGCTGCCCGTCCCCAGCTTGTAAATGTCTACAAGGACAACAGAGTGAGTATACTCTGCATGACATTCATTCATTTATTCAAAGAATATGTACAAAGTTCATGTTCACATGATGAACAAATGCAAATTCATGTTTATGCAAATTCATAAACATACTGTATAAGATGAAGTGAGGAGAAAAAAAAAGTGAACCCAATTATTTCAGAGTGGTCAGGAGAGATTACTGATAAGAAATTGAAGATGACTTTGGTTGTTAAACGGAAGTCTTGGTGCTTGGTGTGAGATGTCTCCCTATTGAGTGTTGGTTAGGGAGGTCCCAGAGACCTCCAAACGATATAGGCATTTGCCATTGCTCTTAGCCGTTCAACAGAACTACACCCCTTTGCTGAAGACACTACACTGACCTGGGAACTTCTCTGCTAGCTAGCTTACAGAATGCCAGAGGTGCTATATAGCCCCCACCACTAGGACAGAAAAATTCATTTGAGGTTTTACCCAGTGGTAGAACCAGAAACTACAATATTGACTCACTATAAAAGGTATGCCCACTAGCCCAACAGTAGCATGAATATTTGGGGGATAACCAACCTTTTTCTGATTTGAGGCCTGCTCCATAGAAGAATTTCATGAGTGCTACTGTAAACCTGGTCAGAAGTCCAGAGCTGACATCGCAGATCCCAAGAAGAACCTACTTACTGTGAGTTTGCTAAACGGATATATTATCAAACTGCCGTCCAAACATTCATGCTTATTTAAACCCAAAGATTAGGGTTGCTTTCAACCTCAGTCAGATCAACTTATTTTTTTGTAGTGGTTAAAATAGAGATTTGTAAAATAAATAAATTAGAGATTCATAATGGATCAAAAAGCTGAGTGTGTGGCCTTAAACAGAACATCTATACAATTTTCATTCCATAAAAGGCTCAGGCAAGATTGTGGGAAAAGGGCAAAAAGAACCGGAGGGTGGAGAGGGGTGCTATAAAATGCCGTTTTCTGCACCACAAAGCTGATTGTCATGAAATCACAGGAGCTGAGATCACCTGTAATCAACACTCCACCATGAATGGGAGAGGGCACATCATCTCCTCCAGCTGTGCTATACTGGTAATGAGTATCTGCTGGGGGAGGCAGTCACTCTCTTCAGGATGCAGTCTCTGATTGTCTCATTAATCCAGTAGATAACCCCACAAACTCATGCAAGCAAACCCAACTAAACACAGTAGCTTATCATTAAAAAAAAAAGAGAGAGAGAAGAGAAACATGGAAAGAGGGTATCCGGGAGTGGGGTCATAAGGAAATTTCAAAGATTAAAAATTATACTAAAAAAAAAACCTTACGGTATCCAAATGAACTATATGAGCCTTAAAGTCAGGGTGCTGTTTAGCACTGAAGTACAAATAGGAAGTAACAGAAGAGGAGGCAAATGACAAAGGTCAGAACTGGCAGAAAATCAGAAGTGGGAGAAATGTTTGCTAATGTAAGGACTTGTTACAGCTAGTGATAATATGGAATGTTTGAGCAGAGTGGAGTGTGATCCAAGTTATGGCTGCTGTCGCTACTGAAGGGGAAATCAAATAATAAAATAACAATGGCTGGAAGACCAGGAATACTGCTGATAGAAAACTGGAAAAGGTTGGCAGCAGTAGAGTAGAAGTGGTGAATTCTGAACACATTTTAGAGAACTCAGAATTTCCCAGTATGAGTATGAGACAAGGAGGAGCAAAGGTGACTGTTAGTACACATGAAATCTGCAGGAACCTCTGCACTCCACTGTTTGATTCAAAAGCTCTAGCCAGGATACTAATGCATATTCACAATAGGAAAGTAAGAACTGTGACTTATTAAGTCAGTAAAATCTGTAAAGACAGGAAAACTAATAAGATCAATTTGGAACCTATTAAATCTGGATGCCACAATATCAGCCCAGCATTTCCCCTTAAAATCCACAGCTTCAATCTACTGTATGCAAATACCACAAAAGGCCAATCAGAAGGACATTCTGAATGTACTGGAAAGCAGCCTTTCAAGTACTATTAAAAACACAAAGCACTGTCTTTCTATATGGCCTGGTAAGGCTGCTCCCCCCTCAGGGGGAGGTGATCAAAGAGACAGCCCCTGTTCCCCTTACTATGGAACCCACTTGGACACTGAGCTCATATGGGCTACATCTGTGCAGGGGTTCTAGTGGGGAGGGCATGGGAGGAGAAGAGGGAGGGAGGGTAGGATTGGGCGGGGACAAGGGAGGGGGCTACAGCTGGGATACAAAGTGAATAAATTGTAATGAAAAATAAATTTATTAAAAAAAACACAAAGCATCACTGATACAAGGGAACTAATTGAAACATGGGACCTTGGATTAGACCCGGGAATATTTGGGCAAACACTAGTGGAACCTGAATACTGTCCAGCTTAGTGGCAATGTTAACTTAAGGGGTTTTCTGTGCATGTCTGTACACATTTCTGTAGAGGTCAGTGGACAAATTCAACTAGCTGGCAATGAGCACCAGGATCTTCTCATCCTCACTCTTCTAGCACTGGGATTAGCGATGCAAACCACTACACCTGGATTTTTAAAAACATGGGTTCTTAAGATTGACCTCATGCCTTCATGCTTGCAAGGCAAATACTCCCAGCTTATTTCCCCAAGCGTAATTTTAGTTTTTAGTGTATTTAGTGTCAGCTGGGACATCAGCATTAAGAAAAACAAAAATGAGGGCAGCGGAAGCTCTCAGCAACATCCTGATGACCTCTCTGTGAGCCTAGTATTACTTCCAAATACTTAAAAAAAAAAATAACACGCTTATAAGAGATACTTAAGCAAAAATGTCAAATAGGCAGGATTTCTACACCAGAGAATAAAGAAGCCCAAGCTCATGATGTAAATGAGAAACTGCAAGCACATACATGGCCTTTTCTTTTTGTGTGCAGTGTATGGACAAGTGTGGATGCATGAGTGCACACATGGAAGCCAGAAGTCAACATCTGGCATCTTACCCAGCCACTGCTCACCTTACAGCTTCTAACAGAGGGGCTCTCACTCACCTACAGCTTGGCTTTTTGGCTAGGTTACTTGGCCAGCAAGCCCAGGGAGGCATTTCAGGTGGATGCTGGGGATCCAAACAAAGGCTCTCCTGTTTGAGAGCACTGTACTCCTCTCCCTAGCCACATAGAGGGCTTTTAATACCACAACACCAGAGTGAGTAGATATAACAACGGTACTACAGCAGTTTATAGGGTTAGGCAGAGAAGGGGGAGTAGCAAAGGAACTAAAAATGTTAGGGAGATTAGGAGACAAAAGAACGGTGTCCCTAAGTGAAGAACGCATTCGTGGAGAAGAAAGACAATTGCTGTGAATGATAACAAACTGTGAAGTAATCATGGACAGAGAAACATGAAGGTCACCTGTGAGCTAACCAAACCAATTCGGCAGAGGCGGTATTAATATTACTAGACCACACAGCACCACTCTATGGATTTAACACACTTCCTAAAGATAGGGTCCTGCCTCTTGTACATGTGATCAAGGCCATCTACTGGAAAGCCAATGTCAAAACTTCCTCCTTAATGTTGTACTCTTATGCAGTATGCAACCTGTAAAATCAGAGACTAAGAGGATACACTGGAAGGCAAAGAATTCTGGTTATTAGTTGACTGAAGAAATGAGGCAATAGACCAGTGGCGCTCAGCCTTCCCAATGCTGCCACCCCTTAATACGGTTCCTCATGTTGTGGTGGCCCCAACTGTAAAATTATTTTTGTTGCTATTTCCTAACTGTAGTTTTGCTACTGTTATGAACCATAATGTAAATATCTGATATAGATGGTCTTAAGCAACCCCAATGTGGCCACAACCCACAGGGTGAGAACCACTGTAGTAGAAGAGTTAAAATCGAGAGGGGTTTTCAGCGATCTACCGCAGAAAATTTTTTTGTGCTGATGAGAATATGCCAGCTGAGAAGAATCTGGTTACATAGAAGAGAAAGTAGAATGGTTAGCATGATGCTCCAAAAGGCAGTACAGATAGTTCACCACAGCAGGATGGGAACAGCAGAGCAGAGATGTTCAGACACAGACACATCCAGTCCTTCACGCCGTGGCGACCCCCAAACACAAAATTATTTTTGTTGCTACTTCCTAACTGTAATTGCGCCATTGTTATAAATCATAACATAAATATCTAATATGCAGGATATTTGATATGAGACCCCTAAGAACCACTGATCTAGAGGCACCGTTGGATTTACCACATGTGAACAGAGGAAAAAAAATTAGGGCATACAAAAAAGTGAATACACATAAAGAAGGGAGAATCAAAGAGGCATTCTGGTTGCTCTTTAAGGACAGATATGGTTCAAAAGGTAAAGCACTTGTCTTTCAAGCCTGACGACCCAAGTTTGATATCTAAAGATCAAACTTACACAAATGTATAAGGAGAGAACCAACTCCCAAGAGGTGTCCTGACCTCCATGTGTGTGTTATGGAATGTATTTGTGTCTACACTTGCACACAAGAATTTTTTTTTTAAAAGGTATCAAATGCTGGTGGTACATGCCTTTAATCTCAACACTTGATAGGTAGAGGCAGGCAGATCTCTGAGAGTTCGAGGCCAGCTTGCTCTATACCAGTGGTTCTCAACCTTGGTAATGCAGCAATCCTTTAATACAACTCCTCATGTTGTGGTGACCCCAACCATAAAATTATTTCATTGCTACTTTGTAACTGTAATTTTGGTATTGTTATGAATGGTAATATAAATATCTGATGAGACCCAAAAGGTTGAGAACTATTGTTCAACAGAGTGTTCCAGGACAGCCCCACCTCACATAAATTTCCAAAAACCTTTTACTTAGAATGAAGCCAGGCAGTGGTGCCACACACCTTTAATTCCAGCACTTGGGAGGCACAGGCAGGTGGATTTCTGTGAGTTTGAGGCCATACTGGTCTACAAAGTGAATACAGGACAGCCAAGGCTATACAGTGGAACCCTGCCTCAAACAAACAAACAAACAAACAAACAAACAAACAAAAAAGCAAAGAAAACCAAACAACAGTTAAAAGGAAACAAAATTAATTCCACAGACCTCCTCAGTCAATTCATTCTCTCTGGGTCAAGAGTCACCACCTTTCCAATTCACTCAAATACTTTTTTGTTTGTTTTTGAGGTAGGGTCTCAGGTAGCTAAGATTAGCCTTGAACTCACTCAATAGGTAGCAGGCGGATGATGACCTGGAACTCTAGGTTTTCCTGCTTCTGTCTCCTGGGTGCTGGGATCACTAAGGCCACACATCACCATACCTTCATGTTACTGCTTCAACAGGACTGTGAAATTTTATGGATAATCTGGATACTCATAACTATCCAAATCTCAGGTCTTTCCAAAGACTCCCCAGAGTACTGTAATCTATTAAACCTAGACATTCAAACTCCTAGAGTTTACAATTAAATGTGAAGCCCTGAAGCTCAACAGCTGAACTACAAGCAGATGTCTATTACATAATAATGGCCCATTTCTGAGTGACACATTACGCTCTGGGTGTGTTGCTTAATTTCTCTCAATGCGAACACACTAGCTCTACAGGATGAGGTACCCTATCAATCTCCTTCCTACTCTTAACCCTTATTTTACATTGATTAGGCATCTGTAACAAGATATTATTAAAGAAAATGCAATCTGTTGCAAATCCTAGCTACAAATTGATACAATTACGTTTTGCGCCACCACCACCCAGCAGAACATATGTTATAAACTCTGTTTTAAAGATTAATGTTTTGAGTCCTATGTCAAAGCATTTTACATGTGAGTGCTTATAACAATTCTGGAAAGAAGACATAATTAATGTCTGTGGTATAATTTATAGTAAAAATGTAAGGATTGGCAAAATGGCTCAGCATGGAAAGGAACCTGCCTTGCAAGCCTGGTTATCTGAGTTCAATTCTAGGAATCATGTAAAAGTAGGTGAGAAATGACATACAACGTATCCTTACTGCCTCCTGCTGTGGAATGCACACACAATAATAAATAAAATTATAATGTGAGACACTAAGAGATACTGGCACCAAAATTTTTGAAAATTCATGCAAGCCCTAATATTAAGAATAAAATAAATTTATGCAATGTGGTATTATTTTCAAACCTAATATCTAACAAACTGAAAGTCACTGGGAATCAAGGTTAGAAAGAACAGCTTGCTGACTCAAAGGTCAGAAAGCCGCCGTCTGTGCTTCTCCATCAGTGCTGGATAATACAGAACCACCTTTCCCAACCTCTTCGGTTCACATCTTTGAATACAAAGGGGGCAGGAACAGAACCAAAGCTGGAGGATGAGCCATAAGCCTGGGAAGCCAGCGTCCTCCACAGTAAGTATTCTTCTTTCTCTTCAAAGTCAAGACTCAGGACTCTGCTCTCAACCTCCCCTAGCTACCAATTTGGCAAAGTGGAAAGATAATTATTCATTTGGGACATACAGAAGTAATGTAGCAGCATTAACAAACCAAAATCATTACCACATCAATCAAATGGATAGCAAATACCTAATTATATAGTAAAGCAAAGAAATAAGCAAGCTAGGTGATGGAGCACTTAGCATCTGCAAGACACTAGGTTCAATCCCCAGCGAGGAGGAAGGGCACATAATTTAACTGTCTTACCCTAAAAAAACAAAGCAGGGGTCTTTCCTGAGACTGACATGCCAATCAAGGTCCATGCATGGAGATAACCTAGAACCCCTGCACAGATGTAGCCCATGGCAGCTCAGTGTCCAAGTGGGTTTCCTAGTAAGGGAAACAGGGGGTGGCTCTTTGATCACCTCCCCCTAAGGAGGAAGCAGCCTTACCAGGCCACAGAGGGAGACAATGCAGTCCTGATAAAGGTCAGATGGACCTCCCCTATCAGTGGACTTGGAGAGGGGCATGGGAGGAGATGAGAGAGGAAGGAGGAGTTTGCGAGGGGAGGAGGGACGGGACTACAGCTGGGATACAAAGCGAATAAACTGTAATTACTATAAAAAAATAAAAAACATCAAAAAAAAAACCAAGCTGTCATTCACTTACAATATTTTTATGCCATATATGTTCTATATGTGTTATGCTTTTATATCCTGATATTTTACACTGTAACATTTGCATCCCAGGCAATGTTACCAATTAACAATCCCCACTCACGAGTTTTGTGGCTGGCCTAACACTTTACTGTATGTGTGCATGCTAGGGTACATGTCTGTAGGTCACTTCCCTGCAAAAAGTGTTACTTGTTTTTTCTGACCTGGAACTTGCTCTGTAACTAAGCTGGCCTTATGCTTTAGCCCCTGCCTCTAAGTACTGGGATTACAGGCATGTGCGGATATTTCCAATCCACTATGTAAATTAAGCTAATACAATATTAAACTGTCTACTAGATTCTGTAAAAACAAGCATTATCCTCAATGTCTAGCAGTCCCGGTACCTGACAGCACTCTATCAAACCCTTTGTGTGCTGGCTACAAAGACCTGAGGACCCGCTCTCTGAGTTTTTCCCTGTGGCCTTCTTCATGATATAGAGCATTTACTGCTTCCTGGCTGCAATGGGTAGCAGGCAGGAAAAAATTTAACTCGTTATTTTTAAATTTCTTCTACAATAAACCTGTATTTTATAGTCTATAAATTAAAAAAAACAGGCACAGACAGATAAAACAGTTTTCTTTCATAACTTCACTTAAAATGTGTATTTGATTACCATTTCAAGATCAGAAAATTTAGATCATACTTAAAGACAGGTTAAAAAAAAAAGAACCTATGAATTTTGTGTTTCCGAGGGTCTAATACTCATGGCAATTTTCCTGCCTTATCCTCTGCTGTGTGTTAACCACCATGTCCAACAGAATTTTGTTGTTTTTGTTTTTTGAGACAGGCTGTCCTGGAACTCTGTGGGCCAGGATATCTTTGAAAGAGATCCACCTGAGAGTAAGTGTGTACCACCACTGCCTGGTCACCAAAAATGTTTTTAGCCATAAAAGGAACCATCACCAGAGCTCATTTTTGGAGGCCATTGTCTCTCAACCATCCTGCCTATAAAACACAACAGAACACAACCAACATAACTAAAATGATACAATTACATTAACAAAACTAGCCAAAACACTACTCAGCACATGAGCATGAAGGTCTGTGCTGACGAATCCTTTTTAATCAAAGGACAGCGCCACAATATGGGTGCTCATGAAAAAGTATTTCTCCAGTCTAGATTATTTTTCACGGAGACAGGGATCTCACTATGTTGCTAAGGTTGGGTTCAAACTCCTGGGTTTGAGTGAACATTCTAGGTGCAGGTAAACTTAAAAAACAAACGAACAAACAAAAAACAAAACAAAACTACAGATTTCAAAGACTTTTATTGCTTTTCTGGTCTCTTTGGCCTTGGTGGCAACAGCAAGATGAAAAGGAATGTCACCCTTTGGAAAGGGTCACACGTGCGTGTTGTACCACCGCTGTGGCTCTAAGGCCGACCACCTCCAGAAGTCAGCCTGTAGCCAACCTGGCTACCCTGCCAAGCGCAAAAGAAGCATAACTGGAGTGCCAAGGCTAAAAGAGGAATCACTACTACCAGGACTAGGTGGATGAGGCACCTAGAAATTGTCTATTGTAGATTCAGACATGGATACCGTGAAGGAACACCACCTAAACCCAAGAAGAGGGCAACGGTTGCAGCATTCAGTTTATCTTGAGGATTTCTGTCAGTCATAAAATAAATGCTCTGGTTTCAAAACTCAAAAATTACTCTTATTTGTATGTGCGCGCACACAGATGTCAGAAGTAACCTGGGGTAGTCCCTTCTCTTTATCTAACACGCATTCCTGGGATCAAACTCGGGTCATCAGGCTTAGTGACAAGTGGCTTTACCTACTGAGTAATCTCACTCTACCTTCAAGTCTAGGACTTTGTCCAATGGACAAAGATCAGAGCAGAGACATATCAGAGACAATTTATTTACTTAGGCTGAACTATCTGTAAACTTCTCACTGCTCCAGAACATGTACTGCCGTCTTGAGACTACGAGTCACAAGAGCAAATATTTACAATACAGACTAGATAACCCGTATGTATAATACTTGGAATAAGAGATGTTTTCCATTTCAGTTTAGATTTTTAAATATTTCCGTGCACACAGACACAAAGATAAAGTGTTTGTGGGATGAAACATGAATCATGTATGTTTTCATATGCATGGCCCAATGGTTAACTAGATGGAATACTTTTGGTCTGCTTGCTGCTGCCTTTAAGCACAATCTGTACCCCATGAGGCCAGTAGAAACTGCTACATCAGCTATCTGGAGGGTTAAGATTTTACACAGGGTTGCTCCACTTACGGATATGAGATCCTAAGCACATAGGACATCTGTGAGATATAAATCTACTGCCCTCTGTCCATCACTGTCTCTAACCTATAGCCCAAGTTTTCCCTTTAGAAAAAGTCATGATGTGATTCTGAGGGAATCATTAGTTACCTCAAACTCTAAAATGACCACTTCCAATATAAACTGAAGATACCACTGTTCGGTTACAAGCTCTCCACACTTGTGCTTTTAATTATATTCCTGACCACTAAATCTTCATGGCACAAAGCAGAGCTTCTGTGTTTAAAGTGTTATAATCTAAATATTTTTAAGGAAAAAAAAAGGCTGGAGTGATAGTTCAGCCTTATGAGCACTGGTTCCTCTTTCAGAGGACCCAGGTTAAATTCCCTGCACCCACATGTCAGCCAACAATCATCCACAACTACAGTTTCAGGGGATCCAATATCCTCTTCTGGCTTCCAGAGGCAACACACTAGAGTAGGGTACACTGACACACAGATAAAGAGACATACATGCAAATATCCATTCACATAAAATAAATAAGTCTTAGAAATAAAAGTACCATAGAGCATACTTAGTAACTATAATCTGAGCTATAAAAAAACAAAACCCCTCCCCTATCAGTGGACTTGGAGGGGGGCAGGGAGAAGATGAGGGAAAGATGGGTAGAGTGGGAGGAAATGAGGGAGGGGGCTACGGCTGGGATACAAAGTATATAACCTGTGATTAATATAAAAATAAATAAATTACTTAAAAAAAAAAAAGAGGGTAAGCCCTAGATTTACTTGACCAGCTTCTAAACTGGATTTTTACCTTCATAGGCTGTGTGGCCTTTTTCATATTTGTACTGTTTTAATTTGTATGTGGTAATTGCAATGATGCCAACCAGTTGTTGTAACAAGGAACAAATGGGTAAATACAAAATCCTTACAAAATTTCTTTGCACATAGTAAGTACTCACTAACTCATGATGCTTATATGTACTATATATATATAGTAGATATGCACATATGTACATATACTATATATACATATATATTTGATAGGTTCCTCCTGGGATAGAATAGATAGTAGAGTACTTCTTGCTAAGTTGCTAAAAATAAATGGACTGTATACTGTAAATGTAACTCTTTCATGATGGTTTTCCTGATTGTTTCACATTTGTTCTTACTGTATGTAGTTTATTATTGTAAAACAAAGTGCCTTTTTATTTAGACAAAAAACGGGGATTGTGGGGGGTTAGTGTCATGCTATGTATTCTAATGCCAATTACTGGCCCCTAAGATCTGGTTGACACCCAGATGGTATACACCAAGTGATATTATATATGTGACTTTGTATGACTTTGCTTGCCAACATTCTCTGACTGGCTAAATAAAGTAGCTGACAGCCTAAAAAAACAAACCAAAAAACCAAACCCCATTCTTCAGAGGGTCATACATTACTGTCATTTTAGAGTACACTAGACGGTGACTGTCTTCAAGGTCAGGCCACTTAAGATACACATATGCTCTTATTCAGAACGTTAGCATTTGAGTATCCACCCCATATCCATCTACAGTAAGTTTAGGCAATAATCCCCTCATAAAACAACAACAACAACAAAACAAATCAAGGCTTGTCCACAGACTCCACGCTGCCACGCTGCAAGTCTTCTTCATTGGCCAGCAGAAAGCACCTGTAGGATGAAGCCGACCTCTGAGGTAAGCAGGACTGGTTAAGTGATACATAATTCATAATTTTTAAGGCTTCATTATTTCAAAGCATCAATAGTTATAAATAAATATAAACCTTCATACATGTCCTTACACAGCTTTAGAAATTTTTCTAAAATTTAAAATAAATGTAAAAAAGGAAATATTGCTTCTCTGTAGTAGTGTTTCCACCATCATGTACTTTTCCAGCTAATCTGCCTCCAATAAATTAAGCCAAAGGGCACAAATTATCTACATTGCAAAGTTCAAAAAGGACTAAAAGTATAAAATATAGGCAGTCCATCTCAAAATGGTATCATTTCGACTTAGAATTTTATTTCAAAGGTTGTATAGGCCAGATCATAGGGTGTTAAAAACCTGAGTGATTATCAAGGATTCTCATTAAGAAAAGAGTAATGAGCCAAGAAAGCTTCCCATCTCACATTTGGTATAACCGCCTGGTAGTAATATAACCACTCAATTAGCTATCAGTTAACCATCCAAGAACAAAATCATTTTATTGCAATTTCTACACCTGTCGTAACAAAATGTTTATTGAAAAACAAAGTAGGTAAATTTTTATTAAACTACAGGTACTTAGCCAAAATTAAGGCACAGGTTGGTCATTCAGAAAGTAGTAAAAGAGAACAGTATTACCACAGTATCGCAAAAGGCTGATACAGCATGCCTAAACATGGTTCCTTTTGAGCATGCATTTTGTGTCTTGTTCTTTAAAACTCAGTCTACTTATTAGATGGCATGTGGATGACAACTGACAATTTGTCATAAACACGAACCTCCTGAGAGATGTTCTGAGTGATGTGTTAAATGCTAAAAGTATGAAAACCCTTCCCAAGGCCATAGTGGTATGCACAGCCTTTCAACACAGCACCATAGGCCATCATCAGTGACAGCTTACTGCTTCTCCAGATCCTCTTCACTCTGTGAAGTCAATTACAGAGTGTGTAACTAGTGACTCAGTGTGACGTAATTCTCTCCAATGCTCCTAATAGGATCAGTCCTTATAAATGCCACAAAATATATCATTAACCTGGATGACAGAGGTCCATGGCCTAAAAGGTGTAACAACTCATATCTCAGTCATGGCTGCACAGCCAGAAACAAAAGGATCATGATGGGCTCCTGCATTCTTCACATTGTGCTCATGTACAAAGTCAGTGTAGTTTCTATGTGCAGTCTGGGCTGGGGGCAAGGCCCTTGTGTTCCACTGGTTTCCACCACGCTGACAGCGGTCACTGGTAGCAGAGAGCCTAGATGGTTGAGGAGTGGGGAGTACAGTTAGTCAAGAGGAACAGAGAATATGGATGTGTAAAGGAGAAAGGCAATGTGAGCAGCATGCATCACCAGTGAGCAGGTACCATGCAATGACAACATTCAAGAATAGCAGAGGGGATCCACAAAGTTACACAGTACATGCAAAGGAAAACACCAATATGGAAACACATGTAACCAGGAGGGATAAGTGAATTAATTAATAAAGGAAAGTCACAGAGGGGTAAAACACTCTGTTATTTATTTCTGATGTTTCTGGAATTCTAGTGGGAAAACGTTTGGAATTCTAGTGGGGGGAAAAAAATTCTAAGTAAAGCTTTATTCAGATATTTGAAAGAATTCTACTGAAGGACAAAAAATATATGGAAAAAGAAGAATTATAAAAATGATCTCCAACATTACACAACTTTTAAAAAGTGTAACCCAGAAAACAAGAGTCAGGAGCATTAAAAAAAACAACAAAAACAAACAAAACTGCCCACAGACATCAAGCAAATTTATATCAGTGCTCAAAATTAAGCAATAATCAGACATCACCTTATACTAAATTAAGAATAATCATTGTACTTTCTGCAATCAAAGTCCATAGGAACACAAACTGAGATGCAACAGGCTGACACAGTGCAAGAAGTGTCCCAGGCACAGGAGAACTAAAAGGCAGACACGCACACATGCAGTTCTGGGTGGAGTGGCAAGAGTCCTCCCGTAGAAAGAAAACATCTGCATGGCTCAAAAACCAAACTTTTGTGACTTGATGAGGCCAGCACACATGTCATATAACCAGAAAGATCATTCCAAATACAAAAGACATCTAAAATCTAGATTAAAAAAAAAAAGTATTCTTTTTCAAACTAAAAAAAAATCTACTTTATTTTTGATCCTTTTTTTCTCAGGGAAATGCAAAAGATTTTTCAAAACATACATGAAATGTAAGTTGCTTGCCTTATTTCATTTCCATTGAAAATCAACTTTCTTATCAGACCTAACAAGCAAAATTCATTCCTTGATTTAGAACCTCTAAAAATTTAGAAATTAAATTAAGCTTATGTTCTGGTTTACAGATGTAGGTAGGACTCTCTAAATTCTATTTCCTTCTGTCTTTTGATAGGTTGGGTCTAACTCTGGGTCAGCCTGGAATCACAACTCCCTTGCACCTTCTCCCCAAGCACTCGATTACAGGCACGCTTTATTCTGTGTTGAGATAAGGCCTTCCTTGTTGCTCAGGCTGGACTCAAGTTCTAGGACTCAGTAGATCCTCTGGTCTCAGCCTCTCAAACACTGTCATCTGGCTTCTTCTTAATAAGAAATTTATGAATTAAGTGATATGGAGTACAAATTCTAAGTTACTGACATATCACATCATTCACCTAGTTAATGGTTTCATTTAAGATGACAGGGAAAAAAAGATGAAGACTTGAACAGGAAACAAGTTTAAATTAAATTGGCTCCAAATATCGGCCAGAAATAAGATGTTCCAAGCTCTGTGCTGCTCAATCCAGTAATCGGTTTCTAAATTTTATTAACACTTTCTCCAGGAGGACTGTTTTATATTCTCTGAAATGTAAGCATGCAGAAACGAAGAACGAGAGCAGAATACACATTAAAGCTAGAGAATTAACAGCTCTAAGCATGTCAGCCATAGGTTCAGTTCCATGCCCTGCTGACGTACTCTGAGGCTCATCAGGTTTTTAGGGTCATCTCTACTCCATTTCAGCAAAGGAGGTCTCTGCACAACCATCTAAAGGGAAAGGACACACAGCTCCAAGATATTTCATTTTTCTTGAAACTCAAATTCAATATTCTCTCTAAAGGCTACATTAAGGACACTGGTAGTGCCTAGCAAACCGAATTAAACAGATTTAAACATGTACTCATTAAAATGGAATAAAGACAGCAGCATAACACAGGATGTTTACTAATCAAATTATCAGAATTAAAGTAAGACATGCATACACTAAGACAGTTTTTTCACAGCTGAAGTCTTGTCAGTATTTTTGTGTGACAATTGGCTTCAGTGGCATATTATGGAGATGGGGCATAAACGATTGTGGGACTGTTATCTTTGGCAAGAAATAGGAACTTCTCATGTCTATAAAGACTGCAACTTGACACTTGTAGGTCTCACTGGTATTCTTTTGGAATGTGTATATGAACGCACATCATAAATACCCTGTGCCATATTCCCAAAAGGACAAAAAAGGGAAGGAAACTTTCAAAAAGGACAAAACAAGGATGGAACTTTTCTTTGATCTTAAGTGCAAGTTACCTGGAACTGAAATAAAATATACCCCACTGCCACAAGCAAAGCATCCTGTAGTTAGTAAAGCCAACAATACTGTGGAAAGAGTACAAAGCACAGACCAGAAACAATCACCAACCACTGCTGACCCACCACCATGAAGGAAGAACTGGATGCACAAAAAGCCGACCCAAACCTTGAGAACACCACAGAAACTTGTTAGATTTCAAGTATTAACAAACTAAGAGCAAGAGAAAAATCCCATGAATCATCCAAGTGCATTTCATAAACAGACACAAAGCCCGAACAGATGATATATCCGGTAAGACTACTCAGCCCAAAAATTTTCCAAGCAACCCGTCCGCAAGCCACACAGCTTTCTAGGAAAGCAAGAACCAACTGATTAAATCCATTAAGCCACAAAGTATCCATATTTGTGTGTTTAGTGTTTATATCTTTACTCTCACTGGATTTTTTCTCCAGCTCCTTAAACAGGAATTATTTCAAGATTTTAGTCAGCTACTCCCAGACTCTATCAATGAAATTAAAAGGCAGCTGTCTCACGTTCTGCTTTTAGACAGCTGTCCTCCCCTCTTCATGCATACACTTTATGCTCTCCATCTCTCCAAATGCTCCTTTCTGCTCACAAATATGAATAATTTGTTTTAAATCATATTTAAGGTGCCTTAAGATTATAGCTTAAATTTTACAATACAATTATAAATCAGTATTTGCTTTAAGAAGTTAACAAACCATTTCCTGTCGTGTTGGTCTGCTGCAGAGTTCTGTGGAAGATTCTCTATCTCCACCAGCACAGGACCAGAGGATGAGGAAGAAGCCACAGGCACAGGAGACCTCACTCCCCAAGCCTTTGGGTAAAATTATAAGTAAGGTCAAATACTAACAAACAGAAATACCAACATCAATAAATAATATTGAAATGTAGTGCCACCTACACAGTAAATAATCATGTATGAATTTTACACACTAATTTTAGATAATAAGTGAACAGTCATAACTCGCTGATGTCCCAGACTTACAGGGACAGAAAATATTTCACTAGTCAATTATTCTTCTTATAGTATCTTAGTAAAACAGAAGAAGTGATAGAGGTAAAAAAAATGTACAAAATTTGTAAAGGATCACACACTACAAAAATCCAATCAATCCAGACAGTCACTATAATTAACTGTGTTCTAGTACTTTAGAAACTACTTCTTACCTGCTGGGAGTCATTATTCTGGGTCGAAGCATTATGAACACTGTAAAGAAGAAAAAAATCTACTTAAAAACCTACACATAAGGGCCTTGAGTGAGGGGAGAAATGTTAATAAAAATACAAAAAAAGGTAACAAATATGAATATAGACTCAAATCAGAATAAATGTGATTATAAAAAGTTTCCTCAAATGACTATAAAATAGGTTCAAAATTTAAAATTACACATCTAACTTGCTATTAAAACTCTTGTTTTATAGCACAGTTTAAAATATTTTCATGGAGCCAATATTTATAACATCTTGTGTTTATGAGTTCACCACCTGAATAAATTATGTATCTTAGATCTCTCTAAGGTACTGATTCATATTTTGAAACTGAATCACTGTATCATTAAGAAAAGAAAATCCAAGAGCACAACTGCGTAGTCTTTTGGTAAGTCTGACATATGCATACACATATAAAGTCTACTGGCAATTTTACATTCACTTTTACTTTTAATGTTATATAATTATAACTCTTCTTTTATTACTAATAAAATAAAGCACATAATCCCTGGTTATTACTTTCTATTATTTTTAATTTTTGAGACAGAGTATCATCACATGGTACTGGCTGACATGGAACTCGCTACATAACTACTCTGCCCTCAAACTCAGATCTGCTTCCACTGCCTCTAGAGCGCTGAGACTACAGACATGTGGCACCATGCCCAGCGGCTTCACCTCCTAAGATTACACACATGCCATTCAAAGCAGCACCAACGATCTCAATACTCTGTTACAGTGAAACTGTTTCAGTGGTTCCTCAATCATACAGCTGCTTTTCCATCCCTATTTTTATTTTCCGCATATACACATTTAATTATATTACCAGTAATCTCCCACTACATGCTATCATTGAGCCAAACAGGGTACTGAGCACTTCCACCCCAGTATCATTCATGTTTGGAACCTTTAAACTTCTTTCTTCCAGATGTCCATGTGGAGTTAAAAAAAATGTCTATAACCTAAACCAGTTCTCAACCTTCCTAATGCTGCTGACCCAACCATAAAATTATTTCATTGCTACTTCATAGCTGCAATTTTGTTATTATGATCATTATGTAAATATCTGATCTGATATGTGACCCCTGGGAAGGAGTTATTTGACTCCCAAAAGGGGTCAAAACCTTCAGGCAGAAAAACCACTGACCTAACTGACCTTCCCACCCTATATCTCATTTGTTATTGGTTAATTTTTTAAAATTAATAACTATTTTTAATTATAACCTATATTAAAAATACTCAGTTTTATGTAATTTGTGTATTATTCTAATTAGTACAAGTAATATGGCAATGGGATTTCATCGAAAACATTACACCTTTGCAAAACATCTTTTATTCAAAATATGAATTTTAAAAGTTTTTTTTCTCTTTTAAACATTTATTTTGTGTGTGCATGTCTGGAGGCCAAGACATCTGGTGAGAGGTTCTTTCCAGCTGATGGGCCCTGAGGACTGAACTGAGAACGTCAGGCTCTGCAGGAGTTCTCTTTATCCAGTGACTCATCTCCTTTCCCCCATTTTAAAAAATATTCACTCCATTTATTTATAATGTGTGTGTGCATATGTGTACACACGTAGGAGGGTGCCTGAAGAGGCCAGAAGGCTTGGATCCCTTGGAACTGGAGTTAGAGGTAGTTGTGAGCTGCCCAATGTGAGAGCGGGGAATCAAACGTGGGTCCTCTGGAAAAGCAGCCAGGATTCTTCACCACTGATCTCAATTGCTATTCCCTCCTGACTATGAAGGGTGTGTGACGACTTCCAGGAGATCCACATTTCATTTCTACCTCGCTCTTCCCATTTTACCTAAAGAGTTATGGTTGTTCTTCCCAGACTCCAGTATCCTGGTGAAAGTGATGACCTAAAAAGCACATAAAATCTCACCAAGCCCCTGTTGAAGCAGAAGCTAGCCTCAGTCTATGGTTCATTTGTTACTTTGAAACATTTCTTTTAGCTGGGAATAACTTCAGTAGTAAACGCCCAACCCCCCAAAAAGGTAAATTCAAACTTGAGAAAAACATCTCTTATAAGCCATTTTCACCAATCATAACTTCCTGATTTGAATAATATGAAATATAGGAAACACTGCTTTTGTCACAATTTCTTAATAGTTAAAAAGTGGGGCTCGGGGTGCAGCTTCACGGGCAGAAGGCTTGTCTTGCACTCAGGAGGCCCTGGGTTTGAGGCTTAGTTTCACAAGGACAAAAACAAGGAACTATTAAAGAGACAATTGAAGTTCAGGCACTGATAGTAAACTTAGTTTCTGACTCACTCAGTGAGAAGGAAGCTCAAGTAGGAGAAAACTGTACTAGTAACCAGAACCATCACCATCCTTTAAACACTACCTTTTACTATACTTTTAGTCCAAGCTCAAAAGAAAATATTACAAGAAAAAGACAAACACCAGCAATATACAGACCTGCTATTCAAACTTGTACATTTTATAAAACAGCAGAGTACAAGGTCAAGAAATATTTTATATCCAATTAAAAAAGAAGCCCTGTTCTTTATGGTCCACTGGAGCAAAACCATTTGTGCAAACAGAGTGGCAAGGGCAAGAATGAAGGGCATGGATGCCATTCTAAGCTCAAGTTTTCCAGAGCACTGTGTGAAATTACTTCAGGAGGAATCGCGCTCTCATTACTTAACTTCTGAAAGCCTGCATGTCTGTCTGTCTGCGTGCGTATTTAAAGATTTATTTATGTGTATGTGCATGTATGTGTGAATAAATACATGTGACTGTATCCTTAGGGGACAACTTTGTTTTTCAGTTTTTGAGATTATAATTGGGATTGTAATTTCTCCCTTCCCTTTCCTCTCTCTGAAGGGCCATCATATTAGTAGCCTATTTCTGTGCTCTTCTAGAGTTAAAAGCATCATTAATGAAGACACAATAACATTTACCCACTAAAGGGAAATTAACTTCAGTTCTAGCAAAGAGACCATGTTTATTCTCACTATGCTCTGATTAAAAATGTATTTTTATAACATCTTAGATAAAGATTTTTTACTTCGCAAATAAAAACCTTAACTGTCCCACATCATGCCACTACTTTTCTCTCTACTTCTACTACTCTCATGGCATATTTTAAAGTCAAATATCATGTCCCAGTCTGTTTCAGGAAAGCAAGACATGGTCTACTAAATAAACACCATTAAAAAGCACGGAGAGCTAACATTCTGTCCCAATTTCCTTATAAGCATAGCTTCTAAATAGTTAGGAATAAAAAGATATAAAAAGCAGAGAGCCTAGAAAGGCACAAAAATTTATTTTAATCTAAAGTTTTATAGCAAAAACCCTTACTTCCTCCTGACTTCACACTCATTTTAGTTTTAATAGCTTCAAGAGTCCTTGTTCACAACAGCAGAGTGTTTCTGTAATGGATCACTAATCACAACCTGGCTCTACCTAGCTCAAGTGAACAAAACAGAACAGGAAAATTCAGAAGCTAGAAGCTAGCTCAGCAGGAGTTCAATCCCTAGAGGCAACACGGTGCAGCTCTACCAAGCTGTAATCACCTCCACAGGAGTACCATGGTACATGCACACTAAACACAACAAATTTAAACTACAAATTTAAGCACAATAAACCAACAAATAAAAAGTAAATAAATGTAATAAAACGATACATAGTTGTTTTTGGAAAATACTGTAATGCATACTACTGAAATTAATAAAGCTACTAGAATCAAGTCTTAATACATTTAAAAGGACTGAAATTATATACAACATACTACTTAATCACGATGGAGAAAAACCGGAAAATTTTAAATATTCACATATATGGGAAAATTAAGCAATCTACTCCTAAGCAATGAATAGTTCTAAAGAGAAATCATGGATCAGAATATAATGTAGAATGAACCAAAATATGTAAACAAAACATATCAAGATTTACAGAATGCAACTAGATAGTGCTCAAGGGGAACTTTACAGCTGGAACTTTCATTTCCAAAAAATAAAGACATGCTGGCCATGGTGGTGCACACCTGTAACCCCAGCATGCAGGAGGCAGAGGCACGAGGATCTCCGTGAGTTCAAGGCCAGCCTGATCTACAAAGTGAGTCCAGGACAGCCAAGGCTACAGAGAAACCCTGTCTCAGGGGGGAAAAAAAGTTTCAAATGACTATGAAACAGGCTGAGCCTGGTGGTAAGCTGTAGGTTCTAGGGCTGCAAAGTGAGGCTGTCTTTAAAGCAAACAGGAAACAACAAAACAGTTTAAGTTAGGAAGGGCTTAAGGTACAGCACTAGCACTATTGTTTTACAGAAACAACACTGGGAAAATATGATCCACACTCTCAGGAATTAAGATCACTTAAAAAAAACAACAAACAAAAGAAAACAAAAAAAACTACCAACCTGACTGATTATGGGGAAAACCTAAATACCTGTATAACAGGTGACTGAATTAAGAATTTTAATAGATCACTAGAGCTAAGCCAGGTTAGATGGCTTTAATAAATGCCATCTGTTAAGAAAGAATTCATATCAAGCCCTTATAAACTCTTCTTAAAAAAACAAAACAAAAACAAAAACAAGAGGGACTATTTACCAACTTATTTTGTGAGGTTATGAATTGTTCTCATACCAAAACTGGATAAAAATAGTCTAAGAAAAGCATAGAGCAATACCTCTGATGAATATAGACAGATCAACAAATGCTAGCAAGCCAAATCTAGTAACATAAAAGTGTAAATTATACACAACTGAGAGCGATCCAGCCTAGAAAACTGCTCGCCTACAAACCCACCTTTTTCCTCCGACATTCTCAATACGAATAGCAGTGACTCCTGCTCTATTCTACTTCTGCAAACAGCTTCATTTTTCTGAATGTCAATTCTATCTGGTGTTTCTTTGTTCCTATTATCTTCCCAATGCCTGTGAAAAACTTGACATCTGGCACGGTCTTCAACAAAGATTTGTTTAGTTAATTAATGACTGTAGCTATATAAACTGCACAACTATATAAATCATCTCAGTTCCTACATTGAAAGGCATGACTTACCCAAGATCTTCAGGTTTTGTTGTGCTTGCTGACAGAGGAGAAAAGATAACATTTTATTAGTCCACCCTGAATGACAAATTGCTGCATTATTCAAAGAAAAACCTGGACTAGCTGCTCTGTAAAAACACACTTCCCAAACACACGCTGTGCTGCAGGTCAGATCAGTAAGGCCAACAACAGCAATCAGGGATGCTGAACAGCATCTATTCTTTCTCATCATTTTATTTTTACGTGGACCTGAGTGCATGTGTGGGTATGTGCACATGAGTGCAAGTGCCCCCTGGAGCTCAGAAGAAAGCATCCAATTCCTTGGAGCTGGAGTTACAGGCACCTGCAAGTTTTTGATGTGGGTGCTGGAAGCAAATTCAGGTCTTCTACAAAGCAGTATGCTCTCTTAACTGTTGAGCCATCTCCTCAGCTCCCTACCCAATTTTTAAAGATTTATTTTATCTAAAAATGTGTGTGTATGTGTGTGTGTGAGCGTGCGGATTACTTTGTGAAGTCTGTTTTCTTTCACTTTGTAGGTCCCAGGGATTGACTTAGGTCCTCAGACTTGGCAGCACAGTGCCTTTATCCATGAAGCCATCTCACCAGCCTAATATGGAAACATTTTTACTGAAAAACTCTTTGGGGCTGGAGAAGTGGCTCAGTGGTTAAGAGTACTTGCTGCTCTTTCAGAGGACCCAGTTCAAGTCTCTGTACCCAAACCAGGCAGCAGCCTCTAACTCCAGGTCAGGGCACTGGCCTTGACAGGGTGCATAAAACATCACACATATGCACATGTGCGCACTTGAGCATGCAAGCACACACATAAATAAAAAAATGTTTAAGATGTATTCATTACATGCTATTAAAAATATTCAAGGGGTTGAAGAAGCATTTCATCATGGGATTTGAAAGACAAGAGAGAAAATACTGTTCTAGTATATACACACAAAAACTAAGCGCAAACAAAAACACTGACCAGAATGCCATCTGGACTGAGATTACTATTAAGTTCATTCTCAGCTACTTGAAGGAGCCAATATAATGTGGTTATAAAATTCATACAAGGATAGATTTAGTCAACTAAAATAGACTTGACAAATCAGACAGCTTTCTCTGTAGCATACAGGAAGTGCCAGGACATGACGGACAAGGAAGGACAAGCTGCTGGAGCAGAGTTGCACATCACCTTTCATCTGTAGGGTCCGTCGGGAGTACCGCTTGCTGGGTCTCCTTTCAAAGGAAGTCGATCTTCTTGCTTTATTAGTTTTTGTGGTCTGATACTCTGTTTTTCCACTAAAATAAATCAGGCAAGCCAGTAGTAAGAAAATGTGAGGCAACCAGACAAACAGGAGTAAGATGTCTGCACTCAGATTATCCTGCAAAGAAGCATGATGGAGGACCCACTACCACCAACAGTTATGTTTTTTTCCTCTTCATCCAAATATTTTCTTATTCTCCAGGCTTAGGTAAAATATGTACACTAATAATATAGGATTTCTCCTAAGCATGCATATAGACATATATAGACATAGAAAGTACCCATGCTATCAGGGAAGCACCCTTTCCTTTTCTATCCACATGAATCAATGCAAAATGTGCAATTCAAAATAAGATCTCTAGGTTGTTCTTTTGTGGTCCTACAGATTCAATTCCAGGCCTTATCCACGCTTGGCAGGAACTCTACCAATGTCTTCAGCCCCAACTCCAGTTACTTTTTCTGTGATTATTTCCACAAAAATTTCTAGAAATACTTTAAAAACTACTATTGTACTTCTTTGGTCTCAAGCTAAGAAAACCCCTCCGCATATCTGACGAGGGTAGAAGAGACACCATCTTAACTTCTCTGTGGCTGACTTGCTGCATCTAGCACTGCCGTCCCTTCTCCACCTGATTCCAACGGTATGCCGAAGACTCAAACTCATCAACTACTCAAATGTAACATGAACTGAGTATTTCAAACTCACGACAGAGGAGCTAGGAAAAGCAACCGGTCTTCAGGTTTCCAGAGAGCCACAGTACTATTCGTATTACAACCCCATACATTTTCTGTATGAGCGCAACTTGTTAGATGGAGACTCTATCTTGTTACACACATTTAAATTGTGGCTTGATTAGAGTATATAAATGTGTAATAAATAGCAATAGTATAGCTGATTTCCCACATAGTAAAAAAAATAACATTACTTCTTTAATAATTTTGGCCAATGGATATCTTTGGCAACATATCTTATTTCTGCTTGTTATCTACTCAGTAATATCAGAATTTGACTAACTTTTCTGGCCTGTTTGCAAGAGTGAATGATGTCAAAACTTAGAGAAATTAACCTATATCTAAATCGTGATCCAAGTCGAATGAATCCTGATCGATGAGAACTCTTTTGGACAGGTCCTCGGAGGCGGAAGAAGGCATGGTGCTCCACAGCACATTTCCACAAGTGTTTGCAGGCTTTAGGATGATCCAGTCTAAAGACAAAGGTATGCTCTTGTTCTTTGCCCTGAAAACGACAAAGCGGTGTTTATGAGTCAAACAGCAATGTCTTCTGTTGCTGCAATACAAACACATCCATACCAGTAACAAAAGGCAGCCAAGCATGTGGTTGGTGCATGCCTATAATCCTAGCAACCGGAAGGAATGCCACCAGGTCAAGGACAGCACGTCATACAAAGTAAATGCCAGGCCAGCTGGCCAGAAAAGTAAGTAATAAAGATGCTGGAGAGATGGCTCAGAGGGTTAAATGTATGCACCACTCTTTGAGGACACATGCTTGGTTTCCAGCACCCACACCAGACAGCTCATAACAGCCTGCAGCTACAGCTCTACATCTGAGGGTCTCCAAGGTCATCTGCACTAAAAACCCACTCACACCCTATACACATAATTAAAAATACAGTAAACCTTCAAAAATAACAAACTTTTTTCTCTGAAAGTTTTTGGGGATGAGTAAGTATGATGCTGGCCACCTTGTCTTGTCAAATATGTGAGCTCCAGGTTCAGGAGAGACTCTGTTGCAAAAGGTTAGGGTGGTGAGCAACTGACACCCACTATCTGGCCCCCATGAACATGTACACATGGGCACCTATATGTAATTCCCTATGGACAAGTACATATAACACATATCAAAATCCCAGAAACCAAACCAACCAACCAACCAACCAACCAACCAACCAACCAAACAAACAAACACATGTGCTAAGTCACCAGTGTGCATGCTTTTAGTCCCAGAACTTGGGAGGCAGAAACAGGTGGAATTCTACATAAGAGGCCAGCCTGGTGTACAGAGTGAGTTCCAGGACAGCCAGAGCTACAGAGAGAAACCCTATCACCAAAACCTAAAAACCAAAAAGCATGTGCTTTTTAGTAAATCTTAAGACATGATAAGGCCAGATGTTGAGTTCCACGCCTGGAATCCCAGCACCCAGAAGATAGGGAGGGAGATCCCCACAAGAGGCTGGCCTGAGATACTTATTGAGTTCCAAGGCATCCAGGACTACAGTGTGAGACCTTATCTCAAAACTAAAAACCAAAGAGCCAAAATAAAAAAACCCACAATGAGACAAAGAACAAGGGTTATCATTAAATTATGACCACATATTCCTAAACACATAATTCTATCTTCTTTTTTGTAAAGGCCTTTTCACATCTGCGGTGGTGTGAATAGGAATGGCTTCCGTACACTCATGAGTATGCTTGACCCAGAGGGAGTGGCACTATTAGGAGCTGTGGTTTTGCTGGAGTAGGTCTGGCCTTGTTGGAGGGGTATGTGTCATTGTGGGGCAGGCTTTAAGGTCTTATCAGTTCAAGTCTGACCAGTGTGACAGTCTCCTGCTGCCTAAGGATCAGGATGTAGATCTCTCAGCTACCTTTCCAGCATCATGTAGCCTGCATACAGCCATGTGTCCCACCATGACGATAGTGGACTAAACTTCTGAAACTGTAAGCCAGCTCCAACAAAATGTTTTCCTTTATAAGAACTGCCATGCTCATATCTCTTCACAGCAATAAAACATTAACTAAGACAACATCTTTACTTATACAAACAACTATTTCCACAGTCAGAACCTGCCTCTTCAGGGCCACTGAGAAGGCTCATTAGTTAAGGGCGCTGGCAGCTCTTCCAGATGACCTGTGTTTACTTCCCAGCACCCGTACGGCGGCTCAGTAACAGCATAACTTCAGTTCCAGGACACCTGACCTCCTGACCACCAGGTCCCTGCTGGTTTCCACAGGTACCAGGATTGCATGTGGTACAGGGACATACATTCAGACAAAAATACCCATACACATAAAGTAAAGTAAATTCTTTAAAAAGCTCTTTTAGCTAGAGCCGAGTATGGTAGCATATGCTTATTAGAAAATGGGGAGTTTAAGAATACTAGAAGCATAAGCAGTGATCTATAAGATATAGGTGTAGGAAAGTATTTTGGACCAGATCCCATTGCTGAGTAAGTTAACAACTGCCAAGCAGGACCTCATAAAACTAAAAGCCTTCTCTATAACAAAGAAAACAACCAATTGTGAAGACGAAGCTCAAAGAGTGGGAGATGACTTTTTCCACTATATACCTGACAGAGATTAGTACCCAGAATATATAACAAACTCAAAAAAGAGTAAAAAACAAGGAACCCAGTTTAAAAAGTAGCCTAAAAATCTTAATAGAGTTCTGAAATGAAATGGCTAAGAAGTATCTTAAAAAGTGTTCAACATCCTTAGCAAACAGGGAAATGCAAGTAATGACAAAGGTAAAGAAACAACTACCAACAAAATGGTGGTGAGGAAGGGAAGAAAACCCCACTTCACTATTGGTGGAACGAAAACTGATGCACCCATCCTGGAAGTCAGATTGGAAAATTCTAAAACGAAAACAAAACAAAACTAAACTAAACTAAAAATAAATCTGTTGCTGGGTGGTGGTGGTGTGGTGTGCCCCTTTAATCCCAGCACTTGGGAGGAAGAAGCAGGTGGATCTCTATGAATTCGAAGCCAGCCTGGTCTACAGACTGAGTTTGTCCTACGACAGTCAAGGTTATCCAGAGAAACCCTGTCTCCAAAAACCAAAGGAAAAAAATTCTGTTATATATGACTCGGTTGTAACATTCTTTGACCCAAGTCCAGAGGACTTGACATCCTATACAGATTTTTGTTCAGCCATGTTCACCATCACTATATTTACAACAGCTAGGAAATAGGGACAACCAAATGCCCAACTGACGAATGGATGATGAAAATGTGGTCATATACACTGTGGAGTACTATTCAACTAAAAAGAAAAATAATATGAAAATTGCGGGTAAATAACACTAGTACACTGAGTGACTAACCCAGACCCAGGAAAACAAATGCTGCATGTTATCTCTTATTTGTAGATTCTAGCATCAAATCTTTAGATCTTACAGTATACAACCTGGACTAAGCACAGAAACCAGGGAAGTAAAAAGGGAGTGTGGTGGGGCAGGAGCATTAGAAAAAGGAATAGTAGGGCACTGTTGCAATGAAAGGGAAAGGGAAGGAGAAGGAACAAGCAACACTAAGGATGTTATTTAGTGATAGAAAAAGCTATTAGGGGCTGGAGAGATGAAGAGCACTATCTGTTCTTCCAAAGGTCCTGAGTTTAATTCCCAGCAACTACATGGTGACTCACAACCATCTATAATGAGGTCTGGTGCCCTCTTCTGCCATGCAGGTGTACATGCAGGCAGAATACTGTATACATAATAAATCTTCTAAAAAACTGAAAAGAAAAAGCTACCAGGAACTATATTATTTTATGTTTACTTAAAATTACACACACACTTACTTTAAGTTAGGCCACTTGTCCTCCCCCACACACACATAACTCCAACAACAAAAAACCAAAACCAACCAAACAAAAAACCCAGTGCTAGACAAAGAAAAACGCCTTTCAAGTTGTTGGTTAGGGGAACCAAGAGCTCTCTTCCCCCAAACAATATAGACTACTGCTGTTACACATGGTGCCTTCCAGAAAAAGAAGGTAATTTTGTAATGCTAAGGACACAACATACTCTGGACACAGGACTAGGACTCATTCTGGACATGACCTAGAAGCCTCCTCTTTGTGGACTAGCTCTCTAATATTAAAAGGAGCCATAAATGTTGCCAAGGGAGAAAAGCAGTGAGTAGTCCTATCTCATTAGAATGCCTACAAATCACAAGGACCAGCATCGCAAGGTAATCCTAAAGGTGCATCTTACATCTTCGCATGAACCAATAGTCACTTAATTGAACTTAAGGCCTCCTGACTAGAGAGAATTGATACGTGGGCATTGTAAACTCAGCCAACTATGTGTGGCTGGTGATGCCAGGGAACCTGAAGAACCCACTACAGCCACTCCAAAAACAGCTAATTAATTAATTTTAATTTCAAATATCCTAAGACTTTTTTTTCCTTTTGGTTTTTCAAGATAGGCTTTCTCTGTGTGTAGCTTTGGCTGACCTGAACTCACTTTGTGGAGCAGGCTGGCCTTGAAATTGTACAGATATGCCTGCCTCTGCCTCCCTGAGTGCTGGGATTACAGGTGTGAGCCACTGCGCCTGGCTATCTGAAATCTTTATTGCCACAGGAAAATGTGGAGGTCATCCCTCATCAAAGAAGCTCCTTTTTGAGACATACAAATATCATTACAGACAGACACACCTGGTCAAAATGCAGAGATCAACTGACCATGGAGTGCTAGATCCCAATTAATATAACACAACCCTTACAGTTTAAAACTCAGAGAACATTTCATGAGGGGGAGGTATTATAAAAGCCAGATGATCAGTAAGTGATTATCTACACCTTCAATCCTAGCACCTGGGAGGCAGAGTCAGGCAGATCTCAAGTTTGCAGCCAGCCTGGTCTACAGAGTGAGTTCCAAGACAAAAAAATGTATGTTTATTTGTGTGTGTCCCCATGTGTACATGTGTGCATGGCACATACATGGAGGTCAGAGATCAACCTGAGTTGGTTTTTGTTTTCTATCATGTTATGTCCCAAAGATCAAACTCAGGTCATTAGGCTTGTGAACAAGTAAGAAAAATAAAACTTAAGGATCAAACTTCACCAAGATAAAAAGGTTGCTCTCTAAACTTCTAGGAACTAAGTAAAATACCATTAAAAACAAGGAAAATAAGATCAGAACTTGGAACACCTGTGTAAAATAGTATTAGACAAAAAACAAAACAAAAAAATGGGGGGAGGGGGAGAGCTAGCAGGGAGGCGGAGTGGGGTAGAGCTGACGAAAGCACATTGGGTACAGATATGAAATTTTCAAATACAGAATTTCTTTAAAAACCCAAACATAAAACTGCCACTACAATCATTCAGCTACTACATTATAAAGTTCTTTCAGGTTGATTCTATACTTTTCTTGGTTATGTATCATTTAGTTCATGAAAATGAGCATACATGTCTAGCTATCTTTGTAGAGTTGCCAATATCAAGTATTCCTATGCTAACATTAAAAATAACTTCTCCACTGGACCATCCCACTACACTTAAATTCTCCTGAGTATATGAATGTTTCTCATTCATTCAGTGAAGTAAAAGCATCATACTGATCAGCCACAAAGATTCTGTTTTTAATAAATGAACATGCTGAGTTGTAACAAAAAAAGATCAACCTGTACTAACTGAATAGCAGTGCTTCCCATTAGCCAACTTTATGATAAACTGTCACTTTCACCTTACTGATACAAAAAACTCAGAGATGTCCTTATAAAAGTGATCTGTCTAATGTTTAAAAAAAAAAAGTATAGCCGTCTAAGGGCCTTCACCTTCAGCTATAGTGTTATTCTTTTGGCTACTTATTATATTTAACCAGGTCCTCATATATCCTTAATAACTACAAGGAAAAATAAGAAGACTACTACAACAATATAATATACTACTTAGCTCATCTGTAACGAATAGAAAAAGTCAAAGTAAAAACACGAAGATCCTATAAAATCAATATCTGCAAAACTTCAGAAAATTGATACAACTTAACTGTGGCCTGTTATTTATCATTTCTTACAGAAGTACAACCAAAAAGCCAACTATAAGCTGAATGGGAACATAAAATAATGCCTGAATATGATAAAAGCTAAGAAAAATACATAAAATAATTTTGAAATCAGAGTACACTGAAATTATAGAAGAAAATTAACAACAACAACAACAACAACAAAACTAAATCAATTTTATTGCAAAGAATACCACCAGATGGACCTTTTTTGTTTCTTTGAGATAGGGTCGCACTGGCCAGCACTAAAAGGCCTGGAACTCACTGTGTAGACCAGGTTGGCCTTGAACTCAGAGATCCACCTCTTTTGTTAGAAAATAGGCCTAGAGCCACCTAAATGTAACCTTTGTACACTACAGACACATGATCAACAACAAAACAATAAATGATAAACATTTATATATCTTTAAGTTTAAAGTGCATTTTTAGGATGGTATGGCCGGAAAGAGTTACTTACAGATAATCAATGCTAAGTTTTGTTCTATGGCTCTCCACAACAGTGAGATCCAGCCCCTTTGTTACCATACAACTACTGTTAAACAAGTAATACAGTACAGTTCCTACCTGATCATCATCTTCCACAACCACTAGAGTTAATTTATTCTTCTTAAAATCCAACCTGGTTATCTTAGGCCTGTAACAATGAGATCAACAGTCAGGTTAGGGCAACAATCCTTTTCTATACCAAGCACGTTTCCTCACGTTAACTCTCAACACTGGTGAGAAGGTAGAGACAGCTGGCACTGCCTGTCAAAGTCTCTACAGGGACGGCACACATGCTTCAAGAGGAACCAACTGACAAATCAGTGCTGCCCGTGTGCCAGTCATTAAAAACGTGAAGAAAATAAGAAATATATCACATTCCTAATGTGGCACAACACATTTTGTAAGCCTACATAAAAATGTTTCAGGATTAAACAGCACGGGAATTAAATATAACAAAAACCATTAAGTGTTTTTGAAGGGCATAAAACAAAGCATCAAAGTCATGATCTTCAACTCTAGTTCTACCAGTAACACCTGGATGTGAATATGAGTTTGGGTGGAAAGGCCATCGTTAGCTCTTGTCTGCAACATATACATAAACTCTGTATTAGTTCCAACAAAAAATGTTTCCCAATTCTATGCTTTACAGCTATGAAATCTGTGCAACATCTCTAAGTATGGAAGACCATACTTGGGAAACGGGAGGGGCCAAGCTTGAAAGTAGGAATAGCACCACCATCGCCCTCCCTTTCTGTGCGGTAGAGAGCCTACAGAAAACACTAGGATGGCAGAGCCACACGAGGGCTCACTGTGTAAAGAACATGTCGTAAGCACACAAACAGGAGATAAGAACACAGACATGCACTAACACACTTGGACACTGACAGGATGTGGACTTGCAATGCTTAGAGTCTGAGTCTGAGGAGAGACTCAAATAAAGTACAGAAGAATGGAAACAGTAACTTTTCACTTCAAAATTTCTCAGGATTCCATCCCTTTTTATTCATTACTGATATAAATGTTTTGACTTATTAAAAACAAGACAAGAGTACCTCTGACATTAACACTGCTTACCAGAAAAACAAGCCTATTTTGGTTTCTCCTTCAAAAACAAGGACTCCTGTTGGAGTTAGTCCCAAGCTGTAGTCATTGCCATCTCTAGCCTAATTTAAGGAGAGAAAGTAAAATTCATTGTGTATGTACACAAGAAACAGGTTTCATGTTTTCATACTACTAGTTCTTTTTTCACGGTAAATATTATACACAGGCTAACATTTATGTTCTAGATGTTTTCGGCAAATAATCCTCTTCAAGTTATAAAGCGTTAACCATGTTTCCTGAATTATGTTTTACCAAAGTCTCGTCAACAGTGAGCTTTGGTTATATAAAACACATCTGATTCTAGTCTTTCAATATCTAATTTCAACTATTTTTTTCCTACTACACATCACAAATACTCAGAGATATTCTACAGAAAATCTATGCATTCCCTCATACTATAAAATTCACAGTTCCCTTAAAATATCACAAAGAAATGGATTTAAAAAGGGGTTTATTGTTATTCTTTTAAAGGTGTATATAGATACATATTGAGTGCCAGCGCCTCTGGAGTCCAGAAGAAGAGGGCGTCAGATTCCCTGCAGCTGCAGCGACAGGAATTCATATGCAGCTCAACACAGATGCTGACAACTGAACTCAGGACTTCCACAAGAGCAGCATACGCTCATGCCTGCCGAACTATCCCCCTAGCCACAGAAATAATTAAAAAAAAAAAAATCAGGTACCACAACACAGGGCTTACCTTGACCACATGCATGTCAACCCCATACATTTCTAGCCATTTGGCTTTATTCAGATAATTGGTTTCAGCTTGTGCTGGTGTCTGACCTCTGAAAATTTAAGTATAGTAATTATAAGATAATGAGCATAAAGAACATTTTAAACAAACAATAGAAAGAAAACAGAATAAATATAAGATAACAACTGTGGTGATGTGGAAAGCGTGCTCAGCGGTGAGCTACCTGCACTCCTTCCATTTCTCAAAGACAGCCAGCTCCATCTCTGCAGTCTGAGCGGGCACAAACCTGAACTCCGACACAAGTTCAGGACCATGTTCAGCAAGATCACAGTCACCAAGTTCAGCTACAAAACAAGTCAACACAGTCATGACATGTTACTAATACTAAGAAAATATTTTTTAAAAAACACATTTTGTAAACAAAGATTAAAATTTTTATTCTTTCTTAAGCCATTCACAATATCTAGACCATTCCCCCCTAATAAATTTAGTTTAGACCTAGGACTTGGTCTGTTACACATATGCGGTGTTTTCAATGAGCACAGCCCCACACGCTCATATATCTTGCATGCTTGGTCCAAAGTTGGTGGAACTCTGGGAAAGATTAGGAGGTGTCTGTGTTGAAGGAAGAGGTTAATGAGGCTAGGCTTTGAGGTATAAAATTCCCATGCCATTCCCAGTTAGCCCTGTCTCTGCCTCATATTTGTGGATCAGATGTGAGCTCTCAGCTCTACTTCAGTGCCACGCTTGCCTGCCTAACGCCAGGCTCCCTGCCATGATGCTCAGAGACTAAGCTTTTTCTACTGTGAGTGCCAAATTAAATGCTTTCTTTTAAGTTGCCTTGGTCATGGTGCTTTGTCATAGCAATAGAATAGGAAGTAAATATAAATCACATTTGTTGTTGATAGTATACTTTTAATTACACCTTTCTCCTAATTTATTCACATATTAATGCTTATCATTTGAAAACACATTTCTGTGTTTCCATAGAGAAAAAAAAAATCTTTGACCTTAATTCTTAAAAGACAATCAGCTGCTTTCTAAAAAAAACAAAAACAAAAACAAAAAAAACCCACAAAACACCTAAGATAGACAACAGCATACTAGAAGATTACAAGATTACTTGTCTGTACTGTTAAATTAAAATAAAATAATTGAGAAAAAAACATGGAGAAATTATTTTGCCATAATAATAATGGTAACCACTCATTTGGCATTTCTTTCTATTCTAGACTAGTGCTTTGAGCATTAGTGAGTCAAATGTGTTAAAATACACAAACATTTTCATAAACCCTATTTGTGTATGTGTGTGAACTGAGGGCACACACCGAGGCCTGCTCATGGAGAGGCCAGAACAGGATGTCAGGTGGCTCTCTATTGCTTTCTGACTTATAACCTTAAATACAGGTGACTAACCATTTTGGATGGCATCAAGTTCTTGGATCTCCCTGTCTCAGCTCCAAAATTCTAGGATACTTTGCCAGATTTTTATATGGATACCATGTATTGGTATCTTTACACTATATTTCAAGAACCCTCACTTTCTTTCTTTTTTTTTTTAATTTAAAACGACCCTGAGATTTCACCTTATACCCATCAGAATGGCTAAGATAAAAAACTCAAGTGACAACACATGCTGGAGAGGTTGTGGAGAAAGAGGAACCCTCCTCCACTGCTGGTGGAAATGTAAACTTGTACAACCACTCTGGAAATCAATCTGGTGCATCCTCAGACAACAAGGAATAGGGCTTCCTCAAGATCCAGCTATACCACTCCTGGACATATATCCAAAAGAGGCTCCAGTACACAACAAGGACACTTGCTCATCCACGTTCATAGCAGCTTTATTCGTAATAGCCAGAACCTGGAAACAACCCAGATGTCCCTCACCTGAGGAATGGATACAAAAATTGTGGTACATCTATACAATGGAATACTACTCAGCAATTAAAAACAAGGAAATCATGAAATCTGCAGGCAAAGGGCGGGATCTAGAACAGATCATACTGAGTGAGGTATCCCAGAAGCAGAAAGACACACATGGTATATACTCACTTATAAGTGGATATTAGACATATAATATAGGATAATCATACTAAAATCTGTACACCTAAAGAAGCTAAGCAACAAGGACGACCCAGGGTCAGATGAGCAATCCTCACTCAGAAAGGACATTGGAAGAGGGAGAAAACAGGACGGGAGCCTACCACAGAGGGCCTCTGAAAGCCTCTACCCCGCAGACGCTGAGCCTCACTTACTTTCTACCAGTGCCATATAAATCCTATTTTAAAACACATACTTTGGCTGTTATGCAGTATGAACAGAATGTAGATAGTATTTTCAAATTAATGTTTCCCCCTCATTACACAGATAGAAAACATGTCTTAAATTGGAGACAGATTGCAAAAGTGAAAAAAAAAATCACGTAGATAAAAATTCTCATCACCAGGAAAATGTGCTTTAATAATGAATATCAAAAATAAGCAAAAAATTAGGTTTACTGTAAAACATGCAAATGTAGTTTTATTATCTACACAGTGAGAAACAGTTCTGATCTTAGAATGATGGGGATACATGTGCAACCAGTAGGAAGGCAAAAATCTATAAAGTCTTGAGCATCATTAAATGTAACTTTAGTTATAATACATATATGTGTGTGTGTATATATATATGTATATATATACACACAATATATATACACAGGATATAAGTTCCAGAAAAATGCTTCCTTTCAATGGATAAACAAGGACTCAAATTATAGTTTTCCTTTAAAATGTCAATTTTTAGGAAAAAATCCTTAATTTTAGCAATAAGCAATTTAAGCATTTGGTAAGTTTTTGGTAAGTGCCCAGCAGGAACTTTTAAATATGTACTGGCCTGATCTGGTCTAAGTATGCTCTGACTCTTCATTATGTACTGCCCTGATTGGCTTAAGCATACTCTGATTCTTCATTAACTCATTTTTAAGAAGATGACCTAAGAAAGCAAGCCTTGCAACAACTATGATAACTCACTTTTATGCTAACTGCATTCTTTTTATGAAAAAGAAATCCATTTGGGTCCATTGTTAACATCAATTATCAGGTAGGCTGCAAACAGTTTTAAAATACTACAGATGAAAAAAGAGCAGGGGCTCATCAGTTAAGAGCACCTGCTGCTCTCCACAGGACCTGGGCTTAATTCTCAGCATTTGTGTGGCAGCGTACACCTGTCTGTAACTCCAGTTCCAGGGAATCAATGCCCTCTTCTGCCCTTCAGGGACACCAGGCACAAACATGGTGTACAAAGTTGCAGACAAAATATCTATAAAGTATAATAATTTTTTAAAAAGAAAAAGAGCAAAGAATAGAGAGGAAAAGATATGAAGACAATAACGTTTTAAAGAGGCATTTTAAAATCACGAAGTCAAGAGTTGGACACTGGTATAGTTTTACAAAGAAACCAATCTTCTCTAGCCTTCATCCAATTTTTTAAAATTCCTTAGACATGCATCACACAAAAGAACTATGCTTCAACCTTAACAATCAAGCACGAGAATCACTTACCTTGCAGATTATAAGCTGCCAACTGAACTGCTGTTTCAAAGGGACACTCTAATCTAAGATCAAAATACAAATTTACTAAGTCAATTCATCATCTTTTAAGATGAATAACAACAATATTCATACAATAACATACATACTGCAGCTTGAGCATTTTATACAACTCTGGATTTATCTGTGTTCACTTGTGTGCAAGTGCACTTAACTGTGTGTGTGAATGTGGAGGCCCAAGGGCCATATCCAAAATCCCCCTTAGTTTCTCTCCACCGCACTCTTTTGCACACTGTTTCTGACTGCCCTGGAGCTCACGGTTGTGCTCCAGTGCTGGCCAGCAGCCCCTAGCCCGGGGTCACAGATGCTCCCACTGCTCCTGGGTCCCACAAGGTGCTGGGGATGCAAATTCAGGTCCTGTACTTATTGAGCCATCAGCTCGCCAGCCCTGCATTGAACTTATTTTTTAAATTATTTTTCTACTACCCAAGAATTTTGCAGTTATGTACTAAATAATTTAATACTCACTTCCCACTGAGAATATCTTGTTTTAATTGAAGAACAAATAAATACCTAAGAAAAAAAACACACAAATTAAAACAATTCACTACAGAAAAAAAGATCTTATCATTTTAACTTAAGAACACTCTTCTTTTTGTGAGAAAGGATTCCAGTATATATCCCTGGATGGCTAGCAACTCAGAGATCCTCCTGACTCTGCCCTCAAGGTGCTGGGATTAAAGGTACACACAACCACACCCTGAGAGAACACTCTTTTAAAAATTTTTTTCTGTTTCTTTTTTCCAAGACAGGGTCTCTCTATGTAGCCCCAGCTCTCCTGGTACTTGCTCTATAGACTAGCCTGGGTTCAAACTCTGAGACCTATCTGCCTCTGCCTCTTGACAGCTGGGATTAAAGGTGTGTGCCACCATTGTCTGTCTGAGAGAACATTCTTGATTAAAGAATTTCAATGCAAAAAAAAAAAAAAAAACGTGTAAGGGAAAATAATACAGACAAAAGGGATACTGAAAGGAAAAAGAAAGGAAGCATGCCTGAAGGTTAAGGGAAGAACAGGCCTGAGAGTAGAACAGAGCAGAGGAGCCTTCAGAGAAAGTGTTGGAAGCATGTTGTGTAAATGAGCCCTGTGATCCAACTTGACCTTCTATATGAGCGGTGTAAGGATAACAGCAGCAACCTCATGATACCCCAAGATACCCATCAACTCAGCTTCTTCACTTAGTGAACACTGGATTCATCAGCAACCCTGCTTCTTCACCAAAAAGCAATGCATATATATACAATAAAGAGGCGGGGTAAAATGAAGAATGGATACATCCTAAAGCTGTATTCAAATTACTCAAATGAGGATCTAACATTGTCATGAATCAATGGCATTTCAAGAAGTAAAGAAGTCTTGAGCCAACCTACATGAAATCAGTAGCAAAGGACAAATTATGGTGAATGCCAATAAGCATAAGATTGTAATTTATTAAAACATTATCAGTTCTATTTAAAATCCATGAACTGAGTCACTAGTCACCTCTTCTGGATACATGAAAATCAACAAATACAGAATCATACACTTTTAGTTATTTTTAATATTTTAAGACAAAGTCTCACATTGTAGATCGGGCTAGCCTGAAATTCACTTTGGGGTCCAAACTAGCCTTGAACTCACAACTGCCTTAGTTTCCTGAGTGCTGGGATTTCAGGCATGAGCTATTTTACCTGGCTAGAATATGACATCTTAAACATCTTGTTCTAGAATAAAAACTTATCTGAGACCTTACTGCTAGGCTTGAGGAACCCTAAAAGTGGTCTTCTACAAGTCCCAGCACCTCTGACACTATCCTTAATAGTGGGTGGTCTTACCGGGTTAGCTCTTCACGAAGATTATTTGGTTCCGAGGAATAAAACTTAACCCGAAGATGAAGACAATAGGGTGAACCAACTGCCATTAAAAAAGAAAAGAGCTTTAATTTTTATTGATTTACTAATAATTTTCAGACAGAAAATTTGCTGAAAATGACTAAAGTATAGAAGAAAACAGACTATTATGCCATTACTTAAAGGTAGAACATAGACGGAGATTTAACATGAAGAGTTTTACAGTATACCAAGCATGACACAGCAGTATTACATTCATCTGTCACATATTAATTACGACAGTGCAGGGTCAAATGCATAATCTTAGTGGTGCAATCAAACAGCCTGGAAAACCTGATGAGCTGTTCACCTAGAGACCACCAAGGACCACCAGCGTGAGTCAAGGCTCAGCATCCCACACTTTCAAATTCAGTCCAGTGGATTCTAACTGCTATGTTCTCAGCAACCCTGTCCCAATATTTTATAAAGTCAGCAATTAAACTGTCCTGAAATATGACCCTAGATGACAAGCAGAACCCTGGGGGAATAAACACTGGTATTTTCTCAAGTTCTGTCAAATTAATAATACTCCATTTTTTTGTGAATTACTTCATGTCATTATTTCTAAGACTTAATTTCTAAGTGTGTGTGTGCTGGTGTGGTTAATTACTTGAGCGAATGCGGGTGCTTACAGAATGCTGAAGCATTCCCTGGAGCTGGAGTTACAAGAAGCTGTGAGGAGGATGCTGGTGTGAGGAGCTCAAGGTGGCTCTTCTACAAGACCATTATGTGCTCTTAACTGCTGAGCCATCTCTCCAGCACTGTTTCATTCCTTCTCTTTGAAAAGAAGTATATATAAGTAAGGACTAGAGAGACAGCTCAGTGGTTAAGAGCAGTTGCTGCTCTTGCAAAGAATCTGGCTTTGATTCCCAGCACCATGTGCTTTACAGTCATCCTTAACTCCAGTTTCTGAAGATCCAATGCCCTTTCCTGACCTTTGAGGTCACTAGACATACACACGGGCCATACATATGCATGTAAGCAGAACACTCATATACCTGAAATAAACTTAAAACTTTAGAGAAGAATGACAGGTCTCTGGTGCATACCACACGCTACGTGAGATGACTACAGAAAGGAGATAGAGCAAATCTACCATGTATTTCTTAGCAAAGTCCACTGTGCCTAGTCTGTATCACGAATCCCCAGAAAGACAAGGGGAGAAACTGATTACAGCACTAAGGTTTAAAAATGTTTTCTAGTCAGGTAGCATCCCCCAAACCAACCATCTAACGGCCAAGGAAACTTCAACACAGCTGGGTGGCGGCGGTGCACTCCTTTAATACCAGTGCTCAGAGGCAGAGACAGGGGATCTGTGTTCAAGGCCAGCCTGGACTACAGAGTGCCAGCACAGGCAGGGCTACACGGAGAAAACCTGTCTCGAGGAAAACAACAACAACAAAACCCCCAAAACCAACCAACCAACCAACCCCAAAAAACTTTAACACAAGTGATTACCCAAAGAGAAGTCAAATATTTCAAAAATTCAATCTAATTTGTAAGCTGCAAATATTTCTTCTACTCAAATTATAAGACTCTTGAGTCTAGATTAATGTTAACCTATATCAACCAGTTGGTGTATTACAACAAAACAAAGTTTAGAAGGTAGATGTGTTGGCCAGGCACAGTGGAACACATCAAAAATCCTAGCAGCACTTAGGAGTCCTTGGACGGCTTTTGAGAATGAGTCCAGCCTCAGCTACATCTTGAGTCTCTTGACTGAATGAAATAAGCCCTCATCCATCCTGCAAGAGCAGTTGGTAAAGGAACTCATAGGAAACATGATTTTTTAATGTTCTTATTATTAAGAAATCAAGTGTTTTTGATATGTCTTATTTCGACTATTTTCACAAAGGATTTCCCAACACTTACTTTTTACTTGCTTTTTGATGCTTTTTGTACCATCCAACCAATGCTGTAACAGAAAAATAAAGTTGAGTACTTATGCAAATGGTAGAACTTTCATGTTTAACAAGAATTATTGAGTTGTTGACAACCACAATGCAACATTTCACAAAGGAAAAACCAAGGGGACTGAATTTGAAAGAGTGGCTCTTACAGCTTAAATTATAACCTCAATTTTCCCCAAAGAAATGGCTCTCTTAAGAATGTGAGAGAGGAAAGGCTGGAGGTGTAGCTCAGCTGTAGACAGTTTTCCAGTATTTCTATAAATATGCACACGAACAGAAGAAATTTAGAAAGTTTCAAGGCCTGGCCATTCCTTTATAAGATTCACTGGCAAAACTTAACAAGGAGGAGAGACTATCACCCAAAAATTGCAAAACAGTGGCTATTTACTACTCATCAAAGAGCCTAAGGGTTTTAAAAAGTGACATTTTTCTCAAATTATGAAATTATCAAATGAAGCAGTCATTGTTCTTCTACTTTACAAATAAAAATGTTTACACCTGACAGTTCTGTTTTCAACAATAACAACCTTATAATTTCTATAGCCCCTTCACTGGGAAATGCTCATAACACAAAAGTCTGAAATGGTTCCAGATGCGCACACTGACAGAGCATTCCCAGCTCAGCTTGCCTTACAAACCCATCACCCCCTCACAGTGACAGGCTGCACTGGTTCATCCACAACACACATCGGTGAGCTCACGTCAGCATGCTTTCAATCCAAGCACCAAAAGAAGGGAGGGCTCTGTGTGAACTAGTCCATAGAGCCAAGGATGCAGTTTCAACAATCCTGCTAAGAAAAGAGTAAATAAGGCTGCATTGTTAATGGGGCTCTGTCTGCTTTCCTTACCAATTATTTGCCTGGCTTCTCTCCTTTTTTCCCCAAGGCCCAGAAGCAAAGCTCACAGAGCTCTTTCAGTGCCAGCAGAGCGCCCTTCTACTCTCCAATAAGATGCTTTGTAAACATGTCAGGCAGCAACTGTACAATGTTTTCTGCCTTGTTTCTGGTAGTGGTTGAACCCAGGGCCTCAAATAACCCAGACAAGAGTCCGGCAGCTGAGTCACATCCCAGTCCTACACAATTGTTTCTTCTGGATTCCAAGTCTTGTAGGCTACTTAGACATCTTTCATCTAATAAATCATTGGACATGCCCCTTTTAATATTTTTCAGCATGGAAACCGCTTAGTTGTACAAATCCTAAAGGCGTCTACATGGAACAATAAGCAGTGCTTTTACCTTGGTTCAGAAACCCAATATTCAAATATCTCAGACTTGCAATGACCTAATACTATTACATGCTAAACATGAATTAAAAATAGTTTTTGTGTCCAGATTGTTTGCTCTCAGAAGACAGACCTGTATGTTGCTCAAGTTTTAACTCTTAATATAGTTAGGGGAAAAAAGCAAAAAGCAGAAACAAAACAAAACAAACACACACACACCCCAACTCTATATCTGGTGATGTGGGTATTGTTTCAGGGAGCCCTTGTATACACGGCACTGAGTACAAATGAGCACATTCCTCCTAGGCAGCAGTCTTTATGAGAAGTGAGTAGTCAATGCCTTAAGAACTCATGTCTCACTCAGAAATAAATGAAAAAGATTTTTCTACAAGGAATTCCATTAGAGAAATCCAAGACAACTATCCAATAGTGGAATGGTTAAAACATTTAAATATGATATAGCAATTAAAAAATGAAAGAAAATACTTAAAGATCTAAAACAGATCCTGCCTGGGGGCGGAGGATGTCTCTGAAACCACAGGGCTATGTAGCCCTGGCTGTCCTAAAACTCTGTATAGCAGGCTGACCTTGAACTTCTGCCTCTTCCCTCTTTTTTTTTAATTGAAAGATATATTTGTGGCATATTTATTTCTACTTGGCTTTCCAGACTGTGACACACACTTTGATACTGTGTTGGTAGCTGCAAGGATGCTCATATCTGAGAAATCTTTAATTCTCTGAGACAATTTTTTTCCCCTTGTGTTCTTGGCATATTTCCCTTCTTCATCCATGGTATTGTTTCTTGTTTTGACTTCTGCATTTTCTGAAAATAACTCAGATATTCAAATTTCTTTTGGTACCTGTTGTTTTACTTTTTTTTTTTTTTTTTAATTTGTTTTATGCCTCTTCCTTCTTAAAGATTAAAGGTATGTGCCACCATGCCTGGCCATACTGCTGTATTTTAAAGGACACACTGTAAAGTATTACAAATTGTTTCATTAAAATATACAAATGTGAACACATGAAAATGTATATTTTTTTTAGACTGAGAACAGTAAAATAGTACTTAAGATTACTGGTGAGGGGCTGGAGAGATGGCTCAGTGGTTAAGAGCACTGGTTGCTGCAAGACCTGGATTCAACTCTCAGTATCCACAAAGCAGCTCACAACTGTATGCAACTCCAGTTCTAGAGGATGTGATCTCCTCTTCTGGTCCACAGGCACTGTAAACATGTGGCCCACAGATATCCATGCAGGTAAAACACTCATATCCATAAAAGAAAAATAAAAATGCAAAAAAAATATTTAAAAGAAGGTTACTAATAACCTTTTTCTTCTCTGCAATGAATACAATTTGTTGCACAGAATAATAGAATCCTTTATTTTAATATTTGATATGGATAACATAGTCATGTTTTTTGGGAAAAGTACTATTTCTTTCTTTCTTTTTTTAACATTTTTATTTTATATTAATCACAGGTTATGTATTTTGTATGGGAAAAGTACTATGAAAAAGCAGGGGCTAGAGCGATGCCTCAGCAGGAATGAGCACCTGTGTGTGTCAGGAAGTGTACCTGTTGTCTCCAGCTCCAGGGATCCAATGCTCTTTCTAGCCTCCATGGGCACCTGTACACATATACACCCAGATACACACAAAGCCAACAGTGTTACCCCCACCACGATCTGGCCCTTATAAGCTGCATCATTTCCCCCAAATATGAATGGTTTCTCTTGATTCCTTCTCAACTTTCTTCAGAAGGAAGAATCATCTTAGGTGTGTCTGTATTTGAAGAACATTTAGCAGCAGGCTGAAAAATCGATAGGCTAATCGATAGGCCCTTGCCCTTTCCCTCCCCTCCTTTTTCCAACAGGATCTCACTGTACAGCCTCGGCAGTCCTGGGACTTGCTACTTAGACTAGGCTGCTCTAGATCTCCTAGAGATCCACCTGCTAATGTCTCCCGTGTGCTGGAATGAAAGGAGTGCACTACCACACCTGGCCAATTACTTATAAATTTTGAGCAAATATGAGAAGGAAATAGAGTACTTACTAAAATCCTACTGAGCTCTAAGAAATCTCTTCCTGGTTGGATCTATTCAAGACTAGTTTGGGAACCATTAAGATGGCTCAGCAGGGGAGGGCACTTGCGGCCAAGTTTGATGACTCAGCTCTCTGTGACCACAGTGGAAGAAAGAACAGATTCCCCCAAGCTGTCCTTGAGTTCCACATACATATCCCATGTAGGCAAACAGACAAACACAAACTGCAAAAACAGAAAAAGCCTGAATACTTACACTGTCTATTCTTCCCATACCGTACCGTTAAACAGAGTTACCCCAGCAGAGGAGGGGTGGGCATACACCAAGTGGTAAGTTCAGGACTCTGTGTCTCTCCACTCCAACAAGACAACCCAAACAAACACACTTCAGAGTGCAATTTAGGAGCTGGGGGAGTCCTGGATCACCATTCTTATGAGGTCTGAGCTCATGTTTGTGGATTCTCAAGTCTGCTTTCTTTCATCTCCTCCACATTCCATGACTAGAGACTGGAAAATTCAGAGCTCAGAGACAGGCGCTGATGTACTTTCCTAAAATCAGGGTCTCAAGGAGTTATGTTTAAATTGCTAAGAAGATAAAGATGGAAAGCATGCAGGTACAGATTCTTGGGTGCTTAAACTGAAAGGTTATACCCTAAAAAGAAAATAAATTCCCCCGACTTCTTATTTTTAAAGTTTAGTTGATATTTTTTATAAAATGCAGAAAGCTGTATTTCCTTTTACTCCCAACAGTTGGTTATGGAAAAACAATTTACTGATGTATCTTAAAAGAAAAAATATAATCACAAACATAACAGACACAACTAACAAAGAATCACGTAGGAAGCTTCTAAAACATCAACACAAGCACTCTCACCAAAGCCCTCCAGCCAAATAGTGTGCAAACAGCCTTTCAGTGAGTTCAGCTCTGAGAATCTGAAGAAACTCACCACCACTGCTCAAAGGGCAGAGCCCAAAGCACAAAAATGCGAACTATCTTTCAAAACAGCCTCTCCAAGTATCTCCATGAGCAGAGGCATTTTTAACATTTTAAACTATTTTAGAAGTTATTAAAAATATATTCTAAGAACACAGGATTTGTAATTGAATAAAAACACTTCTGTTTAGTCTAGATGAGCAACTGCTTTCCTTAGGTTAACAGTCTGTCCTAAGTAATTTCAAAAGAAGACTTAGACCAACCATTACAAAGTATTTTCAAGATATCTTTGTTAAAATTTTTAAAAAGCTCAAATTCATGGCTGATATGTAGGTGATCTAAGTTAAGTATGTAAATTACTGTTAAATTAAAAAAACAATATATTTATTCTTTTTGTGTTTTTTGTGGTGGATATACGTATATGCCTGGTGCCTGTGGAGGTCCGGTGAGGGCGCAGGCCTTCCATAAGCTGCTTTGGTAAGGTACTTTGTCACAGCAACATTGCAGCTGGAGACACGGTTCAGGTGTTGAGTCAGCTTCCTGCAAGCTCAGGACTACGCTTCAGTTCCCAGTAGATCTGATGCCCATTTCTGGCTTCCAGGGGCTCCAGGCATACATGTGGTGCACATACATTAATGCAGGCACTCATATATATAAAATGAAATAAATCTTTTAAAAAAGTGTTTAAGAGGTGTATGGGAGTGGCTCATGCCTTTAATCCCAGTTAGTGCTGGGATTATAGGCATGTGCCACTGCGTATATCTGTAATACTAGAACTTCTATGGGGAAACGGGAGATGGGAGATAAGAAAACTGGATGACTTGAAAGTCAACCATCTAGCTCCAAGTATGTCTTCAGTGCAATGGCAGAAAAGAACTCTATACATGCTCCAAGTCATGTGCATGCACATGTGCCAAGCCAGGCTCAGTGGCATAGGCTTGAGTCTCAGCACTCTGGAGGCAGAGGCAGGCGGATCTCTGTGAGTTTGAAGCCAGCCTGGTCTACAAAGTGAGTCCAGAACAGCTCAAGGCTACACAGAGAAACCCTGTCTTGAAAAACAAAACAAACAAAATAATAACAATAAAATAAAAAGAAAAGTTCCTGTAAAGTGAAAGAAAACTATCAACAGAGTCAAGAGACAGTCTATATGATGGTAGGAAATCTTGCTAACTATCCATCTTAAAGAAGATCAGTATGTAGGACATAAAAGATTAAATTCCGGAGAGAATACAGACTACACAGTAAACAAGCAAATAAACTGAAAATGCACTTTTCAAATGAAGTACAGCTTACCAGTAATTAACTGAGAAGCCACCCTCTTTGAGGTTCATCAGGGAAAGACACATTAAAGCTACCACTGAAACCATCTCATCCCATTTAGAATGCTATCAGCAAGAAGACAAAAAGCAACAAATGCTGAGGAAAATGTGGGGGAGAAAGAAACCCTGTGGGAATGTGACTGTACTGTAGCCACTATGGAACACTGCAATCTCATGATCTGCTAGTGAGGTGTAGGATATTGTATCTGCTATAGAAAAGTTTGCACATTCTACAAAATTTCATCACCCTGCTCTCTTTCTAGGTACTCCAAGATCTGAAACTTTCTTAAGTTCAAAGATGTTCAGAGCAGCATCAAGAACAGTCAAAATAAAAATTTAATTATATAGATATAAAAAAAAAGAACAGTCAAATAAAACCAAGCAAAATGCCCATCAATTGCTGAATAAGCAAAATGTGGCATAGTCACATTCAGCCACAGGAAGGAATCAAATATTAAGTTTGAAAACATTGACAAGAAAGGCAGTAACTAAATTATCACTTATATAAAGCTTTCAAAATAAGCAAATCAATATGGATAGAAATATAGTACTTGTCAGAGTATAATGTTGGAGATGGTTAATGAGGACTGAGTGGTAATATATCTAGAGTTCCTTTAAGGAATGATGAAGTGTTCTGAAATTAATGATAGTACTTAGAAAATCCTGAATGTACTAAGAAAAAAATTAGATAATCTAAAGTGGCAAATTTTATAATACAAAAAAATGTATCTTGATATTTCAAAGTGGTCTCTTTTTGAAATAAAAATGCATAGGCTAGGGTCAGATGGAAGGGGAGGAGGTCCTCCTTATGGGTGGATGGGGAAGGGGCAGGGAGGAGATGAGGGAGGGAGGGCTACAGCTGGGATACAAAGTGAATAAACAAAAAATTATATCAAAAAAACAACCCCCCCACATAAAAATAAAGTTTTTTTTCCAAAGAAATAAAAATGCTATGGCTAGGCTAGCTGAAGTCAACTGTTTTCCTTAAGCATGCCTTCTCTTTGCTCTATAATCCTCCTTGTCAGAATACATATCCAGAATACATATTCAGGAGTTCTTTATACATTGTGGCACACTATATAAGATAATCAAACACTAGAGTTTATAAGTCCTACCCCCCCCCCAAAAAAAAGGTCCAAGAATAATTCAGTGACTTAAATACAGTCAGCATTTGCCCAGGAGAAATGGAGTGATTGATCAGGTATAGCCAGATCTCCACTATGTTTTAGGTTTACAATACTGTGAAAGCAATACACATTTAACAGAAACCATTCTATTTTTATCTTTCCTCAAACTAATGATACAAGTATAATTATCTTCTGTGATGACAGATAGTGGCAATGAGTCACGGCTTCCATTAAGACCCAGAATTATTTATTGTGTGATAAACAACCAAGACTTTACTATTAACTGCAGTGCTCATATGATATGCAAGAGATAGATGCATTCTGAACTTAACAGCATTTACAACAGATTTATTCAGATATACCGCATCTTAAAGTCAAGGAATATTGATGGGCACGTCTATGGATAAGAACTATTACTACAAATATGGGAAGATGAAAACACTATAATAACCTTTGCAGTATCAGACTCAAATTAAACTTCATAGGTGTTATATGGCATCTACTGTGTATCTATACATAGAAATAACTGTGAGCTTAAGCTCTCAAATCTTATCACAAAGCTTACTAAACAACTCATTTATTCCAGGACTAAAATGGAAATGCCAGACAAACCTAGAACATTTACTTGGGCAGAAAGTAAGTTAGCACAAAGAATGATACATTCATGTTAAATGAACATGATAGCATTTTGAAGCAGCTACCATTTGGCCAAACTTGGGAAAATGTGAGCATCAAAATAAATGAGAGTAACAGCATACTGAATAACAGAGGAATCAATTTATTTATACATAGCTGGATGGGGAAGAGTCTCAGAAAAACTCTTAACGAACAACTACATAGGGAAAAGTAAAAACCAGGGTACCTGAGAGGTAGAGGCAACAGTATCACCAATTCAAGGGTGGCTAAGCCACATAGCAAGTTTGGATACATGGAAAAATACAAAGGGAAAGAGAACTTAGAAATGAGGATTTGAAGTCACACTGCCATTAAGTGATAAGTTAGTGTCACTAATTAGGGGCGCAATGAAGTTACATTGACAGCTAGTAGTACAGAATGGAACACAGGATAACTTTTTAAAATGAACATACTTCAGGAGGAAACAATCACAGAAAGGGACAGCATACAAAGTGACTGGCCTGTTTCGTCAAAAGTTTCAAAGTCATAAAAATAAAATCACCACAGAACCACAATGTCTCAGATTAAAGCAACTAAAGAGACAAGACAATAAGTAAAACAGGATTGTGAACTGGACCTTGGTGGCTCCAGAGGGCATTCTAGGACACTCTATTCAAACTAAAATGACTTCAGCAGTATGTAGATTAGATAATGATGATTTCTAAATGTTAGTTTGCTGGTTGCATAAAATTATGAACCATGCTTGTTTACAGAAAGCATACAATGAAGAGTTTCAGAGTGATCAGACATCTTACTCAACTCTCAGAAAAGTATTTGTACCATTCTTATGGCTGTTCTCTGCTTGCTAGATCGTTTCAACTACAAAATTACTACATATGTATGCAACTATTAAATGACTGAATGAAATAAAAAACCTAAACCTTTAATTTTGGCATGTAGGAGGCAGAGGTAGATAGATCTCTGTGAATTCAAGGCCAGCCTAGTCTACACAGAGAGTTTCAAGACAGACAGGGATACAAGGTGAACCTTTGCCTCAAAAATAGTAAGAACAAACTAAGATTATCTGTACATATGATGGAAACATAAAATTTAAATTAATTTACTTATTAATTTTGGTTATCTCCATAACGAGTACCTAATACAATACACACTATACACACTTTGCACTGCTTGGTAATGACCAATGAATTAAACTTTGGTACATTCATTTTAGATACATGAACATGGCACACTTTCAAGACTAAACTATAATATATTAATACCTTGGATCCTTTATACTTTGTCCGCCCACTTTGGATTATGGTGTGTCAAACAGTAAGTATGACAAGGACATAAGGAAATCATGGGTTAAATTTTAAGCTTTAAAGTATTATCTAGAGTTCAGTATAATTTTTCTATTTTTTGGAAAATCTGAATATATGTATACATGAAGAGTTCTGGGGTTGGGGGGTATACGTGGCAGAGAGAGAGCAAAAGCTTTGTATCTTAAGGGTCCCCCACCCACTGGCATGCATGCACCGCCCCCCAAGAATGCCCCTCTAGATAATACTTTAAAACTTAAATTTTAACCCATTTGATTTTATAGTATAGTAAGCATAGCAACCCCTTTTAGTTACTTGCTTAGTGGACACATTCAGTTCCAGAGTGAAATAAATTGATATTCAATGAACAGTTCATTTTATTAATATATATAACAAGCATGATAGATCAAGGGCAGTTTTTGTTTTAGAAATTAACATCATTTATCTCACAGCACATAAAATTCTAGTGTTAGCATTCTTTCTGTTACACAGTGGTTCATAATACCCTAGACAGTATTTGTTAAAAACAGATTTCCAAACCCCAGGGTTTTTTTGTAATTCAGGGTACGTTTTAAAAAGTATTTCAGGTGACTGTAAAGCAAAGTGCAGCCAACTACTGTGATGCCCAACTATAATCCTAAGGTAAGGGAAGGGAAGGTAAGATTGGCAGCTCCAGGACAGCCCAGGCTTAGAGCAAGACCCTATTTTAACCAGCAACAAACGAAATAAGATAACGAGTGTTTCAGGCCACAAGAAATGACACCAAATAAAAAATGCATTAATTATATTTTAGCCTTCGCTTAGTCCATGATCTGAAAATTGCCATTTCTGTAGTCATAACAGAACCTCCACAAGATACTCACTGCTACTTGGGCTGAATCCATGAACCTCAGACCAAAGTAGTCACTTTCAATCAAGTCCAGATGATACATGATTTGATCAAACAGCTCTTGTCCTTTGGCTTTTTTCTGAAACAGCAATAAGATGAATTAGTAAGTGGCTTAAGCAGCATTACAGTCCTAGGGAAAAAAGTTATTTCTTTTAGTTTTCTGCTCATTTCTAAATTTGCTTTAATGTTTGTTTTTCTCCAATGGGAAGATTCCCAAATATGACATCACCAATGCCTTCTTGATGTTAAGTGATCCCTGTTTTATCAACTGTATTTTTTTATTTAAATGTACTTTCCCTATCTCCTATTTCCACTGGGTCCTTTTCAAGCAAGCTATCGTTCTTATTTCACATTGTTAACCTTCCTGACTTTTTATTTCATCTGCCTTTGCCTAAGCATTCTCTGTAATGTAGTTTCTATTATCTTTGACTTCTGAGATTCTTCTGTGTACTGTCTCTGTATTTTAGGAATGCAAGTTACTCTTTCCAGATTAAATATAACAAAAAAAAATTAACTCTAAAGTCTATGACTGCTTCATTTAGTTCTGAGGGGGGCTGGGCAGGATCCTAAAGAAGAGAGCCCCAGAACCAAAAACCACAGTTAATCACTTCACTTTCAACAATTCCTAAGGGCAGCAATTAATACCCACTCCCCAGAGGACATACTGCTTTAGCTATAACTCACCCAGCTCAGTAGGGAAGGAAATCTAGCTAGGTAAGTAATAATTCCGTTAAGTGTCATCATCAAAAAGAGAAAACAAATTACTCAACTCCTGATTACCCTCCCTACCTCAGCAATGCACCAGTGTCCAACTTCTATTATATTAATTCTAAGGTTCACTTCTACATTTAATTTCACATTCCATCAACATTTTGTATTTGTTCCAGAAACAAACAAACAAAAAACCAAACATGGCCTTTTAAAGATGAAATTAAACCTCCTCCTGCCCATGCATCATTCCCAGCCTTCTGAAATATAGTAGCTGTGTTTTAGGGGAGATAATGGGCTTATGCAAGATGGACAGAAGAAAAGTCTTTTCAGGGTATTGTATTTTACCTTCTTTAATAAGAGGCCACTCTAAGACATCCAAAAATGAATACATGGCATTTTCAAATTCCTTAAGTTAGTGATGCCCAAACTAAATCTCTACATCTAAGAGAATTTCTTAAAACAATTTGGCTGCTGGAACAGCACGGACATTCTAAAAACTTTCATTCATAACAATAATCAGATTCTTAGCCAAGAACACTAGTTTAAACAGAACAAATGTGCCATAAAGTGTTATTTTTGCAATAAAGTAAATGATTACAGTGTTAGTTCTGCCTGAAAGTACCAACAGCTTCAGGGGTTTATGTTTCAACTTGAGCCTGAAAGAATCAATGCAGCCTTGCTAGCCTAGGTGAAACAATGAAGACAGGTCGCAACAGTCTTTGGTGGCATGGAGGAAAGACACAGACTGGAGAAAAGCAAGAGTCAGAAGATCCAGTAACAAAGTTGCCCCTGGAATGTAACTTATTAAATAGAATTATCAGCATTCTTCAAAATACCTTACTAGTCATTATTTACAGGTTAGAGTACAAACTGGAATTAAAAAAAAAAAATCTTTCCTAAGTATACCTCGCTCACTCTTAAAACTGTCTTTGTCAGAAAGTGTTGTCTGTAATTTGGCCTGCATGCTGTTACACTAAGACCCCAGAGAATGCCTTTCTTTCTCCTTATAATGTCTTGTTTGCATCTAATCAATTCTTGGTTCTGGCTATTCAGAAATCAATCCATTCATGCTGGCTGTTGTTTGTCAACCTGACACAAACCTAGACATACCTGGGAAGAGGAATCTTGACTGAGAAAATGCTTCCTATAGGCAAGTCCGCAGGACTTTCTTTTAAATCTCTTAATTCCATTTTATTTATTTTTTAAACTTTCAAACAATATATTTTGGTGGCCAGGCAGTGATGGTGCAAGCCTTTGATCCCAGCACTGATGGGGGGTTGGGGGAGGAGTGGAGATAGACTGATCTCTGCGACTTTGAGACAGACTAACACTACAGAGTGAGTTCCAGGACAGCCCGGGTCACACAGAGAAAGCATGTCGCAGAAAACCAAAACTAACCAAACAAAATATTCCCTCCTCACCCAACTCTGAGTCAACAAACAAACAAACAAGGAGAAAAAAAAGCCAAAATGAAACAAAACCCTGTGGAGTGAGTTGGTGTCGGCCCACTGCGCCTGGACATAGGATGTGCTCTGGAGTGTGGTGGGTAGCCCAATGACATTCCATTGGAAAACCCTATTTTCTCTTTGTCAGCAGTCTCCAGTTTCGAGCAGCTTTTTGATTAGGGGTGTGCCCTCATGTCCACTGGCCCCTTAGTGCTGGGAGCCTGACTGGCTTGAACCAGTGCAGATCTTCTGCATGCTGCCAGTCTCTGAGCTCGATGCGCATCCCTATCAGTCCTGTTGTGTCTGGAATATACTGTTTATTTGGAGTCATCCACTACCCCTCTTTCCACCGCCTCCTCTTTCCTGCATAGATTCCTGAGCCTTGGGGGAAGGGGTCTGGTGAAGGCATCCGATGTAGGACTGAGGGCTGCAAAGTTTCATTCTCTGAACGCTGTCCAGTTGTGGTTCTCTGTATTAATTTCTATCTACTGCAAAAAGAAGCTTCTCTGATGAGGACTGAAAAAGGCACTGATCCTCTAGATTAATTTTTTTTTAAAGATTAATGTTAATATGGGAGGGCCCAGTTTACTGGGGGAAGGTGTGTTATATTTGTGTAAGAAAGGAAACTGAGAAAGCCAGGAGGAGCAAGGTGGTAAGCAGGCCTCTGCTTCAGTTTCTGCCTCTAGGTTCTGGCCTTGAATTTCTCTGATGAAGGACTGTAAGGTGTATGGCAAATAATTCCTCTCCTCTCCAAGCTGCTTTTGGTCATGCTGTTTTATCACAGCAGTAGAAAGCCTAAGGGTGGGAAGCACAGGCCCGCACAGTTCTAGCCCAGGGCAAGTCCCATTTCAGCTGCCAATAGCCTGGAACCTACTACTTAGTCCTCACTCCCACCCCCGTCCCCCCCACAACAAATGAGTCCAGGTCACTCTCTCAGTCGGGACCAATCCTCCCATCACATTCCCCTCCAGGAAGATTAAGACCACCAGGGCATTATCTTTTATAAGCCCTCTTTCTCTCCCAGAATGTTCTTCCTCTGCCTATGTATGTAAAGCCAATCCCCAAAGAACACTTTTCCTACCCTTTGAAACAAACTCAAGAGTTCCCCTACTCAGCCATTTTCTGGCTGTTGTGCCATTTCTTCTCTTCTAAACTCCACGGTAACCTTTCATTTTCCCTACTTGCTCAGACAACTAATATGTTCAAAGCAGCTGCTATGTCCAAGGGACTACAGAAAATTCAGAAAAACATAACTACTGCTGAAAATTACTTTTACTTTCTAAAACCTGGCTACCAAACACATTTGCCTAGCACAATGCCTTCCTCCACTATTTATTCTCTTTGTGACAGCTAACTATTCTTTCATTATCTTCCACACAGGGAAAGGGCCCAGTCTAAGCCTATATGCTCATTACTCATCCTTGCTCCTTCCCCTCCTTCCCCACATTCGGATGCTAATCATTTCTTTTCTCCACACTCACATGTCCCTGTACCTGCATTGCTTTAGGTTTCCAATATTTCCCCCTTCTCCAAATCAAGTCTACCATCTATGACTACAAGTAACATATTCAAACATATTCCCTGGCTACAAAAACAAAACAAAACCAACAACAACCCCCCCCCCCAAACTGACATATACACACAAAAAAATGTTCTGTTCATTTTTTGAGGGGTGGAAATTAAAAAAAAAACAACAGAAAAGCTAGTTGAAACTCATACCCCATTCACCGATTAGAAGGCTGTCATGTAGGCTGGGTGCAGGGGCACAGACTTGGGAGAGAGGCAGGCAGTGTCTGAGTTCAAGGCTGTTTCAAGCCAGCTAGCATTACATAGTGAGAGACTGCCTCAAAATCAACACAAAAATGTAATTCAAGAGGTTCTAGAACACAACAGGTATATATAACCATCAGAGTTGATTTCAGAATATTTTCATTACCTCTAAAAGAAATTCTAAATCCTTTAGCTATTACTTTTTACCACCTCTCTGCCAGTTCCCAGGCATCCACCCTAAGCAGTCACTAATCTATCTTTCATTTCTATAGCTCTTATTGTTCTACGCTTTCACAAAACAAAATGTATGGTTCTTCGTGACTGGTTTCTTTTTTCTTATTTATTACTTTTTAAATGTGCATTGGTGTTCTGCCTGCATGTATATCTGTGTGAGGGTGTCAGATCCCCTGGAAATGAAGTTAAGACAGTTATGAGCCACCAAGTGGGTGCTGGGAATTGAACCAGGTAGGATCCTCTGGAAGAACAGTCAGTGCTCTTATCCACTGAGCCATGTCTCCAGCCCAGTGACTGGTTTCTTTCATTAGCATATTTAACATCATCTGTATTACAGGTATCAGTGTTTAATTTCTTTCATGAGTAGTGACTTGACTTTCCCTATTCATCCTGATGTCCTCAGTCACTGCCACCTTCCTGCTATTAGGAACAATGCTGTTGTGAACATTTTGGGCAAGCATGTTTTTGTTTTTCTTGGATAGATCTTGAAAAGTGGAAACACTTAGTCACAAGCTAACAGTGTTCTATCCTTTGAATAACTAAAAGATTGTTTTCCAAAGCAGCTGTTTTACATTCCAATCTCAGTGTTATATGATCCTGATTTATCTATATTCTTTCCAATACTTGCTATTATATGACTTTTCGGCCTTCTTACCTGAGTGTGAAGAAATACTTTATTGTGGTTTGTTTTCTAGGTTTTTGTGTGTGTATGTGTGTATGCTGGATTTTAAAGCCAGGGCGTCACACATGCAGGCACACACTTGATCCTAAACTATGACCAACCTGACTCTGAATTCTCATATATTTGTTCTCATCTGTTTTGTATGTCCTAACTGAACAATTTGTACTTAGACCTTTTGCTTATTTTTAAATTGAGCTGTCTTTTTATGGTTTGCAACAGTTCTTTATATATTCTAGGTACAAATTCTTCATTAGATACATAATTTTGAAGTACTTTTTGTTGGTATATTGTACAGTCTTTTACTTTTCTAAATGGTTCCTTTGGAAGGGCACACACTTTTAATTCTGATTAATTTGGCTGATTTTTCTTTTTTGTTGTTCATTATATTGATGTCATTATCTAAAAAAACATTCCTACATTTTCTTCTAAAGCTTTTATAGTTTTAGTTCTTATATCTTTGATTTATTTTAATTTTTATATGTACTTTGTGGAAAGGGCTCAAATTTATTCTTTTTTTTTATTTTTAAAGCTTTCTTTATTTTATGTACATGAGTGCTCCAGAAGATGGCATCAGATCATATTATAGATGGTTGTGAGCCATCATGTGGTTGCTGGGAATTGAATTCAGGACCTTGAGAAGAGCAGCCAGAGCTCTTAACCTGAGCCATCTCTCTATCCCGCTCCAGTTTATTCTTTTGCATATATAGGTGTCACCATGTGTTAGAGGAAAAAAAACCCAAAAAACCTATTTTCTGTTAAATACTCTTGGAATCCTTAGCAAGAATCAACTGGATCACAAATGTAGGCAAAACATTCAAACATACAAAAATAAATCTAAAAAAAGACGTTTTTAAAGGCCACAGTTTTTGTTCCAAAGAGTTAATCTAAAACTGTGCTGTGTTACTGCACTGTTTCCTAACATGTAGAGAACCTTATCAAAGCAGCACCATTTTGAACAGTCACTAAACATTGCTATTCTTGTTTCAGAGCCTGACACCTTTCTCCTCCATATTACACTGCCCTTTAAACTCGCTTCTCTACAAACTCAGTATCAGCCTACCCATCAACAACCTAAGACTTCATACTTCAAATATTAGGTAATAAATTCTTCCAGGCTCTCACACAGCAATCTCATGCTTTTACTACATATCTAATAATATTTTAATTAGACTAATACACAAAACTCTTCAATATTCTTATCAAATAAAAATAAATATCAAAATTATACTTACTAAGGATCTCATGTTGGAACTGCTTCAAGCCCTCAACAAGCTCTTACAGAAAGAAAATCTAGATGCCTTAAAGTTTACAAAATCAAAAACTCTAAAAATGCGCAGTCCAATGTACATGCTGACAACAAGCACACACAATGAGGACTTGCAAACACTTTTAGAGAGTTGGGTGTGGTGCACACACCTGTTTATCCAGTACTCAGGAGGTTGAGGCAGAAATTTCATGAAAGCCTGGAATGCATTCTGGGACCTTACCTCAAAATAGATAAATAGATAAAATAAAAGCTGAGCATGGTTGTGCAAGCCTGTAATCCCAGCACTCAGAGAGGCAGAGGCAGACGGATTTCTGTGAGTTTGAGGCCAGCCTGGTCTACAAAGTTCCAGGACAGCCAAAGATAGAGAAACCCTGTCTTGAAAACAAACAAACAAACAAACAAACAAACAAACAAACAAAAAAACCCAACAACAATAAAAACCAAGAAAACTTGAACCTGAGCAAACCATGCAATTCTTCAGATTAAACTTATATATTTGAGGCCTTTCAGAATTTATTCAACTATATATCACATAGAGCCATATTTTTTTGCCATACTTTTCAAACTGAATTTTAATAAAATGTCTGTAAGAGTCTCATCATCTGCTTTGATACACTGCTGTGTAGAGCCTTTCAGAGGCCCTCTATGGTAGGCTCCTCACCTGTTTCTTGCTTTCTCCTACGTCCAATGTCCATCACATTTGTCTTTCTGAGTAAGGGTTGACTATCTTATCCCGGGACTCCTTCTTGTTTAGCTTCTTTAGGTGTACAGGTTTTAGTATGTTTATCCTATCAGAGGTCTAGTATCCACTTATACATGAGTATATATCGTGTGTGTCTTTCTGCTTCTTGGATACCTCACTCAGGATGATATTGTCTAGATCCCACCATTTGCCTGCAAACTTCATGATTTCCTTGTTTTTAAATGCTGAGTAGTATTCCATTGTGTAAATGTACCAGTTTCTGTATCCATTCCTCCATTGAGGAACATCTTGGGCAGAGTACAGGGAATCATATGAAAGAAGGGGAAGTTAGTAAGACCTGGAGAGGACAGGAGCTTCACAAAGACCAGGGGGCACAGGGATCTTTTCTGAGACTGATTCTCAAACCAAGGACCATGCATGGATATAACCTAGAATCCCTGCTCAGATGTAGCCCATGGTAGCTCAGCATCCAAGTGGAATCCCTAGTAAGGGGAACAGAGACTGTCCCTGACATGAACTCAGCAGCGGGCTCTTTGACGATCCCCTCACCCCCAGGGAGGAGCAGCCTTGCTAGGCCACAGAGGAGGACATTGCAGACAGTCCTGATGAGACCTGATAGGCTAGGGTCAGATGGAAGGGGAGGAGGACCTCCCCTATCAGTGGACTTAGAGGGGGGCAGGGAGGAGATAAGGGAGGGAAGGTAGAATTGGGAGTGAATGAGGGATGGGGGCTACAGCTGGGATACAAAGTAAATAAACTGTAATTAATATAAAAAAAGAAAAAGAAAAAAATGTCTATAGGAACAGCAGCTATCAAGAAATATCCAATGAAACTTATGTTAAAAATCACATAATTTATAGATTTGTGAAGTTTCTGAAACAGAACAGAGACGTAAGAACTTTGGTATCTGTAAAAAGTTCTGAAACTCAAACCAGGCATGGCAGCACATACACACACACACACACACACATTCTCTCTCTCTCTCTCTGCAGTCAAAGCAGGTGACTACAAATACAAGGCCAACCTGAGCTTCCGTGTGATCCTGTCTACAAACACACTGGTGTCTAGACGCACAGACATGAACAGAGTTAATTCACAACAATTAACTGCCCTATCATTCAATGTGTCTTGCAACTGCCATCAGTTCCAGGCCTGCTTGGCCTACATTTCCTAGTCCATGTTCATAAATATGCTTGTGCTTGGTCCACACTCACCCTACCTCACTGACCCCTGGAAGTACAGACTGGCAGCGGAGAAGGGTGTACTCACCGGCAAATCCACACTAACATCTGTGCCATCCAGAAGGGACACCCTGCACGTGATAACGGACTTGGCATCCCCCGCTGCAGGAATGTGTGTGGCAGCACGCTGTGCCTCTCGGAGTCGCTCCTTCTCAGCATGTTTGCGCATAGACCGACGGCCAAGCGTTCTTCGCAGGAAACGCAGCATTTCTGCCTTTACAAAACCACTGGTGAAAATAACAGCAAGGAAAAGAAACTCCCAACAACTTGTTGTGAAATTAATGGTAGTATTTACTAAAGGCTTATAGATGTTAATTTGAAAAAGTTGAAATATTACTTTTTATACACAATTCAAAAGGGTGTATATGATACATTCAACTTTCATTTCAAAAATCATTTTTAAAGCTATATTTTTAACAAAAATTTAAAACACATATTAAAATAGAGAACTGCTTGCAACCTGTTAAACTTACTGTCTTATTTTATAAGGAGCTGATCTAGCAGGAGAAAGCAACCATTCATGACATTCACCAAGTATTTTGGATCAGTAAGTGGTACCTAAGGAAGCTGATAGCCTACAGATATTACATAACAGTGCCAGACACCACTGACATAGACTCTGAACTTTGTTTTTTTCCTAAACTGAGCATTCAAAATAAATATAACTACTATTTCGGCAAATTACAAACACATTTGAACTGTTTTACTGCTTAATGTCTACTAAGAACATTAAAATTAAAATAGCTACTAGTTACTTAAAATATTGTACATTATGACTGAAAACACTAAATACAAGAATGGAAAGAAACAGAATGCAAAAGCTACACCCGGTTCAAAATATTGTACATTATGACTGAAAACACTAAATACAAGAATGGAAAGAAACAGAATGCAAAAGCTACACCCGGTTCCTTCATAAACCTTAATTTTACAACTAAAAGACTCCAAGAAAAGTAAACATTAACTAGGTACACATAAAGACAATTATTAATTCCAGGAAAAAAAGTGTAGAAAATGAAAAACAGCCACAGCACACACAGGCTCCGCTGCAGACAGCTGTCCTCACACTTCAGCACAGCTCCACAGTACCTCCTGCCAGAGACAGGGTTAAGTGTGGAGGGAGCTGCTCCCAAGCACCACACAGCAGTTCAAACAGCTTAGTGGGGAAAGCAGCAGGAGGAACACATGAAAGCAGCTGCCTGGGAGGCACCAGAATTCCAGCAGTGCTTCCTCTTCCCACCCCGCAAGCTCCCAGGCAGGGCTGCTCTGTGTAGCCTTGGCTGTCCTTGAACTCACTTTGTAGATCAGGCTGGCCTTGAACTCACAGCGATCTGCATGCCTCTGCCTCCCTGAGTGCTGGGATCAAAAGTGTGCATCACTATGCCCAGCTGTGCAAATTTTTTTTTAAGCCTCCAAAATAAAAAAGACTATTTCAACTAGATGTGGCTATTGATCTGTTTTTCAAAAGGGTAACTTTAAGATCATATTATATATTAAAATTTAAATAGCCATGAACTGAAGACTACCAAATACATTTTGTAACAGTATTTTACAATGTGTATTACAGATTTAACTATAGGAAATAACTAAAATTTGTGATAGCTGACTATTAACCACCATCTGTGTGGCTAGAGAGAGGTCCTCAGTCTCCTCTCCCTTTGGACTCCAATCTTATGGTCTTTTTAATTAACACCTACTTCTTCCTTTTAACTTAGCTCCATCATAGCCACAGAAAAACACCCTGATATCTATCTGTTAGTCATTATAATCACACTTCCACTGAATCTTTTCTTATAATCAGATATTCTTTTACTCTTTACTGTAAGCAACTTGTGAGTATAATCCTTATTTTTCTTCTGATTTTTATATATGCTTAATTCTTTTTATCACAAAAGTCTTAAAATATTAAAAACATAATTTCATATTTTTAAAAGAAATTAACAATCTGCTTTTCTGAATTTCACCTTATCCTGACAGTGAAAAACTAGTAGTGTAAATTATCTAATAAAAGAAAAACATCTTTTTTTAGATTACTCTTAATTTGAACAATAAAACCCAATATTGTAAAGAACAGCAAGTTCTTTTCACAGAAGCATGACAGCATGAAATAAAACATAGGCTTCAAGCAAAACACTGAATAAGTACTTGAATGACACAGAATAATAGGATAAAGGACTTTTAAACAACTTTTGAAAATGATATTTTGAAGGATAAATTGTAGTTATTACAAATCATCCCTACAGAGATATAGCTTGGTGGTGACAGAGTTCTTGCCTACTATACACACGGCTCTATGTAGATGCCCAGATTGGAAAAACAAAACAAAACAAAACACCCCTAATTTACGAGATAGAAATAAACAGCCAAATAGAAGAAAATGGGTGACATGAAAAAGGACATCCCAAGTGAGAATAATAAGGAAGCCTCATAAATAATTCTAGCACTTGGAAGGCCAAAACAGGAGAGTTCTGAGTTCTAGACTAACCTGGTCTATAAACGTGCCAATACATGCTAGGGTGAGCTACATATGGAAGTCCTGTCTCAAAACCAAACAACAACAAAAACAAACAAAAAAGATAAGACGGTTTAGTGAGTAAGGTCCTTGATGCAAAGCCTGAAATGTAAACGTGATCCCAGAACCCACATAAAGGCGGGAGAGAACTCTGCAATTGGCATGCAAGAGCACCCACCCCCGCACCAAGACTGAAACAGAGTCCAACAGCCAAGAAATTGTAACCTAAAAAACAAGATACAAACCAGGCATGGCAACACACCCGGTAACCCGCACTGGGGAAATGGGAACAGGAACACCGAGGTCATCTCTGGCCACACACCAAGGTGTAGGCCACCCGGGGAACAGGAGACACTGGTGAAAACAAGCAAACATCCAAAGAAGCAAAACAAAAAGACACATGTGAGATGCACCTAACAGTCTCAAAGATTTACTCAGACCTCTAGCAGGAACAAAGTCCAGAAAAGTAGCTCCTCCCTGTCTGCCTGCCTGGTCGTGCGTGAAAGGCTGACCCTGGCCACATGCATGTTCACAAAGACATACTCACAGACATCAGCTGTTACGTGTACACACACACACACACACACTCTCTGACATCCACATGCATGCTCACAAAGACATACTCACAGATATCAGCTGTTTGTGTACACACACACACACACTCTCTCTCTCTCTTCCAGGTGAGCCATGGCTGCACAGTGATTACCTTGTCTTCAACAAACCAAACCTGACTTAGAGTGAAAATTAAATTAAAAAATAAATGAAGAAAAATCAAACAGAAAATTGAAAATAATATTCCACTTTAAAATATAATCCATATACATGTACACAGAAACTACAAAATGCAGATGATTTAAGGGAGGTTCTCTCTGTAGAGAGTTAATCCAGAGGTCATAAGAATATGTATTGTTTAAGTTTTTAAATACTAAAAAAAAAAAATTGAGGATCAGACAAAGAAATTTAAAAAGTATGCCCTACCTCTGTTCCCTCATCCCACCTGCCCTCAATCCCACTCTGGGTGCTGCAGCTGGGGATCAGTGGATTACTGACCCCCACAAATCTGCTTCCTTCTTAAATCTTTAGCTGCCCTGGCACCTCCCCCAGGGCTCCTCCCCCAGGGCCTCTCTGTCTAGCAGCCTGCTCTCTCTGCTCCAGCGCTTTGCTCTGCTTAAGTGTCTTTCTGGCTCCAGAACTTTCTTCATCAGCAGCTCCATCTTCCATTCTTCTTGTCAGATAGTTAGCTCTATATTTACACATGAAATGTTACTTCTTCAGAAAAGCACCCTCAGAGCCTGAGGCTGGATTAGATGTCCCTGTCAGTACACAGGCTTTTCTTTATAACATGGAAAGAAACTGTAATTAAAATATTTAATTGACTTTTTTTTTTTTAATGGCTAGCCTCGCTCCTACCGCAACCCCAAGGACAAGGACCTAGCCTGACTTGTTTACTCTGATGGATGATCAAACTGCTATCATGGCAGGGTTGCCACAATACATACTACATATTAGGCAATCAATAAAAAACTAACCAGATAGAGTAAAATGATACATTAAAAACTGGCACTAAAGAAGCAAATACTAAAAGAGACTTGAAAAATAACCCGAGGCCCTGGAAGGCAGAAGCAAAATTCTAGGTTCCAAGTCTATATATTGTACAGCAAATTCCAAGCTAGCTTGGCCTGCATAGGGAAATAGTCTCTAAAAAACAACTGAAAATATGAGGGTTGGGAGTTACAGTTTTCAAATAAATATATTTTCTGAGTGTTCGACAAGGTTCCTCTTCAATCACAGAAATGCAAATTGAAGTAATCCATTTCCTATTTAACCAATAGCTGCTTTAACCCCCACCCCAAGTTCACGAATTACTGAAGACCAACTGCACCTCCTCCCCGTTTGGTTCTTCTTGTTGCAGGGCTGCCGATTGAACCCAGGGCATCGAACACGATATTCGGGGCTTTACAACGAAGGCACTGATTTTTTAAAACAGAAACACTTTAAACTATAGAAAATTTCCTAAAGTTATCAGTATCTTTTCATTCATCCCAGTTACTCCCGCAAAAGAAAATGTAACTTTTTACGCACATCGCTTCCCAAACACGGTGTCCTACCAAAACAAAACAAAAGAAAAACCCATGTTTGAAGATTTAGCTCAGCCTAGGGCGTTCCAGAACTCGGGTTAGGTTCCCAGTATCGAAAGAAAAAAAAAAAAGAGTGGGAGTGGAGTTGGGGAGGAAAAAAAAAAAAAAAAAGAACGATCCTGAAGCGCTCCGCAAGACACACACAAATAACCCACGGCGGTGCGTGGTGCTCAGCGTGAGGCTAAGCTGCAACTGGGGTTCGCGCAGTTGTGAGTTGCATTCATAGCGTACGGGCGGGCTTATCTCTAATTATTAAGAAAAAAAAACGCCCGACACTACTAGTAACTTTAAACTACTGCGGAACAACTTCGGAGCCCGGAGTCTTCCCGCTCCAGAGCAGAACCCAGGGGAGCACGGGCACCACAGAGACCGACGCGATTACCCCTGCCCACCCGAGGACCCACGTTACCGACGCGCGCCGGCGTGCGGGCGGGAGCGCCCGGGCCGCGGCTGCTCCCGGGGACGCACCTGCCTCACCGAGTCCCAGGTTCCCTGGAGCGCGGGCGAGCCCGTCCCGGCGGTGCCTGCCGCGATCCCGACACGAAGACACCGGAGACCTCCCCGCAACCTCCCGGCCCCGTCCACGCCGCGCGGGACCCGGCGACGCGCCCGGCCCTCGGCGGCCGCCGCGCGGTATCGCCCGAAACTCAGCGGCCGGCCCGATTGGCCGGCGCCGCCACTCCCCTCCCAGCCCGCGGCGTCGCCTCGGGAGCCGGGCCGCCCACCCGGCGCGGCCGCGCGGCCCCGCTCCCTGAGCGGACCGGACTGGACACCCGGGGCCACACTCTCACCTGGCCTGAGGGGCGGCGAAGACCGTGCAACGACGGAGGCCGCGGCGACGGGCGCGCGCGGCTCTTGGCGAAAGACGCCGAGGCGGCCCCGCGGGAGGACAGGTCTCCGGAGACGCCGAGAAATGGCGGCGCCAGGCGCGAGCCCACCCTGCGCTAATCTCCGGAGGACCCCGGCCGCCCGCGGGCACGCCCCTCCAAGCCGCCGCCAAGCCCCGCCCCCGGAGGGCGGGGTGCTCTGCTCTTAAAGGGGCAATGGCACCGCCCCGGAAATCGGCCTCCGGAGACTGAACTTATGCTGGCAATGCCAGGTAGGACCAACATGAGTAAGAAACTGGTGTCTAGAACCTGGAGTTGGCGGCACGCCAGCGCTTGGGAGGCAGAGGCAGATGAGTCTTTGAGAGCTCGAGGCCAGCTTGGTCTAACAGAGCGAGTTCCTGGACAGGCAGGGGAGACACACACACACACACAAATACTGTATTCTAAGAGGGTACCTGCTGTGCTTGTCTAAAACTTAGTCCTGTCCCAAAGCATGTGCCTGGAAACGTGACTGCTGTCCTGATCCATTTGTTCATTAATTAAATAAGACAACAAAGGGGCAGCCAGCACGCTGGGGCACATGTTTAATCCCAGCAATTTGGGAGGCAGAAGCAGGAGGATCTCTGGTGAGTTCGAGGCCAGCCTGGTCTACTTAGTGAGTTCCAGACCAGCCAGGACTAGTAAAATCCTGTCTTAAAAAAAAAACAACAAAACACCAAAAACAAAAAAACCAAACATTTATTTTTTTCTATTTGTGTATATGTGTGGGATAGATAAGGGTGCATGTATGCCATAGTGCTTGTCTAAGAACTTAAAGTTGGTTCTCTCCTGTCGTGTGAGTGTGGGGGACTAAACTCAGGTCATCACACTTGGCAGCAAGCACTCTTACCCACCGAACATCTCGATGACTCTTGTATGTTTTTAATCTTCACTTTCTTGATTATATAATTTAAAATCAAATGTTGGGTTTCAGATACAGTTCAATGGTAGGGTGTTAGACCAGCACATACAAGGCCCTGGATCCAACCGTGGCACAGGAAAAATAGATAACTCAGATGTTTGTATTTTTAATGTAGTCTGGCATATCTATTTTTCTCTTACACAACTGTTCATTAATTGACTTGATATTTATTTTCTTGCTCCCCTACCCCCAAATCTTAGAGATTAAAATAGATTTAAGCCTTTACTGTTAAAATGGAGAGAGTAAACAAATATGTGTCAAGTAGTGATAAGTATCCTGGAGGAAAAACAAAGAAAGGGAAATAGCAGACTGATGATTTGGGTACTGTGGTCAGGGAGGTCCTGAGTGGCAAGGCAACATTCCATTCATTCATTCATTCAGAGAATTTCTCAAAATGCCTCCTGTGCTGGAGGCCCTGGAGATAGGAAAGATAAAGAAGGAAGACAAAAGTCCCTCAAGGCAACCACTGTGTCAAAAGCCTCTGGAGTGACTGAGTTCAGGGCCAGTGAGGTTGTCATAAAAGCAGAGAGTGGGGACATGGAATGAAGGGTTGCAATTTAAGCAAGGAGAAAGGCCTCCTAAGACCATTCACCTAAAGTAGGTGAGGTAATAAGCCAGTAGATAGCCCTGAAGAACAGAATAAACAGCAAGGGCAAAGGACTGTGTGGACCTGTTCAAGGATGATAGTGAAACTAAAGCAGCAAGATAGGTAACACGGAAGACAGAATGGGTATGGAACCCATACCCATGATTTCCTGCCAGAAAATTAGTGTGTCTAGAGGAAGGACCCAGCTCACTGAAACGAGAATGCAGTCTCTGGGAATTTGACACTGTCCACGCCTACTCTATCCCAACACAGTTGTGGTCAGGCCTGGCAAAACAGCTCTTTCTGCTCCAGTGGTGTTGCCAGAATACTGTCAATCACCTGTGTGGCACCTCAGCTGGGGCCAAGTACTACACACAGCTCTACCCAGAGCAGGGCCTTTGGGATGGAGACTAAAAACTGAAGATCCATGGCTGATCTGGGATAATCCCAGGAAAACGAGTGCCATTTCTGCTATCTGGTACAGGTTTTTAAAACAAGACTAGTTTCAAAAAGGGTAGGCCTGGGATCTAGCTCACCTGGTAGATGTACACACATACAAAAATAATAATTAGTGTAAAATGAAATTATGCAACATATGATGACATGATTAAAAAGAATGAGATAGGGCTGGTGAGATGGCTCTGCCGGTAGAGACAACACCAAGCCTGATGACCTGAGCTTGATACTCAGGACTCACATGAAGAAAACTAACTCCTGTAAGTTTTCCTCTGACTTCTACCTGAGTGCTGTGCATATATATATATATATATATATATATATATATATATATATATATATATGCATGGTCACTCATGTCCCTAAACCCCAAAATAAATAAAGAATGCGATAGATGGGAATAGGCTAATAAGAAAATATCCCACTATGAAAAACAAAGTTGCAGCCGGGTGTGGTGGTGCATTCCTTTAATCCCAACAGAGGCGGGAGGATCATTGTGAGTTCAACCTGTTCTACAAAGTGAGTCCAAGACAGCCAAGGCACACAGAAAAACCCTGACTCAAAAAACAAACAAACAAACAAAAAAATGAAGTTGCAGGCTATATCACACAATCCTACAACCATAAATGTATATTCAGGCATACATCACTATGTCATTTTTCCTTCCTTTGCCATAATGAGCTATCACATATGTACCTAAAACAAAGTTACTGGTGCTGGGTATGATGGTACAGCCCTTTTATGTCAGCACTTGAGAGGCAGAAGCAGGGAGATCTGAGTTCAAGACAAGCCAAAGCTACCTAAAAGCAAAACAAACACATCCCTCAACAAAACAAACTAAAAAACCCCAACCAAAACCAGAGCTAGTAGTCTTTTCTTTACTTCCTTTAAGATGCAAAAGAGCATGCTTGACTGCACCTGGGAAGGTGAGATTCAGGCTGAGGAGAAAAGACAAGGTGTTGCTCTGGGATTACTGGTGGAGTAGCCACAATGAATGAAGACTACAGATATTTTTATATTCTAGTGAAATTGGGAGATGGCTTAATGGGTAACTGCTCAAGTGTGAGGACCTGAGCTGGGATTCCCAGAACCCATGTAAAAAGCTGAGCACAGGCATGTGTGCCTGCAGCCTTATGCTGTGGGGGTTAGAGCTGGAAGAAGCACAGGCTTGCTGGCTAGGAAAAAACAAAACAAACAAAAGCTATAAGATGGAGTTCAGTGAGAGACCTTGTCTCAAGAGAATAACGTGGGGACTGATAGAGGAAATACCAGATGCTCTCCCCTGGCCTCTACAAGTTATGAGCATAGGCAGCTACATACATGCACATACACTACACACACATATCACACACACACACACACAAACACACACACACATATTCTTTAATTTTCTTAATTCTCTCTAAATCTGGAGTCTCTCCCTTCCCTCAAGAAAAGCCACCATGTGGCACTACTGATTGCAAAAATAAACATCATGTTTAGCATTCAGCCATCCTTCTAACTGATCATTCATTAATGAACAAATCACTGTCAGCAGAATCTAACAATAAATCCCCATTAAAATAATCCTGAAATGAAGTCGTGAGTTTACTAAAGCACATCTTTATTTTTCAATTGAACATTAACAGCTAGGTGTTTTTTTTTTCACATTTGTACCTGAACAACTACTCAGTCAAAATAAAATATAGCCAACAAAATATGTGTAACAGTGTTTCACATAACATAAATTGATGTTAAGACTAAAACAGTTTCAATATAAATCAACATTTTTATCCTGTTCAATGTTGCTTTGTGTAGAATGGCAGGAATTCTAATTTTCACTGAAATTAAGACAAGCAAACAAGGCTTTTCAAACACACAGCAAGCTGCAGTGACATGTGCACAGTGATCATTTCAAATAGTCCAGTGTTGACCAAATTCAAGTTTATGTTTTAAGTTTTCATTGTTAGCTTCTTTGCATCTTAATCTGAAACCAAACCATATGGAGATATTTTTGTGCAACTGGGAGAAAAGGTAGTCTACAACATTAAGGGATTAAATCCATTCTGCTATTAGTTCAGTACAAAACATGAAATGGAAACAGAAATGAAAAATATTTTAATAAGGAAATAAACTAGACTTTTAACCAAACGAACTTCTCACTCCATATTTACATATAGCACCTATTACAAGAAAAGAAAGCTCCCAAATTAAAATACCCTCTACATAGAAATAATTTAAAAACTACTGTTTAAAAATAGTACTGATAAGTATAAGCTATCAGTCCTAAAGTCAAACCTACACTAGCCTTTCTATTTGAAAAGCTCACAGCATAGTTTATAACTGGTGTGTTCTGACGCTGGAGAGTACTGGGATTGACAACTTTCATTTTTTATAGCAGATATATTGTACTGACAGAATATGAAAACAGCTTAATATAAACTGTTACAGCATCATACTTGTGGTGTAGTATCTACTTAACCTCTAGGTACTACACTGAAACAACCGGATTTCCCAGTATTCATGTGACGTTCACAAAATGCAGAGCAGAAAAACAATTTTAGTAAAGCAAGCTTAGCTGAAGCTAGCTGAGAGAACTGAGTCCAGCAACACAGTCAGCTGGGAAGCCTCTATTGTTATTATACAAGTTACAGAAAAACAGCAGAGCTAAAACCACATGTTACCTTTTAAATATCAAAGAACAATAATAAGAGATCATTTTATAAAGCATTTAAACTTGGGGCCAATCTAATAAACTCTAATACTAACCAACTGTTTTTCTGTATTTACAAAACTCCTAGGATAGATATCTTTAATGCATAAATTAAGTCAGTAGTAAGCATGAAATAAAGTGCTATTTGAAATCAATTCTAGCACTGAAATACGACCCACTCTACAGGATTGAGGAATGGAGAATCTTGCTAACTCACTGAAGGATTGGGAAAGATTAATTCAGAGAATCACAGAACTGGGCTGAAACTTCCTTTCCCAGGAAGGCAAATAACTAGACTACTATATGAGCAGAAAATAAATATTTAAAAAAAAAAGGTAAATTAGGCCTAATTGTGACTACAATGGATATGATGAGATATAGTTGATATAATAGATCTAGGGAACCAGGAAGCAGCAACTATTTGGGCCAAATGTTGAAGAAAGCTGTTTTCTTCATGATCCTTGGCAGTGACTTTATGTAACAACATGACTTCTAAGTCATCAGTTATTTAACAGTGCTGGGGTAGAGGAAATCTGACACTAACCTTGGATCACTTTTTGGTTGTTCAGGGTACAACATGATGAGTTAAAATTAGTATGGAAAGCTAGAAAAGTGTCAAAACAATGAATTCCCAATTTCATCAAGTTTAATAATTGATAAACGCTAGATTTAAAGGAGCTATTGAACAAATTAGTCACGCCTATAGGCACTGGCTTAAAGTGAGGAGCTCTCATGCAGCTGGATGAACTTGTAAGCATACATTACAGCCACCGCTGTGATCAGTCACAGCTATAGGGCCCAGTAGTCTTCGGTCCACGTCACTGAAGGTAAAGAGGGAAACTCCTTAGCACGGACAGAGGCCTCTGCAGTGTTACTGCACTGGCTCTTAGGCATGGGTTTCTAGCTTCACATTCTCACAATGATGCCCCCACTGGTGGCTGCGACATTGACAAAACTTGGGAACTTTTCTCCATGGTAGACACATGCAGCAGCACACGTAGCCTAACACACAGTCTTCTACACCCCACAAGTGTATAATTCAAATATTTTACACTCAAAATAGTATATACAATTTTGAAGAAAATTTTCTAGAGCCAAAAGAAAGCAATGTGAAAATGAATGTACACTATAACTGAAATATGCCTTGATAGTGACTGTTCATTTATAATGCAATTCCATTTCTTCCAACATTGCATTTTACATAATGACTTGTAATACTCTTCAACCCTTTGCAGATCTCTCTCTTTTTTTAACAAACACATACAATCAAGTAATAACTAACATTTGAAAGATACATTCATTTTCTTTACAGCATGAAAGAATACAAATATTGTTTTATCCCTTTTAAGCAATGAAATTAAAGTTAACAGTTTTAACTTTCTGTTCATAGAAAAATATTTTCTGTATATCATTTACATAATAATAGGAAAACTCTACAGTGTTTAATTAAAACTTTTATGACCTTAACAAGGCTTTCTTTTTCATCCTTATACTGAAAATTTTACAAGGCTCCAGGAAGTTGAATGTTTGAACTCTTCCTTAACAGTGTAGTTTTAAACTTACAATATCGCTAATAACTTTCAGCAAATTAAAAGTACACTGGTTTACTTGTTTATGTACTGAACCACACCTAGCCAATATAGATGCACTGCTGTCATGCAGCTATGACTAATGGCTGCCCACTTAGCTTTGAAGGACTAAAAAAATTAAACAATGACTTTAGAAATCAACAGTATACTATAGTAGAAAAACGTAAAATAAGTAGCAGCACATTCATATATGAAAACAGAAAGTAACTTAATGGCATCTACCAATTCAGTAAGGCATAAAAATAAAATAATTGTGGGCTGAAATAGGCATGTTGTCTCTGTTAACATAGAGAAGTTTATTATAACTGCTAAGAGTAAATGAAATCCATGCAAACTAAGAATTGTGGTTAAGAAACAGAACCCCAAACATAATTTGGGGATTGACTTCTTGTACTCTTAAAATTGATGAAATTATCTATTAGCAATGAGCCATCAAAATGTTTTAGAATTATGTAAATATCTTTGCATGTATATAATAATTCTCAAGGAATTTCATAAAAGTGGCTACAATTTGTGATCACACTGAGATACAAATAAATATCTGTCAACAAATCAGTAATTCTAATATTTGATAAAGTCAATCAACTGAATCATAATAACACAGTTGTTTTACTTGGAGGAAGCACCACAGATGGGTCCAGGAATGGCAGTTGCATGGTTGGTGCAAATGTGAGATGTGAGCAAGATTAACACAAAGTACTTGCTTTGTGGATGCAGCACCTTGTATGAAAGCGGACTGTGGGGTCATTTAGGTATGTTTTGCTATATTACTGAGATGTTTATTCCAGCAAATATTTATCATCATATATTTACTATAAATGACTTAAATACAAATTCATCAGAACTACAAAGTAAATACAATAAAAAGCCTGTAAACATGTCCCACATTGTTGTAATATAAACAACTTACATGAATTCAAAACTACTTTGGCAACTTTACCATCAGAATATTTTAAATATTCAAAACACAGATATTATATAGCATATTGCTATAAATTCATGTTTCTGTCTCTCTTCTTGATAACCAAGCCATACTTCAATTTTATCACATGTTCACATTATGAATATAAATTATTTCGTAAGCAGATATAAGTTCTACATCTCAGTTCTGTGTTTTAAGTGCTTTAAAAATGCTTTCCTATTTGCAGCTCAGTTTCCCTACTGCATGTGCATCAATCTACACACTTCATAACAACTTATGCTCACCTGTCCGGAAACTAGCAAACTGAGTCCAAGTTCTAATTGGCCTCACTTTTGACGTCTACTTTCGAACTTCTAAGGTGTCAACATTTCAAAGTGGCAAAACTAAGCGTGCTTCCTAAGTAGAAATGGATAAAATTTACAAGCATTCATCATATTCACAATATGCGAAGTGATAGTCTAATACAGAGACACTAAATTAAGAACTAGAAAACTTGAAGATGACCAGATTCTGATAAACTAATTGCTGGGCACCTGGTCCTTCTTATAATATTAACGATGTAGAGATTGGATAAAATCTTTCAAATTCTTAGCTCTCAAGCTTTAGTACTACTTCTAGTGAGACAAGAGATTTTTTTACTCAAATAACTAATTAGACTTGGTTAGACCTACCAAGAGATATAAAGCCCATGATTAAAAGTCCATACAGTCTTTGGACATGTCTCTGAAGCACACATGCAAACCGATGCACCAATGTTTCTCTATGAAGGCACGTACAGTAGTACCAAACCTTCAAGTACCTGTCCTAATGGTTCAGCATAACTGCATTTGAAGTCAGTTTTCATACAATGTTACCTTTATTCTTAAGTCAAAATGGTCAATCATTGCCCTTTTCCATTTACTTGACCTAGCAAGCTACACAAAAGCTTTTCTTGGGCTGTTTATTCTGCCTCACTTTTGAATAAACAGATCAGTTTAACAAATACAACTTAACTCTTTGGGTAAAGGCAAAATCTATTCCAAAATATTACTAACAAGCATTCAGGCGGTACTGACAGAAACCAGATGCTCACAGAAAAACCATTTGAACTCAGAGAGGGAAGTTTTTCACATTTACCTTTAACATGTACAAAAGCCCCTGATTCACCAATACTGATTTTTTCACTTGTCAGAATAAATGCATTCTTTCTTGAGTTTGTGTGGGTGTGGGTGTAAGGGTGGCTAGTGAAATGGAAAAGTAGTTTAATTTAATAAATTTGGTCTTTGTTACCCAATATTACATCGATGTGTACGGAGTCTACCACTACCTGGCTATGAAAACTAGCACTGTTTCTAGAAATATATTTAAATTAATAAGTTGATTAAATGCTTGGGTGTTAAGGATAGTGTTGTATGTTAGGTAACTAGGAAAGTTTAATTAGCATATCCATATTAACAATTTGTGAAGTTATCCTTTTTAGCTTAAGATCCTAATGAATGTTTTAAAAGAGCTGTTTTCACATGTGAAATATTGCTGGAACATAGTTTTCAGATAATAAATTGCTATGATAAATTTAAATTTAGTTCTACACTTGTCACTTAAAAACAAGCACTGATGATTCAAAAGGCAACAATGCTCACTGCCAACATTAGTACTAACTACAGAGGTATAAACAAAGCTTTACATTAAAGAGCAAGTAAATCATGACATTGCCTCTCAACTTCTACACAGTTTCTCTCTTTTTGTCTATGGTTGCCACAGTCTATCCACGTGGCGAGGACAGATTTAAGATTTAGGCTAAAATCCACCAATAGAATAACTCTATGTATAGATCTCCAACTTGGTTTCCCTTTTTAACTTGTAACGATATCCTACCAGCCTAAATTACATTTGCCTCTAGGTAGAGAATGGAATGTTTGAGTGAAACTATAGTTCACTAGCCAGCTTAAATTATTGTCTTGCATGTCAAATCAGAATAGAACTTCTGTTTGACATAAAGTTTATATTTATTTCTCTCTTTAAAAAATAAGACAAGAAATATTTATAAGTGACAACTTATTTGGTATCCTGGCCACTTATGTTTAGGAGCTTAACTTCTGAATTTTACTATTATAGATTCTGAATACGTTAAACAGTAATTTAGATTTTACTAAAGATTTTAAATGTATGCCATCCCTCCCCCTCCCACTAAATAGCATTCCAAAGTATCCACCATTGGAACCTATGTTTTATTAAGACTACAGAAATAATATGAAATCACTAGCAAATATATGTATTTTTAACCATATCCATATAAAATAACATATGAATAGCTGAGCAAATGCTTACAATAAATTGGGCAATTTTAAAGATCTGTCTTCATAGACTTACAAACAAATGAAGCTGACAAGAAAAATAAACACATCTGTAATGCCTATCATTTAATGGGTATCTATAAACCAGATAATGTAACTGTATAAAAATGACAAGAAAACTGGCATTTTACTATTAAGGGGTCACATTTAGAAAAAGCTAATAGTACTTAATTCCTTGTCTGAAGAATCCCAATGAAAAGACCAGTGTGAAGACAGCCTGATATGAACTGGACTGAGTGCTGGAGGGCAACACTTCAATTTTAGATTATATATACAGAGATCTCCAACTAATCAACTTTGTAACTGTAACTTAGAGTGTGAATATGTTTATCTCTAATGTACATGTTAAACATCACTTTTTAAGTTAGGGATAAAGTAAATATAAAATTTGAAGAATAAACCATCTTTTAAAGTTAAGCTGCTGAACTTATAACCCTTGTCCCTCAGTAAAGGAATGTATAGATTGTGAACAATTCTATAGCAGCAGATGCACTCTCAGCAGAATACAGATATCTTGGCTTTTATGGCAAAGTACAAGCAAGCACTGAGTAAGAAACAGAAATTTCCTTACCCTTCTCTGTCTGAATAACTCTCAACATAAGAATTTTTTTTTACATTGTGAACTTATTAAAAATTCATAAAACTATAAGAATTACAGTATGCATACATATCTTCTATGGGGTCAAATGAGTGCCTTTTCATTAGACAAAGATATTTCAAGGCACTTAAGGGGTTAAGACACAATGCATGCATTCCTTTACATCAAGAATGTGAAATCACATGATTTGGAATAAGCCAACCTTATGATAAATATAAGTTACATTATTAAATCCAAGAAAATCTGTAGATTCATAGTTATAATTTCTATAAGATGCTGGTAAATGGACACTGTGCAGCATTTCCTGGGAACAGCAAGTTCCACTTTTCTTCTCAACAGCAGGTCCCTACTGGGATGTCAGGGAAGATGTGCTGCATCCACAGGCAGTGTACTGGCTAATGTTGAGAATGGTATTGCTAACGTTTGAAAAATAAAATCTGGTAATCAGTAGAGTAAGTACATGAACCACTGGAAAAGACCAGAGCAGGCTCCTCAAGTTTACTTCTTTTTGCTTTCAAGGTACAAGTTTTTGCTTTCAAGAGATGAGAATTCTGAGCCTTGTCTGAGGCAATTATACCAGAGGGGACTACATGGCACCACCTCAAAATTCCATAACCCTGAACATATTCAGTTTCCACTATTTGTTCAGAGCAAAGCACAAAACAGTTAAACAAATGAGTTATAGGATTTAAGTGACTTTTTAAAACATAAAGTGCAATAGTGCTGAAGTTTTTGAAGTTTTTCTGAGTTCTTCACTTTTTTGTATGAGGCCATTTCCTGCAAGCAGTATTATGGCACAGTGAATTTAACAAAAGTCATTTTTCCAATACTTATCCCAACCTTTTTGTTTTCTTATTTATTTGATGATGTTGTTACGGGTTTAACAAAGCCTTCTTCATAAACTTTCAATATAGCTTCACATACAAATCTGTATTGACTCTGAAATACAAAAATAGAAAAAAACCAGAATCACTAGATAATCCAGAAAACCAAAAACTAACATCTTACTTGTCTTGCTTGTGAAAAAACTGAAAAGTAAAACAGTACAGAGGTACTTTTGCTTTTTTTTTTTTTCCCTTCTGTTGGGCAAAAGTTCACATAATACTTGGTTGGCAAAACCCAAGACACTGCTGGTAGGAATGTTAAAATAGTCAAACTATAAAGAAAAATTTTAAAGTACCTAATAAAGTGGTATTATTTTACCTTTGGACCAAGCAATCTCACATCCAAGAAATTTAGTTCAAAAGATAAACTAGAAAAGAAACTGAATAAAGATGAATATATGTATATATTATATTCACTTGTAATAAAAAAGTGGAAGCCATTTAAGTTGACATCAATTTGGTATGCAAATAAAGCTGGCCTTAAATGTAGAGATCCTCCTGTCTCTGAGTACTAAGTGCTAAGATTAAAGACATGTATACCATAAGTATCAGAATATTCAGCTAAGTGAAAACAAGCAAGGCAGAGTGGTTTATACATATATTAACACTTGGAAGACTGAAGCAAGAGTTCCATAAGTTAAAGACCAGCAATAAGCTACATAATGAATAGCAAACCTGCCTGTTTCAAGAAGATAATGCAAGGAGATACGATAAGATGCAAGATAATCAAGCAGACAGTGACATAACACAAACAAACACCTGTATCTCCCTCGGCCTCCACACACATACTTGCATATTTAATCTGTCTTTGTCTGTCTCTCTGTCACATAAAAATATTAAAAGGCTGGGGATAAAAAGTCTATATAACATTTAGAAAAAGAAAAATTTAAGTATATATTTAAATTTTACTGTTTATTTTTATTTGTTTGGTTTTTTAAGACAAGGTTTCTCTGTGTAGCCTTGGCTGTCCTGGAATTCAGTGCATAGACCAAGTTGGCCTTGAACTCAGAGATCCCCCAGGCCTCTGCCTCTGAGTGCTAGAATTAAAGGTATGCACCACCACCACACAGCTAGTGTAACCTTAATTTAAAGGAAGAAAATGATAACTCTTTAAAGTATTTTCATGAAAGAATGGAGGAGAAAAAGGAGCAGAGAAGAACAGAGATCAGACTCCATCAAATAAACCTTTCTTCTTCTGCTGCTGCTTCTGTTTCTTCTTCTAAAAATTTACTTTTATTTTTTATTTTCTGTGCATTGTTGTTGTGTCTGTGTGAGGGTGCTGTACCCTGGGAATTGGAATTATAAATTTGTAAGCTGCCATGTGGGTTCTGGGAATTGAGCCTGGGTCCTTTAGAAGAGCAGCCAGTGTTCAACCACTGAGTCATCTCCCATTCCCTATCTTTCTTCTTTTATAGATTTAAAATACAAAACTTACAATATCCTAAAACAAATCAACATGCATGTATCAATCTGATAGCATAACCATACCAATCAGTTACTTGCATGGATTTGAAGACAGTGATTGACTATATTTGTAGTCACATTCAGAGCTCAAAGAGAACTGAGAGTGACCAACAACACTTCCTAATCATACTGTGAATGCAGTGTCAGCACTGCCATTTTGTAACCATGATAGGATTGCGAGATAAAACAGAAGAGTACTTTTAATATTCTTAGTTTTTTTACTGCTGTCCTAGAGAACATGTATTCTCATTAAACAAGAAAAAAGGCAGATAAAGAAATTTAAGTAAAAAAACACCATGACCCAATTCATATTACATTATAAGTATATGTTCCTAGCTCTGACAATTTATAGAAACTTATCACCAATAACAGTAATCCTCCACTAGAAATCAGAAAGTAGCATCTAAAATAACAGAACCAAGAATTACTGGAGAAATTACTGTTTCCAAATCTGAGGCATAAAATGCAAAGCTGGGCTTAGCAATATTTTTTACTAGCAAGGAAGTTAATAAAGTTATCAAGGACCCAGGAAATGAACTTAGGAACCGAGGTTCCTGTTGGCCAAAATATAGGATAAATATGTACATCATAAAGAAAAATAACTAGAATAGGCTTAAAACACATAAAATATGTCTAGGTTCACTTCTTTTTTTTTTTTTTCCAGAACAGGGTCTCACTATATAGCTCTAGCTGTCCTGGAACTCACTATGTAGACCAAGCTGTACTTGAACTCATAGAGATCTGCCTGCCTCTGCCTCCAGAATGCTCAGATTAAAGGTGTGCACCACTACAACCAGCTTGATTCACGATATTTAAATAGTATCAAACCAAACAAATGTCAGTTTTTTGCACTGAAGAAAGTTAGTAAAACAACAGTGAAAATATGAGCTGGGGTGCAGTTGCTCAGTGTCAGAGCAGTTGTGCAGCATGTGTAAGATCCTGGATTCCATGTCAGCACTGAAAAACACAATAAAAAATAAAACAGCACTTGTAAATCAAGGGAAAGATCAAATATTTATCTTTAAAGAATCATTCCAGGAGCTGGAGAAACAGCTCAATAGTTAAGAGTACTAGCAATTTTTCTAGAGGATCTGGGTTTGAATCCAAGCACCCACAAAGAGGCTCACAGTCGTCTCTAACTCCAGTTCCAGGGAATCTGATTCTTCTTCTGGCCTCTGAGAGTACGAAGCATACACATGATGTACAAATACATATGCAGGTAAAATACTAATACACAAAAATAAAAATAAATAAATCTGAAAAAATCATTCTGGTTAATAAATGAAATGGCCTTAAAAAAATCATTCCAGTTAATAAATGAAATGGCCTAACCCGCTGTGAATGATGCCATGCCTAGGCAAGTAGGCCTGCTCTATATAACAATGGAAGCTGAGTATGGATTTGACAGCATACCAGTAAATGGTTAAAATCAAACAAACAAAATATCATCACTCTACAAATCCGATGAATAATGGATGGAGGTACTGATCAACCAAAGATGTTAACATCACAAAAAGAAAGATAATCGATAATTGAACACCATGTACTTCTTGAGGAAAGCAATTTTCTTTTTCTTTTTTGTTTTTTTTAAAACAGGATTTCTCTGTGTAGTCTTGGTTGTACAGCAAGCTGGACTCGCTTTGTAGACCAAACTGGCCTCGAACTCACATAGATCTGCCTGCGTCTGCCTCCCTGAGTACTGGGATTATAGGCGTGCACCACTGTACTCGGCACAGAAAGAGGTTTTTGATTAAAAGAAATTTAGAGTATAGACATATAAACTAATTCAAGCGTGCAGACCATTATTTAAACAGAGTTCAAATAAACTGTAAAGACAGCTATAATAATTGTTATGATCCAGCAACTTCCCTTCTGTGTATAGATCTTAAAGAAATCAAACAGCAGTCTCAAAGAGATATTCTATATATCCTCCACCATGGCAACATTATTCACAATAGTCAAAAGCTAGAAAAACCACATGTTTACTGATAGAAAAATGACTAGACAAAATGCAGCATACAAAACAATGGAATGTAGTGCAACCTTGAAGAAAAGGGAAGATTCCGACATGGTTTCCAAAATGATGAACTGAACCAAGGCAGTCTGATATAGACAAGTACTATATGACTCTTATTATCCTATACATCAGACTCAGAAACAAGTAGAATGGTGGTTCCTAGACACTTGGGAGAATAGGTATTAATTTTTTTTAGATTTGTTTGTTTATTATTTATACTGTATACCGCTTGTATATGTGCCTGCAATCTAGAAGAGAGCACCAGATTTCATTATAGATGGTTATGAACCACCATGTGGTTGCTGGGAATTGAACTCAGGCCCTTTGGAAAAATAGCCAGTGCTCTTAATCTCTGAAGCATCTCTCCAGCCCCAGGTATGATAAATTTTTTAATGGTATAAAAAAGTTGTAAAGTTAGTTCTACAACAGTGTATATTTATTCTGTACTACTATACAACAGTGTACATATACTCTGTACTATTGAAATGCATACATTAAAATGGTTAAAATGATACATTCTGTTATGAGTATTTTATTACAATTAAAAAAACCCAAAAAACAGACAAACAAACCATGTGCTCCTGACTTCACACAACCCAAGTCACAACCAACCTCCAAGTACAGACCAACCCAATGTTCCATTTCAGATCCTACCTTGCCTGCACCCTCACCAATCCTAAAATCTAGCTCAGGGTCAACATCTGCTGGGCCCCCACGACAATGTCCCCCAGTCTCCAGGCTCCTGAGTGCCAGCCCAACCCCTGTATCCACTTGATTTTATCCCACTCGCACAATATCCAATTTTCTGGCCCAGCCTGCTGTGTCCAAATCAGACACAGAATGAATAAAAAAAATCCCACATGCCCAGCCTTTATCATATCAAACTGTATAAAAACTCAAGACAAAAATTTATCAATCCTATAGATCAGTCCCTAAAATGTCTAATAAAAATTACCTAGATGAACCCCGGGATACAGAACTTAAAAGAATAATCATAACTTCATAAAAAAATTCAAATTTAAAGAAGATACAAATAGCTCAATGAACTTAGAATAAGCTTAAGGAGGGGGAACCCCAGCTGAATAGTGCCCAAGAAAATAAAAACATAAAGCACAATGAAATGATAAAGACCATATGGAGTCTTAAAACTGAGTTTTAATAAAGGGAACTCAAGCTGAAAAAACTCAACAATCCAATTAGAGAGGTCAGAAGACCTTACAAATAAAATGGAAAGAACAAAGAAAAAGTACAAAAAACTGCAAGACAGCCTAGAATAATGTTAAGTTCTAAAAGACCATGAATGCCAACTCAGACTAATGTAGCCTCAAAAATATCTGCTATAGTTGAAGGAAAAAGAAAAACTTTCCATGATACAGGTACAACTAAGAAAACAAATAGCAAAATAAATAAATAAAATGACTGCAATCAATACACAGCTTTCAATAAAAACTTTAAATATTAATGGCCTCAACTCTTCAATTAAAAGACACAAAATCCAGCCCAGTGTTGTAGCGTACACCTGTGATCCCAGCATTCTTTGAGGCAGAGGCAGGAGGATCACTGTGAGTTCAAGGCCAGCCTGGCCTACAAAGTTAGCCCAGGACAGCCAAGGCTACACAGAGAAACCCTGTCTTGAAACACACACGGGCGCGCGCGCACACACACACACACACACACACACACACACACACACACCCCTTTTGTTGTCTACAAGAAACTCACCTTAACTTTAAAGATAAGAACCATCTTAAAATAAAAGAGCAGAAAAAGTATTCTAAACAAAGGGAAACAGGAAGCAAGCAGGCATCGAAGTCCTAATGTATGACCAAATAGCCTTTAAAGTGAAACTAATCAGAAGAGATGAAGGACACTTCATTCTAATTAAGGGAACCATTAACCAAGAAGACATTATACTCCTAAACATAACTGCACCAAACTCTGGTACACCCAATTTCATATAAAGTATGCTAACAGAATTAAAGGCAGACATTAACATCAACCAATTAATATTCAGTGAGTTGAACACCACACTTTCTCTGATACACAATGAAAAAATAAACAAAAAACTCCATTAGTATTAAATAACATCATACATCAAATGGGCTTAACAGAGAACTACAGAATATACTGCCAAACACTAAAGAATATATATTCTACATAGCAGCCTATATAAGCTTCTCTGAAATAGACCACCCTAGAACACAAAACAAATCTCCCTCTCTCTCTTTTTCTTTCCCAGGCAGGGTTCTTCTATGTAGCCCTGGCTGTACTAGACTCAATTTGTAGACCAGGCTGGCCTCAAACTCACAGAGATCCACCTGCCTCTGTTTTCCTGAGTGCTGACATTACAGACAAAACAAATCTTAACAAATTCAGAAATACTGAAATAACTGTATATCCTATCTGACTATAATGCAATAAAACTTAAAATCTATGAACTGGTTCTCTGAAAAGATAAACAACTAGCCAACTAACCAAAAGAAAAAAAAAGAGAGGACCCCAATAACAGAGTCAGAAATGGAGAGGAAAACATCACAGTAGATCAAAGAAATTCATAATAATATAAAGGAATAATTTAAAACCTATACCCCATCAAGTTGAAAAAGATGAAAAAGACTAATTTCTACATTCATACAATGTATGATAAATATAAATTAAAACATACTTAATAAAATGTTAGCACACTGAATATAGACATATATCAAAAAGTATTATCTACCTTGGCCAAGTTGGATATATACTGTCGATGCAAGGATAGTTCAGCATATGCAACTCAATAGATATAGTAAACCATATGAATGAACTTAAAAATCATTTAATCATCTCAAAGGATGTAGAAAAAGCCTTTGACAAAACCAACATGTTTTCATGACAAAAACCTGAACTAGAGTAGGACTAGAGAGGAAACCTCAACATAATAAAGTCTCTATATAAAAACCTACAAGGCAGCATTATACCAAATAGAGAAAGCTTTGAAGCAATTCCATTAAAATCAGGAACAAGACAGGGCTGCCCATTATTCTTCCCTCTTTTCAAAATAGTACTAACAGTACCTGCTGGAGCAATAAGGTCAGAGAAGGAAATGAAAGATATATAAATAGGAAAAGAAGAAACCAAACTACCTCTACTTGTAGCTGATTTAATATTACGTAAGAGATCTCAAAAATTCTATCAGAAAGTATCTGGAAGCAAGGTGGTAATAAAGCTCTAACTCACTTATTAAAACTTAATAGCCTTTCTATACACCAACCACAAACATGCTGAGAAAGAGATCATGGATATAACCCTATTCACAGTAGCCTCAAAGAGATAAAATATCTAGGAATAAATCTAACCAAGAACTTTTTAAAAATTAAAAAAAAAATACCAGACTTCATTAAAATTAAAAAAACATTTGGAGCTGGAAAGATGGCTCAGTGGTTAAGAGCACTGTCTGCTCTTCCAGAGGTTCTGAGTTCAATTCCCAGCAACCACATGGTGGCTCTTAACTGTCTATACTGCAAATCTGATGCCCTCTTTTGGCATGCAGGTGTACATGTAGTTGGAGCACTCATGTTCATTAAGTAAGTGTTCAGCATGATGCAGTGGCATACGCCTGTAATTCGGCACTCAGGGAGGCAGAGGCAGTCTGATCACTAATCTGGTCTACAAAGCCAGTCCAGGACAGCCAGGGCTACACAGAGAAATCCTGTCTTGAAAAAAACCAAAAATAAATAAGTTAATTAATTAAAAAAATTTTTTTGAGTGGATTACTTATGTGGCTATAGGGATTGAATTCAGGGTCCTATATGTGCTCTACCACTGAACTATATTCCTAACCCAATATTTGGATCTTATATAGTATCATGAAGGAAAAAAAAGTAAAAAACAAACAAAACAAAAACAAAAGCCCCACAAAATCCAGCAAACAAGACCCTCAATGGTTAAAAGTGCTTGCTGCCAAGCCTGATAACTCAAGTTTTGTCCCTGGGACCCACAGGAAGAAACAGAGAACCTATTTTTCTAAGTAGACCTCTGATTTTCACAAGTGAGCCATTGCATGCATGTACCCACTCACACACATTAGCACACACTAAATACATAAATGGGAACATTTTCAAATAAATAGAACATGAAGTGAAAACAATGAAAAAAAGATATCTGAAAACAGAGATTCCATCAGGCACACTGGCACATGCCTGTAATCCCAGCACTCAGGGAGGCAGAGGCATTTGGATCTTTGTGAGTTTGAGGCCAGCCTGGTCTACAAAGTGAGTCCAGGACAATCAAGGCTACACATAGAGACCCTGTCTCAAAACAAAACCAGAGATTTCATAAAAGATTTGTATCTAGAAAACATAAATCTAACACCAAAATGACAATTAAAAATAAGCAAAAAAGTTTTTTTACCAAAGATACTTGACATTGTTACTAAGAGAATGCAAATCAACATCACAGTAACACTTCATATCCATTTACAAAACAAAATGTCTCTTAAATAAATTTTGATGATGTTAAGAAAACAGAACCCTTATATTCCATTATTAGAAATATAAAATGTCATCCTCTGCTAAGGATATAGCTCAGTAGTCAAATGCGTCCTAGCTCATTGACTCAGCAATTCAACTCCTCGTTATACACAACAAAAATGAAAACATGGAACAATAACAATCTAAATGTTCATCAGTCAAAGACGAATACACAAAATGTGCTAGATCCATTTAATGACAAATTATTCAGCACTAAAAGGAATGAAGTACTCATAAATAAAGGAGTATATGAATATACATTAACTGATTGAGTTTTGCTTAGCCTGGGGCTAAGGGATAGTTAAGGAGGTTATCAGGGAAAATGGTAATAAGTGCTTAATAGAATGATGAAAATGTTCTCAAAATAGAGATGATGGCAAACCTCTGTGACGTAATGAAAACCACTGAAGTAATACTTTAAAAGGGCAACTTTATGGCATGTGAACTATGATTTCAACAAACTTGTTCTAAAATTTAAAAATGACATTTTTATGAAACAGGAAATTTGAACACTATTTGGTAATTTTAAGAAATAATAATCAAATTTAGGTGAGATAATGACATTAAAAAACAGAATTCTTATCTTTTAGATACATACTAAAATATTTAAGACATCCAAGACTTGTGTAACATAAAAGGAAAGTAACTATACAAATAAAACTAGTGAGCAAATGTTGGGTATTCCTAATGTTTTCATCATATTACAGTATCAACTTTTGAGTAAGTTTGAAATTTTCTGTATTTAGAAGCTTAGAAAATGACAAGCATTTTTTAGAGTAGTTAGGCCAGTCAGCATCAAGTAATCTGTTGCCACTAACAATGCCAACATTTCTTTTTGGTTTAATTAATTAAAAAACCAATCTTTATACTAATTTTTAAAATTCTTGATTCTTTTGATTCCTGAGGCAAAATTTTAAAAAATCAATGGAGAATTGAATAAATAAGTAACTTAATTTCTAAGAATTCACTGTTATGCCATTTAAGGACTTAAGAAAAATGAAGTCTTTCCACCACAGCTGTGATCCTGAGCAAAGCCCTACCAAAACTCTCCAGTTCAGGGATACCTTCACTGATAACATTCCCCTTGACTAAACAACCCAAGACAAATGCCTCTGCATCTACATCTAGCAAAGCACATAAGAGAGTTAATATGCTAAGCTGTCTGCCTGCTGGCAAAGCTGTTTATTGTGGACACTGTAGGCCATTGGTATCTGCTGCAGCTTCACTCAGCTGTTGCATCATGAAAAGCAGACAAAGATGACACAAAAAGAAAGAAAGAAGGAAGGGAGGAAAGGAAGGGAGGAAGGAAGGGAGCAAGCGAGTACAGCTGCTTCCCCCATATTTTTATTTATTTATTTTCTTAATTTTATTTGTAACACCAAGGGGTTTCGCCTATTATAGTGCAGAACACTAGTTTCTGAACAGGAAATAGAAAGATAAAGTATACTTTATAGGTAGGCTTGATGGCACACACTTGTCAGGAGGTTGAGGTAGGAGGCTGAGGAGCTGGAGTCCAGCCTGGGGTACAAAGTAAGTTCTAGGTCAGCCTGGGCTACCCTGTCATATATATGTGTGTGTTTGTCTGTGTGCAAGAAAAAAAAAAGATACAGAATACAGATTAATAACAAGATCCACCTTTTTTAGGAGACACATGTACATATGAAGTATAGTGCTTACAGGTGTTTGGATCATCATGGCTCTTTGATCTCTCATTGTTCTTACAATGTCTAGTGGATAAACTGGCTGATTGCATTCAATGAGACACATGGCAGTTTCCATAGTAATAAGAACCCCAGTCCTTCCAATTCCAGCACTGAAAAAACAAAGATATACATGTGCAAAGTTTTAGAGGTATAATTGTTAAATTTGTGGCTTTTCTGCAGAAATATCAAAGTATCAAATCACTATAAAGAAAAACAATTTAACTTCAAGGTTTTATTTTACACAACTAGCAAGTCAACTGTTTAATATTTAAATCCACTTTAAAATGCAAAGAAGCAGATCTCAAATAATAAATCATTAACAAATACATAAGACAATTGTTTTTATATCTTATATAAGTTAATGTTTTAAACAAAGTTAATTTATATCAAACTTACCATTGAGATACTTAAAAAAAAACCTGAAGATATACATAAACTAGAAGCATCACTATAGTAGCTACTGAAGATTTCTATAATATAAAGAAGGCACAAGTCTTACCTTCTTGACATTGGCATCTTGGTTTTATTTTTAAATAATATTTTTTATTTTATGTGTATGAGTGTTTTACCCGTATGTATGTAAGTGCACCATATTCATATACCTGGTACCTGTAGAGGCCAGAAGAAAATAACCCAGCAATGGGAGTTACAGATGGTTGTTAGTCACCATGTGAGTGCTGGGTACTGAACCCTGGTCTTCTGTTTGAGAAATAAGTACTCCTAACCACTGAGCAATCATTTCTCCAGCCCTGAAACTGGCCTCTTAGTGTTTTTTTTTTTTTCAGTTAGTATATAAAATGATGGATTTCATGACATTTTTCACATATAACATGGTACTTTGTTCATATTTATCCTCCTATTTCCCCTTTCTGCACTCATTTCCCCCCACCATTAGTCCCCTTTTTGCTTTCCTGTTATATGTAGATGTTAAATATACATGTGTATATTTAAATATAGATACTCTATGAAACAAAACATGGAACATTTTTTCTTTCCCATAACTCTCCCTCTTCCCTTCTGTTCCTTTATTATTGTTGTCCCCTTCTTGATTGTATGTTATATGTATTTTCCCCACAGTAAATATCAGCCAAAAAAAACGATCATGTTTTTCTGAACCTAGCTGACTTTAATACAATGATCTACAGTTCTATCGACTTTTTAATAAATGACATATTTTCATTATTCTTTATACCAGATCCACCGTACATATGCACCACATTCTCATCCACTCATCTGGTGCTGGTTCCTAATCTGGGCTGCTGTGAACAATGTAGCAATAATGCAGACATGGAATCTCTGTGACCTGCTGCCCTGGCATCAGTGAAGTGTGGGATAGCTGGGTCTATGGCAGTTCAATATTCAAGGAACCTACATGCTGATTTCCACAGAGACTGGAGCAGTTCATATGCGCAGTAGTAGTGAATAAGGCTCTTCTTAATACATGTCCTTACCATCGTTTATGTTACTAAAATTTTGCTCACCAAGGTTTTCATTTACAACATTTCTACTTGTTTTTAATCTTAATTTTCTTGATTAATTTCTCATTCATGTGTAAACTAACTTTTCTATCCACTTTGCTTACTTTCTTTCAAGTTCTGATATGAAAGCCTTAGTTCATTCATCTACTTGTTTGTATCTTCCTTGAAGTCACTAATTATTTTTACAGGGAAATGTTTGAATTTGCCCAACATTTTATCTGTGTTTAGTAGCTTTGAATTTAGTAATCAAGGAGTATTTCTATGTTCTAATTTGTAATTCTGTTGTAGATTTTTCTCCCAATTTTATTGGGGAAATCATCCCAGTGAGCAGCCTACTCTTGCAAGTTAAACCCCCAATACCACTCAGAGAGACAAAACAAATTATTAACATCACGCTGAATGGAATGTTGAATGCAGTTAAAATTTATCAAAGTTCACGAAATACCATCAATAACCAAAGAAGAAAAAAAATGACAAAATTAATGTAAAGTGTACTGTTAAGTTCAAATTCATTTAGAGCAAAGGTGGGAATAGTAAGGAATGAGAGGAAGGAAGAAGACATAAAAGAAGAGAAAATAGGTACAAGAAACAATGTTCAATAAAAGGAAAACGAAGAGTAGAGACAAGTTTAGAAAGGGAGAAGGAACCCCTTGCCTGGGAAAAGTGCAAAAGCTGGTCCAGGTGGCATGGGCACAGGAGAGCTGGTGTGACGACCAACTCAGCCACCACCCAGGCCAACCCTGGGCTTTGAGCTAGCCCGCTCCAACATCTACCCCACCTATGAGCTGCTGGACTGTGGAAAGGGCCAGGTTCTCCAGAACCAATGCTGCAGGAACTTCATGACACAGGGTAAAAACAGGGTATCTGAGAAGAGCCCTGGTGAGGATCTAGTATTGATAGTGTAGCAGAAGCCAGAGGCCTTGAACCAGACCAATGACTCACTGCGATGAACATTTTTAAGTAAAGCTGTTTTGGGGAAAAGGTATAAAAAAAGGGAGGGGGAAGGAGATTAAAAACAAGAAAAAAACCCTACTACTAAATAATGGAAACACAAACAAACAAAAGAAAGGGAGTTTAAAAAATAAAAACAAAAGTTCTATTTTGTAAGGCAGGGTGGCAGTACACACGTAACCTCAGTATTGGGGAGATGGAGGACTGAGGATCGGAAGTTCAAGGCTATCCACAATTACAATTGGAGTATAAGACCAGCATGGGTTACATGAGACCTTTACTCAAAAATGTTAAAAAAAAAAAAGGGCTGGAGAGATGGCTCAGTGGTTAAGAGTACTCTCTGTTCTTCCAGAGGTCCTGAGCTCAATTCCCAGCAACCACACGGTGGCTCACAACCATCCATACTAAGATCTGATACCCTCTTCTGGCATGCAGGCATACGTGGAGACAGAACACTCATATACACAAAATAAATAAATAAATCATTTAAAAAGTTAATAACAAAGGAAAACAGTTAGATAAAGTTAAAATACTACTAAAAGTATAGTAGGGAAAAAAATCCAGAGAAAACCCAGGGACAAAAATAAAGATGACATTTTGGATCTGACGCTTTCCATACTGGCTAAGCTTCAGAGGCATACAGGGCTACCTTCACTTGATTAGCTCCCCTGTTTGTGCACTAGGAACCTCTGCTGGCCACAAGATAGAATCACTATCTAAAACTGAAAGATATGGTCCTGTTTTTATAAATTACTCACTTTTGAATATCTTGTAATAGTGATACAAACACATGGAGATAAGGCAAGAATTTCATCATATCTAATTTACAATCAGTTATAAGACACATTCCAATTTAAAAAACATTAAAATCAGATATTAAAGAACCAGATGGAAACTAAACGACTCTATTCACTGACAGCTTGGTCAAGGAAGAAATTAAAAAAGAAATTAGAGATTTCCTAAAATTTAATGAAAATGAAGGCATAACTTAGTCAAACTTATGGGATACAAGGAAAGCAGTGCTAAGAAGAAAGTTCATAGCACTAGATGTCTCCACAAAGAAGTTGGAGACATTGCATACAAGCAAATTAACAGCACACCTAAAAGCCCTAGGAAAAAACACAATACAACAAAACAAACAAACAAAAAAACCAGACACACCCAAGAGGAGCAGATGATTGGAAATAATCAAACTAAGAACTGAAATCAATGAATTAGATATAAAGAAAACAATACAAAGAATCAATGAGACCAAGAGCTGGTTATTTGAGAAAATCAACAAGATAGACAAACTGTTAGCAAAGCCAAACTAACTAAAAGACAGGGAGAAACTATCCAAATCAGCAAAATCAGAAATGGAAAGGGGGACATAACAACAGACACTGAGAAAATCCAAAGAATCATTAGGTCTTACTACAAAAGCCTATATGCCACAAAATTTGAAAATCTAAATGAAATGGACAATTTTCTTGATAGATTCCATTTACCAAAATTAAATCAAGACCAGGTAAATAGATTGAATAGTCCTATATCCCCCAAGGAAATAGAAGCAGTCATCAAAAGTCTCCCTTCCAAAAAAAAAAAAAAGCTCCAGGCCAGACGGTTTTAGCACAGAACTCTACCATATCTTCAAAAGAGTTAACTCTAATTTTCTTCAAACTATTTCACAAAATAGAAACAGAAGGAACATTATTACCAAACTTATTCTATGAAGCCACAGTCACTGTGATACATAAACTACACAAAGACCCAACAACAAAAAAAAGAGAACTTCAGACCCATCTCTCTTATGAACATTGATGCAAAAATATTCAATAAAATACTTGCAAACTGAATCCAAGAACACATAAAAGATACCATCCACCATGATCAAGTAGGGTTCATCCCAGGCATACAGGGATGGTTCAATATATGGAAATCCATCAATGTAATCCACCATATAAATAAACTGAAGGAGAAAAGCCACATGATCATCTCTTTAGACACTGAAAAAGCATTTGACAAAATCCAACACCCATTCAGGTTTAAAGTGTTGGAGAAATAAGGTATACAAGGCACATACCTAAACATAGTAAAGACAACATACAGCAAGTCTATAGCCAATATCAAACTAAATGGAAAAAAACTTAAATCAATCCCACTGAAATAAGGGACAAGACAAGGCTCCCCACTCTTTCTGTATCTTTTCAACATAGTACTTGAAGTCTAGAACAGTAAGACGACTAAAGGAGATCAAGGGGATACAAATCGGAAAGGAAGAAGCCAAAGTATTACTATTTACAGATGACATGATAGTATACATGAATGAAAAATTCAACCAGCGAACTACTTCAGCTGATAAATACCTTCAGCAAAGTGGCTGATGACAAAATTAACTAACTAACTAACTAACTAAATATATATATATATATATATATATATATATATATATATATATATATATACACACACACATACATATATATATTTCTATCAGTAGCCCTCCTGTATACAAAAGACAAAAGGGCTGAGAGAGAAATTAGGGGAATTACACCCTTCACAATAGCCACAAATAACATAAAGTACATTGGTGTGACTCTAACCAAGCAAGTGAAAGACCTGTTTGAAAAACACAGCAAGTCTCTGAACAAAGAAATTGAAGAAGATATCAGATGGCGGAAAGATCTCCCATGCTTATGGATGGGTAGGATTAACTTAGTGAAAATGGCCATACTGCCAAAAGCAATCTACAGATTCAATGTAATTCCCATCAAAACACCAACACAATTGTTTACAGACCTTGAAAAACAAATCTCAATTTCATATGGAAAAACAAAAAAACTAGAATTGCCAAACGATCCTGTATAACAACAGATCATCTGGAGGTATCTTCATCCCTGATCTCAAGCTGTACTACAGAGCAATAGTAATAAAAACTGCATGGTACTGACATAGAGACAAAATGGGGGATCTATGGAACCGAATAGAAGACCCAGAAATGAACCCACACACCTACAAATGCTTGATTTTTGATAAAAAAGCCAAAACTATACAATGGAAAAAAATAGCATCTTCAACAAATGGTGCTGGTCTAACTGAATGTCTACATGTAGAAAAATGCAAATAGATCCATATTTATCATCCTGCACAGAACTAAAGTCCAAGTGGATCAAAGACCTCAACATAAAATCAGAAAAATTAAACCTGTTAGAAGAAAAAGTGGGGAAGAGCCTTGAACGCACAGGAGACAACTTCCTGAACAGAACACCAACAGCACAGGCTCTAAGATCAACAATCAATAAATGGGACCTCATGAAACTGAAAAGCTTCTGTAAAGCAAAGGACACTGTCATCAGAACAAAATGACAGACTACAGACTGGGAGAGGATCTTCACCAACCCTATATCTGACAGAAGGCTAATATCCAGAATAAATAAAGAACTCAAGAAGTTGAAAAGCAACAAAACAAGTAATCCAATTAAAAAATGGGTTACAGGGCTAAACAGAGAATTCTCTGTAAAGGAGTATCAAATGGCAGAGAAACACTTAAAGAAATGCTCAACGTCCTCTGTCATCCAAGAAATGCAAATCAAAATGACCCTGAGATTTGATTTCCCCTAACCCATCAGAATGGCCAAGATCAAAAACTCAGGTGACAATACATGCTGGAGAGGATATGGAGAAAGGGGAACCCTACTCCATTGCTGGTGGAAATGTAAACTTGTATAACCTCTTTGGAAATCAATCTGGCACTTTCTCAGACAATTAGGAATAGTGCTTCCTCAAGATGCAGCTATACCACTCCTAGGCATATATCCAAAATATGATCAAGGACACAACAAAGACATTTGCTCAACCATGTTTTTAGCAGCTTTATTCCTAATAGCCAGAACCTGGAAACAACCCAGATGTCCCTCAACTGAGGAATGGATACAGAAATTGTGGTACATTTACACAATGGAATACTACTCAGCAATTAAAAACAAGGAAATCAGGAATTTTGCAGGCAAATGGTGGGATCTAGAGAAGATCATCCTGAGTGAGGTATCCCAGAATCAGAAAGACACATGGTATATACTCACTTATAAGTGGATATCAGACATACAATATAGGATAAACATACTAAAATCTATACACCTAAAGAAGCTAAGCAAGAAGGAGGACCCTGGGTAAGATGATCAATCCTCACTTATAAAGCAAATGGGACAGACATCGGAAGAGGGAGAAAACAGGAAACATGACAGGAGCCTACTCCTACTAGAGAGTGCCTCTGAAAGACTCTATTCATCAGGGTATCAAAGCAGATGCTGAGGCTCATAGGCAAATTTTGGGCAGAGTGTAGGGAATCTTATGAAAGAAGGGAGAGATAGAAAGACCTGGAGGGGACAGGAGCTCCACAAGGAGAGCAACAGAACCAAGAAATCTGGGCCCAGGGGTGTTTTCTGAGACTGATTCTCCAACCAAGGACCATGCATGGAGATAACCTACAACCCCTGAACAGAGGTAGCCCATGGCAGCTTAGTATCTAAGTGGGTTTCCTAGTAAGGGGAACAGGGACTGTCTCTGACATGAAATCAGTGGTTGGCTCTTTGATTACTCCCCCTGAGGGGGGGAAGCAGCCTTACCAGGCCATAGAGGAAGACAATGCAGCCAGTCTTGATGAGACCTAATAGACTAGGGTCAGATGGAAGGGAAGGAGGACCTCCCCTCTCAGTGGACTTGGAGAGAGGCATGGAAGGATATAAGGGAGGGAGGAGGAGATTGGGAGGGATTAAGGGAGGGAACTACAGCTGGATACAATGTGAATTAATTGTAATTAATGTTAAAAAATTAAAATTAAAACGAACCAGAAAAATAGCTATTGTTTTTATCCCTTTCCATTGTTTCTGATACTGTTATATTAGAATTTTTCCTTTGTCTTTACTCTCACAGTATTAATCAAAACAAAAGTCCAAAATAAATAGTATGCATTCCCCCAAGCAGTCAATTATTCTCCCTTTTTGGGGGGTGGGCAGTGTTTCAAGACAGGGTTTCTCTGTGTAGCCCTGGCTGTCCTGGAACTCACTTTGTAGACCAGGCTGGCTTCGAACTCACAGAGATCCACCTGCCTCTACCTCCCTGAGCACTGGGATTACGGGTGTGCACCAGCACACCTGGCTTAATTATTCATTTTTAAAGGATAGGAAATAAAATACCTGCAATGAACAATAATTGGTTCTTCCTTTCCAGCCCTCTTGTTTCGTACATGACAAACAAAATCCAGAAAGTCACTTGAATCATCAGGCACTCCATGGTCAGGCCAGGCTGTGTACTGAATCTGAGTGAGTTGACGACTCTCATTTTTCTAAATAAAAATGAAAAGTTACACACTTTGACTCAAAATTATCTTTAAAATATAAAAATGCATGTAATTTTAATTTTAGAAAAGAAGCAAAACCACCTTCCCCTTTCCTTTTGCCATATGATATATAAATTGACTAAAATCGACCATTTGAACAGAAGAAAAATATTTCACGGACATAGTTGTACCCTTTTAAGTACTAGCTATTTACATTGCTATACTTTTGTTTGTTTGTTTTTTGCTTTTCGAGAGAGGGTTTCTCTCTGTGTGTGGCTTTCTGCTGACCTCAAACTCCTAGAGATCTTCCTACTTCTGCCTTCCAAGTGCTAAGATTAAAGAGGTGTGTGCCACCACTTCCTGGCTACACTGCTATATTGGTTCAAGCTTTAAAAATGAATTTATCTTTGCATAGTTCTGAGGTACTACGGGAATACAGATAAAAATGACATGGCTACATATAAAGCTATACTCTTTTTAAAAAAAGACTATGTTGAAGATAGAAATCATTACACACACATATACATGTACACCTATCTGCCTACCTCTTGGTTATCTACTTGGGAAATGAAGATTGAAATATAGAATTATCTTAATGGTTCAACCTACAGATTGGTACATTAAAGCATAAGCTAGAGAGTATGTGACCAAATCCTTAATTTATTCTTATTTGTAAGCAATTTAAGTTTCTCTCTATAACTTTAGCCTCATTAATACCAGACTCCTTTTGTATATGTTAGCACATCATCTGGCTCCTTTCTTACTGGTTGAAAGAGGCTCTACCTTAGTTGTCATTAGCTACACCTTTGGGAGTAGAGCTAGGTCCCACCCTCGAAGATATAACTATTAATGGGAAAGACTTGGGCTTTCACAGCTTTTGCTATAGCTACTTCCTTCTTTTGGCCACCTTTAAAATGGCAGGCAATATTACTAAGCATGGTTGTGTAACTATGTAATTCCAGAACTTGGGAGGGAAAGGCAGCATGAGTTTCTGGCCAGGCTAGTTTATATACAGAGTTCCAGGATAGCCAGTATGGAGTAATACCCCATTTCAAAAACAAAAGCAACAACAACAAAATGATGGGCAGCAGTCAAGGAAAGATTGAATTTCAGGCACTGAATATGATGTACACTGTCTCTAGGACTAGCAGCATGATGTCCTCTACATATATGTTCCAACCACAATACCAAACCATCTTAAAAAGTGCTCACTTTTGGCTTTGGAAGTCAAGAGGAAAGACTGGTAGAACTAAGAAGAGCTAAGAAGAGCTAACAGCCAGAAGGCTGCAATTTGTTTGCTGTCAAAAGGCCCTGCCTATGACTTTTTCTTCCTTATACTGCCAAGACTGTGATGTTGCTCTTCTCTATTATTTGATAAGAGTGAAACAATTTGACATCTTTCAAAAGCTTTACCTATTGCCTCAAAATACCCAAATACTTTACTAATAATGATCGCACTAAAATTTTTTCTTATGAGTAAATGTTATGAATAGAAAAGTACTAACAGTAATAGTATTTGCCAAATTCTTTTAGTGATTGTGCACATTTACCACTAGAAGTTGAAAATGCATTTATTATAATATGGAAGAGTCATACTTATAAATTTTCAAAATATCCTATTAAAGCAAACATTTGTCACTTAAGTGCGGGTGTGCTCAGGTGTGTGTGCACTATGTCTGTGGAGGCCAGAAGAGGCATCAGGTACCCTCCGTTATTGCTCTCTACCTTTTCATTTAGGACAGGATCTCTCCCTGAGCCTGGCCCTTGCTCATAGCTATGGTGGAACCCAGAAAGCCCAGGGATCCCCTGTGTCTGATTTCTGTTTCTGTTTCACAGTAAGTAGCACACAGACTAAAAACATTTTCAGCTTTCAAAGTCTTAACAGCAGAACAGACACTTTTGACTTTTTACCTCTTGGTTAAACACTGTCATCTTCCTGAAGATATAGGCAGGGTTTCCTTCTTCTGAGTGGCAGGTGACTTGATAGCATCCATAGGATGAACTTCCTGTAGGTTCTGGCCAATACTGGTGACATTTGACCTGAATATCAACAGATTGAATATATAAAATTACATATTTAGATGTAGGAATTTAGATTATCCAACTTTCAAACTGTTTTAATTTAAGAACTTTTAAATTTACAGAAAATAGTTTTCACGCACTTTTCACTTGGCTCTTCTGAGAACTAATATTTTGTGTGTGCATGTGTATATTAGATGAATGCATGTGTGCATATATATGCATAGCCACATGTAGCACAGTGGTCAGTGTTGAGTGTCTTCCATCCCTCTTTACCTTGTCACTGTGTATGAGCTCATCAGTTTGACTAGGCCAGCAGGTTGGATAATGAGCTCAAGGATTCGCTTGCCTCTGCCCTGCCACTCCAGCTCTAGGGCTACAGATTCATGCTAACAGATCTAAATGCTTCATGGGTACAGGGATCTCAACTCAGGTCCCTGTGCTTGCATGGCAGGCACTTTCCTGACTGAATCATCTTGCCCAGTCATTATTCACTGTCATTTTAAAATCCATTTATAATAATAGTAAACAATCTGTTTGGCTATATCCTGATCAGAATTTAGCACAAGTATGTGTGCACCTGTATATGTGTGTATGAACTATATAGTCCCAGCCCTGTTTTTGTATTCCATTTAAAATGCAATTGCTTTTGGCATACTTGAGAAAACTGTGTAGCTACTAACCTAACCACTTTTAGAACATTTTCATGGTTCCCTAAAAACCCCTATAATATTCATTAGCAGTTACTATGCAGTTTATGCCATTCTGTCCTCTTTTCCAGACCTGGACACAGGTATCTACAAATCTACTTCCTGTACTTATGGACTAGGCAATCCCAGATGTTTCATGAAAGTAGAATCATACAATAATTTTTGCTGTTGTTTGAATTTTTCACTTCATATAATGTTCTCCAGGCTCACCCAAATTCTAGTATCAGTACTTCACTTACTATTCTTACCAAATATTCTCCACTAATTTGAATATATTATATTTTATTTGGAATGTATGAATATCCACTTCATGGCTAAACTTGTGAATGCATGGACATATCTTCTTCCTTGGGTATATACTGAAATTGAAGACAATACAGAAATACTATATTTAACTTTTCTGACAACTATCACACTTTTCCAAAGTGACTGTACAGTTTACCAAATTGTAAGCAGTGCAACGAGGGTTGCATTTTCTGCACTCTATCACCAACACTTCATTATCTGCCTCCCTTTATTCTAGTCAGCCTACTGTATATAGAGTGGTGTGTCTCACTGCAATTTTGATTTATATTTCCTTTTTGATATCCAGAAACTTATGTGCTTAATAGATGCTGATTATTATCTTGGATAATTGTCTATTTAGATCCTTTGCCAAATTTTAAATGATCTTGTCATTTAACTGTTAACTTGTAATTCTTTCTATATCCCCCATACAAACTTCTTAGATGTACTTAATTTTAAATAAATACAGTGATAAGAATGGTAACAGTCATGTTGCAAGTATTGTGTTAGTCACAGTTTTAAGTATTTAATGGTAATGACTCAAATAATGGAACCTCAAGAAGACTAAAGCCTATAAAATATTCTGAGTATATAAACACAGCATAATTTAAAAAGAGCCCAAGTAATATGTAAAATTTAGCTACAGCTTACCCTGCCACGTTCAACTTGTGTGGTCAACATCACAACCATGGAGGAGCCTTGTTCCCAAGTCATTTGCCAAAAATCTTTACAAGTGTGTGGTAATGGCCCTTGACAAGCAATGTACTGATTTATAATACTTGAAGAAGGAATTTCCATCTAAAAAGAAAAAAACATTAAAATAAAACTTTCACATCTTTACTTTTTACTATGATTGGGAAGATGAAAATTAATGCTAAACTGAGCACGACTAATCTTAACAAATTGTGATTAGTACAATTTTACCTGTAAAAGAAATTTCTTGGCAATGTCCAAAGTTATCAAATTCATCACTCAATTGGTAAAAGAGGAATTTAAAAACAAATATTTTCCAAACAAAATCTTTATTTTTCTTCTTTTTTTGAGATAAGGTTTCACTATGTACCTCAGCCTCCCAACTATTATAGGTATGTTACAGTGCACCTGGCACTACTAGGATTCAGAGACAGCTTTACAGAGAACCTTGTTTCAGAGGCAAAACATTGTAAGGAAAATTTTAAAAAGAATCTATAATACTTTATTTGTAAATTTCCTAAGGAAGAAAAATTCTGCCATTTATTTTAGTTGAATTATGCTCATAAAATGTGAAGAGCTTCTAGAATGATGTTTAAAATGTTTTTAGACTGAAACAAGACAATAAATATTGGAGAATCACAACTATGTTATATTTGAGGTTGATTTCAACAAGGTAATATTTACACATAGCAATTTAGAGAATACCAAAGGGTATACAAAGTCTCTCTCCCAGACTACCTTCCAGTTATCACCAGCGGCTTTTCTAGCTTTTAATACCTCGTTCACACACAGTCTGTATACAACAACTATTTTTCTATAAAACTATTTAAAAAACAGTAACAAAGTATATTTGGTTTTCTGAATCCTATTGTTTGAAAGATAATACCAAAATTAGTACCTAAATTTCTTTTAATGGTCCTTTTAAAAAAATATACTCTTATTTATTTAACAGACATGGTTAATATGTTTATTACCAGAAGCAAGGTTAAACTGAATATTTCTCTAAAGTTGACATTTAAAATAAATCTTTGACACTTGATAAGCAGGATTATAGGATTCCCATCTTGATATGTGGGTATTAAAATATTAGCTCTGGTCCTCATGATTGTTCAGTAAGCTTGACTGCTTTACCATTTCTCTGCTTGGCTCCATAATTTCTATATTCCGACATAATTTCAAAACAGGAGGAGGATTTGTTGGTCATTGTGGGCACACTAAGGAAGCAAACAATTTGAGTCACTGAGTAAGCATGCTTCCATCTGACACCAAATAAGACAACTGTTTTGTTTCCTTCTCACACTGCTCACAAGCAGCCTCCAGTACTGTGCGGTATCATATTCTTCACATTTTGTGTTTACTATGGGTAACTGCACATTTACAATCACAGTGATGAAGTGTTGCCTATTATTCTTAAAAGCAAGGCAGCTGTGATATTATTCATCATGAAGAAAAATCTAGATTAGCTTTCTTCAGTAATGAATTACACTTCAATGCTGTTGGCTATGTAGTCAAAGTTAACAAATCAATAGTATTATTATTAAATAAATCTTTAAATCAAGTTATATATTGATTGATGAAAATGTAACTATAGACTTACAAAAAAATCTAACCCTCTATTTGCCTTAGAAATGATAATTCAATATTCCCTAGTTTATCAGTTGTACAAACTCGAAAATCAGACATTCAGCCAGATGCGGTGGTGCACATCTGTAATCCCAGCACTCATAGAGGGAAAGGCAGGTGGACTGCTGTGAGTTTGAGTCCAGCCTGGTCTACAAAGTAAGTCCAGGATATCCAAAGCTACACAGAGAAACCCTGTCTTAAAAAACTAAAACTAAAAAAGGAAAAGTTAGAATTCAATAAAAAGGAATTACGCTTAAAACTTACAATGGTTTTAATTATTTCAAATAATAAAGGCATAACAAAAAACTTACATTTATATAGTTTGCATTGATGTAGTCTTCATTACCTTTTAAAAGGACCCGTGTAGCATCATCTAAAAAAATTTTTAAAGAGACAATGATTTATTTTTTGTTTTGATATTTGGGATTAAACCACCAAAGTTCTACCACTGAGCCACTCTCCAGCCATTAAAGTCTAATAAAGTTTTATTTATAAGATTAAGCTTACATTCTACCCTGCAGGGTATCAAAGCAGATACTGAGACTTACAGCCAAACTTTGGGTAGAGTGCAGGGAATCTTATGAAAGAAGGGGGAGATAGTAAGATCTGGAGAGGACAGAAGCTTCACAAGGAGAGCAACAGAACCAAAAAATCTGGACACAGGGGTCTTTCCCTGAGACTGATACTACAACCAAGAACCATGCATGGAGATAACCTAGAACCCCTGCACAGATGTAGTCCAGCTCAGTTTTCAAGTGGATTCCATAGTAATGGGAACAGGGCCTGTCTCTGCCATGAACTGATTGGCCTGCTCTTTGATCACCTCCTTCTGAGAGGGGAGCAGCCTTACCAGGCCATAGAGGAAGACAATACAGCCACTCCTGATGAGACCTGATAGACTAGGATCAGTGGCCTTGGGGGAGGGGGAGGGGTGGAGAAGGGGGAGCAAAGGTGGGATTGGGAAGGGAGGAAGGAGGGAGCTACAGGGGGGATACAAAGTGAATAAACTGTAATTAACAAAAATAAAAAAAATTTAAAAATTAAGCTTATAATGATAAGAGCTAATAGATACTTACAAGGCGAAATATCTCTGTATCTATTTTTGGAAATGTTCTGAGGTAATTTGGCACAAGACATTGTCATTCCAGGTTTTTTCCTATATAGTTGCTTTAAAAATAAACAAACAAACAAACAGAGAGAAATAGTCCGATAAGCCATCAACAATTCTGCTTTGTTTTGGCAGACTTGCTTCTATTCTAATATGAATCCCCCATACTCCATGCATTCTACGAAACTCTTCAGATCAGTAAGTGCTAACCCAGAGCTGTAGTCAGTTCTGGAGTTTCTGACATGCATTATGTATCTATGATATTTTGAAAAATCTGAAAATGATTTTGTTCAGCAAAGTACCTGATAGTTGAATAACAAATCTACAGATTTGCTTTATTTTTGTATAGAAGGGTTTACAATGCACTAACAGATATGTTCTTTAAAAGAAGAACTGATACATGCCTTATACATGTTTTATTACTGCAAGCATTTATATATAACATGTACTAGAGAGCAACAAATATTGATGGCCATATTTTTTTAAGAAAACGCATGGCGAAATTCCTAGTTTTATTAAAGATAAACAAATTAAGTTCACTATGACAGAATATTGCCATCTACAAATATGTTGGACTGGATTTATAACTATCCTGGATGTATACAGCTGGACATATCTGGTTAAATATATACTTTCAAAATTCACTATATACTCAATAATCAAAATTAAGATGAGCAGTCATGCTGGGCAATGGTGGTGCACAGTTTTAATTCCAGCATTTGGGAGGCAGAGGCAGGCGGATCTTGGAGTTCAAGTCCAACCTGGTCTGTAGAATAAGTTTGAGAACACACACACAAATGATGTATGCTGCCATATTTGGCTTTGCTCAAGCCTTAAGTTTATTATGTATTATTCTTATCTTTTACCTTTTATAAAAAGAACTAGTAAGTTACATGAAAAAAAATGTCTTTTCTATTCTCTTATTACTTGAGAGAGGTCTTACTTCCGTAGCTTAGGCTAGCCTGGAACTTACTCTTCTGGACTGACCTTGAGCAAGAACATCTTCATGCCTGGCTGTTATCCTTCTTTTAAAAAGACATTTATTTATATAGCCATAACTAGTATTGTGGGAACAACTTTTAAAAACTACATTTCAGAACTCATGTCAACTAGTTCTAAGGCTATCATTTTACCTTTAAATCATAATGCACGTAGATTAGGCTCTTAAAATACTCAAACTAATTATCAAATATTTAATATAAAATTATCACTTACATCAAACTGTGCCAGGACTGCTCCAGTGATAAGCCCCTCAGCTAGCTGGATCATTGACTCCCTCAGGGAGTGGTCATCTTGATGGACACTATCTAGTGGGGCTTTCTCAGGAATATACTGGAAGTCTGGCTCACTTTCTAGTTTCTCTTCTACTACATCATATACGGCTAAAATAAAACAACAACAACAAAAAAACAAATGAGAATCTAAATAGAATTCAGTAAGAAATTGCCTGATATTTTCTATAGCTTCAATAACTAATAATTCCATTATATCTGAGTGATGCCTTTATGTAGGAGCCAAGAATGGCTGTGGGGATGAAAGGCTTCTGCTATTCCTTTGGAAAAAAAGAAGGGTTCTTTAGCCATAATGCTTAAAATCTGAAGACACATTAAGAAGATGAGGCAGGAGGTGGCTCAGCAGTTAAGAGCACTTTCTGCTCTTGCAGGACCTAGGACCAGTTCCCAATATCCACATGGCAACTCACAACCTCCTGTAATTCCAGTTCCAACAGATAGATGGCCTCCTCTAACATTCTTGTGATCCTGTGCTAATGTGGTGCACATAAACACACACACACAGGTGTGTTCAAACATGTGTGCATGCACTTGCAGACACACACACACATACACATACACATACAAGAAAGAAAAAGACAAAGAGAGAGAGAATAAATACATCCTTAAAAAAATAAGAAAATGAGGCATTTTTGAATTGCAGATCAGAACAGACCTACCCTTAATTTCTAGGATATGAGTCAATAACACAGACAGCCTGTACACCATATTGTCTAAGGATATATTTGCTTTGATCATATGATAAGTAAACATAAAGCTAAACAAATAAGCCCACTCTCTGTCCTCCACCTAGTCACTAAGCATCCTTCATGCTCATGTTTGTAAAAGGAGAGTTAAGATCCCAGATGCTGGGCCTATAGATGCCAGGCCTACAACTTACCCTTACTATCTCTCCCATTCAGCTCCATTGTAAAGAAAACTGTTTTTTATTTTTTACATATATGGGTGTTTTGCAACATGTTATACATCTTGGGATAAACGTATGTATTTATACCAAGTACATGCCTGGTGCCTATAGATCCCCCGGAACTGGAGTTATAGACCATTGTGAATCACCATGTGGATAGTGGAAGCCAAACTCTGGGCCTTTGTAAAAGCAGCAAGTGCTTATAACTGCTGAGCCATCTTCAGCTCCTTGACTTCATTCTTTAATATGGGATGTATTAACACACATGTGAACATGAATGGTTCATCAGTATGTAATCCTTGTATATTCTCTGTAAATGACTGCCTCTTAGCCATCTTGCTGAATTAGAAAACATCATGTAGGGGCTGGAGAGATGGCTCAGTGGTTAAGAGCACTGTCTGCTCTTCCAAAGGATCCGGGTTCAATTCCTAGCACCCACATGGCAGCTCACAACTGTCCAGTTCCAAGGGATCTGACACCTTCACACTGATGCACATAAAATGAAATTAAATAAATTAAAAAAAGAACACATCATGTAACATACTTGGGAGAAGAAAAAAAAGATGATAAATCCACACTGAAACTAAGCTGAAGTCTCAAGTCTAGAATAATCCTTTACAAGGCTCTAGCTGGGTTCCTCTTGGAATTTAAAGAATAAAAGAAACAACTACAAATTGCAAAAAGACCTTTTTCATCATAGGGACTTTTGTTTATATTCTGGCTCTGTACTTATCATGAATCTATAAGTAGGTAATAGTGTTTGAAAAGTATTTTCAACTCTGAATTGAGAGTAATTTATGTACTACATTTGGTGGCTCTGAGGATTAAGTGAGGACATACACAAGGGCCTAGGCACAAAGAAAATGTCAACAGCTACTAACTATTGTGATTGAGTGTTATAGGAATTATTATTAGAAGATGACAGAAAAGCAAGACTGGAGATTGCTGTTGGGATGAAATTGAAGTTGTGACAGAAAACAGATAGTACGAAGTTTAAATAAACAAGTTTCGCAGAATCAAAATGAATAATCTGTTTAATATTCCTCGAAAGACAGCTCTGGCATTATACGTGGACAAGAACACAAAACACAGTAAAGATGATGTCTGTTTTGACTCTGACATTTTCATACATGAATGCAATGGAATTCAATCACATTTACCACTCTTCTTTTGTACCCTGACTGTAATAAAGACATTGTTCTACATTCACACTTTTAAAATACAAGACTCTGCATCAGTCCATATGCCTCGTGCTACTTGTACACCTGCTGCTGGACACAGCTGGGTGTATAACTTGGCTACTATGAATAGTGCCATAATGAATATAAATGGAGGTAATGCTAGTATATATTCAGATGAGGATTTGACATGATTAGACAAAAGAGCATCGCCTACTGAAATAATTGAAATCGTATTTTTCTTTGGGATTTTCTAAACATAACAGAGATTTTCTTATTTATTAAACAAACATTCACTGACTAGAATAAGCAGAGAAAGCCTTCCTGAGTGTAGGGAAAACAGGAGTTATATAAAAACCAAGAATTGTTTGCTAAGCAGAGGAAACAGCAAGCAGATAGAACCTAAAAGTATAAAAGTTGATGCTTTAGAGAAACAGTAAGGAAGCCACTGTGCATCAGAGGTGAATGAATATAAGTGTGAATGGGAGATAAGGGAGATAAGATTTTGGTGTTTTCTCCATGTATGATAGATGCCACTGTTGTATGAATAGGAAACTGACACGACATGTTTAAAGAAGCCTACTCTGGCTACCAAGTCCAATAGAAAACTTTAACAAATTATGACAAATACTCAGTGCTAAATACTTACCATTAGGTCGAACTAGAAGCACAAGTTCTCCAGAATGTCTCTCACAGCTAGCTTTAATAAACAAGACTACTTGATCATGCGTATGTTCTGCAATGTCCCGACCATTAATCAGTACCACTTGGTCCCCTTCATTCAATCGAGGGACACAGAGATCAGCCTGTAATATAATAAAGGTAAGTGTTCAAATACTTTTTATAGACTATAGCAGGAAAACTAAAACTACATATAGAAAAGCATCCATGCAAGGCTAGGAAGATAGCTCAATCAGTCAAGTGCTTGGTAGGCAATTATAAAGGCCTCACTTCCAATCCCCAGAAAGCACATAAACGTCAAGTGCTGCAGTGTGGTCCTGTAATCCCAGTACTGGGAAGGCTGAGCAGAAGAATCCCGGGAACTTGCTGGCTAGCCAATATAGCCAATCAAGGGAGTTCCAGGTTCAGTGAAACCTGGTCTCAAAAAGTAAGGTAATAAGTAAGGTGGAGAGTGACTGAGGAAGACATCAGCCTCTGGTTTACACACGCACACATGCATCTCTATTATACACACAATCTCTATCTCTCATTTACTTGAAAAAGCAGGAAACTAGTTTTCTTTTGAACCTCCTACTTTGTTTTACAGCTTCACTGAACAAATTCCTTCCTCATAGAGATTCAGAAAAGCAATATGTCAAAATGCATATATACAAGCAGCTTTAATTTTTGTACTCCTTAAGTATATACAATTTCAGTTCCCACAGTTTAAATAACACCAATTTCTGAATCACATCCTCCAAATTTTAGTTTTTAGAATATATCACTTGTGAGTTACTGCATAAAGTATATACATTTGCTGCTAGTGCTTCAGTTAAAAAAATCTGTATCTCAACACCAAGCACTGTGGCTTGAGAGAAGGCTCAGTGTTTAAGAGCACTGACTGTTCTTCCAGAGGAAGAGGGTTCAATTTCCAGCACCCAGAGGGCTAAAAAGGCCTAACTCCTACTCTAAAGGGAATCAGATGCCCTCTGCTGGCCTCACTAGGTGCCACATGAATATGAAGCACAGGCAAAAACAAAACTATACATATAAAATAAAAATGAATCTCAAAAAATATCTTTAAAAAAATCAAGCAAGCATACTACACATTATCAAAGTATATCCATCAGTCAGTTTGTCAACAAAGAGTACAGCTGTGCTTATCCTTGGCTTTCAGTGGGAAATTATATAATCATCTAAAAGAGGGAGTAACCAGAAAAGATGAAAATAAAAGCTTAGTAAAGAAACAATGCATAACTGCTCCCAGATGTGAACTCTGGCCTGAGAAGACATGATGATAAAGCGAGAGCACTTCTGATGCCCAGAGCCTTAGGGACTCGAGTTATTTTCACAATACCAAGGCTTCAAGGGACAAAACACTGAAAACAGAGTCAAACATGACAATGTCAATGAAAGATAAGAGGTTTATTCTGTACTGTGGGTTTTATAACATATGATTCAAACTACTTGTGATAAGGTTTTATAAATAACTGAAACACTACAGTATTTCTGATGTTTTAGGCTACAGAACACATTTTTGCAATGCTCAATATTTTTTTATCACGAACAGCACAAAATACTTTAATGTATAGAAAAGTAGATCTAAAAGCCACAAAAACAGTTTAATTTTTCAAATTTGTTAACAGCTCATTACAAGAGTTCACCTTGCATGGCCATCTTCACAACTATGCATTACTGAATGAAGGACAGCCTGAACACAGACAAACCACCCAGTAATTAAGGTAAAGGAGATAAAAGACACAGAAGTATGAATAATGTGTTCCATGAACACATATGAGACCACACATGAAGACAGCAGACCAGGCAGTGAAAGAAATGCTGTGGCAAAGGAAAGGACAAATGGACAAATGCTACTCGAATTTACTATGAACTATCTTATAATAGTCATCCAGACAGTGTGACTAGTGAGAAGAACACTGTTGTAAAGGTTAAGTTCACCCTCCATTTTTATGAGATATGTGATCTTAAAGACCCAACACCCTAAAAATGCAACAAGATGATGCTTATCCTGATTTACCTTCTTCAGTTGTGAATTTAAAAACGAATTGATTCAAATCAAATGTTTTAAAAATCTCAAACATTCAAATGACAGCCTTTATTTATTATTTGGATTTTTTTTTGGTGGCTACTTATTCAGTGAAGTAGATGGCAAACATTTATATAGTCCCTTATATAGAAAAATGCATCTATGTACCAGTTTGATTCAACAATTTTATGCACGCACGTTTAGGATACCCAAAGTGAAGTAAAATGGTTGGTAAAGTACTAGGAGAAATGCTATTTCAGCAGAAAGAGCTATCTTCTCACATTATGGGTAGTGTGCTGGTAGACAAGAGGGCTCTGTATCATAGGCCATGAGTCCTCTGTGAGTCTTTTACTATACCATACATTTATCACTGATGGGAACTTTCTCATATTTATCTCGCCTTTTGTCAGATATGAATTTTTATTTGCATTTCTTTCTGATCTTGAAAAGATAAGACACATGCATATTATATGAACTTTCTAAGAGGAATAAACATTGATTATAAGATTTCCATACATGAAGAAAATGATAAATTTTACTGTGAACTATCCATTTCTGAGGTACTCAACACAGGAAAACAAACAAACAAACAACAACAAAAAACCCCCAACAAACCTGACATTAAACTATCTGAAACTTGGCTAGGTGTGGTGACACATGCCTTTAATCTCAGCACTCAGGAGGCAGAGGCAGGCAGATCTCTGAGTTAGAGGCCAGTTTAGTCTACTTAGAGTAAGTAAAGGCCAACCAGGGCTAATCAGAAACCATGTCTCAGAAAACCAACAAAACAAACAAAAACAACTTGAAACTGTTTCCTCTAATCATCTTTAAACAACAAAAACCGTCCCAATATGGAAGATGTGGTGGTATCTAAATTAATGAAATAAATTTAACTGGCATTTTTATAGAACAGTTCTATGTGAAGCAGAAGAGAGTAAGTGACCAGCAAGAGATACTGCTCATAAAAGCACAGCACCATCAGAGTCATGATCGAAACAATTAACTAGGAAGGAAAAAGAAAGTGAAAAATACCCGTAATTCCATTTTTAGGAGAAAATGGCTAATATTTTAGCCATGTTTCCAGATAACACACCAATGAGACTTATTCAGTGATGAAGAGAAAATTAATTATCATGGAAGCTTAATGAGTGAAGAGACTCACTGTTACATATTCAATGTTTTTTAGAATTGTAAAAACAATCCCATATCATTCCCATTTAAAGTAATTTTAAAACAGTAGGAAACCTAGGCAGTGGTGGCACACACCTTTAATACCAGCACTTGGGAGGCAGAGGCAAGCAATCTCTATGATTTCCAACCTGGTCTACAGAGCAAGTTCCAGACAGCCAAGTCTACACAGAGAAACCCTGTCTTGACAACTCTCCCCACTCCCCCCAAAAGAAACCCAGAAAGTAGGCAAATGATGAACTACTGTAAGTAAAAAATAAAAAAGTAACAATAAAAATCTCACAATCCTCCACCTTCGTCCACATTTTTTGAAGAAGATGTTTCTTTCAATAGCCTCTTCAGCACTACAGCAACACTCAGGGTCACAGCTACTTTCTAAACACAGACGCAACTGGAAATACATCTTCCCTGAAAGCTACCATGTTATTCAGATTTAACACTTGACAAGTTGAAAAGTAACAATTAACTTTCTTCCTTTAATCAAGTAAAATATTTTTTATTTGTATAGGTGTTTTGATGCCCCACAGATCATTGGCTCCCCTAGAACTGGAGTTACAGGTAGCTGTGAGCTACCATGTGGTTGCTGGGAATTGAATTCAGGACCTCTGGAGGAGCTGACAGTGAGCCATCTACTGAGCCATCTCTCCAGCCCCCTAAGCATATATTCTTAAAAATAATATTTAGATAAAATTTTGAATAACTTACAGGTGTTCCAGGTGCTACTCGGGACACAATTACAGGCATCTTCTGATCATATCCTCCCTGGAAAATAGAAAATTAAAGTGAAGCACTACTAAACCAAGAACATCTTAATAAAAAAACTGTGATATAAATTCCAGGTTACCTTTACATTGAATCCAAACCTTCCATTTTCATCAGGTTTCATTTTGATTAGAACAAGATTATCATGTGGAATGCCACCATTAGGCTGAAAAGACAAAAATAATTTTCAGATTATAAATAAAACATAATTTATCTGCTTATATTATCTGTGGTATGTAAAAAATTGAAATTTTAAATGCATATTAATTGAGGAAAATGTTTTCTGTGCCTAATAACTTGCAGGTGCATTCTCTCAATCCTCCTCCCATTCTACGGGAAAGAACACTGGCAAATGGGAATTTGCTACCTCCCTTTCCTCTAAATCTATATAATACTATTCACGTTGCACTCCTACCATTCCATAACTAAATTAATGACAAAAATATTTTCTCATTACTAAATCCAGTGTTATGTCTCAAGCCTTATCTTACTTGAATTATCTGTAGCATTTGACAAAAGTGGTCACTTTCTCCTTGGTTTCCTTTATTACAACATGTTGCATATTTTTTCTTCTACCTTTTTGCCTGCATATTCTCAGTCCCTCTTCACCTCCCTTATTATAATTTGGTGGAGTGATGGCTGTTTCTAGAGCCTTTTTACTTAGATAACTACATACATTTCTTGATGATTCCCTATATTGTGTTTTCCAAAAAAATATTCGTGTGTGTGTGTGTGTGTGTGTGTGTGTGCACAGTTGTTAGTGTAGGTGCACATGAGTTTGCAGGTATGTGAGCCTAAATGTGGAGGCTGGAGGGCAACCTTGGGTAGTATTCCTCAGGGGCTGTCCATTTTGTTTTCTGAGAGCATCTCTCACTGGTACATGGGACTTACCATGTAGGGCTAGGATGGCTGGCCAATGAGCTCCCCAAGAATACACCAATCTATACAGTCTGAATACCTGCATAGCCAGCATTTTACCAACTAAGTTATCTTCTAGCCTTTACTAAATAATTTTTAAAGAAACAAACTGGACTATGAGTTATATGATAACAAGTACCATGTGTTATTTGTCTTTGTATGTCCACTACCATCAAGTAGAAGTTCAGTAACCTACAGTGAATCAGTGCATGCCAGAAGAGACACATAAATGTCACCACAGAGTTAGTACTAGACTTGTCATTTTTGGTAAGAATTCTGATCTCTTTTGATTAAACCTACTGTAGTGGAACAGTGCACATGAGAAAATAGAATGGTTTCAACTTTTGGTAATGGAAGAAACACTAAGTAAGTAAGTGAGAAGGCAGGGAATACAGTAATTACTAAAAGCTTGACACTAGATGCTGATGCTTTCTACAGACTTTCCCCTTTCCAGCTTATTTTACTTCCTGATGTCCCTTTAATTTCCTGAAACATACCTGCATGTGGCTGTGCTTGCTTTTTTAGGAACACAGTGTATTCTCAAGATAAACTGATAACCTCACTTGTGGCTTATTTAAATCTCAAGAGAGCAATAAAATTAACAAGCCATTAGAATTGTAACATTTTATTGTATAAAAGCATATTCAATAGAAGCAAAAGTTATAAATTATTTTGTAAAATATACAGTGAACATACATTATTAGAATCTGTACTCAATTTCAAAAGGTTGGGGAATATTTCTGCACTAAGAAATTACATAGTAAATTAAGTATTTACTGAATTATTAGCACTTATTCTAGAAGTATATGTATATTTTATACACTGAAACCCACCAATTTGTTAAGACATTAACTGACAAAGCAATGTACATTTTCGGATGGAAACAAAAACTGAGACTCAAAACCAAACTTGGGCGCAGAGTAGGGAGCCTTATAGAAAAGTGGGAGGAAGGCTAGAAGGACCCAGAGGGGACAGGAGTGCCACAAGAAAACTAACAGTCCCAACTAACCTAGGCCCAGAAGGGCTTGCAGAGACTTAAGTACCAACCAAGGGCCATGCATGGACTAGACCTAGGCTCTCTACATATATATACTCAATGGGCAACTTAGCTTCCATGTGGATAACCTAGAAAGAGGAACAGTGGTTGTCTCTGGCACGGTCTCTGTTGCATGCTCTTAGATCACTTTCCTCTAGTGGGGCTGCCTTTCTAGGACACTGTGAAAGAGGAAGTACACAGTCCTGATGGGACTGGATGTGCTGGGGAGGGTTTAATGGTGGGGGGACTCCCATTTTCTGAAGGGCAGAGGTGGAGGGATAGGGGAATGAGGAAGGGATAAAGGGGAGGGACCAGGAGAAGAGGAGAAAGTGGGCTAAGGTTGAGATGTACAGTGAGTACCTAAATAAAAAAAAATTACATAAAAAATTTACTGTTACTAAAGACTTCAAAGAGTTGGCTGAGAAGTTAAAGAAAAAAAAATAAAGATATATAATAAAGAAAGGGAAATTGTAAGAAAATAAAAATAAAAAAAGCAATGAAGGAAAAGAAAACTCCATATTGGTATAAATCATGATCAAATAATCAGAAGAAAAAGACTAAGTATAATAATATATTACTAAAACATGCTAGGTTCAAAATAAATTAAAATGCATTCAGGATATTAAAAGTTCAAAGCAAAGTGAAGCTACTTACAGTGGACTTTTCAGGGGAAGAGGGCACATCAAAGGTTTCATTAGTATGATTGACTAGATCTTGCTGAGAGTGGGAAAGATGAATTTGGTTCCAACTGTTTTTCTTAGATTGTTTGGGTGGTAAAGCTGGAGGCTGCCCATCTTCAGGGGTCTCTTGTGATCTAGGTAAGAAAGGGGGAGGGGAGAGAAGTGAGTATTTTTAGAAATCATCTGATAAAAATACCTTATTCTAAATTAGGTCAAGCAACCCAGATACCAACCTAATATCTAATATGAAGAGGCTTTGACTACTGTATTTACTTGGAAATGTTACCTTTTAATAAAATAATTATCTTTAAAGATGTAAATTTGTTTTTAATTACATCAATAATCTGTTGTAGAATACCTTAAGGCTGTTCCTATAAAGATATTTATTAACTTTCTATAATAATGAACATTTATTCTTTTAAAGGCATAGATAGCCAGAGAGTGTGGTAGACAAAGAGTAGTGAAAGTCAAATTGTGGGAGGTAAGGCTGTATTGCTGAAGAGAGCACATACTTCAGACACAGGCCCAGAGGCCCCTGAGCTGGGACTGACCCAAAGGCCTCCTCCCTGAGGATCAGCTTTCATGGTACAAGAAGGTTCCATATAAGCTTGCAAAGGAGGAAGACAACCAACAGTTCTACCTAACTACAGTGCCTATGAACCACAAACACCAGTAAGGCATGATAACCTTAAGATACATAGTGGCACACAGATCTTAGTGGTAACCAATAGCTCTCTAATTAGACTTAAGAGCTACACAACAAGAGAGAGATCATGCCTGGTACTGGAAACCTAGCCAACTACCCAAGGGCTAGTGAATTCATGGATCTTGGAGAAGAACCTAAAACCACCAGTTTACTAAACTAGCATAATCCCTAACTGCATTCTAAATATTTGTCTTTATATAAACAGATTAAGTGTAGACCTCACTCCTCTTCAAGGAATTCTTTCCAACAGATGAAGACTATTATGGAAAACCCTAACCAATCAAAATGCAGAGTTGTGGAACCCAACCCCAGCAGATACATGTACATTACTCCTGCACTTAAGACTCAGAGAACATTGCAGAAGAGTGGGTGGAAAGAGCCAGAGGGGATCAAGAAGTTTGCTGTGAGCCTATATCTTCCAGTAATAACAGAAGCCACACACAGAAAGTCTTACCAACATGGCTGCCTTATACATGAAGTGAACAAAGCCAACAATGGCCATCCAAAGTGGATGGGGGAAAGCTCACAAGGCCTGAACTTTTTTTAAAAAAGCATTTTATTATTCGTGAATTTCACATTATGCACCCCAATTTTTTTGTTTTGTTTTGAACTTTGCAACACCTGAACTTTACACAAAGAACTATCGATAACTAAGAAAACTCAAGAGTGGGAGAAATAGTCTTCTAGGAAAGAACACACCAATTAGTTATCCGATAGCAATTTGTTAGCCCAGCCCAGAAAACATAGATACCAGTAACAGACAATGCAGGCTATATTTGGAAATACATGTGAATACACACACACCTGAATGTATGTATATATGTAGCAACAATCAATGGGGAAAAAAAGACCATGAATTTGAAAGAGAGCAAGAAGGGGTTTATAGAAGGGTTTTTGGAGGAAAGGGGAAATGATGTACTTATAACTTCAAAAAGAAAAGAAAAACCAAGATCAACAACTCTAGTGACAAGGCATGCTGGAGAGGTTGTGGAGAAAGAGGAACCCTCCTCCATTGCTGGTGGGAATGCAAACTTGTACAACCACTCTGGAAATCAATTTGGCGTTTTCTTAGACAATTAGGAATAGCGATTCCTCAAGACCCAGCTATACCACTCTTAGGCATATACCCAAAAGATGCTCAAGTACACAAGGTCATTTGCTCAACTATGTTCATAGCTGCTTTATTTGTAATAGCCAGAACCTGGAAACAACCCAGATGTCCCTCAGTTGAGGAATGGATACAGAAATTGTGGTACTTTTACACAATGGAATACTACTCAGCAATTAAAAAGGAGGAAATCATGAAATTCGCAGGCAAATGGTGGGACCTTGAAACTATCATCCTGAGTGAGGTATCCCAAAAGCAGAAAGA